>CAJQUW010003251.1:0-1200000 GCA_907163375.1 Prostheceraeus crozeri
CATTTACACCTTTTTCAGATGTTTCAGAATCATCATCTATATTATTATCATCATTATTATTATAAGATTCTTTAAGATCGGGCAAAGCCCTAGAACCTTCGGTTCGTTTATTATGATTATGATTATGGACATTGTTAATAGTATAAGGTGTAGTCCACATATAAATTTTCTCTTGTTGAGCTAAACCATTTATATAAGATTTTAACAAATTAATATTTAAGTTTGAATATAATCCTATATAAGTATCATCATCATATCTTTGCGGCATTTCTAATGTTTCTTGTTTATAAATTGTATCTCTATAATAAACTTGGCATAATAATTCTTCATCATGTTTTTTACTCTCTATGTGAATGTTATATTGATTTTGATCGTCAACAAATAATCTAATTTTTTCTTTCGAAAAAGATTTTAATTTTTTAACTAATTCTTTAATATTGATATAATTGATAATTTTAGTTTCTATCCAATCAGTATTACTAATCGGCAAAACTGCTCTAGTGAATCCATAAACATTATTATGACCTATTATAACCATATTTTCTTTATTTAATTCCACATAAGCTACATCATTATATTTACTAACAATATCCATAAATTTAATAAATGGATCCCCCGGAAATAAACAATAATTAGTTTCTATAGAAGGTAAACCTTTAATCTGTTCTCTAAATATTTCGGCTTGTAATTGAAATAAAATATTAACATCTATACATGGATTATTATTATTATTATTATCAAAACATTTATTTTCAAATCCCGTTGATCTCGTCGAATAAGAAGAACAGGATGATGCGGGCGAATATAATTTTTTCAAATTTGCTTTATCCATTTTTTTATTTTTATTAGAAAAAATTTTACTTTTTTATTTTTATTAGAAAAAATTTTATTTTTTTATTGTTAAAAAATGATGTTACCAAATGTTGGTGGAGGTGCATATATCCCGAATAATCGTGAATTAGAAATAGAAATAGAAAATTATATCATGAAAACTGGAGACGTTTTATCTGGTCCATTGCATCTTTCTATTCTTCCGCAACAAAATACAGAGTTAACAAATAAACAATATGTTGATACACAAATCAATGATTTAAAAGAAAAATATATAAACGATGTTTTGGTTCCACTGATGAATGAATTAAAGTTGCTAAAACTTAATGACAAATCATTAAACGAAAAATTATTAAAACTTGATAAAAAGGATAGAGAGCTAGAAGCAGATATAGCAAAACTTTTTAAAAAGATTTCTGAACAATCAAAAATTTTAATATGACTTTCTTTAAATCTAAAATCTGCTGTAATTAAAAATAAACATCAGATAAAAATGTTAAAAGAACAATTAGAAGATGAAATAGAAAAACTACCTGAAAGAATTAAAAAAAATTTAAAGCAGTTACAAACTACATTCCAAAAAAGTGTTGATGAATTAAGTTCTAAAATTACTCAACAAATGAAAAAGATGAATAGAATAATAAATGAAGTAAACTCACTTAATCAAAGAGTTGATAAAATGAAAACTCTTAAAATCAATTTAGAAAATGAATTAAAGAAAAATTTACAAGAATACTCTAAAGAAAATAAAGAACAGTTAGATTCTGTTAAAAGACAATTAGATGTTCTTAAAATTAAGTTAAATGCTCTTAAAACGGCGTTGAAGAGGAATCACCAGAAAATGCAAGTTAATAGAAAAGAAATTAAAGTACATCACACGCTACTTGACGCAATAGATAAAGTGCAACAATCAATTAATAAAGTTATCTCGAAGTTGTTGTCCATTCACAAACGTAAATCTTGATCAGACCAAAGGTCCTCAGGTTACCAACCGATCGTAGATATTTTTCCCAAAAGTCAAATTTAATCCTAAAAAATGCCTATAATTTATAAACACAATCTTAAACATTTTGCTTCAAATAATAAAATTGCTCATGAACCATCTATGAAATCTGTTTACCATTATGACAGTGTAGAAACAATCGGAACACAGAAGTTCCTAGGCACCGCAGGTGCCGTTCAAAAAAAGGGGCTGGTATATTTTCTGGTATTGGTAGTATCGTTAACTTAATTAAAAATAATAAAGATTTGATTTCATCTGCTGCAAAAGGAGCAGCTGCTATAGGTAGTACAGCTAGTGCAATATCAAATGCTGTTAAGTCTCAAAACGAATTAAAACAACTAGAAGCTATTCGTAAACTTAGGAATGATTCTGAAGAACTAAAAAATTTAAAAAAACTTTCAGAGGAAACAAAAAATAAAATTGCTAACATAGCTGTTGGGGAAACCTTGAGGAGCGGAGCTCCGTCTGATAGTAAACATAAGAAGAAATCAGGCGTAGCCATAAAACGTTCAATTGAAGAAATAAGAGGCAATGGTATTA
The DNA here is from genome assembly GCA_907163375.1 of Prostheceraeus crozeri. Taxonomy (NCBI): domain Eukaryota; kingdom Metazoa; phylum Platyhelminthes; order Polycladida; family Euryleptidae; genus Prostheceraeus; species Prostheceraeus crozeri. The sequence continues at coordinate 2,375 of CAJQUW010003251.1, forward strand.
ATAGCAACCTTCGGTCTAACCAGCAAAGCTGTAGCGGAGCTGGTCTAGCAAAATTCTAAAATTATGTTTTAGTAAAATTTTTTAGCAAAATTTTTTTTGTAAAATTCTAAAATTATATTTTAGTAAACATTTTTTCTGTCTGTGAGAAAAACAAAAAGTCAAATTATTTTTTATAAAAATGTCTTCGCTTATCGAAAATAAATTTAGATTAGACGATCCTCCGTTCGTCAGTTATAATCAAAAAAAGAATGACTATATAAGAATTGCTATGAATCCCGGATCTTCCAGTAGAGTAAATACTGGAGGTGATTTAATTTTTGAAGTTGATAATCAGCAGAGTTATATATATCTACCTGATTCATTTTTACACTGTGAATATTCTTTGTATAGTGATGCCAATTTTACAACACCATTACCAGAAACCGATAATATTGCACTAGAGAATAATTTTTTTCCAAAATTATTTACACAAATGCGTTTAGATGTTGCAACTCAAAATATAGAAACAATAAGTGATTCTCCAAGTGTAATTGATACAATGCTTAGATTTATAACAATTGGTGAAAATAATAAAAAGTATGAAATCGAAGGTTGGTTTCCTGATACTAATGATGGTATAATTGTTGATGATTTAACTCACGCTGGAACAGATGCAGCAGGAATTGCGAAAGATGTAGAAAATATTGCAAAACATTTAAATAAAACAAACAATAGTGCATATAAAGAAAGACGTGAATTTAACAAGAAAAGTAAACAGACAGTTAATTGGTCATTGTCTCCATTATTCGGATATTTAGATTATGATAAAATATCATATCAATTAAAATTTAAATTAATAATTCATCGTACAGCAAATAATGAATTAATCTTTTTTGGTAAGACTGGAAAAAAAGCATATTTAAAAATTGATAGACTTGAATGGTGGATTAAGCATATTACTCCTAGTTTAGAGATTGAAACAGCTATTGCAAAAAGATTAAATACTAACAAACCAATTCCAGTTAATTTTCTAAAGTGTACTGCTAGTTCAGTAACTTTTTCCGAACAAAGATTTAACTGGCATTTTACTAGAACTGCGAATACTCCAAGATATTTATTACTAACTTTTCAAAGAAATAATTCTCCAAGTTTTGATAAGAACAACAATCTTTTTCATATTAATACAATTCGAAGTTTACAAGTTTCATTAAATCAAACCCGATATCCAATTGATCCATTAAGATTCGATGATACCAATAATCAATTTATGGAAGGATATGATTCTTATCGAAATCTTTGTATAGAATTTGGAGTTGAACCACAATTAACTCCTGGAGATTGGAGACATTTATATCCTGTTTTCTGTTTCGATTTAAGTGCACAATCTGAAGATATTATCAAGACTGGTTGTGATGTAACAATTAATATTGAAAAGAAAGATTCGACAACTTCATTGATGGCTTATGGTTTATTGCTAGAAGATGCAAAATATTCTATTGAAGTTCTTAATGGGAAGATGGCTAGAATAAATTATTTTAATTTTTTTTCATAACTAGAATAGATTAAAAATTTTTCGTAACTAAAATTTTTTTATTAAAAATGTCGCAAGCGAAAAGTAATAATAATAAAACTGTTGAATTAAAATTACGTAATATTGTTGACAAAAATACCCCTAAAACTATTACTATTAATAAAAAAGTATTACATAAATAAACGAATGATAGAGAATATTAAATTACAAGAAGAAAAGAATGGTGGAATTCTCCCATTAATTCCTCTAATAATAGGAGGCATAGCAGCAGCAGGAAGTGTTGCAGGTGGGACAGCTGGTATTGTCCAAGCAGTAAATAAAAATAAATCAGAGAAAGCAGCATTAGAAGAACAAAAACGTCATAATAGGGAGTTAGAGAAAGTTGCTAGGGGAGAAGGAATAGTAGAGAAATTTATTAGTAAATTAAATTTAGTTGATGAAGGAAAACGAGTTCTCAAAAATATTCTCCACAATGTTGATGATTTAATTGAAATTAAAGAAACAAAAGATGGTTCTGGAATATATCTAAGTCCTAGTATGATTCGGTAATAACCTCAGGACCTTTGGTTCTATAGGTTAGTAACCTGAGGACCTTTGGTCCGATCGGCTAAAGCCTCAGAACCTTTGGTTCTATTAGGTAAAACATTTATTTTATCTTTTAAAATGAATTCTAAAAATTCCGAAAATTCAATTAAATTAAAAATTTCTAATTTAGATTTATTGAATTATCTATTAAACAAAAATAAAAACTCAAATTGTCAGCATATTGGAGGTGACATACAAAAAACATTAGAAAACTTTCCTGGCTTTATTTGGAGTAAATATTCCAAAGAAAAACATCTTCGTGGTCATTCATATACCGGTCCAGGAACTCGATTAGATATAAGACTAGATGAGAATAATAATCCGAAACCAGGTGAAGAACCAATAAATAGAGTAGATGCCGCCGCTTATAGACATGATTTAGCTTATCGAAATCATGATCTAAGTTCTCGTCATGTAGCTGATAAGAAGATGATTCAAGAATTAGATAGTATTCAGAATCCTACATTTAGAGAAAAAATTGAAAGAATGTTTGTTAAGAAAGCTTTACAAGCTGAAATATTATTCGGCCAGGGTTTAAATGAAACGACAGCAAAGCTGTCTGAGAGCAACGCTCGAACCTATGCCTCTGAAATTCATAGGGAATACAGAAGGCCTAAATATTTATTGAAAGTAAAAGTATTTAATAAAGATGATATTAGGAGTGCTGATCTTATTCATATACCGAATGAAAGGGACTACAAATACGCATTGACCGTTATAGATTTATATACACGATACGCTTGGGTAAAGCCTTTAAAAAATAAAAGTGGTCTGTCAGTTAAATATGCGTTTGAAGAAATCTTTAAAGAAAGTAATAGAAAGCCAAAAAAATTGTTTGTTGACAAAGGATCGGAATTTTACAATCGAAATGTTCAGCCACTATTTGAAACTGTGTATTCCACAGAAAATGCAGGAAAGCCTGTAGTAATAGAAAGATTCAATCGGACGTTGAAAAATAAAATTTTCAAAAAATTTACTCAGCAAGGAAATCAGAAATGGTTGAAGATATTACCAGGAATTGTAGAAGAGTACAATAATAAAGTTCATTCTGGTATTGAAGAAACTCCAAAGAATGCTTCTGACGACCCTGATTTGATAGGAAAAAAAATATTCGAGAATAATTATTCGAATGAGAGTAATCCGAATTTGCAGAAACTTAAGCCGAAATTTAAAATTGGAGATAGAGTTAGAATATTTAAATATAAGAATAAATTTGAAAAAGGCTTCGTCGGATACTGGACTAAAGAAATATTTGAAGTTTCTAAAATAAATCAAAGTTATCCGATTACTTATGAAATTAAAGATTTAGATAATGAGGATATCAGAGGCCGTTTTTATCAAAATGAATTACAACGAACTGATTTTTAATTATCATTAACATTATTATTCAATTCTAACATAATATCTAGAAATGGTACTCCTTCCTGTAATTTCAATAAAACATAAAGACACAATTGCCAACAGTAAGTAGTTCCTGGTTTTTGAATTTGAAATGCATTATAAATACCATTTCCAAGTATTTCTCTTACTTCATTCGTAGGTGGAAGTCCGTATGAGTCAAAATAATAATTAGAACAGTTTATATTTCTTTGTCCTGCTGACCAATGTACACCTTTTTCATCTGACGTATGAAAATTTGTTATGAAATTCACAGTTGGCTTATTTTTTAGGAATTGTAATTCGTCTCTCATTAGAACATGAAAATTCTTTATTCCTAATTGATTTGCGATTTTCTTTAGGTCGAAATTTGTCGTGGTTTGCGTTCCATATAATTTAAAAAACTCCTTTATGTTGCTCATTTTATAATAAAAAAATTTCTTAAGGGACCCCTAGAAGACAGAAGGGAAGGGGTATTGATTTAAAACTGTTCTCTAATGATGACTTTCCTTACTACTTGGGGGGTATTGATTTAAAACTGTTTCATAATGATGACTTTCCTTACTACTTGGGGGGGTATTGATTTAAAACTGTTCTCTAATGATGTCTTTCCTTACTACTTATTCTATTTTGAAATGATTTAATTTAGATTAAATTAAAACGTTACATTGTTACATTTTATTAGTAGAGTTAGTGTTTCGTACATCTTTTATCAATAGTAATTCATTACTCATCAATATGTGAAAATTCTTTATTCCCAATTGCTTAGCAATCTCATTTAAATCGAAATTTGACGTGGTTTTGTTTGCCGTATATTTTTTGGAAGTCTCTAATGTTTCTCATTTTTATAGAAGATAAAATGTTTCTATTATATTCCCGTAAATAAGAAATTAAAAACAACACATGGATATTTCAATTTGGTTACATCCACTTTGCATACATTCAATTTGGATACATTGAAATACATGTAAATTTGTCCACGCGTGGACAAGGTTTCATTGGATGATAGAAAGATGACGTCATACAACAACATAATGAAAATGATTGAAGACAGAAGGGTTGAATAATCAATTATTTCAAAAACACTCATCTTGTGAAAGACACTGCTCCAAGATTGAAAGATTAGTTTTTAACAGTCGTATAGGAAGCGAGACTCTACAAAGAGTCTGAAATTTATCTGCCAGTTTTGCCAACTTCATTGCGAAGCTCAATTCAGTTCGTGAATAGTTAATATTGTGATGTTTTAAGAGATATGTGAAATCTCCTTTATTATTCTCACACAAGGATAATATATGATTGGCGTGTTTTCCAATAAAAATTTTACATGTGACACTCAAAAGATGGCTTTGTTTTTCGTATTTCAAGTGTTGTTTCAAAGAATTCACTGTCGTTGAAATGTCCCCCGCCGGTTCTGTAAAATATTCCACTGATTCGATGAATGTATGACGTTCAACAACACTTTCCTTCAACTGTTTTGTAAATGTTTCGATTCTGAAGGGAAGTGCTGCTTCCTTCTTTGCTCTGGCTGCGATTTTATGTTGCTCTTTGTATGCTTTTCGAGCAGAACGTATAGCGTCAGGATTGAAGAGTAGAGGCGCTTTCTTCACTTGCTGGTCTATATACGAAAAGTATTCAGAATGTTTCTCCGATGGAATAAACAAATCCGCAATATTTTTGAAGAACTCTGGAAGTACCGTTGCTATGTTGGCTTGTTGTTCAACGACTGTTTGACTCATGATTGACGGATAAATTAGTACAAATCACTATGTTCAAAATATAAGAATAACGTAATTAAAGATAGCGGAACGATGAGAGCAAGCAGATGATAAGTGTTGATTGAAATAATATCACAACAATCTGAGCACACGATACAATGACAGACGAGAGAGATAAATGAAAACAGTACAGCTGGCAGATATCTTAACGTCATACGGGTGTGCTGACGCACTAACAAGAATTAAAACAACTTGCCTAACGTACAATTAAAATCTCATTGTTTCACAGAGTAGTAGCAGCAGTTTGTTCTTTCATACATTGTTTCCTTTCAAATGTTTGAGTTGGAGGACACAGCTCTTTACACTGAAATGCCTTTTATTCATAAATGCGAGAAGCAGATGTTCTCTACAATTGAGTGTTCATCTGAGTGCAAAGCAGTAGATAAATTGTAAGAACGCCAGGAGCGGTCATGATTTGAGCAAGAAAATGATCATAATCACAAATTTGAAATTCTCAACTTTTATGATTTTTGGTGTCCTGGAACGGTCATGATTTTAAGGGTGAAAATTGTAATTCTCAAATTTGAGATTTTGAAAAATTTGAAAATTGGGTATTTTTAAAAACGCCCAAATTTATGAATTTAGGTCTTCATAACCTGAAAAATGACCAAAATTCATGAATTTATGTCGTTTTAAAAAATGCCATTTTTTGAAAAAATGGTACTTTTTGAATGGACTAAATTCATTTATTTAGGTCTTAAAAACCTGAAAAAGGGTTCAAATTCATGAATTTATGTCGTTTTTAAAGATACCATTTTTTTGAATTTTATGGTGTCCTGGAACGGTCTTTTGCCCATTACTTCAGAATCAAGAAATGAAACGTGAATTTGGTGAATCATCAAATCATGCCGGTGAAAATTAAATTAAAAACTTGAAATTTCAGCCAAGAAAACATGAATAATATCGCGACTTTTTCATGAAGACTTCCATTATAATACGGATAATGAAATTCTCTTGACAATCAGCTTGATTTCCGCTTTGTTAGGATGCCTGTTAGCAAGTATTCAATCATTTTGATATCCAATTTGTTTCATACTACTTATTTAGGAGAGTCATCTCGACAGTATAAAAATTGGCAAAATTTTGACTTTTTTCAAAAGTGCTCAAATAATTTTTTGGACTACGGGAACGTAATCTCCGCAAAAAACTGAATATCTTCATATAAAAAGTTTCACTGTATAACATACTTTTTTGAGTGGACACTCCACCAATATATCCCTGCTCTACGAGTATGATGCTATAGCTAAGCGGAAATTTAGCTGATTATCAAGGGAATTTCATGATCCTCATTATAATGGAAGTCTTCATGAAAAGGTCGAGATTGTGGCAGGGATGCGGAGTCGGAGTCTAGGACTCCAGACTCCGGCCCATAACTAGACCCGAAACATAATACAAGCAAATTATTTATTCTCGTGCATAGCTGTTACTGTCTTGATGTCAATAGTGTTTAAAAATTACCGGTAATTTATTTCAATCCTACCGGTAATTTACCACTGATAATTTACCGGTAATTTACCACACTTCAAACAATAGATGTCAATTTTCTCCATCAAACAAAAGTACAGAGACACTGCTGCATGCAAAATTGTAATAGTTGACGGAATGAACCGTGATAGTGAAAAAAGGATTGTATTTTCACTCTGTGATTTAGTAGAGGAGACAAGCCTTCCTAGCCTCGATCACACCTACGAGCCAAAGGTCACATCTGCAGAGACAAAAATGAAATACTAGTTTGCTTGAGAACATTATCCTCTTACCCTCACGTTAATCGTGTGTAATGGCTCCTATTAAGTGCATATTAAAATCGAAGGTGTAATCACATTTTTTGGAGAAGAATGGGGATTTTCCTGCCTGGTAGAGACTGGAGAAAAACCGTGTGAAGCACACATCAACTAGGTGGGAGGAGCCGATCGAGTCGCATGTATCCAACTGAAAGCGACATTTGATAAACTTTCATCGACAATGATTGATAATTGATGCAGCAATGATCACTAAAGATAGGTTCAGGTAAGCCTATTGATCTATGATGTAGGCTACCAGTTAATTTTTCAAAAAAGGCTATAAACCTATGTATATGACACCCGGAGTCGGAGTCCCATCAACCCCCGGAGTCGGAGTCGGAGTGACTCCGCATCCCTGGATTGTGGTTTCTTGGCTGAAATTTTAAATTTTTAATTCAATTTTCACCGGCTTGATTTTATGATTCACTAAATTCATGTTTCATTTCTTGAATCTGAATAATGATGTGGACCCATTTACATCTTTCAAAGTTAATTGAAATCATTAATATTTTCTTTGATTATGTGATTTTACTCGTGACAGGTTGCCTGTGATATGATCACGCTTGCGAAAGCACTCTTGAGGTTAATATGAAAGTAATAGCAATCTATCGAATTGTTAATTTAACAAACATTACCACTCCAAGGTTGTCATGACACTGAGAATCTGTAAAACACCATCATTCCTTCTGCATTACAATCATGATCACTCAATTCCGTTGTAATTTCTGCAAAACTGCAAAAATTTGCATATCTCACATTTGGCAACAATCAGGTAACAATTACCAACTATATCCTCCTCGAATTTCACTTAATAAAATCGAAAGAAATTGCTACGGAATTGAGTGATCATGATAGTAATGCAGAATGAATGATGGTATTTCACAGATTCTTATGACAGCCTTGGAGAATTAATGTTTGTTAAATTAGCAATTCGATGGGTCTTTCATGCTCAACCTCAAGAGTATTTTCTCAAGTGTGATCATATCACAGGCAACTCCCACTGACAGAGGAAAAATCACATATTGAATGGCAATGATCACAATTAACTTTGAAAGATGTAAATGGTTCCACATTACTATTCAGATTCAAGTAATGAAACACGAATTTAGTGAATCATAAAATCATGCCGGTGAAAGTTGAACTAAAAGCTTGAAATTTCAGCCAAGAAAGTACGAATTATTATCGTGACTTTTTCATGAAGACTTCTATTATCATGCGGATCATGAAATTCCCTTGATAATCAGTCTAAATTCCGCTTAGCTAGGATGCTTGTTAGCAAATATTCATTCCTTTGATATCCAACTTGTTTCATGCTTATAAAGAGAACGTCATCTTGGTAGTATAGGGGCCTACAAATTTGCAAAATTTTGACTTTTTCAAAACTGTTCAAAAATTTTTTTGGACCACGGGAACGTAGTCTCCGCAAAAAACTGAATCTTTCCATATAAAAATTTTCACTGTATACAGATACTTTTTTTGAGATACTTAATAATCAGTTATTTCATAGATCAATGCTCTATCATTCAACAACTCATCTGATTTCAAAGCCATGCGCCGCATGCTCGGAGAATTCGCCACTGCTGTATAGTTATTCAATGAGCTTGATTCTTATGTTCCCCGCCGCGTCCCTAACAAGCTGGTATGAATAAAATTGGATCGTATCATAGAGTAGGGATAGAGTGTCGACTCAAACAAGTATCTGTATACAGTGAAAATTTTCATATGAAAAGATTCAGTATTTTGCGGAGATTACGTTCCCGTGGTCCAAAAAATTATTTGAGCAGTTTTGAAAAAGTCAAAATTTTTCAATTTACCGAGATGACTACCCCCTTGTAAGTAGTATGAAACAAGTTGGATATCAAAAGGAATGAATATTTGCTAATAGTCATCCCAACAAAGCGGAAATCAAGCTGATTGTCAAGAGAATTTCATTATCCGTATTATAATGAATGTCTTCATGAAAAAGTCGCGATATTATTTGTGCTTTCTTGGCTGAAATTTCAAGTTTTTAATTAATTTTCTCCGGCATTATTTTATGATTCACTACATTCACGTTTCATTTCTTGAATCTGAATAGTGATGTGGACCCATTTACATCTTTCAAAGTTAATTGAAATCAGTTTTTGAATCTGTGATTTTGATGTGCCATAGTGGCGGCTGTCGCCTGATTACGCTTAAGAAGATTCTCTTGAGGTTGAGCAATAGCGCAGGTATCGAGTTGGCAATTTAACAAATCTCCGAGGGTGTCATGACACGGACAATCTGTAAAATAATATCATTTCCTTCTGCTTTGCTATCATGATCAGTCAACTCCGTTGTAATTTCTTCAAAACTGCATAAATGTGTATGTCTCATAAATTGAAACAATTCCGATTGTATCTCCCTTGAGTTCATTTAATAAAATCGAAGGTGTTAACACATTGGAGATTTAGATGCGGAGTTACCACTCTACATAATATGCCTACTCTATGGATCGTATTTTTTTTTAACAATGTGGCAAATCAATTTAATTTCTCAAAAATTCTTGAAAATCGATAAGTATCAATAACTTTTGAATAGCTCGTTGGATTGTTTGGTATGCTATATTTTTTCAAGTGCTGATGACCTGCTTTACACGATGACTATTGGAAATGGCTTGTATTTCTTTCGAATTAAATTTTTTCGGGACCGGGGTGAAAGTTTTGTTTATGATTCAAAGCATATAGGCCTGAACTACAATTCTCAAAAATACTGATCATCATTATACTTGTGGGTCTATACATATATTCTGTTCTTTTGATGATCTAAAGTAGCAATTATATATCACCATCGTATCTATTTAATTGCTTGATCGATCTGCACAATTGTATACCGGTATAGCCTATATTTAATCGCTGCGTCAATGTAGACATCTTGATGCCAAAGTATCTTTCCTTGTTTTAAGCATGACCTTTTCTAATTGATCGTGAGGCATGTGCTTGTCGACGGAAGCTTCAAGACGTTTTTGATATTGCTTAATAATGAAATTAGTGATTCGAAGATGAAACGAATGACGATTCCTATTGTTCTGGTAATTTCTGTAAAACATTTTGACCAATACGACCCAAGTTTTACTTCAAAAAGCGGATTTAAGTAGGCCTACGTAAAAACATGGGCCCAATTGAAACTGTATAGGTCTACTTGTACTTCTTGTTTCCATCGAAGAAATTCAAAACTCTTTAACGCAGATATGCAAATTAAACTTCATTGAAATTGACAAGATGTGAAAATAGTAAACAAAACATGCGAATTGGTTTATCTCAATATTCTTTATCTTGCATTATTTCACATATGCCTCCATCTTATTCGCACAACAAAATCAAGTGCCCACAATTATTGTTGGCCTGAACGATTTTTTATTTTCGCAAAATTGAGAATAATTCGCAGTTATTATTCTTTCCAACTAAGCTCTTAAGCAAACCCTCACAACCTAGGCCATCATTGAAAGTCAAAGGAAAAACAAATTTGTCTCATCAATGACTCTATATTCGTTTATCAAAGTCAAACCCAATTACAGTGCATCTTCAGGACATCTATAGTAACAAATTCCAAAAGAACGATTTTCAGAATAGACACCTAATAATAATATAAGGATATGCAATCACCATCTTCTGGGCGAGCGTGCTGATAATCAAAATCAGTAATATTACACATATTCGATTGAAATCACAATGGAATGTCTGAATAAAATAAAGCTTTAACAAAAGTGAAGATCAGGCTTCAAATGATACGTTGACGACATTTTGTGATTATGTTGAGTTTTGTGATATAAAACAATTGCCTATCACTGAATGGAAAATTTATCAAGAAAACTGTCACGCAAATGAAACAATCTTCAAAATCAACAACAAATAAACAACAATTGCGACTATTGTACAGGATGGGTCTTTCGAAAATGACTGTTTAAGATTACAGAATGAAATATGTTTGTGTCATGAATGCTGTACAGAAGCGAACGCATTGGAACCGATAAGAAAAAGTTGGACCCAAGAAAGAGCTTTCAATTGCACAAAGTTCAAAGAGGAGGCTCAAAAAAGGTCGTCATCCAAAGTGGAAAGGCAGGTTGTACCTCGGCTATCGTTGGCAGTAAGCACCATAGCGTCGGTTAGGAGTAACGTTCTTGGAATTCATGATGCCATTTGTTGAAGTCAATATTGAAGACGACAAGACATCCACTCGCCAAGCCGGCTAACAGGAATCTGCAATATAATGAACGATGTATGAAACACGAGAGTTGAAACAGATGTCACGTATTTTCTATAGAATTTATATTGTTACGTTCATCTTCACAACAAATTGAAATTTTTTCTAATGCATAGGGATCAGAAATTATAATGTTGAAAATTCATAATTGCATACCAAAGCCATTCTACCTCTTACCTAAAAGCTATAACTGTGATCCAATGTAAACTGGACATCACTCTCTCCAAAAAATGGACAATTAATTTATCATGTGCGATTGGATAAGTATTTCCTGTCCAGCAGTATCATCAGGGCCTTGTTAATGCAGGAAAAAGCAGAGGTGTACAGGGCTCAAGAAAATTTAGCCGAGGCCAGCCAGCTATATTTCATCTTAAGCCGAGCCGAAATCACGGCCTAGCCAGCCGAGATTTATCCGTGTCTAGTCGACTCAGTTAACCAGTATGTTTGTGAAAATGGCTGCTGTCTCTATCGCTATTGGCTGTTTTGATGGTGTTGTCGATATGGACATTCCATTTCAGATTATGCTGAGAAATAACATCTAGCATTTTAAAGGTTGTTGAAACATTTGACATCGGTGATGAGATTTCATTGTTTTTCTGTAGATAACTTATACGGTTTTGCTATCATTCAAATATAGTCCATGATTTATGAACCGGGCACAGGAACTTTGAATCTCATAATTTATTTCCTTCGATGCATCAATGGATTTTTGTAGGATTGCGCGTAAACTGAATCATCGGCCAATGTAACAATATGGCATTTTAGGATGGTGCAGGTGAACTTGTGTGAGTGACGGAAAGATATGGTGAAACTGATCAACCTTGTGGACCTCGTGATGCCGTTCCATGATGTGAGCCAATACAGGCTAATACAATGGAATATTTACAGTGCCTACTAGTCGAATCGCAAAGCAAAGCCTCTGTAACTGCTTTGAACATTTTAAAACAATCGTATTTTGAACAATAAAAAATCGTATTGAGCAGGATTCGCCTTAGTTCATGGACGAGAATCGTGACATAAGGAATGGAGCTTTTGAATTATTCGCGGAAAAAGTGCACAAAGAATATTATGCCAGTTTCAGCTAAAACAGGATATCGGTTGACTGCGGAATGAATTTCGCAATTTACTTGTTACATACAGCTAATGTTTATTACATGCTAAGCTATTTTGAAATAAGATTCCAATATCTAAGTCCGACAATTGAACTTAATTGCTTTATTGCTTTTACGTTGGCAAAAAGGTATAAATGTACATTTCGGAATGTCATTATGATGGTGGTGTGCGCATGCTTGTGGGAGAGACATCTATCAAATAGAAGAATTAAAAATGCTTAGCTACCAACTAGGTTGGCAACACAGTTCCAAAAAAAGCAAGTTCACAATCCTATATTAAATAAATTTGGAATTAAAGAGCAACCATGCTGAAAGTAAGTTCAATTGCATCTTTCGCGAAATCAATTACTTTCATAATATTCAAGAATTGTGAGATGGTGACAAGATTAGTATCCGAGTTGAGCAATAGCAGGAACTGTAAATGCTTCTGGCTTTTTTGCCGTCATCAGTATAATTTACTTTGTAATATGAAGTCAATAACTCATATAAATAAACCATTATATAAATAATAAAAAATATTCAATCAAACGTCACCATTCAAACTCTTGTTTAAGTTCTGAATCTCTAAAAGTAACTGTAATCTTTGTTTCGATGCTTCGACCTGCATAATCGTTTCGATGTTTCCGGTACAACTGCGTAATTGCTTAAAGATACCTGCCGCATCGCATTATCAGAACACTTCTCTTTATACCAGTTAAACTTTGACATTGATGATAGATATTTGATTTTTTCTCTTAAGAATGTAATATAGACATAAAAAACACCTTCATTAAAACTTAATGGGACGTTCGTTCAATATAACATCAGGAACTTCATGTCTATAAATAAATGGATTGAATTTGCTTCTAAAGCATCAAGATTTCCTTTGTCATCGGAGGCAGATTACCTGAAATCATAAATCACGATGCGGTTGAATTTTTAACGCCAACGACGTCGTAAACTCGCATGAGAGTGTGCAGAATGCCAATTTCCCCACTACTGACGATCTCATCGTATTGTTTGTTGTCATTATGTCAAGAACCGATAATCACTCAAGAAATGCAGTTCAAAAATTAGCCTTGTTCCACTGTTGGACAAAGGCCTCAGTGTGCTTCTTCCATTCTTTTCGATCTTGAGCTTGTCTCTTCCATGTTGGCTGTCCACAAAACCTGTCGATGTCGTCTCCACCTCGCTACTGGCCTGCCTCTGCTTCTTTTTCCATAACGTGGGATCCAGTCTGTCAATCTGATAGTCCATCTATTGTCTTGCATTCTTGAGACATGTCCCACCCATCTTCATTTGGTTTCTTTTGCTTTTTCCACCACGTCCATGATTCTTTTCTGCGCTCTAATCCATTCATTGGTCTTCTTGTCACACTCGCTGATTCCGATCATACTTCGGTCCATCTTTCTTTGTGCTACTTTAAGCTTGTTCTCCATGAATGAGGTTAGTGTCCATATTTCTGATCTACAGGTGATAGCTGGCAAAACGCAACTATTGTGCATTTTTCTTTTCAAGCACATTGGCATGTTACTCTTGAATACATCCCTATGTTTCGTAAATACTGCCCATCCCGTGTTGATTCTTCTTTATATTTCTATTTCTTGAATATACCTACCAAAATAGCAAATTGGAAATTGAAACACTAGGAGATAGTCATAAACCGTCAGGTTTTCATTATTCACACATCATACATCTCAAAAGCGCATTCAGGTTCGGCCAATCCATCTATCTTATCATTTGATGACACTGGATTGTCGAAGAAGTCGGCTTCAATAGGCCTACTTCTGGAGTACTTAAACGCCTTGCTATCAATTTATGGAAAGGCATCATTGGTTGAGTATTCGTAAAACATTTGCTTCGGTGGTTTTTTCAAAACACGCATGTGACTGATATTCTTCCAGACTTGGAGAGAACAATTCGAAGCCTCAGAAATGCCTGTCGATAAGAACCATAAGTCCGCCACTCCTTGATAGTCCACATACGGAGATAAATTGACAACGTGCATCATGTACTCGTAATTTTCAAATTAAGCTTGAAATTAAGATACAATGATAATACATTCATAATACATTAATAAACAACTAATACAATTATGTTTCAGATATAAAGCATGGCTCAGCAGGTTTAAATAAAACCTGAAATTTAAGAATTTTGAATGTATAACCATTTCAAATTAATATGAAAACAGAAACGCCAAGTAATAACTTAGATTGATTACATTGGATAGGGGGACAGGAAAACATGGAAGTAGAGCATGAAGCTTTCTAAGTTACTGATATTTGGTGTGTCCACCACTGTTATCGATAGCCGAAGCTACACTCCTTGGCGTGCTCTCAGCCAAATGCGTGCACGTTGCTTGAATTTCTTCATATCGATTTCATATTTTTGCAAAATGAAGGTGATATTTCTCTTAGAGAATAAGCTTCGCTATCTCTGTTTCACAATGTTACATCAATTGTCAATTGGATTGAGATCAGGCGATGGACAGTTCATGGGATTGAGGTTGCCTATCGAGACAGGCTTTGGTTCATCTTGAGTTGTTATGAGAGGGGCATTGTCATGCTGAAAAACACCTTAGTCATCTGGAGGTTATTCAAGCATTTGCTGAGTCACTTATCCTTCAACAACATGTATGATGCAAATCAATACTGATAAGCGATGTCCATGTTAACTTCAACGATATGCATTCGTCCGGCAACGCACAACTAAAACATGACACTGGATTAAAATTTCGTCGTCAGCTCGCGGAGTTTTTCAGTAAGAGAATGACCATCAACAACACGAACATAGCGGCATTTGCCATCGCCTGCATACACCATGGTCCTATCACTATCACTCAACTCCACCTTCATCCAATCTTCCATTGTCAATTCGCGATGATCGATTGCCTACTTCAATCTGCGGTCGCATTTGATTTAGGTTCGTCATCACGTCGATATACAGGTACTGTCAGAACACGGGACAATGACAGGAATGTCAAATTCTACTGATTCTAGCTATATATGTAACCAATAACAAAGTAATTCACCGATGAATTGTAAACACCATCGCTAAGTGACGTTTTATAGCAACTGATAAATTTTATCGAGTCTTAGATATATACAAGTAAATGAATGTGGCTGCAGTGAAGTCATCGGTCAAGCCAGATGAAATTAGTCAATTCAGTACATGGAGTTGAGCACCACGGAAATAAAACTGACATCTATTCCACGAGACTTCAAAATTGTTACTCAACTTTCATGATTAAAGATGTAGGATGTGACTGCCGCTCAAATATATGTCAACTACTGTTCAGGTCATTCATAGGTAGTATACAATATAAACTAAATATGAAGTTCCAGTGAAATTCAAGACCATTACTACCAAATGATTTCGAAATTACCTGCCAGACCGTCGGGCGGCCGCTACCAGATGAACACGGTTTGGCAGCCAGGAATGCCAAACCATCTTCATTTGGGAAGAAATGTTAGCTTTTTTGATGAGTTGGTTTCGTAGCGAAATATATTTCATTTGGTAGCTGACGGTTTTTTCCTGAATTTGCATAATGCTGGTTATGCAAATGATTTCATGAATACTGATTTTGAGTAGAGCATTTTGAGGAATTTTAATATTCATAACTGATCATTAAAATATAGAGAACATCTGCATTTAGATGGTTTTCCAACTCAAAATGCAAAGGGTCGTGGACCGGAGCATTCAATTCAAAATCAAGGACCAAAAATGTTTTCAAATTTGCATGACATGTATCATGCCATCAATAAAAAAACATACATAATGGGTGAAAAATAATGGAAGGAAATGACATTGCAAGAAGTACATCTCCAGAATGATTAGTACCCAATGATTTAAAAGCTATATTCAAAATTATTTGATTAAATCTGACGATAAGTCCGCCACTCCTTGATAGTCCACATACGGAGATAAATTGACAACGTGCATCATGTACTCGTAATTTTCAAATTAAGCTTATAATTAAGATGCAATCATAATACATTCGTAACACATTAATAAACAACTAATACAATTATGTTTCAGATATAAAGCATGGCTCAGCAAGTTTACATAAAACCTGAAATTTAAGAATTTTGAATGTATAACCATTTCAAATTAATATGAAAACAGAAACGCCAAGTAATAACTTAGATTGATTGCATTGGACAGGGGGACAGGAAAACATGGAAGTAGAGCATGAAGCTTTCTAAGTTACTGATATTTGGTGTGTCCACCACTGTTATCGATAGCCGAAGCTACACTCCTTGGCGTGCTCTCAGCCAAATGCGTGCACGTGTATCATGCCATCAATAAAAAAACATACATAATGGGTGAAAAATAATGGAAGGAAATGACACTGCAAGAAGTACATCTCCAGAATGATTAGTACCCAATAAATTAAAAGCTATATTCACAATTATTTGATTGAATCTATCCTGATGTTTGATAGATGTCCAAATCACTTGATTATTTTTGTTCTTTAGACCGTTTTTGTTCCTTCGTGGCTTTACTAATTCACATGAAGAAAACTTTATGTGAACTAGTCTTTATCTTCTTATAAGATACAGAAAATGCTTTGTTAAATCTGATTCGAAACCTCCTTTTTACATAATAATATGTCATCATAAATACGAGAGAATTGAAGGCAATCAACAGGAGAATGGTGCTCGTGATTATCTGTAGAATATATGAATCTCGAGGAAACAGAACTTTTATCACGTAGATGGCAAACAACAGAAAGTATATCGACAAGCTTGAAAATATGGCAGGAATATTCAATATGACAAGATTTGTCGAAAATTGTGTTATTCTCTTTGTTTTGCTTGGATAGTGGACTTTTCCCTCGAATTTGCCATGTTTTGATTTCATCTTTATTAGCAGCAAGGTGCATATACTTACGAATGCAATATAAACAACCTGCGAGACCAACCAAAGAGATATAGCAATCTGGAAAAATCTATGGTTGGAATTATTCTTGAGTATGCCGCCACAATTCTTAAATCCGGAGTTCATTCCAGCCACCAGACCAAGAGCCACCGGAGGTATAATTCCTGACACAAGTATGCAATTGATACATACTCTGTTCAGCCGTGTGAATGGTCTTAGTATCATAATGATGTGCACCATGTTTGTCATGGACAGAAAAAATGCAGGAAGGGATAAGAAACCAAGTAGGATGCTCATTGCAATCTTGAATAACATCGAAAGAATGCTTGCTATTAAATCATCTACACGCATTTTGAAATAATACATAATGAATGTCACACTGGCTGATATAGTTGCGGTTGATATAGCTGCATTGCTAATAAATATCCATTCTGCCATTCGATAGAAAAATGGTCTGGCACATGATCTTCCACTACGTGTTTTCCGAAGCACGACGACGGCAGCGGTGTTTGAAGCTTGACTGATGACTGCGCATACTATTTCGATGCAGAAAATAATTGAGAGCAATGCATCATGGTAATACGGTGGTGGACTTAATTGCGAGATGTCAAATGCCGAACAGTTCTTCACGTATTGGATATGTGGAAACTGATAATAAGTATTATTCATTTCAAAATAATTAAGCTTGATGAATAGAGCATCCAATTATGACATTACCGCGATGCAATTTAATCGATCAATTTTGAAAAATAATGTCACAAGTCCATGACAGTTTTTGTTATGATAGCTCTGCTGCCGGGATAGAGATGTAACCCACTCTGACGATGAATTACCCTGATATCTACTTAAATTCTCACTATATATTTCTCCGGCCAAAAGACAATCGATATGTCAAATTAGTAATGTTTTACAACATTGGAAAGAAGACATAGTACACAGAAATTTTCATGCAATCTGTATCACGTGAAAACTTATTATACGTACACTAATCCCAAAAATGTCTGTCACCTCTTGAATTGCTTTCGAATGTTGAAGGGTATTGAACACTCTACATGGCATGGATAAATTAGCCATTGAATTGAAAGATATTTCTATGAATGTTATAAGATGCACTGGTATTAGAAAGCTTGGATATTGAAGTTAATTGCACTCAAGCATGCCAACGAAATGAAGGCAGCAAATTTGAGAAATAAAACTGGAAAAGAAAACGAAGGGAACTAAAGAAAAGATGGCTTTAGCGCAGAGGCTTTTGGTTTTTCAGTAATGAATTTGGCAACATCAAAAATTGTTTGACTAATGAATTAAGCAAAAGAATAATTTTGAGGTAGAGAGCAAGGCACAAAGTGAAAACTAGTGAATAAAAGTGCTCTACCACTAGAAAAGAAAATCCATCGAACGCCGCAACAGCCCACTGCTTAGATACCGGTATTTTCTGAACAGCACACTTTCATCCGCAGTAGAGTTTTGAAAGATTTAGAATGAGCGATTGCTTCATAAACGGTCTACGTACAACTGCCTGCGCAAGACCGGTGTGAGAAAACGGAGACCGTTTGTTGCGAGTACAAAGGAGATTGAGAGAAATATGCTAACAAAAAGCCTGCATGTGGAGAGAAATTTGGCGGAAGGTGATATTTGCAAAAGAGAGCAAGTTTCGATGATTGAGGAATGACAGGCGGATGCGAGCCCATAAAAATGGATGGGCGAATGAAAGCTGAGAACTCCAGATAAGGTGTACAAAGCATGGAAAGTTAATTCAATTAATGTTCTAGGAGCGATCTGACGTTATGATCTCAGTGAGTTACGAATTCTGAAATCTGTCAATGGGTGAATATTTACGTTAATACCGAGACTAGATTTTTTAATGCATCGATGGCAGATTGCCGGATTCCATCTTTCATGAAGCATAACTCATCACTGACTGATCAGTTTCACCATGTTAGCAACACTCGAAGGATAGAGCGGCCATCAAGATGACCAGATCTTAATTCTATCAAACATGTGTGAGGGGATCTGGCGAAGAGGGAAGTATCAAAAAGAGGTGGCATTAGCTGTTTGAAGGACTTGCAATCCATCGTGGTCGAAGATTGGATGACCATTCTTCGGAGCGCAATTGATAACTTGATAATAATATACTCGTACATGTAAATACAAGTGTAGTTATGCTTCGAAGAATCACAACTGCGATAAATTCATCAGGCTTCCCTAGTTACTAACGTTTTATAATCATATTCAAAAATCACTGTTTATCATCAGGTTAATTAATTTTCTTAACTTATGCAATCTTAGGAACATATGTTGCAACATAGTAAGAGGTTTTGATTTGTATATATTTGGTCATAATTAAAAGGTGACACACATTTTTGGGATTAGTGTATATATGGAGCAGTTTAATTTAACTGCATGCATGCCGATACAGTGACTACGACATATTTATTTTTATATAAAAATTTATGAAAATTATCTTTGGCATGGTTGCATACGTCATGATAATGATAAACCCATCCTAGTTGATGACCGCTCAACCACTGAATGTAGATGCACAGACGTAAATGAAAAAAACTTTTCGCTTGGACAACTGCTCAACTGCACTGCAAACACTTTTGTACATACTAGCGCGATATTGGGGTATTGCTTATCGTTCTTTCTGTTTTAGAAGCTTGGCCATACCTTTTATTTTACTATTTTCTATTCTTTTTTGGCGAAAAACGCCTCAACTTTTTTTTACTAGCACGATGTTTCGGAAGTCTTGGTCACGTACAAATGAGCCAAATCCGGCTTTGATTGCAAAAGTCTATGTACAAGTGAAAAGGAACACCAATTTGCACAGCCATATGATTTACTTTTCTTAATGTGTCTTTAGATGCTAGGTTAAATAAGATTTCTCTAGGTATGTCGTCCTTCTGTAGTGATAGATATCTGTAAATTTTACATTAGTTAGAGCCATTAGTTAGGGACTACATTTAAATTTTGTATATTATGATCTTTGATGTTTGCAAAGCCTGATTTGGCTCATTTGTACGTGACCAAGACTTCCGAAACGTCGTACAAGTAAAAAAATTATACCTATTTTGAGGCGCTTTTCGCAAAAAAAGGAATAGAAAATAGCGTTCTTTGCCCACCACTCAACTGAATTTGTGTCGAAAGGAGGACATGGCTCCTGTAGAAATTTCTGAAGCTCAGTATCAAGAGATGTTGAATCATTGAACTACTCAATGAAGGACTTTACCCCCTCGTTGAAGGAGGTAAAAGACTAAATCTAACGAGCACGGCTGACAACGACTAAGATTTCAAAAAAATCGATTAATCGGATGCTTTAATCGATTAATCGAGTCAATTGGCAAAATGGACGTTTTCTAGGTAAATGTAGAATTCATTACCCTATGTGCTATATTCGATTATTTGATAATTTTTCATTGACTATGTACCAGTATGTGTTTGAATAATCCTGTAATGTATTTTTCTGGAAAGTTAGTATGCCCACAAAATGCCTATCCATCACTAATTAAAGAGAAGACGCATTGTTATCTATATCTTTGAAAAAATAAACGAAAAATTTAAAATGCAAAATCGCAAAAAGGCATAAAAAACTCAAACTGTCACAATAAATCACATAAAATCATCATTTTGATTGAGGAGTACTATTTTAGAAGCATTGTCACGACAAAGTGACATCCTTTTCTTTTCGAACAGAGATCCACATTTCGAAAATGCGCGCTAGCTGGGGCACTAGTCGGTTGAGCAGCAAAACACACCGGGCCAATTTCACCAATTTGGGAAATCGGCTTTGATGGTTTCCCCACCAGGTGATACGATCACAGTCAAGCGGTTGATTTCCCTGAAGGAGTCTCCTTGATGAATTCTCCCAAGAGAAAAGCGGATGCATACGTAGAACTTAGAATGGAATCAATTACTGAAACATCGGATGCCACTTTATCAGTCAATAATTCCACATGTTTGGCAACAGCAGCCCGATCGGCGTCACAATTGAGAAACCTTAACAGCCTGTCGCAGCGAGCGGGGGTCAATTGCTGAGGCAACCACATAT
Organism: Prostheceraeus crozeri; assembly: GCA_907163375.1. Taxonomy (NCBI): domain Eukaryota; kingdom Metazoa; phylum Platyhelminthes; order Polycladida; family Euryleptidae; genus Prostheceraeus; species Prostheceraeus crozeri. Next base: position 23,641 of record CAJQUW010003251.1, read on the forward strand.
ACGTGTATAGACATAGAGCTCAAATATTCCATATCCTTAATGGAAAAACGTTCCTCGATAGTTCCAATAAGACGCTTGGCTACTTTCTTGGCAGCAGCATTTTGCAACATCTGGGAGTGCAAGAGAGTCAAAGACGCCACACAGGAAAACAAAAATGGATACACTTCAGACAAGATGCTGGTCTTTCCGGTTTGCCACATGAGAATGATTTTTGCAAAAGGTTCAAGAAGTTGGATCAGCTGTCGAATCATTACTAGAGATGATTTTGGTGGTAGAAGACGTTTGAAGTAGTCATTGAGCTTGCCACATATGGTCAACACGGTTTCAAGATCGACGAAGGACTAAAAGTTGAACTCCATCGTGTTACTCCGTGCCCGCAGCTATTCTCGACGCGCGGTTAACTAATACAATAGAGACGATAGTATTAACTATGAGCTCGTATTAACTGTGAGCCAGATTAGCAGTCTATTTACGTGTATATTTCATATAGTTGACCAGTCGTCGAGAAATCAATTTATCATCAAAATTAAGATAGAAAGAAACTCGTCTGGTCGATAGTTTCTTTAATTAAAAATAAAGTCAGACGGGCCTCCGGCGTCCAGCGCTTCGAATAAATACTTCACACACTTGCATCCCGTCTGTTGCCATCGAACGTTTGAAGGCGCTGGACGTCGAAGGCCCGTCTGACTTCACTTTCAATTTAAGAAACTATCAACCAAAACTTTGGGGAGTTTTTTTCTAACCTACTTTGATGATATTTATATTTCGTCTCTGTGGAGAACTATACAGGCTACTGAGAGGCTGCAGGTTTACAGTTGGTTCTTCCGGAGAAATTTCCGAAAAAATGAATCGATTAACTAATTTTGATCGATTAAAAAATGACAAATCGATTAATCGATGCCAGCCCTGACAATTAGATTTACAGTTCTTCCATGACGATGTCGCAAACCTTTATTGAAATTCATCTGAGACAATAAGCCAAAAAAACTGATAGCGAACTGTCACGGTAGTTCCCTCACTACTAAATGGCTATCCGGTCATACTTAAATCTAAATTATTTCATGCTTCTTTGATGACAAATGTCTGCCGTAGCACATTGAACATTTAAGTGAACCACTTTTCTTTTGGTGTGAAGTTAACCCTCACACCACCGACGTAGATGTGCCACGTGAAGAGCAGATTGAAGGAGAGATGAATCAAAGAGCATATTCAATGAATGCCTGTTTATCTCAGACCACGGATTGAACTGCCAATGCAGCTATAAGTCGGATTATTTATAAATCGTTTTGACTTCAATATCAAATAACCGATATTCATAAGGAAATTTGATTACGATCTGAAAAAACAGATATGTCACGACTCCACGTTATTGATCTGTATATTAATTGAGTAAAGCTTTGATTTGTGTCGTATGATTTTCTGAAACGTATTTTGATGATTGAATGTTTCATAAACATACACAGTACATAAATTTGCTTGTGTGAAAAATTGAATTTATGTCACATCTACCGTAAATATTACTTTTTCCATTGAAAGTGGTGATGATCTGTGTGACACAGTGGAGTGGGGAATTGCCTTTGCAATCTCTTGGTCATGTGGTCGACCATTGAGAGAATGTCATTGCGACTGAAAGTATTTAAACTCTGCAACAAAATCTGACCAAGTCATCATCATCGAAGGTCCTGTGGAAAAGCAAGTCAATTGGAATGTGAAGCAAGTCACATTTCATTCAAAGAAAGCGTAAAATAGCTAAGCCCACCTGACACCCGCATGCTAGTATCTTTCACTTTTATAAGCGATTGTAAGGGGAGACATAAATCTAAGAAAAGAATTTAAGATTTAGTCTATGAAGGAAATTAACACTGTTGGTTCTCTCGATCGCGTTCGCGGATGAGACGAGGTTGCATCTTCTTCATTCCGGTGCAAAAGGAACGAAAATGAAGGCAAATGAAATCTTTACGCGATATAGAGCATTGACAGCTTATATTGTCATAATGGTGTTAAACTGAATACCAACAACATTTTTGACTTCCTTGGATTAGACAGAGATCACAATAATATTCAGAGATAATTTTGCACGAAGCATTGAGTCTACAGGAGGATTATATCTGAAGTGCGATAACGTCATTCGACTTGAACACATGGACTCAACACTTACCTCTGGTCATGGGTAAGGCCAAGAGCACGAATTGGCGCATCACACGCCGGATAGGAATAAAGGAGGCTGAGGTCGTGACTTCGTCGCACTGTCACCACACCGGAATGGTTCGCCATCACCAAGTACTGTCCGCAACGACTTAGCACCACAGCGGAAATCTCATCATCACCACCCTGTTCTACACGCATTAGACGGCCGTTTAGTGTATAAGAGACGATCAGTGAAGGTCCGAACTGCACTACCAGCAAACCTTCACGATTGTAGCTCGCCAGACGTGGTACCAAACCTTTTGAAGGTACTTCGGGACGTGGCAGAGTGCGCAGCAGATCACCGTGTGTTGTATGGAGAAGGCACACGCCGTCTAAAACAGATAAAAGTCTTTCAATTGCCGCAATATCAGAGACCAATGTAATGACTGTCTACTGGATACCCACAGCTCGAGTGGTTGTGTAAGAGGGCTTTTCCAAATTACTCTATGGGGTTACCGTTGTGTTCTTTTAATGTCAATAACGACTCCTTTCATATTTGTTACAACGCAGTAAAAGGCGTAAAGCCATTCGAACATTAAATGGATTTGTGTTTGTCTATGTACTGTGGCCATTAACGTTTCTAAGTAAATGTACATGCTTCAGAGTGTCCACCTGACGAAAAGAAATCACGTAGAATTCATGCATAATGCGCGTGCGCGGTAGAAATCGTGACCCACTCACGCTCTTTCACATAAGGTCTACTTGCCAAAAAATGTCTGTGCAACTTTATTGAAAATCTACCAATATTACACGATAAGAATTCTTCACGTGTAATTCACGCACACTTTCAGGACTATCAAAATTTATGCACATGTGGAAGCTCGCGTGCAGTGGATGTCCTGATGTTTGTTTCATCAACTTCTTCTATTTTCATTGGGAATTTCTTTGATTATCTTTTCATTTTCGAAATAAACGCTTATTTACTCATTCAGAATGCGATTATTACCTGTGGATCCACTGACGATAATGCCCAGTTCCGCAGACACACAGACGCATGATACTGCTTCTTGGTGACCCGTCAGGGTAGCCCTAGGAGTTGGCGTTTCACAATCACCACTTCCTGTTGATAAGACAAGCAGCTAATAAAAACCCTTTATTTAAAATGAAGTGCAAATTTTTACCATCTAATCCACCAAGAACAGCTTGATGCTTGTTGCTCCACAACCAAAGTAAAACGGAGCAGTCTTGGCTACCGGTGACGACATAGCAGTCTTGATTGAAGTTACATTCAGACCGTGCAAGGCATGTAACAACTCCAAAGTGACCATACACAACCTGAAATAGAAAAAAATCAATCCTCCGACAGAAACACTTTTATGGATGTATTTTGCATTCGATGTTAGATTAAATATGGTAAATGCCATTTGTAATACGTCACTTCTTATCTTAATAAGGTCACCTTACGCACTTGGAGAGATGTACAGAAATTTATAAAGCTCTTCTATGTCCAAAACGGAGATTACGACAAATGTACCTTAAGACGAAATGAATGAAATAGTGCACATTCTAGCCATTTTTTAGCTAGTGGTAACAGAATTATGATGCCAAGGTCAATATCCTTACCATCTGTGAAGAACATTAATCTTTTAACAAATTTAACAACACATCTTTTTTATAAAAATGTGTTGTAATGAAATTTAAAATGGAAGTCTCAACTTCCAATTTAGAACTAGAAATGGGTCTGTAGGATACAAAAATCTAAAATATTCATTTAAAGAAAATTTTCCTGAGGGTGCGTTCACGTGTGCAACTTTATTGATGACACTTTTCGATCGATGATAAGTCAGAAAATGGACAAACCATTGAAGTAAAGGGATGCCTTCAATAATCGTGCTTCGTGCGTCACCAGACAGAGTACAGACAATGGCAATTTAATAAATGGTGATGAAGAGAATCAATGCATTAATCTCATCAGCTTATCATCCTCTGAGTGTCAGTAAAAAGTGTCAGCTAAATTTGAACAATGGGCACCTTAGATTTCACCTTCTATTTCTCAAAAAAAGTCACAAAATATCATCTTGACACATATTTGTTATCTTTATACCTATGGACTCTTTCGTAAAGCCCGAAAGGATTAATTTTGGTTGTACCATTTTTTATAATTCTTACTCTGCTACATGGTTTTGCAACAACTTCAACATTCTACATGGTCATTAAATTACAGCACATACCTGCACAATTCGACAGGTTTCCAATGCGTAAACTCGAAAAGATTTATCCCAGTAACCACATGCGAACAATGTTCGATTATCGGGAGTTGTAGCGAATTGGGCACTGGTAACAGGAAGGCGCTCGTCGAAATTATCGCCGAGATGACGTCTGGACGACTGTATGGACATGGCTGCGGAAAAATGTAAATTAATTCACGAGATGGAAAAGAAAGACAAGCACAAACGAAATATTTAAAACATTGCAAAGCTATCACTTTCTTACCATACGCATTCAAACACTAGAATTTGTTTCTCCCAACACATAAAAATGTAAATGCTCGGTTTAGTTAAATACTTTGCTATTGGAATGAGTTGGGCTAGGAAACAAGTCTTGCTATTTAGATTTTTCAACTTGATGTACGATGTACAAAGGATCCCAATAAGACCTCACCAAAAATCCGGAATACCGGTTTTTCGTAAGCTTTTAGTTGACACACTTTTCCATATTTTGAAAACATTGATATCAGTTTCATTCACTTTAAATAATTTCTTCAGAAGACTTGTTCTCTGAAGAAGACAACTAAAGAGCTCTTTACCTGTACTTGCCTGAGGACGGGTGAAGTCATCATCAGAAAGCTCGACAATAAATTAAGAACGAGAACAAGTCTTCTGAAAAAATTATTTAAAGTTAACTCTTGGTTCTCAGAGAAGAAGATCATCAGTTTCATTCAATTAATAATTTGACGTATTTGTTAAGGCTATCATTGTCAGTCAGATGATGATGAAAACGGTGAACTACAAACAAATTGCTAACTTCCGCATAAATTAAGACATTAAAAAAAAAATTTTGCTATTAAAAAAACATAAAAGAATGCTATTAGTTCCAAGAATATGTAAGTTTAGTCAAAAAACGGCCCATCCGTTCTCTAGCGAACTTCAAATTAAAAATTCCCACTGAATGAAAGCAACACATGCTGAAGTACTATCGCAATTGTTGTTTCATTATGCCCATACTATAAAAATAGTTGCGCGATGTGTCATCGAAAATACTGGTACAAATTGATTAAGAGCTTTCTACCACATGCGACTCTCCCATTCCATAAAATTATGTCTGCCCCTTCCGTATGTTATGAGTAAGAATAATATTGAAGCCTATCGATCCGTTTCGATCCGTTCGTAGACTTGAATGAATATATTTTGCAAAATTTGTATTCAATCGAGTTCCATTCGAGAAAAGAAGCAGCAGAAATTAGGTGTGAATACATTGCCATATTGATGATAATCTGTTCAATTCTCAGACATGAATTATCATTTCTCCGAGAAAATTATCAACATTTATAATTCTAAAGTTCAATTAAACAAATTCATATGCAGCACAATGATCCAAAATTTGAACCAATGGTGAAAAGAGGCTAACATTAAATTGAACTTCGATCAAACCGATATTCCAGCTTGCGAGGCACGCAAGGTTAGTTGTTCATGACGTTTGCACTCCTCCTGGAATTCTTTGACTTGTTGAAAATAGCGCCTTACTCTTTCAACAAGTTGCATATACTCTTCATTTATAGCATCACGCCGAGCTTTCACTGTTTCTCGGCGCTTTTCAATGCTTTTTGATGACTTACAAAGTTATCAAGCCTGATACGAAGAACGAGCTGGCGCATGCATTCGGCTTTTACTTTCAATTTTCAGATGTCACTTACCGAGATGGGAGTCCATGGAAAGGGGAAGTCGGACCTGAGCATCGGAATTGGGACCAGTGTTGTTACCCAAATTTGGAGATTGTTGAATGGAAGCTGAAAATCCGACATTTATGATGAAATATTGACATAATCGCCACATGGAAACGATTTAATTTTAGTTTAACTTTCGTTTAAGATTTTTCTGAGTTTCATGGATACGCTATCTGTCTTATCTTGTTTACTCTCCACGAAAACTCGTGTTTCTTAATAAATAATTGTCATTTACATGGCTGAGAGTTGGAACATTTCAGTTTTAAATGCGGAAAGCTGCATTTACTCATCTTCAATTCCAGAAAAATACCAAATTAAACAGTTGGTTTAAAAATAAAATCACAGAAAAGTAAGGGCACTTGTCTATCGGCATTTGTAACATATCTTATACGCTCGTAAGTACTTGTTAAGAATATTGTTATCTACATATTAATAAAGATGAGTACTCATTGTCCGAATTACATGCACATAAGTGATTACATGACATAAGTGACAAACATCAGTTTAACATAACTGTCTTCCCCAAAATCAACCTTAATCAGTACCATTAACACTTTTGCTATGAAATAACAAATCTCCTTTCACATTTATTTTATCAATGACATTTGCATTTGTAGTGTCGCAGCTGGATTAATGTGTTCACTGTTCATGTTTATCTACATAGTTGTCAGGTGTTTGATTTTTCAATGCCACATTCGGATCTCAAATCTTGCAGCAATTCTAGTAAATACGAGCAATGTAGAAAATACCCTCACCTGCGGCCGCGTTGTTCCACCGATTCACTGCATAGCTGTGGTTAGCAGCAATAGTGACAACAGCGGGGCTGGGCACAGCAGGATGCGTGTTTGCCGCCACAGCCACCACTGGGGAATTACTGAGGAATTTCATAACCATGCAGACATCTTCCTGAACTGCTGCAAACATCATGGGACTGACATGCAATGCGGAATTCCGGGGTGGATGTGGCTCCGTCAACAATTGACTTGGCGTTTGACCGAAGTTCCGTATTTGATCCTCTAGAGCCTGTTTTAACACTGGGTCAGCGACCTACAAGTCAACGCATTAAATCAATACAATACTGAAATCACAATAGCTGCCAAATATTGTATATTTGGAAGTTAGAGAAAAATCGAAGAATTGAGGACTAGTACTGTTTTCTTTAACAAAACAATATTTTTTGAAATTAAACGTATTCAACCTAAAAACAATATTTGATTTGATTTTCGAAATAGTTATCGCAGTACAGGTACATATGCATGAAAGAAATTAAATCTTCGATGTAGAAATCAGAAAAAATAAATGCTGTAGTTTATTAAGTCAATACAGTAAAACTCACATTCCAAGTTGTCATAATATCTGCATCAATAATTCAGACAAAGAGATGCGCATACAGTCGAGGGTTAATACTGATAATATTTACATGCATGCATAAGATATCAGAAGGGAAAAATTTACAATACAGTCAAGAAAAATTTAAAATGCATTTCGGTTTTCCAACTTGAACTGAGAAATAAGACAGCGATATCGGCTTTCCAGTTACTTTAATCAACCGTTTTATGAGAAGCCTGTACCGCAATGAAAAATGTGATCAGATCGTTATAAATGAAAATATTACTAATTACAATAACATGCAGAAGCTTGGCATGTTTGTTAATTTCGAATCGAGGTCTATAAAGAGTAATAATCAAAACTTAATTAATTTTCATTTTTTCGTAGGATAGTAAGCAATTATGTAATCCTAATATTGAACGATGACTTCCAAATTTTGTGTTTTATAAAGTTTCAGAATTAATATTAGACAATCTTGGTAAGAACTGACATTAAGGTCCATTTTTGAGTTATGAAGAAAATAATTTTCTTGGTAATTAATCAGTCATTAGCTTTGTTTCTGACAGATCAAGCAGACGTCAGAATCTAGCTTTTACATGACATAAAAGAGTGTAGTAAGAGACTGGACACAGCGATGTAATCATGTGAGCTGCTAAGTAATACTGTATGCATATAATTTTCACAGTAGCAGTGCAAGGGATGCCTGCTACTTGGCCTGGGCTGGCCGATGCGATGAAAGCGACAGCTAAGAAGCATTGCCCAATAGCTCAGAAAGCAAAAAAAACCCTGGATTGCAGATAATCTGGAATGTCTGCAACTCATTGAGCAAAGGAGACATCAAAAAATGATGGACTTTCAAGGTGCTGAATATCGACATCTTAGTAGACAGGTAAAAAAGCGTGTCGCAGGGCCAAACGGAAGTGAATGGCGGCTCAATGCAAGGAAGCCGAAGGTGCCTACATGGCAGGAAACTCTAGAAAGGTTTTCCAGCTGATAAAAAAAATCGGTGGAGGAAGAACGACAAGTCCTGGGCTGCGAATCTGAGACGAAGATGCGGAAATGATCTATGACTTTGAGAAAATAAAAAACAGATGGCACCAATATGGAAAAAGCTTGTTTAGTAAGTCGTCACGAATTTCATCTGATCACACTGACCAGATCGAGCTGACGCCTGATGATTGCGAGCCAGAAGTGATGATGGACGAGATAAGGGCAGCAATAAAGAACTTAAAATGTCACAAAGCAGCAGGTCTTGATGGAGTGACATCGGGAATGTTGAAGGCAGGCGGCGACACCGAGGCTAAGGCGCTTAAAGCAATTATTGATGACGTTTGGTATTCTGGGATATGGCCGGAGGATTGGACAATGTCCGAACTAGTGACAATACCGAAGGTGCGTGGTACACAGGATTGTGTCAAACACAGAACCATCAGCTTGATTTCACACGCAGGAAATATTATGATGGAAATTATGCGCAGCCGCTTGGCCCATTATCTGAACCCTGTAATGGCAGAAGAACAATTCATTTTTGGCAGAGGTACTACGGATGCCATACTTGCGTTGAGGAGCGTCATCGCGAAAACACAAGAGAAAGAACTGTGGGTGACGTTTGTGGATTACGCAAAGGCTTACGCAGTGGATTACGACCACCAGGCCTTTTGGAATTTTTGTTTGAATTTGGCGTGCCAACGCATTTACTTTGGCTCCTGAAATCCCTCTACGATAACGCACAAGGCATGATACGGATGGGTCAAGACCACACGGCGAAATTCAGATTCGAACGAGGAGTAAGACAAGGCTGCTCTCTGTCTCCGCTCCTTTTTCTAACGTGCGGTGAAGACACATCTCGCGAAGAGTGGAAGCCGAACTGACTGAACGCGCAGGTATAATAGTTGGAGGACGCGCGCTGTGGAACCTCAGATACTCTGATGACACAGCTTTACTGGCGAGCAGTCGGATCCAGTTGGAGCGCGAGGCACAGCTGCTGAAGAAGCATAGCGAGAGACTAGAGCTGCAAATCAACACCTCAAAGACTGTTTCAATGGTAATCTTGTAACAACAAGTACAACAATCACCTACAGTTGGTAGCACAGCAATTAACTGCGTGCAACAGTTCATGTACCTGGGATCCACTGCAACGACGAAAGGCCGCAGTGAGCAAGACATTACAGAACGTTTAGCCATAGCTAGAAGCAGGGATGCGGAGTCCTATCATTTTGATGGGACTCCGACTCCGGGTCGCCAGCATATATAGCCTAGTTTTTTAAAAAAACTGGCAACCTACATCATAGATCATTATAGGCTTACCTGAGCCTATCTTTAGTGATCATTGCTGTATCAATTATAAATCATTTCCGATGAAAGTTGATCTAATGTCACTTTCAGTTGGATGCATACGACTCGGCTCCTCCCATCCTCTTGATATGTTCTTCACACGGCTTTTCTCCAGTCTCTACCAGGCAGGAAAATCCCCATCCTTCTCCAAAAGATATGAGTACACTTTTGATTTCAATGTGCGCTTTAGAGGAGCCATGACACACGTTTAACGTGAAGGTTAGAGGTAATGTTCTCAAATAAACTAGTATTTCATTTTTGTCTCTGATGTGACCTTTGGTCCGTAGTGATCGAGGTTAAGAAGGCTTGTCTTCCCTATTAAATCACCGAATGAAAAAATAGTTTTTTTCACTATAACAGTCCATTCCCTCAACTATTACAAGCTTTGCATGCATTGCTGTCTCTGTACTTTTGTTTGACGGTGAAAGTTGACATCAAGACAGTGACAGCTATATGCACGAGATAAATAATGTGTTTTATTATATTTCGTGTCTATTTATAGGCCGGAGTCCGGAGTGCTATCATTTGATACGACTCCGACTCCGGCAAAAATGATAGGACTCCGGGACTCCGACTCGCATCCCTGGCTAGAAACGTCACCTACCAGCTTGTAAATGTATGGAAGAGCAAAGACATCAGCCTGCGCCTGAAGAAACAACTTGTGAAGGGCTTGATATGGAGCATCGCGTCAGTTGGACAGGATCGAGTCAGCAGAGAGTTGGACATTGAGAAAAGTGGACGAAAGGATAATCAATACATTCGAGAAGTGGGCCTGGCGGAGATTCCTAAGGATCAGCTGGTTTAAGCGGAAAACAAACGAATGGGTGCTAGGCAAAGTGGAAGTGCCAGAAAACAATGGACTGCTGGAGACTATCAAGCGGAGGAAATGGACAACGTACGCGAATTGGAAGCGGAGACCCGACAGCCTGGTGTTGGCGACGATCGAAGGCGAAGTGGAAGGACGAGCGAAGAGAGGAAGATGGAGAAAGGCATGGATTGACGATTTTCGAGGGACGCCCACGGCCCAGTGAACGGGCTACGGCATTGAACCTGAACCTGACCTGATTTTCACATTAGCAGATGAAGCTTCATAGCATCAAGCTTCATGAACATCATCAAGTAAGTCAGTTTACTGAAGAGGTGATCAAAACAGAGTGAGCAGTAAATCCGCTAAAATAATTATATAATTGTTTTAAAAACCAAATCGCAGTACTAAAATAATATTCGAAAAGTTTTTTATAACTCCTGAAATCGCGCTTAAAATCAAAGAATTGAATTTCGCAATGACTGATTTCGCTATCGAAAATTTGTCGGTAATTTATTTGAAATATATAATAAGAAGTACATTTAATCGAAATCGAAGTTCTGAAACATCAACATGGAACCTCACCTTACTCCAGTCGAGGGATCCTTCATATGTCAAATGATAGAAAACATTGGTGGCCCTTACGGCTTCTGGACCTCTTTGCTTGTAGCCGAATATGAGATCGATCCATTGATGCAGCTGACAGGATACAAGTTCAGATTCCAAAGCCATTCGATTCATCCGCACAAAGTCCTCAGGAGTTGCAGCCCAATTCGGAAGAATAACGTCATTCACATGCAATTTTCCGTCGGTGATACCAAAATTATAACTGTTCTCATTACGTAGCATTTCGGGCAGGTAGAAAAATTCAGGGATCAATTCTTTCACATCACTTGTATCTCGTTGACAGTTGGCCCATGACTGACCCACAGAATGGAATGTTCGGTCCGCATGGTCGAACTTACTACCCTAAAAAGCAATGAAGGATTGATGAGATAATTCATGTAAAAAATTAATACTAAATAACAAATAACGAAACGTCGTAAACAAACAATTAACAAATAAATAACGAAACGTCGCACAGAATAAAAGTTGTGTTTGCAGTACCCGAAGAAATTTTCAACAACATAATTTAAATAACAAACCGTTGAAAGGAACAAGCAGTTAGACAAAACCACATTGTCCGTCAACTAATAACAATGAGGCAGCTTTGAAATAGAAATTAAATTCAGAAAAATTAAAATATCCTAATTTATTAAAATGAGAGCCATGTACCAGTACATCAGTCGCTATATTTTATCTTTTACTTTTCAACCTCAGCTGACATATATCGAGAAATCGAATGAGCGTAGAATGAATGTACACGCTTTTTAGTAGCTGCGGAGTGACAACCAAATCAGATGGACCACCTGAGCGTCGATTGATCGAGGTTGACGAAAACCGTAACTTCTCAACCCCTGTTTGTGACTTTGAATTAAACCTCTGATCCCCTGATTGTAAGTTCATACAATCAATCAGACTACAAATGCGCATGATTAATTAATGAATAGTTTTGACAATTAAATAAACAATGCAGTCAATTATCAATGAGTCTCTTGGGAAAGGCTAACTTCGTAGGCCGAAAGTTCTCACGAAGATAAACGTGCGTTCTACATTTTGTCATTAATTTTCGGAAGTTTCAAACTGATAATCAGACAATAAAATGTAGTTGAGTGAAGAAAACAATGCGTGGTAAAATTCGCAGTCAGCTTACCTGTAGACTGAGGAAGATGGTAGTGAAGGGCTCCATTCGTACCAAGTAGTTGAGGACAAATGCTGCTGTAGAGTAATGCGTTCCGTAATGAAAAGCGGGCTGTGTATCGTCGTCCCAATTGGCGTATCGTTCGTCAAAGAAGGCTTTGCGGGATGGATTGAGAGCACCGATCGGCTTCGATAAGTCTCTGTAATTACTTGGCTGGCTCATGTCAAGTTCCGAAGCGTCGTAGTTAGCAATGACCCATGGGAATATAGGATACTGATTCAAATCATTGAAAGTTCGTCCAGCCACTGTGTTGAGATACATGAGATAATCGAAGTTGGAGATCTCTCGACGCTGCCACTTCTGTGTCATGTTCGAGTGTTTAAAGATTTGACGGGGAGAGGCGAGGGAGGATTTTCTTGTTTGAGGAAGGCCGTATTTAACACCAATACCAACACGCGGCAGGCAATTAACCACTTGCTTCACAGCAGCCTGGTCAGGGAGAGCAAACATGACTGCACTGCGATTAGCCATAAAAATCTCCACAGCCACATTCTTGTGGAGGTAGCGGCGACTGAAGATGGCCCGAATTTCGGAGAAGTTCCATTTACCATGGATTTGATCCACATACTGCAGAACCTACAATTTAACGGAATTTGATTATGTGTTGTTAATTATCAATCATTATTACTGCACGAGAAGGGTCTCGAGAAACATACTACATATACATAATAGGTCTCGTCGCACATATTTATTTCAGTTGACCAGCGCTGACCTATAACTCATATTCAAGGAGCACTGCTCGAGTGGTCATGTCATTGTGGAAAGGGGTCGCTAAGGAATTGCATCATGCTTTTTTCGAGATTCAGAACCCCTCCCTTCATATTCGGTCCTGTAACCGGCCTTTCAAGCCCCCTCTAAATGACACCGATTACGTAATCGCCGGTCCATCCCTCCATAGCAGATCGAATTTTTTCGATTGTAATCCAAACGTATACTTAGACCTCTTATAAAAGGCCGGTAGGCCAATATGTACAGGGTATAGTTGAGAATTGCGCACCGCGCAATATCATTCCAATATACTGTAATTGCCATTTCATGTGGGCCTTGTTGCCTTCCAGTCTTGGCAAATTTGAGCAAGCTTTGTCTAGGGAACTATTACACAGGAAAAAATTTGCAATCGTATTTGTATATGTATATTACGAACTCGGATAATAGCCACCACTGAGGATCTCAAATTATTTAAGACTTTGGTGAGACAACGATTAGAATTAAAAGCGAAATAACTATATATTCTACATTCGTTCTCCCAGCGATTACACTATCGCTGCCAATCGCTGCCTGAAACTCGCGCTCACCCCCCTTCAATCTGTAATCATTTCGACTACCTGTCCCCCCTTGGCGATAACGCAACTTTTGAAAGACCCCTAACTGAAATGTGTACAAAATCACGTCATGAAACACAGATGAAATTTTGTGTTTTATAAAGTTTCAGAATTAATATTAGACAATCTTGGTAAGAACTTACATTAAGGTCCATTTTTGAGTTATGAAGAAAATAATTTTCTGGGTAATTAATCAGTCATTAGCTTTGTTTCTGACAGATCAAGCAGACGTCAGCATCTAGCTTTTACATGACATAAAAGAGTGCAGTAAGAGACTGGACACAGCGATGTAATCATGTGAGCTGCTAAGTAATACTGTATGCATATGATTTTCACATTAGCAGATGAAGCTTCATAGAATCAAGCTTCGTGATCATCATCGAGTAAATCAGTTTACTGAAGAGGTAATTAAACAGATTGAGCATTAAATCCGTAAAAAAATTATACCACTGTTTTAAAATCCAAATCGCAGTACTAAAATAATATTCGAAAAGTCTTAAATAACTTCTGAAATCGCGCTTACGTACATGTAACTATAATTTTATTGACATTCTTTACATAGTCACATTTTTGAGCCGGATTCCAATTGACCTCATCGCAAAAATTGCAAGTTTATAAAGAATGAGGATCAGTAATTTACAACTACAGATAAAATCCATCTACAATTACTCTGTAATTTTCATATCCTCACACCTATTAGATTTTTTCCACAAGATCATTGAAGCAATTTGAAGAATGGATCTCATAATCTGAACTCGCAGTATACTGAATTTGAAGGTCAGGAAGTGGCTTTTAATCAATGCAAGTATTATTTTATAGTTGAAACATTGTTCAATCAATCACCAGTCTCACAATCTCCAGAATTCAGCTCAAGGAGCCGATTGTTTAGTAGCCTATACGAAAAATGGGCAAAATATGTTCGATTCCTCAGACGAAAACCGATCGGTGATCTCATTTCGCTTTTCTATTCTTCGAATCACTGCGCTAGAGGCATTGGCTAGAGCTAATACTACTTACTCTGAAATAATTATAGGTTTGCAGAAATATTACTGATAAGCTTCAGAAGTAACAACGGTGTTTATCTATTATGTTAAATTAAATTGCTATTCTTATGCGCATGATTTGAAAGAGGGCTCAAATTACTTTATGAAACAAAGTTAATCATGACCGCAGCACGAGTGTCACACGGTTAATTTAAAAAGTCACGACGAATCTTTCAGGCATTGTCGTCATTTGAAATTTCAATGTTTGAAAACTTCTAATAACGTGATTGCACAGCATCCAAAGTTAAGAATTTTTTTGTATCAACCTTATCAAGCAATAATTGTATCCATGTGATATGTAAAATGTGATAATAATCAATGAAATGAGCAAAATTGGGATAAATTCAATTGCTGTTTCATTTAAAATTCTTTATAAATAGATAAAATAAAAAAGTTCCTTACATATAACAATAATAATATAGGCCTAATTATCAGAATGAAAGAAAATTCATCACACCAAAAGCATGATCACATTTTACAGCTGATGGGCTTATTCCATCACCCGTTATATCTGAAAAAGAATGCCGTCAAATTGAGGGAAGTTAGAATTAATTAAACCTTTGTCTTCATGCGCAATTTTCATGTTATTTGCTTAGAAGTCGTAATGTCAATCATTTGCCATGCATTTAATAATCATTGGTTTAAAATAAATTGATGATGAAAAGTGACAAAATCGACATCGAAACCGTAGAATGGACACTTGACATGCATGTGCAAGAATTTCCGAGAGCTCCCTCAAAGTCTGACGAATAGCAGCATTCCTTTCCGAACTCAAGGCTATGTTTTCGACATACTTTATGTCAGCGAGACGCGGTCATCTACTGTGCAGAAGAAAATCAGAAAGCAAAATTCTCTCCCGAAAAATTCATGCAATTCGAAGTAATATCAAATAAAAAATCGCAGTACAAGATTTCTGCCGACGTTTCGGATCCAGACCCTTAACGCGTATACAGCATTGTCTCGAGAAAGGTTCTAGACCCGAAACGTCGACAGAAATCTTCTACTTTGATTTTTAATTTGATATTACTTTGAACGGCATGAATTTTTCGTGAGGGAATTTTGCTTTCCGATTTAAGGTCCTCCCGCCAACTGCCATAGCATACTGCAGACAGCATCACTCGATTGAGCCGCAACGACATGCTAGGACGACTAGGCTGCCAACAGAAGAACTAAGATTGGCATCAAACAGCTAGAAGCAGTCACTCGATTGGCATGACCACTTTCAGAGGATGAAAGACGACCCCTGGACAAGATCAGCTATGCTGCTGGAGATAGTGGGACGCAAACATTCTCGTCGGCGGAAGATGAGGCGTTTCGACAACGCACGATGCGGCTTCCGGAAGTTTAACTGGCCGATAACAAAAGTTCATGACCCCAAACGCGTTGAGTTCGCATTTAGACCGGATCGATGTTTGCCAACAACCTGTCTCGAACACCGGGCACACGAGAAGGCGAAAAATCGCGAAGCACTCGTAAATACGCTAGCTATTGAATTTTTGCCTGTGGTTAGCCAGTCTCTTTCAACTTGTAGTTTCAACAACATTGACCTCTATGATAACAGATATCAGATAACTAGCGAAGAAACTCATCTATTATCGAAGATAGCTAGCAATGAATAAACTTTTTAAACTTAAACTAATGAAGCTGATCAATGTGTAGCTCCACAAAGGCTTCGAATGCAAAAAAGTTCCAAAAAGTCAAAATTAGCACAGGAACATTTCCAACTTGTTTCGTCAAATTGAGAGATTACATCACAGATATGCCCTATTACACCGCATAATTTCGATAATCCCCTAGGCGAATGCAGTATTGTCTGCTGACTGAGACCCGAGGTAAATACGCTCAATAACATACCGCAAATTGCAATCATCTACAGAAACATATTTATCCATTCATTTAGACGATTTCTAACCGTCAAGGAGCAGCAGCAGTCTGATTTCGGGCATGTACTGCAACAGTTGAATCGAAATCAGCGTAATTTCATGAAATCTGTATTCGAAGGAAGATTGAAGCGCGGATAATTGCTCGTAAAAATAGGTCTTAATTTTTGAGATATTAAAAGAATGAATGTTGAATGAACGAATGTGTCAAATAGAGGAGTCTCATGGGAGATAGAGTTGAACAACGCGAGAGAAATTGGTTGCCCTCAGTTCTCGATTTAGACCAAAGAACGACGTAACTGTGAAGAGAGAAGTCTATCGCACTGTGGCGTCTGAGAGAACAATTATCGCGCCACAAGTCATGGATTATCCTCCCAAACCACTCCACGCCTCTTGATCTTTTCAAGTCACAGCTGAGCTCTCCATCACGAGAGAGTGAACAGCGTTCAGAAGGTGACAACTAACGAGAATTTTTAGACATTGTAAATGCCATGACGAGGAGCTTAAGACTTTGACCTCAATCTATTCCGAAATTTGCTTAGTGAAAATACCCAACTTTTTCGATTTTATTGTGTTATTTTACGTGTATCAGTTGCAGGATATTTCATAATTATGATCAGGATGAATGAGATTTAACGGTTAAAATTTTGTTGACCGATTTATTTTCTAAATAGACCAACATTGCTGAGCTATTAGTTTATGATTATTAAAAATTCGGCACTCGACTTTTTGACCGTATAAGAGATCAAGCGGCTATGCTTGGATATATGCAGTACGTAAGTATATCATATCTAGGTGAATGTACTAGAAAGTATTTCCGTGAAGTTATCTCGAAGGCATTAGGCATTCGCAGAAAAATATGCAAATATATCTACAAATGTTCAAAAATACAAAACTGAAACGTAAATTGTATCTCAATGAAGGTTCGACAAATGTGATGAAGCAATGTTGAGTATACAAGCTTTCCTGTGTTTACCGATGAACATGCAGACACACGAGGCGCAACATTCAGCGAAGACAAGAAATAATATTCTATCATGCATTATTAAGCTGACAATCATTAGAAAAAACGAATTACCTGTTTAATTCACATCACTCGGCAAACAACACAAAATTATACTCTCTCAAGTTGTCTATGGAAGAGGACTTTTGTACATTTATTGCATATGACAGCTTTTTTGTCACTGTGAAGGCGTTAGACGCCGACGCGTAGTTCGAATCAAGCAAATAAAAGTACTTTGTTATTGCTGATGATAGATCAAATGCTGATGAGGATGCAGTTTTAATAGGCAGATCCTTGAACAGTTCATTTGGTCAAGATCTTTCTTCAATTTTCGTCTCGAAAGAGGGGGGAGAATAATCGCTTCTGTCAATTTAGAACTTCTATTTACTTTTACGTACTTCCCCGTTTTTGGTACAGATCAGCCATAAGAAGCCATTGAAACTCAGTCATGAGGCCACTGAACCACCAGTTGAGAACGGGAATTCTATGCATACTGACTACTTATAAAGAGATGATTTAAGTAAGCTCATTCTCACCGAATCCTCGAAGTTCCTGTTCTTTTCGTCCTCGTTATCCATCTCAAAGAAGAGTTCCGATTCAGTGATGGCAAGAGTTCCTTGGACAGCAACTCCTGGTGCGAGGAGCACGCAGCGAGTAGAGAGTGATACAGGTCCAGCTAGTTCCATCTCCGCCGCTCCGACGGTGTTGGCGTTGCTGCTTCCTCCTCCCGAGCTGCCCACCGATTGCGTATCTCCAGGAGACACACCGTTGCCACCAGTCATTGAGGTATTATCGCTACACAGCTCCTCGTCTGTCACTCCGTGAGATCCTTCTTCGAGCAAGCCACTGTTGCGTACACTGAAAAAAAGTATAACATCTCAAGATAATGAGCACGCGTCGGTGAAGAATTCAAAGCAACATCACTACATAAATACACACACAAGGAATTTCAGTGGAACCCCTCTTAAGTGGTCACAAGCAGGACAATGGATACCAGGACTGCACAAAAATCTGATTCTGCTGCATCTAGGCTTTTTAAGACGCTTTGTAAGGAAGTTCGAATTACTATTCGGCGGCTGATATTCGCCACAAGATGCTTCCTTGTTAGGCCGAAATATAGGTTATCCGTGTAACCCCATCTAGCCAACTTAATCGCTTATATGTAGCAAACATCAACGCTTCATGATGACGTTTCAATCTACATGCAACTAACTATTATTGATTATTGTTCGGTTGGTATTACGGATCATCAGCCGATAACATAGAAATAGATCTATGAATTTCCATTACATGTAGGAGGGCGTGAGTACATGAAAGATTTTATGTACTCAATTTTATGCATTCCATAACGACAGAAATTTAGGAAGATTTTAAATTTATAATAGCCAGTGGAGCGGCCTTCATGAGTCATTGTTTTACTAAATGCATTTGGCTTAATTTCTATTCTTAATGACTATTTGCCAATCAACGAACTAAATGTGTATTGACGATTAAATTATTGACCTTTCTGTAATCCTGCTGTTTTTCAAATGAGTAGAAAAAAATGAGTTGAGAAGGCAAGATATTGTATAGAGATGTGTCAATAAGCAGGCAAAATATACTTAGGCCTATCCGTAAAGAAAAATAACACTGGTTTTCGAACATGAAAAACATATATTAAGCCTATAAAGGTGAAAGAGAGTGACAAAAGCATCGATTCATTCGAACATTATTTGATTCACTATTAGACAATAATATTGGACAAAAAAGAATTAAAACCACTGATAGATGACATACGTGTGTACTGTACATGCTCATGCATGAATCACACTTATTTAGGTCTAAGCTATTGATATACATGTATATATTCTTACTGCAGCAGCATATCCATCTTTGTACACGCATACTTGTTTTAGTGAAACAAAATGAATGAAAGTGTCGTTGAAACAGTGAACTTTATGAATTTACTAATTCTCGGGCAATGAATGCTGGATATCAGGTGTTCGAGTGTATTCATAAGCAACTGATGTGACAGAAAAGTCCACAGCTTAACCTTCATGGAAGTGATTTTGCAAGTCTTGATCATGAAATGGTGGTCTTATTAAGACGAGAACTTCACTAAAAGCTTTGATAAATTCCTTCATTTTTATTCTTGCACGTTTCGGCTCAACTAAACATACTTGGCCGCTACATAGGGTCGACACCCGAGATGAAACTGAAATGACGTTTGCATTCTGAAAAAGATCGTTTAAAAAAATCCGGTACGAGGAAGTTTAAAAATGTGAAAACCCGGTCGCCTTAGAGAGATGTTTAAGAGGGGTTCCATTAGTCTTCATTTAGAAGAGAAAGTTTTGTCATCATAGTAGCTAACACTGTAAATTTACCATCTAGAAACTGCCTTGCACGCATCATTGTTATAAAGCATTCATGGAAAAATTTGAAGAATCTTTATTCATAAGCATTATCATCAACACGAGATTTCGGTAGTTATGAAGGTTTATCTATAAGAGACAACCGAGTATCATTTACTCAATGGTCAAAGCCTTCGAGGTGGATTTCTGCAAAATCAATTTAAATGATATTACCTGAGGAGTTAGGTATGTGAGGTTTCAAAGATGAAATACACGAAATCATTGAAAACGAATGCTGGCATTAAAAATATCAACGAGAACAAAGCCATCAATAGATGGCGAAATCAAAAACAAAACATATTGGATTACCGTGAAGTGACATCGCTGATCAGTCCTATAAATCTGAAACATTGAGCAGAAATCATCGAAGACCTTTGAAAACATTCACAGGTGTTGTGACATGATGGCGTCTATGCCACGATCTTTCAAATTCATATTCAAGTTTGAATATCTATCTTGGAGAATGCCCAATCCATTGATTCTATATGAATTATCATTAAATTAAATAAAACCAAATGATCAATAGGCATGAATAGGTTAAAATACATGGATTCTTAAATTTAACGATTGATAGTACAGTAAACTTTCGTATCAGATGTCCCTACAATGGGACGGCTATGAATTTATAAATAGTTATGAGCTTAGTGCAGCACATTTTAAGGGAAGATTATCTGCCAAAATTTTCATTGTACACATATCCTTCATACACGGTATACTACGCATGTAGCATACATAAGGAGTTCTGGAACTTAAGACATAGGATTAATGTATTAAGATTTTGTCCTTATGTATTCCAATAATATTATCCATGCGCTGTTATAATAAAAACAAGAATCTGTCTGAATCTATCTCTGTGCTTCTTTGATAAAATCTGCAATAATGTATTCATGTGTTGCTTTCATTCTACTACTGACCAGAATATCATAAAAAAATATTTGAGATAAATCTACTTGATGAATAGCTTCACAAAACATTAATTTTGCTTGTCGAAGCTCTCAAATGAATTTAGGAGGAAAAATAAAACCAAAGTATCACTTTCTAGGGACACTGGCATAAGATGGGCTTCAATCAAAGCAATGGCGAAAAGAAATTGCTTCTTATATTGTATAAATACACATGTTTTCTCAAACAAAATAGACATATAAAAACGATAAGTAGACACAGTGAGAAGACAGTGCAGGTTGGTCTATCACAACGAACTTCTTTACAACATCGAAGTCTGTTTATATGACATATGCATGTTATTACACTATACGACACCGAATTACAGGTTGACTGCGAAGTAAATGTAAATATTTGGCAGGTTCAACTGTGGAAAGTTGGTTGCCTTAGCTACGAAATTCCACATTACGGCTACAAATTTATGGTTCATCTGCATGTTCTCCAAACAAAACTATCAACAAATATAGCGGTGCGATGCAAGTATCATTTATGTACACGAATTACATGGAGGAATATGATGCCAAAGCATGACCAGGTTGATATCATTTCAGGAGTTTCTGTAAGGATGCTTTTCAAATGACATAAATATCAGAATGAAATGGTAAAAATAAAGAGTCTTGCCATCTTCTATATGAGAATTTTACTCTTGAATTTTCGCATACTCAAACCGCATCAAAGGATAAAAGGGAAACAGCGTTGAAGCATTACAGACCATTGAATTTCAAAAATGCAACAGATAGCATGCAATCGTTGTATAAGTTACATCGACAGTATGTGATGTCATTAGGAATAGAAAAGGCTAAGGTAATTCTATGTAGAAACAAAAGCTACTTGTTCAAAGGAATAGAAATTGACGATGCTGATCTTTTTCCTCCCTTGAATTACTTTTTGGTTGATAATTTTACATAAATTGACATCAAGACAGGAAGATTATTATCGTCATATTCTTGATCATCTGACACTCAGATAGATGTGACAGTGAGACATATAATTAACCTCAACTTTTATAACGATCGTCTACTATCTACTGTACTTTTAAAAAACCAATGGTCTGTAATGTTTGTAAAGCTGGTCCCCTTTTATCATCTCATACGGGCAAAGAAGACAAAACTCAAGAGTAGAATCCTCATATAAAAGAAAGCAAAGCTTTTATTTTCATTATCATATTAACTATTGATTTTTTAAAAAAGGGGAAAACACGTCCTCCCTTTCGAAGAATGAATAATGGGTGAAAAACTAAAGAGAAAAGATGTAACACCTAAAAAAACTTCAAACTTTTATCCGAATAATGTTTGTACATAGTAAAGATTCCATTCAATCTGCATTTCGGAGTGCATTATTTGATTCAGATGTATAACGCACTATTCTATGCAATGTTCTGTAAAGTGATTCTACTTTCATCACTATATGTTGAGCCATAAGTGGTCTTATAGCTTAGTGGTTCATGTACTGGCTGTCAGAAAGAAAGAAATTCAAATCAAACCACGAAGCAATTGGAAAGGATATGGAGCTCTACCTCGCAAATATCACAGCTCCAAGACACTGGATATGCTCTTCTTGCAATGACTATTCTCAAGGCTCGAGTAGGAACCCAAAAAAAATCTCTTGAAGATAAGTTTGCTCAGATGATGTGATAGTGTAGCTCTCTGCAAAGAGACAATATCTTTTAAAAAGCCGTCTTTATTTGCCATTTTGTGCGAATGAATGAAGGCAATTACTAAAATGAACATGTCATGATAAATAATCAATTCCACACAAGCAATCTCATCACAAAGGAGATACATCTTCATATTCACCATGAAATGACTGCTTCGTACGAAGACGGCAGATGATAAAGGGCGAACCGACGAAAGAAGATCTGAGTGTTTCTGTCTAACCCGTCTGGGACTCATCGAAGACAGAAATCAGGAGTAAACAAGTGAAGGAGAATGACAACCACGTCTGAGACGTCATCGGTAATTGTAAATCAGATAAGGGAGGAGGATCTTATCTTTTGTAGCATTAAAATATTCCCTGATAGCATAACTTCATTAGATATAATGGAAACGTAGTACATTTCTGCATCAAGCACAAACGATTATGTAATGGCAAAGACTATTACATGCAAGAAATTTTCTAAATTAGTGATTTCAATAACGAACGTATTTCGAACACACAAAAAATTGCAAAGCGTAACTCAGTTATGATATTCTGTTGCTACATGCTGACATATTCGATAAATATTGCAAAAACCTCAGACAATAAATTCATGAATTGGTTCTTCATTATAACTTTGACTCGTCTACAAGCTGTAGGAAGTAATAAAACCGAATTGCGATGTAATGATCTTATTTAATTTTCATAACAAAAATGTTTCGGCTCACACGCCCTTATCAATGTTAAAACACATCTGGATATAAATGAATATATATATAAATAATGTTTCGTGGCACAATCTGGCAAATATTGCCTCTTATTCAAAAAAATTCATGAAAAGTCAAGTTCTAACATCTACGAGTAGCAGAACAATAAAATGCATTGGTTGATGAAAAAATCATCTGTTATTGCGCATTTTTGATTATGTGGAGATCGGGATAGCCTTTTGTTGGTCAGCTGAGTATCGCAATCTCCAAATTCGGTAAGAGTGCGATGCATTTCGTGCAGTTACGCTGCCATGATCACCCACAATGAAAATCTTTGACACGAATTGAAGCCAAGCACAGTTCATGAAGCAGAGAAATCAGTCAACTATTCATAGAAAGCATCAACAATTTCTTAACTGCAGAGAATCAGGAGGTTCTGACACACTACTGAAAATTAAGGAATTAGTAAAAGTCAAGAAACGGCAGAAAATTCAAACATAGAAATGAAAAAGCATAGAAAATAAGAATTCAAGCAAAATGATCAAGACAAGCTACGTATCAGGCAGAGATTATCCAACCGAGAATTTCAGTTTATTGCCACTCCCTTTGCTCGACCATAAGACCTTCGTAATTCGGCGCCTTGTCTAATTTTCGGACAGACTTAAAATCCGTATCAGGTTTGGCACTTGTCACATGATAGGCGGTTACATTATTACTTATAATTACTTATTCACGGTTTGAAAGTGAAATTCTCAGTTGGATAATCTTGGTTTTCGGTTCTGCCTGATACGTAGCTTGTCTTGATCATTTTGCTTGAATTCTTATTTTCTATGCTTTTTCATTTCTATGTTTGAATTTTCTGCCGTTTCTTGACTTTTACTAATTCCTTAATTTTCAGTAGTGTGTCAGAACCTCCTGATTTTCTGCAGTTAAGAAATTGTTGATGCTTTCTATGAATAGTTGACTGATTTCTCTGCTTCATGAACTGTGCTTGGCTTCAATTCGTGTCAAAGATTTTCATTGTGGGTGATCATGGCAGCGTAACTGCACGAAATGCACCGCACTCTCATCGAATTTGGAGATTGCGATACTCAGCTGACCAACAAAAGGCTATCCCGATCTCCACATAATCAAAAATACATTGTGCAGTGCTGTTGTGGTGACTACCATGAATCCCAGTATTCGACTCATTGATGGTACCGTGACTTCATTTATAAAGTCACTGCTATCTCACGATTTTTCACCTCAATGAAATAATTGAAATAAGTCGGTGCGTTCTCGGAATGTTCTGCATTATAAGAACAAAAATAGATGAATTTAAGGCAGATTAATAATATGAGAAAAAATTATTAAATGCCATATAAGCCACATCGCTGAGATAATTTACAACTTTTTTCATAGCTATTGCGGTCTATTAATATGGAAGATTACAACGGGCTCCAAGCTAAATATAATTATTGATCTTCATAACCAAAGTCCAAGAAAAAATCCATTACTTGGAGCATTTCAATTTCCATATATCTTACCTCTGTCATCCTCCTTCATTATGAACCGGCATTAATAATTATCCGGAGGATATTATAAAATATATCTAAGAAGTTTGGCTCTATGACATAGAAACCATTAAGTTTTTTAATCCTTTATTTCCAGAGATATATGTCGTGATGGAAAGCAAAAACACTACAATAATATCGTGTAAAATATCGAGGGTCGAGCGAAAAACTCTCT
Source organism: Prostheceraeus crozeri (assembly GCA_907163375.1). Taxonomy (NCBI): domain Eukaryota; kingdom Metazoa; phylum Platyhelminthes; order Polycladida; family Euryleptidae; genus Prostheceraeus; species Prostheceraeus crozeri. The sequence continues at coordinate 48,630 of CAJQUW010003251.1, forward strand.
AGGTAGATGATTCCCCGATACAGTAACGAACATAAGAAGAAATTGATAGTGACATGGTTGGTATTACATTTATAAATAACAGAACAGCACCGCAATATAACAAGCATTTTCATAGAAATCTTTATCCATTTCCAAACAGGGCTTGTAGAATTTTGAAATATTGTTTGCGTTGTCAAAGTTGCTGAATGTACTGAAAAGTTTCTTACGATATAAAAACAAATAATTTACGAAGATTCATAATATTGTCATCAGTGGGGTCTTCTCCGTACCTGCGAGGCCTTCGGCGCATCATCAATAATAATTTACCAACATTTACAAAAATGAAAAGTGTCATCATTCATTATATCTTATTTAAATTCGATAGCTTCTCGTGGTAGATGCATATGTTTAGTACTGTAGATGAGCTCATAATCACGCATTTCGTTCGAAGGGAATATACTGAAAAGATGACAGTCGTCAAGGTAGGTAGCAGTGTTGCGATTCTTGGCGTAGGGTAAAAAAACGCGCAAGGTCGAAAAACACGCGCACATGTATTTCCTTACAAAGAAGCCAAAATGGCAACTATGATCGCTAATATTTGATGAAACGAATTTTTGCAAAGCTTAAATTTGCAGATCAGATAGTAAGAGCTTTGGTATTTTTCAGGACAAGTCAAATACACACGTGCCTTAAGTGGCAGATGCATACGAGCAGTGGGCCTATAGGCTATCCATTGAGTGAGATGTTAATGAACCTAAATGATCTTTGATAGGCTATACATGTGGCTTATCTAGAAACTGCATGTAATTTGAAATTTTGATATCTTGATTTTAATATTTTAGAACCAAAGTTTTCTATTATCAAAAATTAAAAATAGTAGTCGAAAACTTTAAAAAAACGCGCAAAATGGATAAAAATGGAAAAAAACACGCTTACACGCGCAAATTGTCAAAAAAACGCGCGCGCGTGTAAACACGCGCGAATCGCAACACTGGTAGGTAGGTCAACACCTGATACAAAAATTGAAAGCATTCATAGAGAAAGAAATAAGAAATACACATGACATTTTAATGCATCGAAGTTTAAACACATGAGTGGCTGACCAGCCGTGAGAAACGCAGGAAACTGTTTTCCTTCCTCCTTTTTTCTCGAGAAAATGTGGTCTGGACAGAGAGGGGATATAGTAATCTACTTATCTCAGCTCCTTGAGTAAGGCGGTTAGGCGACATGAGCAATCAACTTCTCATGTGCACATTCACTTAGCATTAAAAATGTTCGGGAAATTGTTATTGAAAATTCATATCTTATGAAAATTAATGTTATAACATAAAAAAGTCTGGTATAGAAATAGCATTCCAATGCCGAGCGAAGGCCTATGATCTGGGAGCACGCGACGCCACTGATTGTCATACATTGTATACAACATACATGTCACCCAGCAATGATCGCATCCTTATCAACGGGACGCCAGTTGAAAGCGTGGACGAATATACCTCTCCCGGAACACCGTTGTCCCTGATTCCTCGTCTGACGTCATAAATAGGACAACTCTTGCTTCCGAAGCATTTGGCCGTCTACCAAAATCAATTTAGAACGAGCGCCGTATCAGCTGTACTCTTAAGATCAGACTGTACAAAGCCCTCATAATGCCTATAGCCATCTACGCATGCGATACATGGACACTGAAAAGTGAAGAGAAAAGAAAACTGGAGGTCTTCGAAATGAAGTGTCCACGTGCCATCTAAGGAACCAGCATCCGACACCGTATTCTGAACGAAACCATCAGACGAAACCTGCACATGAACACCACCATCGTAGATGCAATTCTGAAGAGAAGGCTAAGCTGGTTTGGCCACGTAGCGAGAAGGCCATCAGTGTTTCAAAGGCATTCAGACAGGACTTCTCCAACCCAAGACCGCGCAGAAGACCAGCGAAAAGATGGAGAGACCAAATACAAACGGACACGGGCCTGCCAATCAGCACCTTAGAACGCCAAGGCCAGAATAGGGTAAGTTGGAGCCTTTGGAGCAGACTGGTGGGAGCAAGGGGTGATCGTAGCCAAAGCAATTAAGTCAAGTAAATCAAGTCATAATATTGACTACTCCAATCTGTCATTAATTAGATTGGAGAATGACCCCATCAACGATTGATGGAACGGAATGAAAAAAATCAAATTTCTAAGCGCTTTTGGTTTTTGCTCTTACCGCTGCATCAATCGATGATGGGTTCATCCTCCAGTATAAATAATACTTTTGATCCTTCATTTCATTTAATTTGCCATTGCTACCAAAACATTTAATAGGTAGTTATTTGGATAGTGTTAGGCAGTAGCTTGAATTTCAAATACCCTATTCATTATAAATGGCATAATAGATGATCATGACATGGTTAATTGATTCACAGTTATATAATACTGAACCCATACTGAAAATCGAAGCACTTCGTCGAAAGCAGTCACACAAAATTCTTGCAAAAATGGACAAATGTGCTATTAATCCAGTCGTGAATTCTTGCTCTTATTTGTTGATCGAACTCAACGTGGTCTTGTTCGCATCACTATTGACAAGATTTTTTTCTTACCTGCTAAGTGTGGCTTTCCTGGCTACTTCTACCTCCTCTTCTGAAGCACCATGTTCGATAGCCGCTCTCAGAGTGGCATCTGCGTGATTGCTGCCGTACGGATTCGGCACTAAACGTCTTCGGCGACGACTATCATCTTCCCAAGTGTCCAGACGACAGAATTCGTAGCCACTGATGAAGAAATGAATTAATCAGAAAAAGCACATTGAAATTATCTATCGACAAGAATCTATCATAAAAACTACTTTTATCCATGTATAAGATCAAACATTTTGTTCCACAAAAGTGCAACACACGTAAATGTGTCATCTAGTTAATTTAGTCTCACTGAGATGAAAGATCGGCACCAATATTTCATTTGGACACTGTGACACCTCAAATGAAATAGGTATCAACGAGCTACTTCCTCGAAAACCAATACAACTTCTCTGATTTTCTTGATAAATCATCGTATAATTTACTGAGGGTATTTAACTTTTCTGCAGCAGTAGTTATTGAAGTTTTTTATAAACGTCTTGTACTTTGAAATCTTGGTTCGAACTCCGTATCAACTCCGAAATCTGGCTGGAAGTATTCTCTCTGAACTGAATATGTCGTTTGCTTTAAATCTATGCGTTATAGAGGTTGTTGAATAACAAAACCAAATAGTAGTGTATAAATGCACATGGAATTTTGTAATTTAGGGTCGGTATTCGTTCGACAGTCGCCATGCAGTACACTGTCTTATCTTTTTTGGCCAGGTCATTTTCCAATTGCTTATGTGTGTCAGCTCATGGATTTCAACTATGCGCTGTCTGTTTCAACAGAAAGAAGCCATTACAAATCAGGAATCAAGAGAACAATTTAACTTTGAAGAGTTCTTTGAATGTATCTTCTCTTCATCTTATTTTGCTTTAACTATTCAATAGTTTAAAATGTATTTGAGTTACCTTGCAATGCGCATGAACAAATTTATGGCTACATAAAAATAATAAAACATGGTGAAAAGAACAAATAATATCAGATAATTGCATCAAAAGTATGTTGGCCTGCAAGAAATTAAGAAGAATCTGCATGTCATCGATAGGTGAAATGCATGGATTCGTTAATAAAGAATTTCGAGTGTACATGTACAGACACATATTGATTCGGGTAGTAACTTGGCAAAGAAGGACACATGAGAGATGAGTTTGACATCATCAAAATTCATCAACAGCAACAGTTGAAAATAGTAGGAATTATATCATTACCTCTTCTCTGACGATCCCCAGAATCCGTGTTCTTTACTGATAATGTTGAGCAGTTTAAGTTGAAGGCGCTTGGCAATACTGGAGTCACGCTGTCTAGCTGATGTGACAAGATGATCACACAATTTTTCTTCCTCTCTCCGCTCGTTCACACGCTGTGCAGCGAGCTGACCGAATTCGGCGTGCTTCTGGACGTCTTCGGCTCGCATCCGGTTAAGAATATACTCAGCTTCATTGGAAACTCGCACTATATGATCCCGTGTGGCATGTGAGAGAAGACGACCTTCGTTCACTAATTCGATGAAGGCTAAGCCGGCGTTCTTTTGCAGCGAATTCTGCCATTCCTGGTGAGAAATAAAACACGGAATGTTAAGAATGATGCGCGTTATGAGCAAGCATAATAAATATGGAAGGATGCATTCATGAAAATATAATGCCAAGGTCTGTGAGTTTCAAAATTTTCATATCTTCATTTTAAACATCACTAAAAGTTGCGCATAAATCGTGAATTGCTACAGATTGGCATGCAATACATAAGTCTTACATCTAAGTGTGACGAAGCGGAATAGTATGTTGTAAAATATAGTATGTTATTTCCAATGAAATTAAACCTGATAATAAACGATTACTTTTTAAAACAATCGTGTACCTCTGAATTTCAATAGAACTGCAACTTGAAATACAAACAAATGCTTCATAATTTACTTCATAGTTGAGTTTTACGGGTGATCACGAGTTTGGATTCTAGCGCATCAATAATGACGAAGATCATCACATTCATGCAGCACAAACCTGAACAGGCTAACGAAAGATGTGCTCCTCAATAGGGTTCTGACATCCATCTTCATCCATGATGTCCTCGCAATTCTGACATCCATCTTTCAAGCGGCGAATGTAATATTCTTCAGAATGGTGTATTTCGAAAGACTAAGATTAAGAATTTGAACAAAAGATGAAATAAGATTTCTGAACACGAAACTCTTTACCGTTAGACCCTAAGACACCCACCTGAGAGCACAGAAGCATCACCAGTTCCACCACAGAGGAGCTTTGACGTAGCGTGATGAGGCCACCAGACACCAGCTCCTGACCGTGAGACCCAAGGAGTGTCTTCGAGAGGAAGGCAGCAAAGTCGATGAAGATTTCACGGAGCAGAGGCGCAGCAGAGCCTAGTGCACGTTCCAGGCGTTCTGTGAGACTGCCTTCGTGATTGTTTGACATAGGCAACTGTCCTGGCATGGCCGGTAAACTTAGCTGGTTCGGACGTTCACCTGGCGAACTCGATTCTGGTTGTGTTGTTGTTCCTGAAACGAAAATGTGAAGGAATGGCTTTCATTTTCAATAATGTCATTCAAAGCAATATCAAAGAAACATTAAAAGACAAAATTCGCTGACAATCATTAGTGATATTGCTCATGTATTGATGTGTTGATGAAACTGATGAAAGGAAGGCGCTTTAGAAGTACTGCTGAATGTAGGACACTTATCGAAATAAGCAATCTCTAAAAATATGACTGCTGAAATTTATTGTCATGTGCTTGATATGTGCATTTTATCATATAAATCATGAATGCATGATTGATAGAACAAAACATCATTCCTGAGATTGGGAATCTAAATTCAAACCGCCGACACTTTAGCTGCAATATCTGAAATAATTTTATTTTCTGTAAATAATTGAACATTCGGAATGAGCGAAAGCACATAGGAATGGTATGCCCTCACAAATAGATGACACCACGAAGTGATGCTTGGTATTAAGAGGCGTCTTCAAGTGAAGCCCATTCAGATGAGTCTGAAGTTGATGTCTAGAAAAGGTCCAGCAAAGAAAGCTCACAAAACAAGGATTCAGATGCTTATTTTAAGAATTGGACGCCATTTGTTGCAGGAGAGGTGGAATTTCATTTGTAATTGGAAATCCCATTACAACAAATACAAAAAGAACGCAGTGAAAATCGAATAAGGAATAACTCGTATAACTCATAGTAACCATCGGAAAAATCCGACAACCTGTTTATTTTACTGCAAGCATGGAATATTTTCAGCTGTCGGTTATCAACCAATCAATCAGACCTTTTCTTACGTAATCAAATGGTCAATTTTTAAGTATGGCATCAAAAAACACGAATATATCAAATAAAAATCCCTTGTTTCAATAAAATGCCGCGATAGACTAATCTTCTACGAATGAATGTCATAGCGGCATGTTGAATGTATGGGAGACACTCAACCCTGAAGATTATTGTCTTTATGACGCAATTACTGTAGCACATCAACGTTCAATGCAGTAGCGCCCCTCTTCCGCAAGAGGAATAGTCATGCATGTATTTGAAAAACCAGTGTCACCGTTCGTTTACACTGAGAATGATGCAAGTTTACCGAAATGAAAGATTTTCATTCACATCAAAATAAAATAGCTATCATCAAGTCAGTCTTATATGTTTATTTCAAACAATTATAAGAATTTCAAAAACCAATAAAAGCTAAACAAAGATCAAGCTCAAACCTCTTGAACAAGGAAATATATTTTCTAATTGAGGAAATTCAGCGGAGTGAATCAAACTTAGATGTATTGGTTTCAAAAGCAAATGTATCAGTAGTAATTGAATCAATCAGCAATGATTATCATGGTCATCTTACTTGAATCATTGCGACATTGCTTAATTTTGTGCAAAACTGGAATAGTGCTGATCACTCGACTAACCTGCGATGGCGGCAATACTGGTTGTCTTTTCCTCCTCTCCACCATGATATCCATTTTCTCTCACAGAGGCCGGCTCCTCCATCTCTTCTTCTTCCACTTTCTCCTTCGTATCAACTTCTTCTTCCTTTTGCTCATCCTCCTTTACCTCTTCGTCGTTTTCCTTTTTCTCCTCCTGAACTGACTCTGATTTCTCCTCATCACCGGCCGCTGCTGTCTTAGTATCCTCCTTGGGTGTTTCGGAATTTTCTGAATTGAGAACATGAGGTTCCTCTTCCTGCGTAGCACCACCGGATTGAGAGGCAAGATCGCTGTCTGTCGACATCAGACATAGAAATATATAATTCCCTGCTGGTCGTTCATTGAATTGAAAACGATATATGTTTCAAATATAAATAATGAGTATTGCCTGCACAGAAATAAACGGTACGATCACACGCATGAAGACAGTGATTATGGTAGATGAAATAACTCTGTTTTTCACTACGTCTAACCGTCGAAATACGGGGTACACAGTGCGAAAAATTGTGGAATAGGTGAGTAATTTTAACTACACATTTAGGGTGGGTAGTTCAGTTGGTAAACGGCTGAAGGTCGGTACGGAAGCCCAGAGGGTCTAGGGTTCGAGCTTGAGTTTGTCTGCTTCATAAGGTGCCATCGATCTCACTGTACGCTGCTAACTCTTTCCTGGTGCATACAGACTACCACACCTGGAGTATTCACATGGCATCATGTCTGAGATAGGGCAGATCAGTAGAATAATACAGTTACAGAAAATTATCACTTTTCTAAGAAATTCTAATGGAATGCATCTATTGATGATGTTTACTCGACCTTAAAATCATAGTGTGCATTGTCATATACCAATGTCATGCTGTAGTTGATTTACTCATCATATTTCAAACTAGTGACCATAAGCTAAAATTTTGCTTCAAAATATTTCATTTAGTCATTCGTTTTCTTATGAAATCGTGGCATAATTCATACCCATCAATTCCTGTGCTGGCTATAACAAATGATAATGCACTGAGAATCGGCACAACAGTGAAAATGAAATGGGTTTAGTGCAATAAAATGATAGAACATTAAAAACACTGTTGGACCTAAAAATCTGTTCGCTAGAGTTGAATTAGCACGGAGTTGAATTAGCACATCCTAAGTTGTGTTTTCAGGAGTATCCTTTCAGGCTATCTATCGACGTACAATAGATAGAGTTCGATCATATTTGTGGCATATAATTGTATTGATATTATTTTCTTTGAGGGCTTCAAATAATCAAAATTTAGCAGATCAGGCATTAATGATCATCTAATTTTCCAGACATTCAATTATTCGAAAATGATCTATATAATGTTGAACAGCACAATAGTTCAACTATTTAACTGCTGATGAGCATTTGCATATCCCAAACTATGAATCTGTAGGTGTAAGGAGGACTACCCGACAAGATCTGGGGAAGTTTCGCCTGAAAAAAATATACAATTTACAGTTCATGGCAATGATCACCAATGGTAACCATCATTGTTTTATTTCCACAACGCGATTGATTTTCAATTTACTTTGCTTTGATATTTTCTGTACTTGTGGCCGACGATTTTGACAATTTGAAAAAAATTGCCAGACGATTACCAATTGAAATCAAATTACTATTATGATATTTCATCAATGACGTTATAGATAAAACGTTAGGTATATCGGCATTCAATTACACAAAAATTGCGGTGAATATACAGTATGTCACAAAATTCCACCTAAGAAGAATTTAATCGTCTACTCACTAACACCATCATAGGCAGAATGGAAACTGAGTGATATTTCAATACACTGCACATAGGTAATGTTGAAGAATATAAATTGATTTCCAAGAGCTTCATTAAACGTCATCATAGAAATTGCTAATCAATTCTCGTCCTTGCTGCCTCTTGGAACCTTTCAGCAATTCTACGCTAAACATATGAGTATGAATCAGGGTTGGCTTTTTGCCGGCTAAAACTGTTTTTTGCCACTAAGTGGTAAAAACCAGGTAAAAACCGGCAAAAACTGGTAAAAACCGGCTAAAACTAAAATTCCGAAAAATCAGTCTATTACTTCACGAAATGATCGGCAGCAAGTTGGGGTTTAAGTATTACGGTGCATGCGAGTTTGCAGTTTGCAACTCTTATCTTCCAAAACATGACATTCAGTATGTGATGGAACCACATAATTTCAATTTCAAGAGAAATTTATTTCAGTGGCGTTTAGTTACATGACTGCTAGACCACTTTACAATGATAATAAAAGCATCTACAAAAAAATGAAAGTTCATAAAAGTGATTCTTAACCTGTTTCTTGAACTCACAAAGACTGTCAATTTGCCTGAGATGAGTAGGAAGACCATTCCAGGCACATAATATGTTTTTATAACGAACGACAAAAGATGTCTTTCTTTGCGATTGCTCTGTCCTTTTCTTGTGATTTAAGAACAAATGTAGACTTCAGCACCATTTTGGCTCTTTGGTTCATGTAACAGAAGTTGCTAGATACTCGCAGAATTATCATCAAATGAATGAAAAAATGAAAATGAATATATGAATATAACTGATTTGTACATAGAACTAAATTAAGCAAACCACTTTCTTCATGTGGACGAGCTTCAATAATCCCACTGTCATTCTTCTGTGTTGAGTGTTCAGCAAGAATGTAGAGTGTATTTTAATAGTAGCTTAGGCTTCATCAGATCTAGATTCGAACCCATGTCTCATGAACGCAGAGAAAACACTATCAAAAAGTATATGCACCGGAAAATCTCACCTCCCAAATCAAGCAATATGCAGCGGTCACTTAGAATGCACTTCTATCTTTTTTAGAAGTATACTAAATGTACCAATGCTTGTGACTGTAGCAGGAAATCATGATTTGTAAGAACAAATAATAATTAAATAACATAGTTCGCACCAGCAATCTTGATAAAGTGAGGTATAGTGTATGTCTGTACAGCCTCAGTTATGATTTCAGCAAAAGAACATGTCCAGTAAGATGTAAAATTGATTAGGTAATAGAATCTGAGAGCGACAAACAATTTTGACATTATTGTGATATACAAGTTTGTTTAAAGTTCTTGAAATTACCATATTTTGAGCTCAAATGAAAATTTACCTTCGGTTTTAAATTCATTTAACATAACCTTATCCTCTTAATATACTCACTGACATAAATAATGAAACCAACTATCATTGACTTGAATGGAAGTTTGTTTCATTCTTTTCTATGGTTTGAGATGATATCTCGCTTTCTATGTATCACCATTGAACTCCATATGATAAGGGAAATGATATAGGACCATCAAATTTCAAAATTTGATATTGATCACAGTAACAGATAGAAGTTGAACAGAATCACCACCTACTGCTGACCAGATTTGACTTATGAAATGGCGCACGATAACTTTACCAGAGGAATGGCAATTGGATTGATGCGTTGTGGGCAAAGTTCTACAACTGTTGCGAAAGAATTGAAAATTTCAAGGGTCGTTGTATGGAGGTGTCGTTGGAAAGCAGAAGGAAATGTGGAAAAGAAGAACGGATCAGTGACGGTAAAACTATCATGACATGTAAAATGTTGAAGGGCAAAATTTTTAATCTAGTCCTTCTGGGAGTGCAGGATAAATTTCATAGTAATATTCGCGTAATCACAATGGGTATGGGACATTTGCCACAGATTTAGAAGACAAGCCATTCTATGAGATCAGCAGGGAGGTTAATCGTAGAAATCCGAGGCCAGATTTCTACATTTTCGTACCCTTCCAGCTTCATGGAATGCCTGTTTTCGATCTTTGATACAGAACCAAGTGATTTCCTTCCAGCATGGACGTCTGTCGCATCTTACAATGAATGAAATTCGTAAAGCAACAAAATGCGTGCACACTTAGAAGAATAATGCACAACAGCTTTATAACAATCAGTGGCGTCTTCTCCGTATCTCTGAGGCCTTCGGCGCATCCTCAATAATAATTTACCAACACTTACAAAAATGAAGTGTCATCATTCATTATATTTCATTTAAATTCGATAGCTTCTCGTGGTAGCTGTGCACAGCTTTCCGTCTCAAAATCAGACGCTCAACCTCAGAGTGAACAGCTTTGCGCGTGCACGAATCACAGCTGCTTTCTTCGAACGATTAGACACACATGCTAGTCGTGTGTTCAGACGGAGCGAAAGAGAGCTGTGTGCGTGTGAGGCACCAAGCTCACGCGCCCGCACCAATATTGGCTTTCCCGATAGACATAATGCTTTGACTTCTCCAATTTTTGCAATGAAATTCTCCGTTATTCTTGATCGAGGCTCGGTAACTAAATATAGAAAGGGAAGCGCAACCCAATTGTTCCTGTCACTCGTTTCTCGTCGGAGAGGCCACTACGTCACAATAGCAGCTGACTGACGTTCAGAAAAACTGCGATCAGATGATGAGCGTTCGCCAATGAGTGCAGAGTAATGCATCTGACTCGAACACCCAGATTCCGTAGAATTCCATAATTTGTTTCTACGTGATTGATGTGACGCTATGTTTACTACTGTAGATGAGCTCATAACCACGCATTTCGTCCGAAGTGAATATACTGAAAGATGACAGTCGTCAAGCAAGGTAGGTAGGTCAACACCTGATATAAAAATTGAAAGTATTCATAGAGAAAGAAATAAGAAATGCACATGACATTTTAATGCATCAAAGTTTAAACACATGAGTGGCTGACCAGCCGTGAGAACGCAAGAAACTGTTACCCTTCCTCCTTTTTTCTCGAGAAAATGTGGTCTGGACAGAGAGGGGATATAGTAATCTACTAATCTCAGCTCCTTGAGTAAGGCGGTTAGGCGACATGAGCAATCAACTTCTCATGTGCACATTCACTTAGCATTAAAAATGTTCGGGAAATTGTTATTGAAAATTCATCTTTTATGAAAATTAGTGTCATAACATAAAAAAGTCTGGTATAGAAATAACATTCCAATGCCGAGCGAAGGCCTATGGTCTGGGAGCACGCGACGCAACTGATAACAATATTTTTTATAATAATTCATATTCTTACACCTATACTTGGAACATATTCTTGATTGAAATACGATATTGATAGGTTTGAATTGTGAAAATACAGGCCTAAATGTTTTTCGAATGATGAAAGAGTAAACTGAACTTATTGCGACAAACGCTCATCAATAAAGTAAGGAGTGACGATGATCCCTTATATTGTATGTACCCAAAAACTTAAGTAGTAATGCTGGAAAAATAGTTTTGGCCAGTTTTAGCCGAAAAATGGTGACAAAAGCTGGTGGTTTTTACCGGCCAACCCTGGTATGAATGCTTTGCACTATTCACATGGCATGAGGAATATAAGGAAATAATGCATCATCAGTATATCATCTTGAAAGCATTCACATTTTTCAATGGAATATTATGACATGACTACAATATTAATGTCATTTTTGAAAAATCAAAAATGATCCTGTTGGCCCCGACAACTTTGGATGACGGCATAACATTGAGAGATTTTCTGCAAGAAACCTATCAAAACTGGATACTTAACTTAAAAGCAATATGGTTGATGATGAAGCCTTAACACCTGCAGTATGTACTGAAATGGACTGACTTCATTGTTGGAGCGTGTCTGTAAGAATCATTCCGGATGTCCTTCAACCCGACTCCCTATGACAGTCAAGAAAGGCTTGAAAACACGATCTAGAGATAGCTAAGTTAAGCATGACCATATAGGTCTGACGCCCAGGGGTTCAACTCAGCTGGAAAAGTCACCGAATTTTTATAGTCGAATGGAGCATAGGTATCTGAGAAAGGAGTCGAACGTCATGCTGTAAATGTCGAAAGTCTACCGGAGTCTTGTTGATGGGCTGGTCCAAACAGATAAGCCTACTTCTCGCATTGGATAGCAGCTGTCTTCATCGAAGAATAACTTTATTATAAATCTGTGAGCCAATGCGTAGTGACTCCCATTCGGTAGTGGTCAAATAGAATTCAGCAATAAGTGACGTTATAAGAGCATTCATAACAAAATTATTCTTCGATAAAGACGGTTGCTACCCAATCTAGCAAGCGGATCTTCCAAGTTGCATGTTTGAGTCAATCCACCGACGAAGCTCCCACAGACGTACAGTTCCTTTCTCAGATACTCAAGTTACATCCGTCTATAAGCAATAAAATCGCTTATCTTTCCAGCTTAAATTAAACCCTTGAAAGTCTGCTCTAACAATCAAAATGTCGTTAGTGTACTTGATATGAAAATGAAATTGTGAGAGAGAAAGCAAAAACTAATCCACAGCTGCTGAGAATAACTTAATAAATATCTGCTCTATATTTCACCATCCGACCTTCTCAAGAGATAGTAATAATAAATCGTTTATTAAACAATGCCTCAATACTGATAATCGGGAGGCAGAATAATATGTAATGCAGCACATAAACACAAATTATAGACAAAACAAAGTGATAGTCATCAGTGAGCTAACGATAATGAAGCAAAAAGTAATGAATACTGGTCACTTTCTGAAACCAGAGTTTATCAGTCTAATCATTGCAACAATGAAACTAAGATTTCTGATTGATGTTGAGCAATTCGGTAGCCGATATTTTTTTGAATACTGCTAAGTCTCAGGTGATAAACGATGCGAAGGATGATGAGGATTTTCCGTCAAACTGGTGAACAAGTCAACAGTCAACACCAAGCATTAGTCTTCGATAACTTAGCGGTACAAACTTCGAGCATTGACATTGCGATGACGATGAAACACCACATATGATTCTGTGAGATCGGTTGTGGATCTTCTCAATAGCATCACACTCAGATTTTCTCAAACCAACAAATAAAGGTGCAGCATATTCAAGCATACCTCTGACACAGTTGAAATATGCTAAAAAGAGATCAGACTCGGACAGAAATGGCTTCAATTGACGAAGAATGTGCATTTTAGATGATGCTTTCTTCGAGATAACATTCACATGATGGTTCCAATATCATTATGTTTGCAATAAGAATCAATGCAAACACCAAGAAATTTAAGACTGTCCACAACTTTGATATTATCAATGTAAGGAGCCGAAAAGTCAGGGGCTGGTAGCGATTTCTGAGTTATGAATATTGCTGACATTTTTCAACCTTGATGGACATAACAATATCACTTATCCAATTAACTACATCTTCTCGAAACCTGTAATAATCGGACTTGAGGATGATCTACTTTTTATTTTCCCTAAAATAACAATATCATCAGCATATTTAATAAGACGAATGCTGGAACTATTCACAACCAAGTCAGCCAAAAAATATCCAAAGATGAGCGGACCAAAACTTGGTCTCTGAGGGATCCCACTTAGAACTCCAACATAGTCACTGCAGCATCTTTTCCAGCGTACCCTCTGAAATCGCGAAGTGAGATAGTTTTGAACAAATATTTCAAATTTAGAAAATCCATCACAAGCAATTTTGTTGAGCAAAATTCAATGGGAGACTTTGTCAAAGCCGTTCTCGAAATCAACAGCGAGAAAATGACAGGCAATTGTATCGATCTCCTGAAGGCTTTCTGAGATAAAGTACTCCAACTGAATCAAAGCACACGTAGTGAAACTTCCTTTGCAATATCCGAATTGATGGTTGTCAAATATGGACATGAAAGAATGTCCAATTTGATGTACTAGCTCTCTCTCTCTCAAGTAGTCGTTCTGGGACTGGCAACAAGGAAACGGGACATACATTTAACAGATCAGGAGGTGAACATTTTGGAAATGGCATGCTGTCAGTATTTTTCCATTTTTGGGTGAAATTGGCATCAATCATGCATTTATTATACATTAAACTTTAAAGTCAATGGTCTTATAAGAAAGCACGGTAACTTCTTCCACAGAATGCTGGGAATATGATCAGATCCGCAAGATGTCTTTCCATTGATTCTTGTCAGCAACTCTTGAGGAACATCATACTGTAGATCAGAATTGGAGGATCATCAATGAAGTGTTTGGTAAATTATCCATTCAGATTCTGAAGTCTGTTCAATGACTTCATATTTCTGACTTAATGATTTATTAGCTGCGCATGATGCCAACCAGTCTGACTTGCCTTTAGAACAATTGGTCTGTCTTAAAGACTTCCCAGATCGAACGTTGGGCAGAAAGTTATTTTCCCCCAAAGCCTTTTTGACGAAGAAATACATTCCTAGACCTTTCCTTGGAAATGCTTGTACAATGGACAGTTTTTTTCCGATAAGTTGTGAATCGTTTATTGACTAACACTTTACAGACGTTGGTAATCCACGGTTTATCCTCACCACCGACAAGCACAATTAAGAAAACAGTGAAAAGTGTCACACATGTCATCCAAGTCTTTGTTCAACAGGACAAACCAATCAACATTGTCCAGATAAGTTGCAGCTTGCTTCATACAGGATTCCAGAAAATCGAAAACTCTAATTGTAGGCAAAATTTTAATATTCCTATATGCTTTTGGTCGTAAAATAATAACATTGTGATCGCTGGATGCTACAGGAGGCAGAATGATGGAGTCATTGTAATGTATTTCAAATTCACAAGGGATCAGAAGAAGATCGAGCATAGCACCGAGACGAGTAGATTTAGTCACTGTGTTCACTAGATTGAAATTCACTCAAAAATTGATGAATCAACGAGATTGAAATCACCAATTATAAAAACTGAGAAATCACGATTATGAATCAGATGTTGGTCAATCAGTGACGACACATATCAAAATCTGACTCCGTGAGGAAAATACAGAGTGGCAACTAAACATTTGAAGGACTGCGACGAAATTCGTACCAGTAAAAGTTCCACGTCAGGGTAATGGTAGTTTGAAAATATGAACTCGGAGGGAAATATGAGACTTCACCCAACAACATAAGCCACCACCTTTCTTGTTAGTAGCTCGATCAGCACGAAAGCACTGATATTCAGAAATATAAGTAAATTGCTCGGGGATTTCACTACTAAGTCACGTTTCCGTTACGCACACGATGTCGGGAGATGCAGCTTTAATATTTACATTGAGATCTGGGATTTTGGATTTTAAATTGCAAGCATAAAAGCTGCACTTGAGAGGGCCGGTTGGTGAAATATTGAGCAAAAATTTATTAAGTTATTCTCAGCAGCTTTCGCTTAAATTTTTCTTTATCATGAAACAGAAATTCTGCTTTCTGAAAATGAACATTTAAAAATCAAATATCCTCAATTGTTTCGCAGCACAATGGTGTTTCTACCTCTAAAATGCAGTTCAGTGTTATTAAGCGGCTAGTTTAAGTGAACAAACAGTTTCTGACCACCATAAATAGTATCTGGATTAATGACTGCAGAAGACTTACAGAGTAGTACCATCTGTTTATTTTGATGTGAAAATGTAGTACGATCGGAAGAGTTTTCGGTGGTTTCCAACTCACCTCAGTATTAACTGTTAACACTCAAAAGGATCAAAAATGTGTACAAGAATCAAATTATCATCCCCCTCCCCATCTGTCGGCAATCATTATTCATGAAAAATTTGAGATAATTTCTTGATTACTATGATCGATTAGACAACTCTTAACGCGCTGGTGAGCAGACTCCTGCGCAATGCTGACGTCATCAAACAAAATACATATCAAGCATTAATCATTTTAGCAATTCTTCACGTCTTCTATTAATATTGAATGTTTATCCACAATTGTATTCACGTGATCGGGTCGTCTACATAAATTGTAATCACAACAATTAGCAAACGCAAACAACGGCTGAAACAACTTACTGGAATTGAATTTGAGAACTGCAACAAATTCGAATTGGAATTCAAAAATCGTTAAAAGCACACATAATGACAGTGAGCTACATAGATGAAGAAATCATTACTAACCTCCAGAGAGCGTTTGTAGACTACCAGAAGCAGTCAGTATTTTCACTTGACTGTTGGCAGGAGTGGAGAGAGGTGTTGGGGGTTCCAGGATATCTCGATATTTCGACACCATCAAGACAGATACAAAATAAACGATGGCCAATGAGAGGAACTGAGCTTGCTTGTTATCTTCCTGCAGAGAGGAAAACATGCAAAAAGTTGATGGAAATAAATGCATAACACTTTACTCAAGAAAATTGTCTATTATTCTAAAAAAAGGAATTGTTGAATAAAATCAATGTATTTGAGGTTTGAGGAATATAACAGCACTGTCACGGTCTGCATTCTTTCTGTCTTAAATGTTATAGTACAAGAGCCATAATTTGAAAATCAACGAATCGAAATAATGAGACAAGATGCTAATAACAAGGATTGGAGTGATGCATTTAGGATATGACGGGATGGAAACTGGCCAGTATTTTCAGGCAGACTAGCGGCTCGTCACCCTCAAGCCGGCTGGACTAATACAGAAGAGCGGTCAACAAGTTTTAAGAAAATCAAATTTCATTTAACGTGATGACCGGTCAGCTAGATTAGCCAAACCGGTTTGATGGAGATTAGCCGCCCAAAAGGATTCATATTAATCTTCATTTACATAACAATGTTTGATTTAGTGACATTTCAGTACATATAACCACTATAAAGGCCACATGAAACGCATGAAAGATGCGACTAAGTGAAAAAAAACGATGAAGACCACAAAGATGGGGCCTACGCATAATGCGCATGTACCAATTACTCATTAGATGCTGCATAGCGACTAATGTTTGTTTTGTCTTTTTGAGTTTTGTAATCCTTCTCGTGGAAATGAGTCATAAAAGAGTCAATTAAGACTGAAAGACTAAGTGGTCGCTGTCATCGCATCGTTTGTGAAAGTCCTTGCGACTGTGACAGTTTCAGTACTTATCATACGTGGAGATCACCAGGCAAAGAAGTTCTTGAATTCAATGCAACGTCCTGATCATATTCTGAATTGCTTGGTTCCACCACGCATGGTCACTCCGGAAAACAAACTCCTCATGCTTCAAGTTAAGACTTCTGTCGACTCAACTTTTCTGTTCCTTATTGCACATGTTCCTGATTATCTTCTGTTCCTTAAGAGACTTCACCTCAATACCATTTAATATCATTTTTGTGTCCTTTCGTCCTTTGCCGCAACATTTTCTTAGCTTGTGTAGTTTGTACTGATGATTTCCATAAAATTAACAAAAGTTTACTACTGCTACATGTATGTTGCAAATTCATGTAAATGTATACATAACGGTTAGAATGAATCAGAAAAAATGACACCAGTACTACTTGAGAGAGAATTCAATGATATTATAAGATTGAAACACATTTCGCAAGTTTCTACGATTCTTAAGTAAGCAACCGTGATCACTGGACTTCAAAATTGTCTGAGCATCTTGCTATTGCACATTTTTAGTAATAAAAATGATCGAACTGAAACGTTCTGAAAGCGTTTAGCAACATTCAGATAACATATTGGTATAGCTATATGCGGTATATATCATTCTGAGAGTCAAAGGAAAATTAATTATAGTCAATACTATAAATTTTCAAAAACCAAAATCCTTAAGTTCAAAATCGATATATTAGCTTCATAAATTGATTTCAATGGAGCCATTGTTAGAAATATCGATGTTATTGCTAGAAATACAAGTATGTCGCATCGTTATTGGATATTTTACGAAAGGAGCTTATTAGTATTGATAAACTAACATAAAATTAACTATCATCAACGAAACATTAAATAGTTGAAAAGTGAATATGCACGAAATGTTGACAGTGAACGTGTTAATGTTTGAACTAGTCAACATTACTTCAATAGAAAATCAATATTTCTAACTGAAAGATTCCACTATCTAGACAAATCTCTAAGTGCTCTACACATTTATAATTAAAGTTGTGAGCGTTCAGGCTTCATATATGACAAGTGGTTCACTCACAAGGTGTAGGGGGTATATCAAACAAAGGAATTGTTTTCGTGTGTTATACTAGCACAATTACTGACTTTGACGATGCTAGCTAGCATTGAATTTGAATGTCTAAACATTGATTTTGGACATCTGACTAATAATGGCATGCACATCGCACAAATAAACGCCTAGAATCATGAAAAAGGATTGAAAGTCTTGAGAAAAAGGATGAGAAATGTTTAAATGTTTCTTAAATTAAAAATATCTAGGCGATTTAGTAGATTAAAGAGCTCCAATACTCAGCGAAGACAAGATTCATCTGAACCTTAGTGCCTAAATGACTTATGAGTCAGATTAGAATGTACAATAGAAAGAATTTTATACAATATGACTGAAGGAATGTCTACATCTGACAAAATTTCAACACTGAAATACTTAGTTACGTTATGAAATAGGATCGACTATAATAAATACATGTATAATTCTTGATAGAAGGAATATTCTTGATTAACTGGTGCATTTAGATAAAGCAGAGACGTCACCAACAAGACATCTTTGACTGAGGTTGCTACTTTTTAGTCCGTGTCATTCACTGAAAGCTGCTTATCAATGACATTAGTAAGTATGAAATACACAAGCTATACAAAGTCGAATGACCACCATGGCATTGAAAATCAGATGCGTGCGATTGAATAGATGCGAGAAGACGGATTTATTTCAATTAGAGAGGTGATGATAAGAAGGGATCAAACTGAGAGACCACTGGCCTTGCTGGAAGATTCCCCTCTTAATAATGAACGTTCGTGTTCATAAACAATGAACTAATATGATTTTTCGACGATTTGAAAAGCCTGAATGTCGTGAATGAACGCGATGAAATGTGTGGATATTGGCTATCAATGCAAATCTACTTCATCAAAGTCTCGAAATATCAAACAGAGGTTTCGTTAGCAAATCCACGCTCCGAATTCTTTGTTTCTGAAATATGTAAGCAGATCAATAGTTCATTGTCTGCATATTTAGCTCAACCAGAGGTACACGCACCATTAGCGGTATAGTTCCTTTGATAAACACGGTGCATTTATATAGCGATCATTGTTATCCTTAAAACACGGAATATCGAACGGTAAAACATGCTAGTATGTAAAAATTCATAATGCAATAAAGAGAAATGCAGAACTACGAAGTTCATAAACTATATATCATTTATAAGCAGGAAATGTCAAACATGATACGCGGCAATCAATAATAAACTCGAAACGAAATAATGTAATGTAGTCACATTCATATATACTTATATAACACGAGTCAATGACGCTTTCTTATCACACTTTTCGAAATACAAAAATGGATTTCATCAACTAATGTGCTAAAATATTTAAATGTTAATTATTTGCATGATCGTCTGAGTTGCGTGATAACTGACGAACTCTATTTCAACATGCCATGTTAAAATAAAGTGAAGTTGTTAGTTAAATGAAGTGAAATTTCTTTGAAAGCTGTGCTGAATGATGTCAACCAAATGCCCTATACATCTAGAAGAAAACTATTTCAGGTGATTTTCGTTTGTGTACTGCATTAAATTTTTTTCAAAATTAAAATTCATACAACGACTTCGTCCCCGTTCTACAATTGGTAAGTAAACGTCTAAAAAAACGTTTGAATGGCAAAACAGTGCTGCACACGTTGAAAGATATAATGCTCGAATTGTTGCACACTTGAAATGCTTCCTCGATTCTACATCACTTTCAAAATAGAAAAATGCACAAAAACATTGCGCATATTTGTATTTTAAAAATGAGCCAGAGAAGATTATGTATGGTTCTTCAGTCATTACTTGATTATATTAGAAAGGTTGAACAGAATCAAAATGATGGTAAACTGGCATGCTTGCTAAACTTACTCATTAAAATACAAATGTAAGATAACGAGCAAAACTTTTGATACTACAAAAAATATCATAGATTTGAAATTTGCATGATTCTATAGGTGCTGACACTGACATCATCAATCCAAGAAAACATTATTGTACAACTCGTTGACATAATCTTAAAACTTCATCGGTTCATCAAATTAATATCAATTAGTAGTCGCATGAAAACAACCTCAAATAAGTGACTTTAATTATCACACGTTTTAACATAAATTCGCGAATTTTAGCTAGACGTGTGTCTGACAGTACTTGGATGATGCCACTCAATCTATAGAGCCACACCTATGGAAAATGAACGATTTTAGTTCCTCATGTAAAGGCTCTTGGAAACTGGAAAACGTTAAACCGACATCTGCAAGTAATAATGTAAATAATCGCAGATGTTCTACATACTCCCAGTTAATGCAAGAGAGGACCAACACACTTAGCACTTATTGTAAACATACGTGTATATACGCACGTATATTCTATTCAGTTGTGCTGAATTTAACAATTCATTAGAAGTGAAAAGCAACCTCCGCTTTGAGAGCAATTATCCAAACGTGTAAGATGTCGCTACATCTGAGACTGTCCTTGAGTTACTGATGTTCGGTTTTAATTGCTGACTTACTTATGCCCGTATTCTTTCCTAGATACGTATGCGACTACATTTGCTCAAAATGTGACGCTGCATTTTGACTCTATGCCACATTTAATACGGCCGCCAAAGTCATTCCATACCGAAATTATTGTTTTAGACTTGGTATTTTTCACGGAATCAGATAAAGCATAGACTATCTCATTTTTACCGAAAACACGCGTCTGCTTCCCATTTGTTTCTCCGATATAGGGTACTCACGACTCAGTAGCAGGGTGCCAGCAGGGTGCTCACTATTGATTACTGGTTGACTCAATGAAGTCAACTTAAATAGGTAAATTTTAATTACTTTCATCTGGTTACGGAAAGTTTTTATCTCATAGAATCACTCAATCATTCTTGGTGCAGTTTTCTCCTGTTAATTGTTGCGCCCAAATTACCTGATACTTATTATTCGCGAATTTAAACCTTGAAAGGAATCAGAACTAACAATAAAATACATGGCGAGGTGTCATAATGACAAATAACTTCCTATGAGATTTAGTATCTCACTGATGATGGCAATATGCTCATGGCATGGATATCTCAATTGCTTCATTAGATCGGTAACGGGGAGTGTTGTACGCTGAGTTTCCATGAGAGTTTGAAAGAAAACGGTGATTTTCCAGCTGCATCACCCATTCTCATTAACAAGCAATTTTCTCAGATTAGATTTGATACTAGCTTTGTCGGCGCTGAAGGTAAGTATGGCTTTAATAGCGTCATTACTTCACTGCCTTAACTACGTACTTTACCGACTCATCCTCAGGACGTGAATGTTACTCTTATCAGCTAGCAACAGAATGTTTTGAGATTTGTGATTGTTGAAAATATGCCTCACTTCCATAATTAGGGGAAAATCTTTTGCAGCAAAGGAAGGTTAAGCAGCATGAAAACCTAAACATACTATAATACCAATTCACGGTCAGAGATATTTGTAAGTGGTGTATCTAGAGACTTAAGATGTTCTGATATTCGATTGATTGCGTAGAACTGCACTAACAGTGAGACATTGCTGGTATTTTGAGGCATGCGATCGGCATGTAACAAACTTTTTCCGGAGAACTCCACCTGTTGAAAATCAATTAGCATATATTATTCTTAGCTCGAGCTTTCGACCGTCAGACTTCACGTTATCATGTCTCGTGAATAAGTCGTGCAGTCCGGCCGTCGAAAGCTTCAGCTAAGAATGATAGATGCCAACTGATTTTCAACTGGTTGAGTTCTTCGGAAAAAGAACACACATGATTATCACACCTGAAAGTACATTTTCATTGAAGCTTTTGCTAGCACTTAAATACATTTTTCGATCGTTAATAGATAGATTAGATGTACTGAGAATTTTCAAATACTGTACTCACTGAAACGGAAGAAAAGAAATATCGGAAAGCATTGCTGAATATGTTGAGTTCACTTTCTATTGCGGCTAGCGAGTGAACCAAGCTGGGTCGACCAATTAACCCGAAACCTTGCAATATTCATCAAAGTTAGAACAAGTAAATGTTAACACAATAATTCACCGAAAAAATAACATTTTAAACAAGAAGCCTGAACAGTGTTCATACCTGCTCATAGAAACTGGAATCAACGCTTTGCTAAAAAATGACGTTCATATGAATCATTCATACAAGAATCGATATCAAAACATAATGTATGTCATACCAAATTGATATAGCAGTCATAACGCGACTAACAGCGTATATTTACGTGAAAAAATAGAAAATACCGAAACCATGTGAACGAAAATGAACATGAAACACATCGCTGTAACATGATTACCGTTTGATTATTGCAGAATTTGAGTATTTCCCCGGATCGGTTAATAATGATGCCAATCTAGGTTAGAATTAGTGCAAATTGTGGAATTTCACTTTCAGCTGTATTCATTTATTTCATTCCCACCGGTTTGTAAGGCGTATGATTAGAAGTAGCTAGAATAAATTAATTTCATTCTTAGAAGCTTTTACGTCTAATTTCTTCAATAGGGGTTTGGACGGTGCTGACTCTTGTGCGCATGAACTTCTTACTGACTTCCGTTGACATTCTTGGGACTCGATCTCTAGACCGAGAGATCGCTATGTCAAGCCACTGTACTAGGGGGGGGGGCGCATTCATCTATTCCATACAAAACTAAAAAAACATCAGGATACTATGCATGCTTACCGCGCAACACTGAGTTAGAAATTTACTGACATTTACTAACACTTAGGGCCCAGGATATGCTGTATACAGGGATGAGACCGATGCCTTACAGCGATTGCCACGACTCCTTCAGATTCGAAAAATTCAGATCATTGCGCACAAGTTTTCTCCATAATATTGGTCCTTCCGATCTTTATTGAAAATAGCAGGCGCACGAAAATTAGTTCACCTGATGATTTCACCACTGATGGGGCCCATGAGTAACTAGAGACGACTTATGAATAGTATCAATTGTAATGTCTTTTGATCATAGGGGTCTTATGCAACGCATCATGAAGATGTTATTCCATCTTCGGGGCCCACATACCTTAATCATTACCCTCCTATTTCTATTGCATTTTCTGGCGAATCTCAGAAATGACCCAGATAGCCGTCAAAAATCAGGAAGATTCTCTTCCCTGAATGCATGAAAGCTGGAACTCATAAAATATAAATCAATTTTGTATCGTGGTCAAGCTAAGTTAAATTTCACAATTTCGCTGTACTATTAACTTCATCGATGTAGAGTCCTACCTGATGTCAGAATACCACCAACACAATACCAAAATCAACCTATTTCAGCACTCATGGTACACTATAACCGGTCCTTAAAATCGACGTTCAACTTAGCACTTAGCTTCAACCATATCCTAAAAAATTCTGTTGGCCCTATAAATGCATCAATAAATAAAATGTTGAAAATGCTGGATGGAAATTTTAGCATTCCGAGGCTGCATCACAATAACAGTGGATTAGCTAAATTCTGTAAAAAAACCCATTAGCCAATTAAGAAATTCACTCAAAATACTGAAATATAGAAATCAGAAAAAATTGCAAGATTTCTTTTAAAAGGAATCTAGCTTTTGAACTTTTACTGACAAACACAAAAAATTACTGACATTTACTGACCGCGGTCACCATGAATAGGACATTCTGTCTCTTTTTCATAGAATCTCTGAATTTTCAGGTAGCCCACTGTAGGTTCGTGCTTTCTTCGACATCGCTTTCTACAATAATTTTCTTCAATGTGTTAAGGCTTCGTTCGATTGCTGCCTGCTCATGCACCAGGAGAAAAATCGATTAACAGACTGAGTATGATCTTTCGTTGTCTTATACGGGAGGTTCATTATTCAATTTTCCGCGATGTAAGCAAAAATATAGCTCCCCCTCAATTTGGACAATTTATTTAATCCAACTGCCTGTTTATTTACTTACCCCTTGATACTGTCCATCGTGACGAAACGTGTCGGGGAACTTCATCTTATAAAATAATAAAAATCGTCTAAATTGAGGGAGAGCTGTATTTTTGTTTACATCGCGGAAAATTGAAGACTGAGTATGAATCTGAGCATTTCTGCTGTCCAACAAAGAAATTTACCAGTTCCTTGATTAAATTAAATTAATTGAATAATTAATTAAATCTGTGATCCCCGTCCATTCACCATGTTAATGGGCATTAGTCTTTCACGCAAAAGTGGAAAATTCTATCATTTTAGAAAAAATATGTAATCTGCAGTGTATTTTAATCGCATAATGTAGAGCACGATAATATATAGAACAAGTAAAATAAACTCTTTGTCACAACTACACTTAATTGAACAGCAGGCAAAGTAGAGAGAGTTCAGCTCATGCAACTTGAATGAAAGTGACGAAAAAGTATAGCCTTTTCAAAATGTGTTGCACAGTGATTAAGAAACCAAAATTCACATAAATATCAGAGATTCTGTTGACTCGTTACTTATGATAGTGCACATCGAATCAGCGATGGGAGCCATAAGAAATCCTCACTATTAGATTGAGAACTCGTGCATGTTTTCAGAGACTCGATTTATTCCAAGTAGTTTAGGGCTTCAAGTACAGCAGGCTAAACTGATCAACCTTTATTTGATGTTGAGCTTGATGGAAATGAATGCAAACCGCATTATGAGAACATTTGTCTGAAATATTTTCAATTGCTATACTTTATTTGCAAGCAGTATTTTTTAAATATACTGCTATATAATAATATGTAAATTTTAAATGCCGATTTTGGTGCATTTTCGTCAACTTGCGCGTCTTTAATTCTATTCTGTGTTATCATGTGTTGTAACACCAATATGCATGCAAACAAGGACCTAATGTAGCACCGGAATGCATTCCACATCAAAGCAAAACCCCGCCAGGAGAAAAGCGGATTGATGAAGATGTGAAAGATCAAAGAACCAATGCCAATCAAAAATACAGCATGTATCGAATTTCTCCAAAAAGAAATACAGACGATTCATAGATATTGCGACAAATAAAGTGAAGGTTGGATTCGCTTAAGACATTGTTTACTAAGATTCCGTTGTAGTTCATCATAATAATTCAGACCATTTCAATTATAATGCGCATGCAAATTACAAAATGAAACACCATCAATATTACCTCATCGAGCAAAAACTCTGAAGCAATACTTACCACTGCGCGATAGACAGTAGCTCGCAGGCGGTTAATGTCGAGATCTTGTAGTAACATCTCCTGATCTTTCGGTGGAGGTTGATAACGATCATGATAAGGCTGAAAATGACAATTGCACAATTAATTACATTTACATGTAGATAGCCGCATGTACAAATTCGATACTAATAAACTTAATTGTCAGTTCTGCTGTCAGCTTTAGCCATCACTATTCGGAATTGGAATGTAACATTAAAATGTCAGTCTTTGATACATCGTGTGAGTTGCCGTTGTACTTACTCCCTGCTATTGAGCTATTGAGACTTTATCAGTAATGTACTCGTCTTGAAGATCATTAGTTACCAATTTAATTAGAGGATTAAAGCTCCGACTGACTCCGATTCTCAAACCACTGATACACTTTTCAATCTACCTGTCCTAAATTACGTATCAACGGAATATCATGATATGGAACAGCAAATATTATCAAAGATAAAATAGGTTGGTTATATAATGACCAACGGACTTTTTCCATTTTTTAGCCAGGATTCATGAAAGCAATGCTTCAAAAGATCCAGTATACGAGGAATTTCGTAATTTCTCTGCAAATGAAGTTAAATGATTATTTGATGGAAAAACTCGTTCAATCAACGTTTCTTTGGCATGTGTATCTTCTCTCAATTCGTAGACATCAGGTTGCCTAACTCATTAATCCCTAGAAAAAATTCTCTCATTTCCCCCTAACTTTTATATAGAAACACCTCATGTAGAGCATTACATCATCTGATTGTCGATTTTTGGCATTAATCGGACCCGTGGATTACAGTCCACGCCAGGCAGAACCATGTGTGAGAACTATATTGTCGCGTACACGATTACTGAGTGATACAATCGCGAAAATACATCGTGAAAATCATACGCATGATTAGGATATGTGTGTGCACACTGGACACTGCGTGCATGGTGTGTGTTTATGCGAACATTTTGCAGGTTTACCGCATGTACATTTGCAAAATGTTTGTGCTGCATGCATGATTACATGCATGTGCCCCTATAATATAAAAGATTCATGGGCTAGAGTGATATCTCGATCCTCTCAAAAGGCTCAACTATGTAGATGTAAAAATCTCATTATGCATTGGTTGATAGATACATGAAGAAAATTATCTTTTCTCACAGCTTCAGCTTCATCTTTCTCATGTCATTACATTTTGTGGCAATAATTCATATTAGCCTATGCAATATATGTCTGTTCGTTGAAGCTAGTAACGCAAATATTGATGCGCGAAACATTAGGCTGCTTTGTCTCAATTACCTATTCGTCCGTCTGTCTGTTCTCACATTTTTGATATGAAGTCCTCACGTTTCACGTTTAATCGATATCTATAACATTCTTAAATATTTGGAACACTTGATTTGTTCATCAAAAACTGAACAAATTGTATGAGAAGTCATTTTAAAATAACACTAATAAGATTTTAGATGGTATCTTGCTATTACTCATCGAGAAATAATTGTAAAAGGTAACAAATAAGTGAGTCTGCACACCAAAAAGCTTGTCATGAATCTGATTTTAATAGTAAGGTATATTCTAAAGCACCAAATAGAAACAGACGGGGTATAGAACTCTTTTGGCAGAAATGAATTTAGTGTAGAATGCGCTTGACATTAATGGGTTAATTCAGTCAGTGTAAATAAATATAATTTAGGAAACACAATTCATAGTAAATGGCGGCTAACAAAAATGTGTTGCGATATTTTCGAGAAGGCACTAAACTGTCGATTTTGAGGAGTGGAAACGCGAGTCAGATGAGGATTGTCAGTGTTCCCGAAAGACATAGTGTGGTGGGTGGAGATTTGTGCAGTTTGATGAAAGTAGGCGTCCTTTCCATGATGTTCGTCAGGATAAATCAAGAATCCCAATCAATTATCCATCCTGCAAAATATGCGCGTCTTTTTGCATTGTCGCCTTGGATAGGGTGAATATTTATGTTAGTGACAGATGACTATCGAAAAGTCGTTGATAGTTTCGCTAAGTTTGGAGCAGGAAACGACCATGTGCGCATGTCAGCGATAGTGAATGTCTTTGGATTCTTTCTCGAATCCAATATTTCAGTTGAAGCATTAGAGATTGTATTTAATTAAGAGTGTTAGAGGATTTAAGTTCACACAGAAGGCAACACAACAGAGTGACAATGCCACCATTTTGCTAAAATAGCAAATTATGACAAGTACGTAGCTAAATGGATGTGGGAACTTCCATGTGTGATGACTGATGATCGTCAATTAGAATTGTGAATTATAAAACCTATTCGTATACCCCACACATCTTTTTGCTGTACTACTTTCATGAATTATCAGACAGGTTGAAAAATGAGAGAAGTCTATAAATTTGCGGGATTTTATAACGAACCTGTTTACGATGCATAGTATAAAATTTCAAACTATGGACTGAAATTTCATTGTTCAATATGCAATACATTGATCACTGTGCAAGGCAAAATGATTGTTACATCAACTCACGGTATTGAATTGCTCTAAGCAAAAATGCACGTAAGCTCGTGGTGGCAACATGCCAAGGCTAATACGCTTGACTAAACTTGGAGTATTCTTTGATGAAGATGATGACAGTTTCGCGATAAAATCAGCGATCATGAAATGTTGAAATTAATTGAATTGATGAATGAAATCGATTAAATTCATGAAATGATGTAAAGTTTGATCATTTCACAATACACAGATGCTGGAATATTCAATTATTATGATTAATTATTCCAATATTGGACTTCATTGGTCGAGAAACTAAGATGCGTGAGAAGTCACATTTCTAGACAATTTCTTTCTCAAAGCTTGTTGGTTTGAACCTGAACTTCAACGTCACTACGCCCCGTATTGGGGGCTTGGGCGGTGCTGACACAGTCAGACTTTTTGGAGCGATGTTGTACTTTTAGTCCGGATGCCCTTCCTGCCGACTTCCAATGACACTTTGGGGGCTCGACCTCTGGACCAAAGGATCGCTCAGCCAAGCACTTAGTCACTGTGCCACGGAGACCACTTTGTTGGTTTAGAACCTAGGAGTTTAGAACACAAACTATGTTGCAATGGAAGACGGATATGCATGTACAAACATCCATGGCACTTTCGCATGTGCTAGAGAATTCATACGCTCCTATGCACTGCATCGACTATACTTAACATATTCAGGGACTATACGTATACATGAACGTCACTGAATTTCGTATGTGCTTGACCTCTCTGTCAGGATCGTGGAATTCAACTGTTCTGTCCTGATACGTGTCTATTTCAATACCATGGATCATGTGGATTCTTCGATTCCCACCCTCGGGTAAATACGACAATCATCGTGGACTTTTTCGCGTTGATGTTATCACTCAGCTCTACTGAAAACACAATTGACGAAGAGTATTATGATGATGCTTTGATGATAACGACGCTATTGAGATTCCGTCTCACAAAGAAGTTGAAGTTTTGAGTCATTGCTTCCGACTGGAATGTTGGGTTGATCACAGAATCGGTGAAATACGAAGGAGTATCCGATTAAAATGGTAGGAAGTTCGCCTAACTTTAATCAGAAACTCCTTTGGTACAAAGGATTGACTTGCGTTCAATGGTTCTCTGAAGTCGAATTGATACATCATTCAGGCATGTCATTCTGGGTTCTTGTTGACTCGCCCTACCTGCACATGCACATGAAGCTCGTTTATCTGTGGGTCCTTAATTCTATATTCAATAGTGAAACCATCGTTTTTTTTTTAATCCTAATGATTTCAGTTGAGCTATGTGAATATCCAAATATCTGTTGTCTATACTGAACAACAATAATCTGCAAAAGCAGTCCAGGACTATCGACGGATAAATGCTCGAAACACTCATATGCACAATACTACTAGGCACCGAAATTGTGCATATGACAGTCGCCCACTGTAGTGTGCTATCTGATGAAGTTCCTTGAACACGAGTGTTCGGCCGACTTCACTCATCATGACAAACAAACCACGCACCAAGCTGCTCTATAATTTTATTACCGGTATTTGAAATATCTTTACACCTGATATTCATACTGACCATGTTCGTGGGAGACAACAGCATTCCTTTGAGTAAGCCCTGTATTGAGTTGGGGGGAACTGCTTCACGGTAGACTAGCTCATGTTCATCATTCTGGCCATCACTTCGAGTGACAACCAATGGTCGATACCGACACTCAAAGCAGTTGAGAACTGCACAAGTTGCAACTGTTGGAAAAAAGATATGATTATTTCACAAAATTTATGTGCGCCAATAGCAAAAGCTAATAAAACCTACCAAGTCGTAGACATTGACGCAGTATGGCTCCGTTTGCCATGTTCTTGTCGTTCTCCAACTCGGCGAAATTTTGAGAACTTGCAAAAACGACTACATCGGCAACCAACATGATTCGCAGCATGAAACGAACCGCCACCTCCATTTTCAAGCCTTGGCCAACTTCCAGCATGTCAATCTCGTCCTGGAAAAGAAGCAGGTCGTTACAAAATTGTAAGACGGGTGACGTCGTCATTCGGAATAGTGTAGTACATCTGTAGCGTGCAATTCTTGCAGTGTCATAATTGAACTCCATTGTCAGTCAGAAAAGCAACAATTGTCATCACAGATGATGTGTAAAATTGTGATGATAAAGTCTAACGGTTCATCAGTATACAGTCCAAAGAAGTTAGATGCACTTGCAACCATGGCCTGGTTTCTTGTCATTCTATATTGAAAAGTTTATGAAAGCCAATTATATTACTAAATGCAGAGAATTCAAAATATTTAGGATATTATGAAGACATTACATACATGTATAACAAGAGACAAGGCAAGTGAAAATAGAAGTGAGAATAGACTTGGAGAGGTCTCTTTTGTTTCCAGATATCATATGGCCACATACCAGCGTCCCACCCAAAAGTCACAGACAATTAATTGATCAGATAGTACGTGAGTAAACGTCTTAGGTAGGCGTGTAGAAATTGGCCTTTACACTGAGCATTATGAACAGTGCAAAATTCAATGATGCGGTACGATAAAAGCAGAGTTCTTTCAGTTCCTCGCATTCGAAGCGGTTGTTAACTGCTGGCTTGCATTTCCTAACAACAGTCTTTTATTCTAAGATAAGTTTCATAATCTCATCAACTATTGATGAATTTAATTGTTGCCTGGGTGGATGGATTTCATCTGTGACCGTATGAGATATGATCGACAATTGTTTGATCTCATATAATTGAATTTCTAAGCCATGTTGAAAGTCTCATTTCCACTTGCTCTTTAACATATTCTTGAAAAGTATTATGGACTTATTTTGTCGAAATATGCAGTATATAATTGTTTGCAATTGATAATATCAAAAAGATCAAGGCGCTTGTTTCTCAACAGAGAACACGAAGACAACAACATCAGAAATGACAAGTAATGATTTTACAAACACACATGTTGATAATGATACAGAATTAATATCATGGTGCTTTTACTTGGTTTTTCTTAACTATTTAATAAAATATTTGGAGACTATCCGAGTTTTGATGGAAACTATAAAATAATCATTGTTTTCGATTAATCTTCACGGGCCATGATCACTAGAATTCCCACAGGAAGATTGGGGATGATTTTTTCGTCCTTTTGAACCACAATGGCAACTTTAGGATAACTGTGTGCTTGTACATACAGCCTGTCCGCGGCAATCTATGTCAAATTCACTGTTTCCCCCGGCAACGGACACTCCACATATTTATTTAGAACACAACTTTTAGAGAGAGCAAAATTATCTAGTGGGGAGCAAGGTTCTAATTTTCATTGAATGTTTGCTCTTATCTGGTAGGGCCTCTCGCTCCTACTCGTTTCTCACTCTAAGGAAGATGGGAATTTCCGTAACTTGGACGTCTCAGTTCAATGTTATTTGGTCGTTCAAACAAGCAGGTATTTTTTCGGGATGCAGAAAATGGTGTTAGGAAGGAACCATTGTGACCATTGATTCATGACACAACTAGTTGATCGGCCATGTCCTGTCCGAAATCCTCAATGGGTTTTAAAAAATTAAGGGGAAATATTTGGGTTCAGTTATATATCAATCGCTTTCTTTAGAAACTGTCATCAGTTGTAATCCTACACTTTCTCAATTGTCAAGGTACGCATAGCTACGCGAATCGTAATTTGAAAACAAGCTGGTTTACCTAGGGTTCCTAAAATACGAAACGATTCAAATCACCGACCAATTTTTATTTAAGATAGAATTCGCAGTTCGGTATGTTACAACGGATGTTATTCAAATCACAAGTTCTTACTGCTGCATCCCTTCACCTGCTGAAATATTTTCTGTCAAAAATAAATCAAAGAGCGATAGCATATGAGGACAAGATGCGATAATAACTGTCTCCATTCGATAATTGATGATGCATTCTATTTTTCATGAAGTCGCAGTTTTAGGAATGTGCGATTGAAAAACCGACAATCAAGAGAATTGGAAATTGCATGATTAATGGAGCGACTGAGATTTGTGCAAAGTATGGATTCAATAAAAACTTACTTCTTCAAATGCCAATCTGATAGTATAATGATTCAATGGAGATAGTCGATATTCTATTCTCTCTAGTAGCAAATCAATTACTGTCCAAACATGGTAAGTGACACATGTTCTCAGCAACAGAAATGTTTTGTAGAATATCATCCCTTCGGATACTTTCAATGTACATGTACACATCAATTTGCATTTTTTAAAAATATGAAACACTGAGTGCTACACCATTGAAGAAGTTAAACATCTTAATTGTGAGCAATGAGAAACATATTCAAGATTATAAAACAATTGTGCATGTTATTATGTGGTCTATATGTAGCAAATTTATAATGTTTGATACAATTACATCAGTCAGTACAAGGCGAAAGTTTTCAACCATCTGTCTCATACAGAATGAATGTGACATCAATACGACTATATGGTGGTCTGAGATATACTAACTTTGTGAAGCCGATTTCTTTGCCGTAATTCTTTGAACAAGGCATTAAAATCACCATGTTTCGCTTTCGGAGATAGAGCTTACATAGTTCGTTCAGTCACTCCACGTTAAGCGTCTTCTGACGCCGTTGATGGCATTTCTCAAAGCTGTTCGGTCTTGTGGTCTGATGTTCTGAAAATTGAGCTTTCGCACAACCTCCTTGATGTTATCAAATCATCTGTTCTTGGGGCTACCTCGTGGTGACCTCGTTCCATGGAAGTATAGCTTTCTGATTAGGAGATTATCATGAAATGTTCTCTGAATGGTTTTTTCCTATTTTTCCTACAATTTCTCCTCTTGTTCTACTTTTTTCGTGACGATTGTAGTAATTAATTGTGATAATTTTCGATTTGATTGTTCCTTGAATGATGTGCCAAAATGTAGCTCTTAGAGATTTTGGAATAGTGCTTTTTACTCTCTTGATGGCTTTTTTCGAGGGATTGTGGTATTTGAAAAACGTCCGGAACTTGAATATTAGCTGCATTCTCATTGTCTTTATTCATTAATTACGTCTTCTATGACATTCTTTTGCATGATGTTGTAGAAATTCACCTCCTTCCGATTGATAGCCTTTCTCTGGCTTGCTTTTCAATGATAGGCCTATTCCTTTTTATTTCGATTGGAATCGCGATATCACAGCTTTTATGCCTTAGATAACGTTGAAGATTTGAATGACAACCTAAATGTAGTCCGACAACTTATGTTAGAGCAATGCCTTCAACTAAAAGATTTTTTCAGATTTTTTAGTAAATCGAACGCCTGCTATATAATCGTATATAATTTATATCCAATATAGAAAAATCATGAAATCAATCATTTGCGGAATTGATTACTGTAATGAATTACATTAGAAAAACTTGCTCTATACTCGATGTATAGGCTTTCTATATGCCTCTATTTAATCAATAGATAAACTGAAAGTATTTTGGGCGCAAGGGACTCTAGTGACTTAATTTTTCGGATGGCATTTTCATTAAATGCATGATAAATTCGC
Organism: Prostheceraeus crozeri; assembly: GCA_907163375.1. NCBI lineage: Eukaryota > Metazoa > Platyhelminthes > Polycladida > Euryleptidae > Prostheceraeus > Prostheceraeus crozeri. Next base: position 82,109 of record CAJQUW010003251.1, read on the forward strand.
AAGATCAAACTTCATGGCACAAAAGTATGTTACATGCGAATTTTAGAAGTGCATGATATACTATGATAAATATTTTGAAGTTCACATCAAGAATGTGAATAAAAATGGGATACTTCTTAAATTATAGGCAAATTTTTGCCATAATACCAAAATTCATTTTATTTCAAATAGAGCAACTTGCTTATCTTCTCGACTACCGAAATAAATTAAATTAATAAATGCAAAGCACAAATGCAACTACACATGCACAAACAGAAGGAATTTCAAACCAACGGAAATTCAAAATTCTCAGCTGTAAAGTTGATTCCGACAATTTTGTATTTGGGATATAATGAGACAGGCTTCAGCCTGCAAGGATCTCTGGGATGAAATTGATAACATCTTGGAGCCTTTTCTATGACGTTTCTCTTCATCACAAACTCCAATCTATGAGAATCGTTGTTCCCATCCGATTACATCTCTGCTAGACTCTACGATTGCTGCTAGACTTAAATTCCACCCTTTCAAACAGAATCTAATTCGCCAATGTAACATAATATCGCATCAACTTTTCAAATTTCTGCAATAAAATAACAAATTGGGTTGGGCATAATTCATCGACAGGCGAAGGTATGTAAACATGCACAGTCGCACATGCTTGAAAATGTTGATATCTAACGTGATAATGAAATTGACATGACATATTTGTCTTAGTAAATGAAACAAATAACTGATCACTGATTTGATATATGCAAATATGTCAATGATACGCTCAATAAGTGCGGCAGAAAGAATTGTTTACAGACACAAAGCTATTTGCGACTTTCGAAGAGTATACTGAAACGAAAGATTTCGTGGATACTAAAATATCCATTAACGACCAATATGATTAATGCTCGGCTCCCTTGTTTGGATTGCGCGAGCATTGGACGGAATTATTCAGGGATTACTAATATTTCCTGGGATCATGACCTTTCTCAAAGGTTCCTGGTTTTTCCAGGGGCCTATTGAAATTCCCGGCTTTTCGTGGAATGTTGACACCTTGCAATGTCGCTATCTTCAAAAACATGGTACCTTTAAGGACAATAAACGAATCATAATTATCAAGGACTTTTGAAGGACTGTTACTGTTTTAAAGACCACTGGGAACACTGGGTCTAATCATCAATCAGCTTCACTCAAAAATTGTCTCATTTCTGCAACAATTCCCTGGAAACGATGTTTCAAAACTGTGAAGATAATAAAACTCATACCATGAATTTTGCATGGATTTGGAATTTTATGGAGATATCCATGGTAAGTCTACTAAGTTATACAATAATGCATTCATCGATGATCTGAAATTGAACAATGTTTACTTTCTACTTTCTTACGAACAGCAGCATTCCCTCCCGAAGTCGACGCCATGTTTTCAACATGTGCGTGCGAAGTGTAATGATTTATGCCAGTGAGACGTGGCCAATCACTATGGAGGACCTCAATTGTTTAAGAGGCAATGACAGCGCGATGATCAGATGGATCTGTTCCAAAAAGCTAGCTGATCGCGTTCCTACTGAGGATCTCAGAAGACGGCTTGGCATCTATTCATTGGAACTGTCATTCGATGGGGAAGACTCCGCTGGTATGGTCATGTGCAAAGAATTGATAAGGACTCCTGCCAAGGAAGGCAACGACTCTGGAGGTAGAAGGACGCAAACCAAGGGGACGACCGAAGTTGAGGTGGTGCGACATCGTGCGAGCCGACTTTAAGTTGAATCTTGGGCGTATCGACATTAAAGATCGGAACGCGTGGAGAACCGCCATCCGACCGGACCGATGTTTGCCGACGTCCAACACTCGAAACACGGGGAAATGGACGTTACATCGTGGAGTGAGTGAGATTCTGACTCAGTAGAAAATTGCACCGTGATGTTACGGCACTTCTAGGCACTTATTAGTAGTTTCACATTCACTAGTAGAAACGAGTCAGTCTTTAATGTTTTTGAATGAAAATGATGATGGAGTCTGATTGTAAGATTCTATCAGATGTGTAGAACGCTCACGTGAGAGATTTCATTAACATAGGTGCTTCTTGTCATATTTTCTATTTTCAGATAACAGCAGCTACAACGCTGTTTCCCTGCACCCGTCATTGTCTCTTCCTGACGTGAATTCTAACTACAGTGTCTCTGACTCACAACTCCGCTCAGCCGTCACAAAACTTCAGTACACACCCAGCCATGCAAGGCGACAGCAACGACATCTTTTTACTTTCTGTGCAAACAATAAATAAAGAATAAGACGGATACATGATCTAGACCATGATATAGACACTTTAGAATGGACAACTGAAGAATTTGAATGATTTGAAAACTCTCAAAAGCGATGAAAATGTTTAATACTTTCGTTTCAAATCAGAATCATGTAACTACTGCAATGAGCGTGAGTTTGATATTTCATATGAATTCTCAAGCGATCATGAAAATCATCCCAGCACTTCTTCATAATACACAACACAATTATCAGAAATTTGAATAATTTTGTTGAAGTAGCCCTGGTGAGGATCGATCACGTTCTCAAATCCGTAGATTTACAGCAGATTACGTTGCTGTTATAACCATTGGATTAACCAGGTCTTAAAAGAACTCGGTGCAACCTTCTCGTGGCAACATATTGAAAAAATTGAAGTGAAAAATGGCAAAAATCTCTCCCAGTAGTTTATGATGACTTGTATACAGTAAAACAGCAGCGTCCATGCAGATAGCATCAAGGGTCAAGGGGAACTCGTGATAATGTCTGTATTTTGTCTGTCTCATCTTGAAATTGCAGCGATTGGATTCAAATATAAAAGACGTGTCGAATCACTAGTGGATGGACTATTACAGAGAAGCCACTTTCTTCAGTCGAAATTCGAGAAGCGTGACCAAAAGTAGAAACTATCATTTTCACCAAGACCAAATAAGGATGCAATGCGGAGTAATAGACATTGACTCATTTATTGTATGTGTGACTTTTGCCTAATGTGCCATTGCACACATATATTAATGCATCCTTTCCCACTCAAGGCACGCAGCCCTGTACCTGCAGTATAGAACAATTTTGATTCATTTAAGTGGCAATGAAATCGTTTCTCTATAACAGATACCTCCGGCTATGAGAACATCGATTCTGTTTGACAGTTATGACTCAAATTAAAGCAAGCATCCAAGTTATAGCAATGTCTCTGCAAACAAAGACATCACAATGTAATAATTCCAGAATTGATACCATGCAGTAAACATGCGCATAAAAATTAAATGAAGACACTCGATAGGGTGAAGAAGCAGGAGAGAGCAGCTTATATATCTGAGCACACCTGGCCATCTCCTAAAATTTTACGTGAGATTACCAAGCTGATGGATTCCGAAGATATGGTGTTAGACAGGCTAGACTCCGGCTATTGAAAAATATCTGTCAACTATGAAACTCACCCCGGGTGAAGTAGCAACGGCGAGGAGCGGTAGCAGACCGCCACATGACGTCACCAATGTATCTGAGAGCTGAGAGACGAGGTGGATCAAGTTGATGACATAGACATGGTTCTCCGGTGAATTAACATTCTCCAGAATTGTCTTCGTACCATCGCTACAATGAAGAAATCTTAGGTCATGTGAAATCAAGATTATATCAATTTCATTTTGAAAATTTTTCCTCACAATAAAATTGAACAAAGAAATATTTGAACAACAGTATGAACAGTGTTACTAGTGAAGCCGGACATTTGGTCAAAATTGCCGATGTAAGAACATCAACACATCATTTTCGCCAATAGCAATCTTTTTTCTACGTACAGGCCGTCATAAGTGACTTCGAAAATTTGGACAGACTTACAGTTCAGCAGCAAGGTTTTTTGATAATTATTTAAACTTCGCAAAGATATTATTTGAGATTCGTTAAAGATAATTCACAAGCAATTATAAATTTTTCAGAAGGTGATTCTGAAACGTGAGAATTTCGAAGAAACAAGTATCATTTTCTATGATCAGTTATGATCTCAGAAATGGGAAATGGTCGTGTTAAGACAAACTCAATTTACGAAGGATTATTACATATGCACAGTCAAGTTCCTTAATAGAAAGAAGCACTTTCCATGATTCTTCGGATGATATCCGTTCGCGGAAAGTCGCAGGTAACGAGGAATTTTGGAAAATAAATTGTCTATTTGCATTCATTTTATAGATTTTCATCTTTGTTCCAAGATCACTTCTCATGGGGAGATTAACGCACTGATGTAATCGTATAATTAGCTGGAATTCAAAATTCTGCATTTTTGCTGCACAAAGGCTGTGAACGCATTGACGAACTCCATGCATAGCTGCACATGATGTAAAATGTCAATCAAAGTAAAATGAGAGTGTGTCCAGATCAGTCATTTACAACATCTAATCAAAGAAGCTAAAAAACACTTACTATTGGTCTTAGGTCGCTTCAAGGCATATTGATTTCTACACATCACCACAGTTCGCTCATCAAAGAAAGTTTTCAAAGGGTGATAATCAAACTTCAACACCTCTTTGAATAAATTAGTGCACTGCTTGTCAACAACTTCAAATAAAGACGGACGCTTAAAGACAGAATAAGAGTCACCAAAAATTTTGAAGATTCTTCTCTTGAGTCGAAGAAGCTTGTTACATAAATAATCAGGGATATTTCAAAACACCAGGTGCATGTTAAGGAAGCGCAATAAGCTTCGTATATGATATCAACGTTACATACAAATTGTTCGAGGTTCAATTCATGACCATAACTCTCTCCCATACACCAGTCGGCGGACACAGCGACAACACTATCTCTACACATATCGTAGGACGCGAAAGCGATCCGACCTCTCTCCACCGAGGTAAGAGATAGAATGGGATTTGGTTAAATAGGGCGCAACCCTCAAAATGATGTGTGCATATCCAAGAGAATATCGATACAATTTGCCACAATCGTCTGATTCTCATGAAGCCTACATCGTGCGCAATTGATGTGATGATTACAGAGCGCTGATGTATAGTGTACTTGGGCATTCTTTTTGAACGCGCCGTTGGAGAGTGGCGTTAATGTGGAATATACAAGTGAGTAGGCCTACCTTAAGTTAAGTCGTCATCGGCACGAAAAAAGCTAGTCAAAAAATGCAAATCACTTTGTTTCGTATTTGTATTTAACAAACCGTGTGATGACATGAAATAAGCATTTTTATGACTTAAATTAACCTAAATTATCAAATCGGAGACCATCAATTACAATTTCGGTCAAACTGCGAAGTGTGGCTTCATGTATCGCACATTTTTGCATAATAGAAATTCTAGCCCTAAGTCCGTTGGCATCAATCATAATTCTGGCCATCTTCCCACCAGCGAGACCATTAAGTGCCAAAACTGCTTGTAAAATATAAATTTTATCTCTTTTGTATAAGAAAGCAAATTCCATTAAATCTATTTGAATTCCATTCAAAGGACCTTTTATATTGGTCAAGAATGATTAGAAATGTTTATGTTTTAGCGTACAAAATGAACAAATATCCGCGCAAGGATTTCTAACAATATGGCCAGTGAATACTCTTGGTCCACTTCAAAAGTGTTGCATGCAAGTGTTATTTGTACTGGGTGATACAGTAATGAATTATCTGATTTGGATTACTTCAGCTCACTCCCCTGCTGTGAATAATGAAATTGATAACGTCCTTGCATCGCTCTCTATTCATTCAAGTTTCCAGAAAAGCTCAATTGTTGGATACCTCATTGACTAATACATCATGGTGATAGCATTGACGAGAATAAACGTACACTTATTCTCTAAATGTTTTGCGCTTTTGCAGATACATATTGCGTATAAGCAGAGTCAATGAACAATTCTATTTCATTTTGCAGATTAGCAATGACACACAAGATTATGTATCGTGATGAGCTTTTAGAGAAGAGAAATGCAATACAAGGAATATGTTATCTGTCATTCTATTCATGAGATGTCCAAGCATGACTAAAATTAAATGAAACCTAGAGAATATTCGAACTGCCCTAAAAAAGGAATGAAATTAAGGTAAAGTATGAAGCCAAATTTTTGCAGGTTGAATTTATGTATGTTCATATTGAGGTGAAGGGACTCCAGAAAGTCAACTTTCATCAAATATGCCATCGTCTAATAATGACCTAAAGTACTGTTTGCGCATACAGCTTATTCATCGATGTCATTTAAATAATTTACAAGTTTATACCGGAACAAATTGCTTAAATTGTAAATTAGAAACATTAGTTGAAAACACTGACTACAAAGGGGAATAAGATTAAATTAGGTATAATAAAATCGAAGTCATTTGGAGATAGGAGTTAATGCAACACTGAATAACAACCACAAAAACAATTGCTTCAAATTTGAATTAAAGAAAATATCAAACTACATGATATCAGGGAGATGTGTATAGCTATGGATTATACTTGATACCTGCATTTGAGTAGGCCTGATAAAGCAATCGGTAGGAGCGACCATTCTTTAGGGTAACTTCAGTTTGCGCATATTAAGTTCCGCTGATGCTGTTTTGTCTACACGTTTGAATTCAATCGACCCCGTCGCCATTTCTTCATGTCCGCTGATGTAGCTTTCAACATATCTTGCTTTCATTTTCTTGTACTTTTCAATTCTTTTCTATCATTTCTCATGAATAATAAGAAGTCATCTAACTTCTTCACTTCTCTGTAATTTCGCCTTTTCTTTTTTTTGAGATTGTTGGTCAGTTTTGATTGTTCGACCTAGCTTTATGAGCAAATTCTACAAGATCTATTGTAATTTGAAACGTACCTGGACTCATGTTGCTCAACTTTAAAAGCCTTTGACTTGCAGCACCGAAACAAAACTTCTACTGGAATTCAGTGCAGCATTAATTCACACAATTGGTTCGCTTCCCAGTTTTTGAGACGACTATTGTCCACTAGAGCAGTGCTCCGCAAACGTGGGATGGTTCGCACTGGTGCGAATGGGGAAAATGATAATGCGAACGAGAATTGGGGTACGAACGAGTGCGAACAACGTGCGAGAAAGTGAGAATAGACGTGAAACGGTTCTGCTTTAAATCTGGACTTGGCTGGCCCACGCCCCTGCAGCCGCGCAGTACATCGATCATGCACAAGAAAGCCATTGACTGTGACAATTACGTTCATATTTACGCTCGCACTACCAATAATGCTCCTAATTGCTACAATGCCATTTCGCAATTCGTTTTATGACTCGTGACTGATTGACATAATGATTTCAAAACAGTAAAGCTTCTTCGGACATCTGTTTGTGAAATTGGAAAAAGTGTGGCATTGAGATAGGAGATTGTAAAAAGTGTGGGCTTAAATATCAATCAAGGTTTCTCATTACAATTGACAATTTTGCTGGCGAGGCATTATCTCTCCTTTTGTCATTGATGGAAAAGATTGAGTTTAAGACTGGCATGCTTTAGGGAAATCTACTATCGCAGTTTGTATTGCATCTTCGTAGGGAAATCTACTATCGCAGTTTGTATTGCATCTTCGGAAATTGGTGAGTAAAGGTTTAGCCCACAGAAAAACAAGGAATGTCAGTTTTGCCATTTATTGCATAAGGCCCTCCAACGTCCATACAAAACATTGTAGAAAACATTTTCAGTCTAAATTAGCAAAAATATAGATACTGTGCATAAAAAAGCAAAATAAATCACACAGACCTACTCTGTGAGATAGGAGTCTTCAATTCTTTAATTGCAGTTTTCTCAAAGCGCCAAAAATTGACACTTCTAGTTTTTCCCTTGCACTCTTCAGTTGTTTTCTTGGGTTATGAAGAGTGCGAATAGGATTTAACAAGTCAATGTGTAGTGCGAACGACTCCGAAAAAGGTTGCGGAACACTGCACTAGAAGATAGTGGAATAATTCTTTAGCCAAACTTTCAAAGTACATGTACTTCCGGACTTTGCAGTAAAATCGAAGGATCTGGTATGCACTGCCAGATATATTTTCGAACTTTGTCTCCGATGATGAGTTCTCCATCTGACAGTTGAATTTCCTTTTTCATACTCCATGGATGAGGAACTCGATGATTATCGACAATTCTACAGTATTCTCGTCATCTTGAGGCTTGCCGTTCGAGTATCCAATTATCAAAAATGATCACTAATTTGCGTCCTTTCCACATGTCGTCTAAATTATCATTTTGTAATTTTTAAAGAATCTTTCATATGCACATGTTGATGCAATTACATCGATTCATTTAAAGTTTGCCAACGTTATGATGAAACATGTGACAGCTATATATTAGATGCGCCAATCTTAATTATGCTGCATGCATTTGCGAAAAGTATCTGACAATTAGTGCATAATACAGGGTGGATACCATACCTTGACCGATATATTTCCAGAAATAAAAGACAAGTTTTCCAGCTAATATTAATTGTATTTAGTAAACCAACTTGTTCATAGACATCAGAAAAATCATGTTAAAATAATACTTGCACTAAATTTTCGAAATGTCCGCCATTTTGGTCCAAACAAAGTTCACATCGATGAAAGGAATTCCTATATGACTTTCCTATCATAGATATAGTAATGTCCTCGATTTCCTTTTCAATTTGCAGTTTGAATTGCTCATTGCTTTCGAAGCTGAATGAATACACTTTATTCTGGAAATATTGCGCAGGTAAAGCTACACGCGTTACGCTCCAACAAATCAGTATGATGATATAGAATTGACGTTTATTGGCATGATCAGATATCTTCCATATATTGGATAGCAAATCCGGCTACGAACACGAAGTGCGAGTACGACAGATCACACCGAAGTCAGTTTTCGCTCCAAATTAAGTGTTAGTCGAAATCGTTGTCAATTAAATTTCCGAAACATTTGCTTTATGACATTCAGCTCGCGAGGTCATCCAGCGATATCAATAATTCATTATATCTCCGAGCGAAATTAGAGCCAAAACTTTCGGTCATTCCTAAGACATAGTAATTCTCTCTGACCGCAATTTCTTCAATTTATCATTTATGACTCCCCTAGTGCCAGACACCATAAAATAGAGATCGCAGCACCTCGATGTATTTTCATTGGTTTTCACAACTTCAAGTTCAGAGTGATGCAAACGAATTTCAGAGCTATTATGCAACTATGAAAGGCGAAGTAGGCAAATCGCAAAATTATAATATGATTTCGGAGTAATAGTCCTGCTACATAATTGCGTAATTCTAGGACATATGTTTATTAAATGGACAATTTCTTTAATCTCATGATTTGATGTTTTTAAGACATTGGTGTGGAAATAAAATTAATACTCAATTTTCATTTCAATCAATGAAACTCTAGGATATCTGAATTGACTGTTATCCTTGCGTCATAGCACGATTACGCCTTCAGTGACAGATTGTTTCGGAGGCGGTCCAAGCTGAGCATTTTTGAAACATTGTAAATTAGTATGCAGATGAAATACTTCAAGGCTTTGTGGCATAATGGTTAAGTGCGGGGCATAGTGATCTTTCTGTCCAGAGGACGAGTCCCGAAGGTGTCATTCGAAGTCGACAGAAAGAGCATCCGGAATACTAAAAGTACCACAACGTTCCAGGAAGGTCTGACTATATCATCACGGTCCAGATCCCCGGTATGGGGAAAAGTGACGTTAAAGCTTCATTTTTTTCATTTTCATGGATGAATTGCTTTACGATGAATGGATGCGTCCTTTGAATTCCTAAATTTGAGACACCATAGTCATTTTGTCCGTGGCACAGTGGTTGCGTACTTGGACTAGCGATCTCATGGTCCAGAGGTCGAACCCGGAAAGTGTCATTGGAAGTTGGCAGGAAGGGCATCCGGACTACAAAGCACCACAACGCTCCAAACAAAGTCTGACTTAAGTCAGCACCGTCCAAGGCTCCAGTAGGGGTAAAAAATGACGTAAAATCCGTAAAAAAAAAATAGTCATGCAAAGTCGAAATGTGACGAGATCAGGTCACACATGCCGTCAACTGAGAGAACTGCGGGGTGTCCTTTATGCCACTGAGGGTCAATGCATCAAAATCATCCATTTCGCTCACATTGATCCTCGTGCGAAAAAAATTGGCATGTCCATACGTGTGAACATGCCTTAAAATATGCGTGTAGTCAAACCTATGTAAAAATGAAGAAAACAGATTCTACCATCTACATACGTGTCTTTAAATATCACTTTCCCAACCTGACCCGACACTTGCCTAGGAAACAGGATCTCTGTGATGAAAGAAGATCCTCCATTCTCACATTATTCACACTTTCTGGCTGACTTTCATATTTTTGTTTTTGCGTTTGCTCAAAATTTTTAGTAAATCTCAAGCAATAAAACAATCAATACTTCAAACTCACTTGCTATACAAAAAGTTTTCCATTTCATTTTCAAAAATATGCATCATTCGCTCGTAATGTGTTTTTTCTTCGAATGCATGCACATAAACCAACCACATCGACAAATGATTTACCAGTGTTTCTCCGGTAGGCACAGGAAAAATACCTGTTCCATGAATTGTTCACTAGGAAAAAAACTGGTCCCCAGGAGGTATACGAACACCGCAGATCTCCTTAACACATAATTAGGAATACCTGAAGACTTGTATTAGGCTTCTGCAAGCTTTAATTTTGCTCAGTTGCTATTCCGGAAATACTTCTCCATATGGTATGATCGATAGTGACCCGGACTAAGCACAAATCGTTTATCTTGCGCGTTTCTAAAAGTATCTATCATACTAAATGATATTGGAGTAAATTAATCTGTGGAGAATTTCAATTGATGTATATCATCAACCTGCACCTCCCGACGAAATCAATCATTTATGAAATAATGTGCATTCATATGCGCTATAGTATTATCTTCACTTAAGGATTGCAAAACACTGACAATCAATCATGATACTGTTTTAACCAAAGCCTGGGGGAAGAGGACGAGCCCATCCACTAATGGTGTCCCTGAGCAGAAAATCTAAGGCAAAGTGACAGAAAATCGATGAAAGAAAAGAAATAAACTGCTGTTAACAAACACCATCATGATGATCTTCAGCATAGGATAATTTATTTACGCTTTTGATCACAGGAAATTGTCAAAAGTAAGTTTTAGTAAATATTTTGGCAATGCCTCACCTCTTCCATGCTATCACATCCTCCTCCACACATTCAAGAACTTCGGCTAGGAGGCGCTGGTGCAGAAGGGACCAGCGAAACTCTGGGATTCGAAATGGTGGCGCTTGAGGACCAGGACTAAACACCTTAGAGGCGGCTGGGGTGACACTATTACGTCTTTGTCCATCTGCAATCGAAGTTCGCCTTTCTGCAACTTTGTTCGCATCTTGTTGAGATTCCTGAGACGTATGGGAAGCAGGCGAAGCCTTGGTTTCTTCATCTTTCTCTTCTCCGACCACTCTAGAGACAATTTCGTCAAGGACTTCTCTCACGATCTGTTCTCCATCGACGGTGTGGGGCGGGGAACGAGTCTGTGTGGTCACATGATTTCGAACCTTGTCAGACGCACCAGAAACAGTGTTCACTGGTTGATGATCGTCTGAATTCAAAGCGTCGTTCCTGAGATCTGCATATTCACGATAGACCTGCAGATAGAAAAATAATGCCGAAGTTGATCAAACACTTTAACGTCTAACCTATATTTTTATCAATGAATGGAAGTGCTGGTAAATGCAACTACATGCATTTTTAAGATGATTTTCCAAAGATGCATTGGACTGAACTCACACTAACTTCTTTCACGCAATGTCCACGCTATCAATTCCGGATTGGAGAAGCAATGCTGCACAAAATTGATTAATCAGTTAATATCTGATCTTTATAGTATTAAGTTTATACCAAGAACATTAATAGGCTAATAAGATGGGTTAATGTACCAAATAATCGAAGTCAAAATCCGAAGCATTCATACGTACGGAAATAAGTGGTATGTTTCATATAAAAAATATAGGCATGCAACATACTATGATTCATATTATGAGAAAGTGTATGTTTCATAGTATGCGACATAGTATGAAATGTAACAGGTAGGGTAACACACCTTTTTCATACAGATTACATGCTATGCTTGAAAACGCTAATTGCCGCTAAAAAGCATAGTATTTTTTCATAAGAAACATACGTAATTATCATACAATGTTTTGTATAAGAAACGTACTGTATGTATGCAACATACTATGATTCATACCTATGTTACATACTGTTTAACATATGTATGACATTACATACCATTTCATGCTATGTTTCATACCTTTTTGTTTTTGTACGTTTAAATATCTGAAAGATTCGATAAAACTGATCCATTCATTTTTGATGACTCAGATGCTTAATGTTTTGAGTTACGCAACTAGCTAATTCAGTGTAATCGATTTCGTGGAAATGATTTAGTTAAAATTGATGAAATTAGTTAAAGCTGGTGATTTTTAATTTTGAATTGCTTATTATAGAACGAAGATTCAAGATTTATATATTTCTCACTACATCTGGGAACATAGATGACGAAGATGATCGAAGATGAAGCAACAACTGTTAGAAAGTGCACACACAATAAGTTATGTTGTACCGCGAGTCATGTGATTCGGAGCAATACTTTGGAGCCCGGTGTGAAGCATTGCACATTCAAGTGATCAAGACAGTGAACTTTAAGAAAAATTTAACGTGGTACTAAACAATGGATCTGTCAAATTTCACAAATCCGAATAAAATTCTCTCATCCTCACATCCAACTTCTATCTCTGTTCCCACCATGTATCTTCTTTCTTCACTACGAAGTGCTTTTTCAGTATCAAAGACGTGAAATATGCCAATAATATTTGGAATTCTCTCAAGAGTGTCGACACCGAAGGATTTTTGTCTCATATTGAACACGAGAGCGCAGTTGAATTTCCTTTTGAGCCGGCGGTTTCAGAAATGCTGTTAACTCCATCACTCTCATTTTCCGTTGATCGCCGATGATGAAAATTCTTTGCTGAGTCAGCGGTAAGACGGAATGGAGAAAATATAAAGTAATCCACTCTGATGGACAGTGGATAATGAGGAAAGAGAAAAGTTCAATAAACTCGATGGAAAATCTCTGAAACAGTTGCAGAGGACGATAAATTTTGTTGCAGGAGTAAATATCTGTACGTAGTAGAAGAGAACTTTTATTGCTATTTAAGCTGACATTCGTGTTCATTAAGTTAGACACATAAGCAGACTTCAATTGGTAGAAAAGCGTAGTTGTCACATTTCATTTGAATATTTTTTGCAATTATCAGTAAAAAAAATCAACATTTGAAATGTGCGGCACGTGAGCATAGTATCTATGAGATCAAACTCTAATTCTGATTCCTTTTTATCTTACTCCCAGGCACACAAAAGACCGTCGAGAGGTTGTTAAACGCTACCAATAATACAAAAAAATTCGTCCTCACAGATCAAACATGAAACTTGATTTGATTGTTATGTTTTTGTTAACTATTTGAAAGTGACCGCAACTTATTTTTGCAAATTATTTAATTGATCTAGAAAATATGCTTTCTTTCAGATGTAAAATCATAAGCCAAAATCCGAAGTAACAATTTAACAAGCAAGTAAAAGTAACAGCAGCATTTTTATATGACAAAGTTAAGTGAATGAGATCAAAGCCTCAGCTGCTGGATGCACTGTACCTGTCAATCCAACTCTACCTGAACGAAGAGGTTGACCTCAAAAATTTGTGCGATAATACAATACAAAATCCAACAGATGAGGCTTTGATCTGATTGACTAAACTTTATCTTAGTTTATCGAAGAAAATTGAAGTTAAATAAAATTCACACTACGTTTCGGAGAGCTTACTGTGTCCCTTGTCAAGTGAAGGAATGAAAGACTGATTGCCTTAGTCACTTAATGAAATTGACAAGACGTTAATAAACCGCTGTGACAGTCATACATTTACTCACATTAATTCTGTTAAATGCAGACTCGAAAATACGACGATATCTGATACTTCTACATTTAACTAAAATACCAGCATTAAATATATCAGGAGTATTCACATTACAATGAAAGGCAAGGACACAATTTGAATCACAATTACAAGAAAGCCTGTCTATGTTCATCAATACGTGTTTTAGAATAACGCCAATATAAATTTGATCAGTCACTACAATTTATGAGAAAATTATACATTGCACTTTATACGAAATTTATTCGTGATGAGACAGTATTCTTATAATTACTGCTTAAGTGAGAGCGAATAATATTAGGAAAATGGTAAACAAGGTTGAAATCATCGATGTGGCCTACCTGACAATTACAACAATTATCAAGAAGAGGAGAACACGAGACAGAGCAAAAGTTTACTTTCTCATGATCAAGAGCGTGAACTTTCGCACGAAAAATGATTTAACTGTCTAGCACAAGACAAAGCTTTCATCAAAATACTCAGGATATGCCAGATTAGAAAACATTTGCAAATATACTCACGTTCTTCATCACACTCTAAATGCTCTAAAATCGTGATTTTGGATTTAATATTGCAATTACATCAGACGCAATTACATTTCTTGTCATATAGGCTGCTGTTTCTTGGGTGTATTTGCTAAATTTTTTGACGGCTCAAATTTCAAATGGCTCCGACTCCGCTGCTGTGCAATAAAGTTAGCTTGTAATAGTTAGCCAACAAATTAAAGCGCCATCTACGCAAAACCTAAATAAATACATAATTTGTCATCAAATATAACATGACACTAAGAAAAGTTTCGATGGGACCATTCATTTTTTCTCAACCAATTCCGCAGCAGGAATAAAACTCAGATAGAGAAATGTTCCCTTGAGGCCTCACATCGCTGTCTTTGACATGGAATGCTGTTGTGGCTGTTGTCTTCTTGAAAGCTCTGTCTCAGAGGAATATGATAACACGCTCAGTTGTAAAAGGAGAACGAAGAGGATGACACAAAAGCGTCTGTTTGATCATTCTTATTTGAAGATTCCTCAATATTGCAGACAACTTAGAGTATGATCATAATCTAAGATGTGATAGCCGCATGAGAATTAAAGAAAACATTGCTCCTTTTTTGAGAATTTTATTGACGTATATCTCTCTGCTCCTCTGATTTCCACGATAAATTGTGAAAGGGAATTAAAAGTTGATTGGTGAGTTTTACAGTGGTCGGAAAGTCTCAATGAAAATTTAACATCACGCTAAACTACCCTGGGCTTCTCTTTTTATTTAAAAAACGATTTGTCTAATAATTCAAACAATTCTAAAGCCTAAGTTGATCGTCTGTAAGTAATTGGGAAATTCCTAATTTTACGCTAATTACGTGAATTATTTACATTCTGAATTAGATGGTCAATTCATCAAAGCATCTGGATTACCGAAAATACTATCGCTTGTGTGTAATAAATTGAATAACAGTTAATGTTGTTGTAGTAATTAACTTTCAGTGAATCACCAAATTCTAACGATATTTTTTAATTGTACACACGAATACGTTGGTTGGCAGATGGATATCTATGATCAACGCTTGATTTGATACAGTTTCAGAAGTGAAGGAATCATAATTTGTTGAGGATAGGATTTTCTGTGAGAGTTTAGTCAACTGTGGGAAGATAGGATTTTCGGCATGAATTAATCCACATAAAGTTACATATAACTAGCAATGGCATCATCTGAATAGTGACATGAACCTCCATGAGTATCATATCAACAGGTTTTATTGCCTCAAAAATTTAATCACAATTCAACCACGTTACGTGGACATCAGTGTGAATTATTACATTGACTACAACGCTCTCATCAACTATCCTTTGTTTCTCAGTTGTCTTGACAATTCATTATCTCTAGACGTGCTTGTTGAAAAGCAAACAATAGACTATTCGGCTACTCACTAAATGACTTTCCCTAGGTCTATGTTGTTATCATGGGGTTAAAATAGTTCACACAATACATGATTTTTGCATGAAAAATAAATCATACTCATAGAATTACGAAGACAAGGATCATCACCTGTGACATGCGCAGTCGGAAATCTTCGTACGATATCCGGGAATGTAGGACTGCCAGAGTATCGACCCACACTCGCCATCCGCCGTACTCACACTTGATGGCATGGTAAAGGAGGGTTCGGAGGAGTCGCATTACCATATCTGCTGTCAATTCTTCGGCTTCACTCTTCCATGTAAGTGGTGCCAGACCGAACAGCCAGTCTTGCCAGACGGACATTTGCAATACAGTTCGCCGGTTCTCCTTACTTGACTCACAGAGACGCGTCAAATCGGATAAGAAGCTTGTCTTCACTTCCAGAAGTTCTGGTGTTGATTTGGACTGCCGGATGAGGTCTGCGATGACCTTCAACATCACTGTGAAAATAAGGGGATTTTAAGTAGATAAGTTCGAATAGACAAAAAATACATTTGAACGGCTTACAGGGATAAATATTGTTGCGGCGACAAGCATAAAAATGAGCATTCTGTTCACTTACAACGTCTTTCGTCGACTTTCTGCGAGTGGTTACAGTCGATGTAAGAAACATTTCGTATCGTTTATTGATATATCATCAGCTAAGTTGCAAATCAGCAAAATGAGGTTTATGCACAAAATTAAAATAATCAAGTAAACACAGTAAAGAACAGTTAAAATGAAATTTACAATAGAATGGAATGGAGAGGTAATTGCACATTAACTATTACCTCTGTAGTACAATTAAAAGATATGCAACCGCACAGATGAATCGCATTCGTTCAATAAATTTATCAGCTTCATGCATTTTGATCAATATAGATTCAGTCATGCGAGTGTCTTAAGTACGGCAGACAATAAAAAAATCATCGGCTGTCGCTTTATGAATATGCTTCGTAACTTCATAATCTTGCGGTCTGCCTTTCATATGCTCATCGATAAAAGTGATCCGGTGTCTACGAGTCTCACAAAGGTGGCAACTGTCGCATTGCCCACATTTGAGTTTGTAAAATAAATTTGAGATGAGACTCGTAGGCACCGGATCTTTGCCGGGAAAGATATTGCGAGTTTTGAAGGTTTTAAAAACTACGGAAAGTTTATAGTTTTCCGGTAGGATACGGTCGCATGGTGTACAATGAGATGAATTATATATACTTTGTCTAATTTTCATATCTCTTGTATCGGCTGTAACCACCCGATAAGAGTCGACGAAAGAGCTCGTGATAAAGAAAGATAAATCAACAGATTGACAATTTCTTCTTCTTGCTCATTCATATAGAAAGCTCTCAGATACATTTCCACATTTTTTGAAGAAACTATTACAGCAATTGATTGACTGAAATATACCTTAAAGACAAATCCACCAGGTGTCTACTTTCAACAACCTCAAACCAAGCTTTACCTTGAAGAACTGTACTCCTGACGATCTCAAGTCCAATATCATGCAATTATTATATTCTCTTGCTGGGTGAATCCCTGCATCTCGTGCAAAGTGAAAACCTCTAGACATCTGTGTGTATGCGAGAACATCGTTCTCAAGATTCAGTTCTTTTTGATATAATCGATGTTCATCTTACGCTCGTACAATGTGAATAAAATGACTAAACGGATCAATTACATAAATCAACAATTGCTTGCCGAAAATGACGGTGAACATCAATATTTTAGATTCAAGGTTATATGATGTTAGGTAGTAAGTTTTCAACCGAAAAAGCTGCAGCGAAATCGAATCACAAAATCATTCGAAGCATATGCGATCCATAATTACCGATATTCGTGGTTAAAAGCTCTGCTATTTTTGAGGAGCAGCCAACACATAAACGTGTTGATATATTGTCACATTTATCAAGCTCAAATGATATACATATACATCTTCCGGAATGCTACGATTACAAATCGACCTACATTCAGATGCTTTCTTCATTAAGCATATAAAACAAAAAACATCATGTTACTAGCATAAAATTCCAGAACCTCAATTCGTCCACGGCTAACAGCATTTCTGATTTCAGCATTTTGTTCATTACCCATACTGCAACTTTCGTCGCTCAGACCGAATCGGCATTTACTTGCAATTCGGTAACCGCCATAGTTCTCATTTTCACATTTTTGTTGAAGAAGTTATTACAGCAAATGATTGACTTAAATATACCTTAATGACAAATCTGCCTGATGTCTACTTTCAACAACGTATCTGTTATAATCAAGTGTTCTGCCATTGACAAAGGGTCAGTACCCGAAACGTCTGCGATATATTTTATTTAAATTTCAATTTACTTCACTTGGCACTAAATATATCGAGAGAGAATTGAGTCTGCTTTGCATTCGTATTGAATTATGGTCCTCCCGCCTCTACCATATCACATAGTTCTCTTCTCATCAACAAATTAACCCGAATCTGCATTCAATTGCAATAAGTTAAAATAATTTCTCAGCAGACTAAGAGTAAGTAAAATTTCACTTTGATAAGTCAATGTAGAAGTTAGAGTCAAAGAATGTTGATAGACATAACCAGTGAAAAGTTCATAAGTCAAAAGCAATTGTAGTCTTCTCGAGTGGCAAAAGGTGCACTTGTGGTCGCCAACTTACATGGATTCTCCAATTTAATTGTTGAGTCAGGCTTTTCATGTGTGTCGCTTTCTTTTGTAACACGCTCTGTGAGAATCTGAAATATAAAGACAGTAATTGAATGGAATACTTACTTCACATAGCTCTATGAAATAATATGGAACAATATATCATCCTAATGATGACGTCCACCATTTAAGTCAAAAAATCAAAGTATATGTGTTCATATCAGGGTTGGCTTTTTGCCAGCTAAAACTGGTTTTTGCCACTAAGTGGTAAAAACCGGCTAAAACTAAAATTCCGAAAAATCAGTCTACTTCTTCACGAAATGATCGACAGCAAGTTGGGGTTTAAGCAATACGGTGCATGCGGGTTTGCAGTTTGCAACTCTAATCTTCCAAAACATGACATTCATTCTGTCATGGAACCACACAGGTTTTTATAACGAACGACAAAAGATGTTGTCTTTCTTTGCGATTGCTCTGCCCTTTTCTTGTGATTTAAGAACAAATGTAGACTTCAGCACCATTTTGGCTCTTTGGCTCATGTAACAGAAGTTGTTAGATACTCGCAGAATTATCATCAAATGAATGAAAAAATGAAAATGAATATATGAATATAACTGGTTTATACATAGAACTAAATTAAGCAAACCACTTTCTTCATGTGGACGAGCTTCAATAATCTCACTGTCATTCTTCTGTGTTGAGTGTTCAGCAAGAATGTAAAGTGTATTTTAATAGTAGCTTAGGTTTCATCAGATCTATATTCGAACCCAGGTCTCATGAACGCAGAGAAAACACTATCAAAAAGTCTCTGCACCGGAAAATCTCACCTCCCAAATCAAGCAATGTGCAGCGGTCACTTAGAATGCATTTCTCCTTTTTTTAGAAGTATACTAAATGTACCTAAATGCTTGTGACTGTAGCAGGAAATCATGATTTGTAAGAACAAATAATAATTAAATAACATAGTTCGCACCAGCAATCTTGATAAAGTGAGGTATAATGTATGTCTGAACAGCTTCAGTTATAATCTCAACAAAAGAACATGTCCAGTAAGCTGTAAAATTGATCTAGGCAATAGAATCTGAGAGCGACAAACCATTTTGACATTATTGTGATATACAAGTTTGTATATCAAATTTCCATATTTTGAGCTCAAATCAAAACTTTACTTTCGGTTTTAAATTCATTTAACATAACTTTATCCTCTTAATATGTGAGGGTAAATTACCATGACATGAAAAATGTTGAAGGGCAAAAATTTTTTATCTAGTTCTTCTGGAAGTGCAGGATAAATTTCATAGTAATATTCGTGTAATCACAATGGGTATGGGACATTTGCCACAGATTTAGAAGACAAGCCATTCTATGAGATCAGCAGGGAGGTTAATCGTAGAAATCCGAGGCCAGATTTCTACATTTTCATACCCTTCTAGCTTCATGGAATGCCTGTTTTCGATCTTTTATATAGAGCTAAGTGATTCCCTTCCAGCATGGACGTCTGTTGCATCTTACAATGAATGAAATTTGTTAAGCAACAAAATGCGTGCACACTTAGAAGAATAATGCACAACCGCTTTATAACAATATTATTTTTTCTAGTAATTCATATTCTTACACCTATACTTGGAACATATTCTTGATTGAAATGCGATATTGATAGGTCTGAATTGTGAAAATACAGGCCTAAATGTTTATCGAATGATGAAAAAGTAAAGTGGACTTATTGCGACTAACGTTCATCAATAAAGTAAGGAGTGACGATGATCCCTTGTATTGTATGCACCCAAAAACTTAAGTAGTAATGCTAGAAAAATAGTTTTATCCAGTTTTTGCCAGTTTTAGCCGAAAAATGGTGACAAAAGTTAGTGGTTTTTACCTGCCAACCCTGGTTCATATGCATTCATTTGGCGCCCACGCCTGGGACAGGTTGAAGCATGAGATTTTGACAAAGGTTGAATCTAAAATGATTGTCGATTTGAATGAGTTTTCAAGATTAGTTCCAGCTGGTTCGATTCTACTCATATTTCTAATAATTGGGAGTAGAAATATAGTATGCGCTCTGAACTTTAGGACAATCTGAAATGGTTATAATTGATGAAATTAACTGATAATTTCAGCCCATCAACGAGGTCTATTCACATTAAAAAGCTTTACCTATTTCAACTAGAATAACTCTATGGCATTTCAAACTTTTGAAGCGATTCTTTAAGCTTTCGAGAGACATTCGACATTGCGAAATTATGTTCCCGCATTAAAAAAATTGTATAAAAGCAATAATATTTAGACACTGAATGCAGTTTTGTGAAGTATGATTGAGCGGTATATCTTTACTGAAATTTATTCTATTCGAACAATTACAAAACGAATTGAGTGTCAAGGACTTGATCTTCTGCATCAAAACTGTGATGAACATAAGATGAAAACGACCATTACTATCTGTAACGCCGTCAACTTGTTTCCCACTGATGATTTCAAAAGAGTATTAGAAACATTTTCAGAGTATTTCCCTGAGTGCTATTGCGTAAACATCAATCTAAAATGATCAAAAACATGATACTGAATATTGGTATCATAGCCGGAAGAGAGAGAAATGTTGAAAACTCCGGCATCTACAGGCACAGCATGTCAGTATGCAGTACTGATCATGAGTATCAATTTTTCGAATTCGTCTGTTCTCTTTTGATCTGCACTTTTTGAAAATTCAGCAATCGTGAGAAAATTTCGACATATACCTGAGTCAGTGGTCACTGCTCTGTTACTACATCCGTCACAAGCGCGATTCTTCGTATAAAAATTAAAAACTTGTATTTAGGATTCAAATTCTAATTTGAACACATGATTGCAAATTGTCATCGCCCGATCATAAATCTTTACCTAGACTACCGAGGCTTCAGACCATTTGCAATACAAGGGAAATTCAGAAATCTAAAAAAAATCGGCAAATTTCGCTCTGTAAGCATCTTTTGGCTCAAAGAGCGATGCTTTCAAGTTCAAGAATTCAGGTGCTAGAGATGAAACCAGGCGAATGGGTTAATAGGTTCATTTTCATTACCACGTGTCGTGCAATATGAGATTCAGTGAACACCTGTTTTCTTACTCACACTTCACTAGACGGCGGTAACTTGTCAAGGAACTTGATTCATCAAATTTATCATCATACAGTGTAGATCTGTGAAGACATAAAAAACTGAATGTTGATGGCGCAAAGAGATGCAAAGAAATAAACCAAAACCGCCGACCTGCATCCTTGAATGTTTTTCGATGATAAATACTAAATTCAACAAAAGTATAGGAAAACTTTTGAGAAGGCATTCACGTTCGGATATGATCTGTCTTTTCTGTCTGCGCAATTAATATTCCTGCCTTTTGATGTGATCAAAGATTGAGTAGGATGACATAGTGACTGGACAAAATTTTCAAACTGGCTCTATTCAAGCTGAATAGTCATTGTTAAAAGGGATTTTTCTAATTCGTCTCTTTCCTACTTTCATTCGGGAACCGTCGTTCAGAATAACCTTCGAATATTCATAATCTTCCGCTTTTTACATTTCGTGATTATTAAAAACAACTGAATGGAAAGCTGATTGTTAAGTTTGGTGTGGATGAATAAGGATGCTCATCGACAACGCTTCCAAAGTCTGCTCGGAGATTTCGTCGGAAGGGGGAATTTAGATCTTCCGAATTGATCAATTTCAGATTGACTGACTTCTAAAGAAAAAAATTTTTGAATGTCGGTTGATTTTAGACATCAAAAAATTTCATTAATAATCACAAGTTTCGGGAACATCTTATTAAAAATTCATCATCAAACATAAAGAACGCGAACTCTTCGAATACATGTTTTTCTTCAAACTTTTGTATTTCTTCTGACTAATAAATCTTCTGACAAATAAGTTGACAAGATGCCAACTTCTAACTCGCAATTATTGAATGATCATGTGTCGCAGTAACTTGACTTAGATGGTAGATTATCAGATTAGGCGAACTTACATGCAAATATTGTAAATTTTGCATGTTGTTCTACAAACAAGTCATATGAGAGGTCATAATGATTGAATCTACAGAGTGAAAAAATGCGAATACCCGCTCCTGCACAAACTAGGAGCGGGTATTATTCAAGGGGCTTTATTCTAAGAAATATGGGCTTTCCACCCAAAGAATTTATTGCATTCATAGCTTTGTCTGAAATCCTCGCTTCATCTGAATCTGTTAGTTTTAGTCTCAATGTGATTCCACCTATGCTGCAAATTTGATGTTTCAGCACCAGATGAACTATTTCTTAATTCCCAGCATCCGAGCAGCTCTGAGGATTCTGTCCACCAATAGTGTAAACCCAGGTTGCTCCTCAGACTTAGGTGTCGGTTATTCAAAGCCATCCATCATTTTCATAGGGCTTGTGAACATTATTGGGTCCAAAAAGGGCACAATTCTTTTACAACTCTCAGATTCTTCATAAACTTTAATTGCCAAAGTTGAGTAGGCATCCTTGAGTTACCTTCAAATTGAGCATTCATGACTCATTGCAAATTCTGTATGAAAATTTAATGAATTATGATACGATCTACAAGAATCTAGTTATTCTAGTCTAAAGACAACAGCAACTCGCACAGCTCCGACTAGAAATTTAGCATACAGACACAGCTACGTAATGACATAAGCACATCTGATGGCCAGTAACTCTGGACACAATTTAGAATCAGTAAGGAAAAATGGTATTATGTAGTCTATCATCCATAGATGAATAAGCCAAATTGATTATTCAAGTCACCGAGTGCACTTTGCCTTCACCAGATTTAAATTCGATTTAATTCAACGTTTGCATCGTTAAGTATTATCATGCAAAACAACACATTGTTCTCAATCGCAAGGTGTCAGAATAGAGTCTGGCAGCATCTAGATGCAGGGGAAGGGAGATAACGTGAGTTATCTATCATTGTGATTCAATCTAAATCATTTGCCGGACGTTTCCCAAGTGTTGACTTGCTCTGACAGAACAGAAAATTCTTTCAAGGAACGGAAGTCTCAATTTGTCATTACAGCGTTTTGAGTAACTTATGAACAGGCAATAAAAAAAGCGATACATTTTATGCAGTCCTGTCATCAACCTTTTGTAAACAAAATATAAGAATTCCAGTGACAGTGGTTGAGTGACACTTCATTGTGGAGTGGTTCCACACAGTGACTGATTCGAATCATCGCACGCTATTAAACTTCAAGGTTATGACTATATTGACAATGCTTTGTTTATCATCTTATCAACCTCATTTTAAGCTAAATTAAATAAAAACTCCATACTCGAATAGAAAGCATGAACCTGAGTAACTGAGAAGTCAACAATAAAAATAATACAAAAAAGATAGAAAAAAAATTACAGCACATTTTTTATAAAATTGCAGCTGCACGAACGTCATTTTGCAAAAACTGAAAATCTGCTTAATTGGATAAGATTCAATTTGTGTTTATAGCACCCAGGATACCATGGCATATTGCTGTTCTTAGCTTCCTATTCACAATATTCGTCAATTGATAGACGATCGCTTCAGGTCACAGCCTTGCTGTCTGTTTCATCTTTCATCATGAATCGTAACGAAATCAGAATTTGAAATCGCTGCTTGGGTTAATTATGCGCAGCCAAAAATAAAATTAGATTTCAAAAATTACAAATTCACGCACAGAAGTCACAGAATTCAACCAAAAATACTTCAGTTTTCAAATCCTTGCTTGCTATTGAAACGAAGGTACTGCACTCCTCCACATCAATTCAAATCCTCTAAAAGCCCGTCCCTCGCCAATTCAAACACGAAGATCAGCCAAAACTTCTCGCTCTTAATGATAGGTATTCAGAATCGAAATTGAGATGTTCTATCTTAGAAAACTAATATTAGTTATGCAATTTAAGAGCGTCGATAGTTCGAGGAATAAAAAATTGTACTGTCTCAGATTTGGTTTTTCCGTATGGACTTCTTCACAACTAAAATTCTGAAAAGTACATATAGTTTTGAATATTCAATATTCAAAACAGCTTTTTAGTATAGCAATTATTTGAGTCTAGTTGAATGAGAATAGTACAATAGTTATGAATTTTTAGCTTGTGTGACTAATCACTCACTTCATATAACGCGTTGTAGGTGGCCATTGTAAGATATGGACAGTAGAGTAGAAGACGTTCCCCAACGAGGGAGAAGAGGTTGTGCGGTCCCATAGTGTCGTGCTTCCGTCTGCAAAATACAATGTGAATTTCTAACAATACTTCACAAAAGCGAAAAACATTTATTACACTTAATTTCACGAAATGAGATGACTCTTACTAAGCACTCACACCGAAGTAAAAAAAAGCAACAAGTAAATAGCTTGACATTCTCTCATAACACAGTACAGTGCTGCGGTTGAGAGGAGATTCCGTTTGAGAAGGTGAGAAGACATGATATATCAGCAGCATTTCAGGTCAGAGTTGGCAAAAAGGCACTTTTCTTTCCAACCATCAGGGAGAGTGTCATATTGAGATTATAAAATTATGAATTTAGCAATGATACGGTAATAGAGCCGTTTTATAAAATCCGGCCCGAGATTATAAGAAGCCCTTTTCTATAGATTCCATGATTTCTAGAAACATGATAATTTCAACTGAAAAATTTTACTCAGATTTATGAGCGGTCTCAATGTGAAAGATGTATGCGGTCATCGTAGAAGAAAGGGTTTAGCGGCGCTATGTATACATAAATAAATACTTGTGTCAATCATTTAAAAGTTTGCATTGATAGAACGTCTTGATCTAAATTTGTACGTATATTGCAAATGTACGGATAGAAAAACAGAAAACTGCAAGCTTAACGAAGAATCTTTATATTTGTACTTACCTATTACATGTAAGTTTTATTACATTTTTATAGCCTACTCAAGACGGTTAACTGAGACATGCAACAAATCATCCTTCGTTCCTCATGCATCCATCATTATGTTACATTGCACGATGCTTGGTCATAAGTCAAGAAGAAACACGATTTAACAGAAAACTAGAGAGCATAACAACAGCCACAATAACAATACATGCACGTTTCTGGTATGTACCTAATATCAATAAATGAAACAAAAAGCAATACCAATTATACATGGAATTGGTAGGAAATTATCTCTCCACTTTAACGGACACTCTGGACACCAGGGAAAATGATACGCTCCCCTGCTGTCACGATTATTGGGAAAACATTGTAATCCTTTAAAATCACTCCATCAAATTCGAAACTGTAATTTTCGGTGCATTTCGACTTAACTTTTCCAGGTAGGACACACGATGTGTAGACTGCACATGAAGTAAAAAAATTCTAAGATATCCAGTATGAATAAATCAGATCTCCAAACTGCAGCAGGCTGCTAGAATCGACATTACGTTTACATTTACAATGACTGAATGATGGATAAACGCTTATGAAGATCGGTTTCATTCAAGTCTGCAATCTGAGTTTGATAAAGATGTTGACAAATGAACTAACATCAAACCAAGAAGTTTGATGAAGCTTTCTAAATGTTCAACATTCTTTTAGATACAACGCGATTCCCATTAATCATCATCGAAATGTCGAGAAAAATCCGAGTTGAGCAAATTTTTCTCCAGTTCTAGCATTCCTTTTGAGAGCAAAATTCAAGTCTCTCTTCCCAGCGAATCTATAAACATAATTAGCCGTAAACAAATAATTAGCCACACGCTGATGAAGAATGGCTTCTTCTTTTCGGATTGTTTCGCAATGCTTTCAAACTATGATCTCGATAGAGAATAGCAGAGAAGATTGCTGATCACGAAGCCATCCACTTCGATATCATGAGAAGAGGAATATTATTCGAAGAGACAATATTCCGGTTTCCTTTTTCATCGGTCCCGCTGAAGAGCAGATTCAAACTAGACTTGAAATGCGAGTCTTTTGTTACTCTTTCAAATGATCGATTTTGGTTTCAAATTCATCAGAATCGACCCCACCTGCGCTAAGCTAGGAAATTATCTCAGCATACACAGCAGGTAGGATTATCATTTGAAGAAAATTCAGTCGGAAAATCTGCCCTAATTTTGCATCGCAACTTGAAATCAACGATGTAATTAAAAGAACGACGGATTTGCTGAAAACTGGCAGCAGAGATGAATTTGACGCGCATCTCAACTTAACTTTTCAACAATTTCAAACTGCTTCCTCTTGAAATTAAGTCTGCGTTAATAACGTGGTTGTAGTTATGAACTTTGCAATTCCATGGATTCCGTATTCGCACATGGCTGCTTGTGGTATAAATCGTCACTTCCTACAGGTTTATTTTTCTAAGAGCTCGCAATCAAATATTTTTCATATAATAATATTCACATTATAAATTTCACATCCTATTAGAAGGTGAATTTGACTAAATTTGAAATGATTTCTATTTTTCAAAACCATTTTTTGGAGTCTTCTTCGTCTAATGCAAATCAATGTTTCAAAATCCATCTATAAATCACATATATGCTCAAAACACATTTGGAGAATTGTGATACGCATACAAGTATAATCCACGACCTAGTCTTAATATTTAATGATGCATAACATGCAATAAAGACTGGGAATCGGCTTTGACATATTTTCACTGGAAATGGTTGCTTCTCATGCCATTATGAAGATCATCCAAAGACTCATTTATAATAGAATATAATTGCTAGCAATTAGAATTTGAAGTGGCCCGAATATGGACTGATGACCTCCAATCCGCATGGTTTACAAATGCAATACTGTTGCAACTATTGACTTAGCCAGTTCTTGAAAGAACTAAGATGCAGCCTTCTCGTGTCAACGTATTAAAATTGATACCTTTCGCCGTATAATTGGTAAAAATGGAAATCTAATGGCTACTATTACAACACTACTAGCACTAATATGACATCATTAATTACTTTAGTGATGAATCCAGGTAAGCGCATTAGCAGCACTGGTTTTACAGCAGGATGCAAGGAATGCACACAACAGTGTGATACTGATTTATTCTACACTTTTAAGAAATGAAGCATCTTCATTTGTGTGTGTGTGTCTAAGAAAATTCGGGAAAAAATCAGAAAATTCAATGAATGGTCGGCTTCGCAAAAGAGTAAAATTCAGAGGAAATGAAGATGAAAATTTTAGAAACATGCAATTTAATGAAGACATTTAAATAAAATGATGTCCTCGCCGGAGTCATGATGTCGACTGCTACGGGAATATTAAGGCCTATTTAATTATTGGTCTAGGATCGTAATTCAAGTAAGGGTCGCAATACGGCATTACCGCTGCCGGTTTTACCGGCACTTTCTATTTTTCTGAAATACCGAAAACCGGTTTTGCGATTTCCAAATCATTGATCAAATTCAGAAATGACGGTTTATTCAGATGGTCCGGTATTGCGACCTCCCAATTCAAGGAGAGACCCACGAAGCGTAAGTGCAGAGTGCTTCATATATTTGCATTCATTACATGTATTCATGGACTTATTCTTTTCAACAGATTTTTCTACTTTCTGCCATCTGCTGCCATTAGCACTAATGAGAAAGCATAGAAATGTGTCAAAAGCCAATCGAATCATAGCATTACTTTTCTCAATTAAATCTTGTCAATAATGCATCAATGTTCCCCTATTAATCCTCTTTTATCCACTAGTTTTATTATCAGGACTGAAGGATGACAACTACACGCAAGCGGTTAAGTTTTGATGAAAGGAAGTTATTAAGTTAATCATAAATGCTTATCGAAACCGGAAAGCATTCAAAATGTTATTGGAATTTGGAAGGAAATTTCTGATTCACCAGCACCTTCAAGATCGCATTCGTGATGAATTTGAAAATCTATGAGGCAGAGCTGGTGCTCCTCGTTCCGGTCGTCAAAGGATCCTAGTATTAAGCAGAATTATGATACGCAGGCAGTTATTGCTAATCCAGAAACGTCAGCACACTCAGGAGCTAGCAATCTCTCATATTACTGTCCACCGTACTTTGAAGCAGGGCTGTGGAGCCGATGCGTTATCTCATCGGCTCCGGCTCCACGACACTGATATGAAAGGCTCCGGCTCGGCTCCAGCTTCAAATTCAGGTTCTATCTATGCTGGTTATCCTGGATCCGTTGAACGGGTTTTTTGGATAACGGTGTGGCCTTTAGAGGCTTGCTACAATCATCAAATTAGTTTTCATTAACAAGCAATGACTTAAGTTAATAATAAAAATGATAACAGCCTAATATGATGACAAATAACATACTTGTCATATATTTTTGCATGAATTGACTATCTTTGAAAGATAAAATAAAGTTATAGCCAGGATTGGTTAAATTAGATAAAGATCTCCCGCACTGGCTAAATATAAATTGGCCTAGCCTGCAACCAGTCTACTACGAGGCTACATTAAATAAGACCACATGAGTGATGATGATATACCTAATTAGCCGTCACAGGGGCCGAATAGTAGTATAAGCTTTTTAACAAAGCTTGAATATGAAACTGGATAGCGTATGCCTCTAAATAGTTTATAGGGCCTGTATCTACTCGAACATGAAAAGGGTATCGGCTATATAGCCAAATATACCGTATCAATAAAGATATCAATTGCTTTATTGAATATTAAAGTGTATATAGGCTAGCTTAGGTTGTTATTGTTATTTGTTATTGCCTTTATTCAATAGTCTGTTGGTCCATGAATAATATGATCGGTGGGTAGCCCACGACTCATCATCTGCAGAAATTGTAATTTAGATAGCCTCATTGCAGTGTAGGCTAGAAATGTACAATTGAAAATTATACTTAAAAAAATTAAAAATATCTAATTTAGGACAAGTTTTGTAATTCTATGCAGCATACTTAATAAGTTAAGGCCTAACTTACATTATATTAATTTCGTATTTTTCATTATGGCGTAAAGTTGCACTAAATAATTCATCAATGATTCATGTATATTATTATATTCAATTTATGTATAACACATTACCACTATTCCTCTGATGATGGTTAGGCTGATGAAACTGAACTCGGAGTATCACACAGTATGTTGCAGGGTGCTATGCATAATAAAAATTTGACTGCGAGCACCGAGCAGAAATCCCATCTACTTTGCTAGCTTTCGAATGCGCGTGCGGTTTAATGTCACAGACAATAGAAAAGGGAGGTCAAAAGGCGCCTTTATTGAGAGCGTCTCAGTCTTTTTTTATTGTTTACATATAAGTCAGCATGATATCAGCATAAAGTGTTGACAGACGGAAAAAATAATAATGAAAATTCTTGAAATCCACAGGTCTATGACATTTGGGGAAATATTAGTACACGATACGGCTCTTGTGCAGTCCTCCCCCTCCCCATTTTTTCTCTGGTCAAAAGATGCAGCACCATTGGATGTCCGTTTCAGCATCACCGGTTTGAGTGAAGCATTCCGTGCTGTTATAAAAATCTACGTGGGTAATTGCGATGTCATGGTCGCAAACTTCGTCAGCAAGTCAACATTGTAATTTGCCTTCGGGTTTTTCGCATTGAAATATACCCTTTGAATTTTGAAGTCAAAGGAAATTCATTGTGAATGAGATACCTTTAAAATAATAGGGCGCTACTAGAAGTGGCTGGGTCGCTTATTGCTATAGCCATGTGAGGACTTGTAGTCAGGTCATTCGTGTGAGTGTGAAGAGTTATCCCTCCAATCAAAATTGATCAAATTGAATAATCGATTGTTTTGAAAAATGTAGGTGGGGGGACTGCACAAGAGCCTACAATACAATCTAAGGAAATTGGCATTGTCACAGATGCCAGTAGCCATACCGATAGATGATAGCCTACATAGTAACCGTATTAGATTTAAGACATTGCGCAAGAAATGTAGCTATATTATCTTTGCTGACTGAACTGGAAATGTGTACATAAATGACTGGCGACTTGTCTCTAGGAATCTACAATCATCTAGTTAGCATGCATATAACAAGTCTTCAAATTAATGGATTTCGGAGAATGCGTTGTCAATATGGAAATTAGTCTTACGAAACATATGCAATAAAAAAATATTACACATGTGTGTAAATATATAATAAATATAATACAGAAGAAGGCGGCAACTGCAAAGAAAGATATCGTGGAGGACAGATCATTGGTATACTTAAAAAACATATCTTTAGATTTCAAATGATTTAATTTTTTTATGATGCCAATTAATAACTTTCAAAATTCTAGATTTATATCAAAGCTCAAACTATCGCAGCCGGAGCCTTTGTGATAAATCGGCTCCGGCTCCGGCCAAAACCATTGGCTCCTTAAGGCTACGGCTCCGGCTCCACAGCCCTGCTTTGAAGGAGCTCAGCTTTTTTGAACACCGGTCGAGTCCATAAGCTTTTCCAAGGCAATTTTGACAGGCGTCTACAGTACACTTTGGTGAGCTCTTCCTTAATACATGTAAGGATGGACCCGACAAATCAGTTAATTACATCTTTTGGAATACGAGCGTATATAGTATCTAGAAATGTTAATTGTCACAACTGTGTTTATTGGTACGACGAAAATCACTTTTTGGTGATTCAGACAGAGTTTGACACCTTACAACAAGTCGGAGCTCCATTTCATCATGCTTTGAGTGAAGCAATTTCAACGAAGTTTTTCAGCAGAAATTGTTCGGACGTGATGAACCGATTCCATTCTCCTGATCTTGCACCAATGGACTTCAGTGCTTGGGGCACTGTGGAGAACGAAGGATGCTTAAAAAAACTGAGAAAATTGATGATTTCAATTGATCAGTATCACCAGCGCATTCCTGACTTCAGGGAAACTTGCAATCGTGCAAACGAATTTGTATGATGCACTAATTTCTGGGCATTTCGTTTGACTTTCTAAGTTTCTTTTGGCACTGTTGCATGCGTTATCAATCTTTTATTAACTTGAAATTTTTCTCTCCTCAAATCAAAGAACTTTTTCTGTAATGGTTGATGATAGAGCGAAAATTGGCATGAGAAAATTAAACTCGAAACCGTAGAACAAACACGAACGATTGCACAATCATTTGTCTATGGTGAAATAACAGAAATCTATGTTGAAAAGAGGAAGTCTATGAATACATGCGATCTACAAATTTACAAAACACTCTATACCTAACTACATTTTAGCGCAGACTAGACATTGCTTCTCTTGAAAGCCGAGCTTCAGATTTTGATTTACATGTTGAGATCAAACAAACTACATAGAAATTGTCACGGGGTCATATTTACGTTAAGTAATCGATAATGCTTGGATCTGAGGTCATTGTTTGCTATTATTACCGAGATAGGTTGAGGTTATTATGGCAAGCAATGACTGAAGAGATCTATGCACTATCTATTAAGATGCATGACTTATTTCATAGAAGTATACACTAAGCTAATATTTTCCATCCACGAAAATAATCAAACTGCTTCGTAGAACTTATTGATCTGAGGACATACAAAGTTTTACAATATCATGCATTATGGAGTCCATAATGTACGACAAAGTAAATCATTGACTCTGATGTCTCTTACATTACAAATTAGTGCTTGCAATCTGAGTGTCCATTTATGTTCTGTTCTGAATTACACTTAAAAATCTTCGGTTGAACAGTTACGATACAGTAACTATACAGACGTATACGTGTATTTCAAATTACTGGACATGCAAAGCTATAGAAATCAACGCTATATTTAGCATTGAATATGAGACAATAATATATTCCATCAAAATATGCAAGTGTTAATACATGACAGATGTAAGAATCACGTTACGTGAAGCAAGCACTCGGTCATTATCATCCTTTTACCCTCCTACAGATAGATCTGCCAGATTTGGTGATTCTTTTATCTAGTATTGTAAAAAGTATTTTTAATTACTGTTTTTATCAACTAATTTAACAACTTTTACTTCGAATGAATGCTATTGCTCACTTATGTATGATAACTATGCATTACATTCCTTCTTCGATATTGTCCTCGTATATGTTTATGTAAGGCTTACAGAATCTGTAAAGGAATGAACTAATAAAACTATTCTATTCCATATCAAGCTGTATGATGACAAAGTGTAATATGATAGTCATCGAGTTCGAGTATCTGAGAAAATTGGAAAGTATAAGGTTATTGATTCAAAGAAAATTATATTTTTCATTTCGTATCATTCTTCCAGCTCTTTTAACACAAGTTCTTGAAAGCCTTTCGAAAATACTCTTATTTTTGCAAAACTGGTTAGCGCGAAGTTAAAATTCATTATTTGAAATATATATTCTCAAGTTTGTGAGAACTAGTTATCTTCATGATATCTTAGGATTATTTTCCCTCTGACGCATTACGTTTATCATAAAGTTTACTAATCATGTTAATTAAGTTCTAATTATGCTTTTTAAGGAATATAGGTACAATATTTGCAGTTCTGAAACTCTAATAAATGTAAGCCTAATCTAACATTGGATTTTTTAAATTAGGCCGCAGTAAGATCGTCTAATTCAAATAGAATTTTGAGTAAAAACATTTTCAGATCTGATGGCGAGTAAAATTTGGTAGTAAGGTCGTCGATGCACAAGAAGACTTGCATTCTTCCGTAAGAAATCATAAGGATAATCTGATAAACTGCATAAATGATGTATTGGACTTCCATGTACGTGAGGATTTTTTTATGTACTTGACAATCGGCAACGTTTATGCAACACGAGAGTACAGGCCATCACATTAACTCGTTTCCAAATTCCTTTTTGTTTTATTGATCGATGAAATATCAACTAAGATATAACATAATTAAGTGGTCAATCATGTTGACTATATTGATCCATCAATTGAGCTCGTGCCTAATACCCACACTATCTACATATTCATCCCACAAAATGTGAAATACTTATTTTCAGTATCAAACTTTCGACTCGTCTTCATCTTGACCTCGAAATGGTGATAGGATTTCGTTATCACTTTCCCCTCCGAGAATTCACTAATGGTCCAAGCCGGTGCGTCCTGTCTCTTCAGATTAGTTTGTGTTATGTCCTGAGGCAACATGTCCCAAAATAACGAGATAGCGTTACCCATGTTAGTAGTGCTAATTACATGTTGACAGCGTCGATGCGTTATCCTGCAACAGATAAGCTTGTGTCTCTCTCATGCCACCAATTCAATTTTTCTGTCAACTGAACCTCCCATATCGAACATATTCGCGCCAACACTTATCTTGTCTTCACCTCAATCAAACCACTTAGCACGCCTGAGAAAATGAATGATTGTTTTATATCTGTGAGTTGACGCATTTAGACGCCGACTAACATTTCAACTTTAAAGATGGGTCTCAGTTTCAATTGAATTCTGCTGGTTAAGCAATAAAAGTATCACTATTTCAATGAAATTCAATTGTCACGTAATTATGTAAATAATGAATTGACTTATGAAGAAGCGATAGCTTTCTAAATGTTTGGCGATTGTATTGACGGAAAATGCATTATTAGAAATTCAAAATAGTTCACGTTTAATACTATACATGACTTTCAAACTAAATCAATGAAAATATCATGTAGCATTCTTTTCCTTACAAGCAAGAAACTAAAGAAAGCAACATTCTCTATTCTGATAAATAAACAACTGTCTTAGAAATCGATGAATCGCAATTATTAATAGATCCTTCGATTTATCAAAGTCGGTCATTGAAACTCATCAGACAATGTATTTCAAAGACATTTTCCTTGATGTTTTGATATCTTACAAAATTTCCAAAAGAATACCAGTTTAAAGAATTTTTAGCAGGTTTAAATCGGTCATTTTTTCAAGAGTCATGATAACGTTAACGGTTTCAATACGTTGGATGTCATTTTATGGTTTCAATTGTTTCAAGAAGTTCAAAAGTAAGTAAACTATACTTGACTAAAACATTGGGTTAAGTTCACTTGTATTCCGCGGAAGGCACCAGATATTAATGAATAATTTCGATGAGTCTTAAGGGGGTGTCACACGATCCGATAAGTCGGACGGACTTATCGGAAGGGGTGTCACACGGTCAGACATGGTATGATCGGATGTAGGATGGCGATATTCAACGAGTTGAATATTTTCTTCATACTTGACCTTCACTCCATTATCTCATTGGTCGCCCATGTCACCTCGCGTGCACGTGATAATAGCGTGAGTGGCAGCGACGGCATGATCACAATGTGATTCATTTACGAGGGAGCACTTAACTCATAGGTTTTATCAGTTTGTAGGACCGTCAAGTCTGTTGTACTTGTAGGATCGTGTGGCACCTTTCTTCCCATCCGATAAGTCCGTCGGATAAGTCGGACAGATAAGTCCGTCCGACTTATCGGATCGTGTGACACCCCCTTTAGTTGATTGATCATTGAGCTCACATTATAAAAGTCATGTAGAACTTGACATGCGACAGCAATATTGCAAGCAAGCATAGGAAGTAACAGTATGCAGTAAGCATGTGTACAAATTAGCTCAATGCGACTTCTTTTGGCTTTGAAAGCTTATGAGAAAAAGGAGAAACACATGTATATGGTTCTTGGCAGATTTGCTGAAACCATCGCATATCGTTTTTTATCGCAAGACATTTTTCGCATATAATGCTTCTCAAGAATGTGATTTAATTTCATTGTGTTAACTGTAATGTCATGTCCGAATGCATCATTACATGCAAATAAAGCAATTATTGTCATTATTATGCAGACTGAGTATAATGCACAAGCTTAATATAGAACAATATGGTTTCGCAAATTGCTTGTTCGAGATCGAGGAATGAAATTTCATCAAAATTAAATGCGAACATTAACTGCGACGATGGTTCGCTCTTTATCATGTGGCATACATTTTCAAATGATGATCACAATCAACTACCAGGCTGGTCTTGAGAAAATATAATATATATTTCAACGGAACAGATGCGCATGCACGATCAAGGACCTCTGCATGTCTGTCAGGGTGTCCGCGCTAGATTGACCGAGAAATTTAAGGTTCTGCAAAGTCAAATTTCTTCAAAATTCAAAATCGCAGACACCCTTAATTCATACAGGCTTCAGCTAAATTCGAGTTGAAAGCATTATCTGCTGACCGTTAGAGAGCCAGGGTGCTTCAAATATTGAAAATGCCTTTTTCACTGACTAAATACTTATCGCTATTTCAGATTTTGCGTAGAAACTGAATCAATTAACTGAAAGGTGTGATGATCTTGACTAAAAACGCGAGTGTTTCTCCACACTCACTTTCCATTCGCAAAACGAATTCGCACTCCTGAACAAATCTACTCATGCTTACAATCAGAAACCTGATTTTAGGTCAGAAAAGTGATGATTCATGGGTGAAATATTAATTTATTCAAAAGAGTGGTGATTACTATCCTCATCTCAAAGAATGAATACACACTTAAGCAAGAATTCATAAAATTTCATTCTCCTAATGATTGAATATCCCAAATGTATTCAATGTCAAAAAACGAACACAAATTCAGTGATGGTTGGTAAAGAATATGCCGGAATTATTCAGCTGCTTGTCCGGGAACAAAAATAATATTCTGCATAAAGCTCAGATGAATTCTGCTGAGGTTTGGCCCAAACTTACTGCGATATCTCAAATTCAGTGCAATCATCGCTTCCTTATTCATTCGGAAAATCGATATTCTGTTATTGTCAAACAAACGAAATCAGTGACTCAAACAGTTAACAAAAAACGAAATTGAAAAGTTTCCATCATGTCAATCTACATCCAACTGATATTCAATTATTCGCTTAGCTAAAGACACGATGCAATGCGGAGAAAAACTATCTATACGAACCACATGTGGAATCAGCTACGTTCGTAAGTGTAATCAATCAGATTTATTCATTTAATTGATCTAACACAAAAGTATGCTTCAAAACAAGAAAAGCGAAGTTGCAAACGTAAACATGCTTAATAAAAAGATAAAATAGATAGCTGACATGCATTTATATTCCAGACAGTTGCTGGGACATCTTGCGGACATTGTGGTGAAGAGCATGTTAGAGCAGAGTTAAAAGTACACCCTCATGTTTCATCGACATAATTACGGCTCCTGAACGGAAGAGGTTATGATTTAAAGATTTGCTACCTTAAAGCAGTAGATATTCCGATTGAATTTCGTTAGTGATTTGTGTAAAATTTCATAATGTCGTAGCCGGTGGAATCTTAGACAAACTTATCTTCAAATAAAGGCGACTTTTGAACACTGGAGTAAGTTTTAGTTCTAAATAAAACGAATAAAGATCTCTTTTCATCATGTTCTTATCCAATTCTGATGTCTTAATTCATATTTTATCATTGCTGTTGTCTTAATTCATATTTTGTCATTATTTTCCACAAAACTTTAGCAGATAAAAGCCAGCACCGTAAACCATATTTCATTCCGTTCTCAGAAAAGTTGTCTTAATCAAATCTGAGAACCGTCATTGGTGATCCTGTGGTATAATGGTTAATGACATGGACATCCGATCAGGATACAAAGGTTCTAATCAAATAACAAGCAAAATAGACATTTCTGAAGAGGGACCTTCAGCTACGATCCGCATACATCAAAAATCCAAGAAATTGTACATATTCTAAGAAATCTCCAGGAGATGCTCATTTTGATAGGACTACGACTCCGACTCCGGGGTTTGATAGGACTCCGACTCCGGGTGGCAATTATATAAAGCCTAGTTTTTAGAAAAATTGACTGGTAACCAATAATTGATCATTATAAGCTTACCTGAACCTATTTTTAGTAATAATTGCTGCATCAATTATCAATCATTTTCGACGAAAGTTTATCAAATGTCGCTTTCAGTTGTGTGCATACGACTCGGCTGCTTCCATCTTCTTGATGTGTGCTTCACACGGTTTTTCTTCAGTCTCTACCAGGCAGGAAAATCCCCATCCTTCTCAAGTCAAGTCAAATCAAGTCAAGTTAGCGTTTATTGATTGAAATAAGAATCATAAAGAAATATAAACATACAAGTTCAAGTTTACACAAATCTGATAATACAACAATAATGTCAAACAGTTAATCTGATTATGTTATTTAACAATAAAGACGTAAATGGTACAAATGAATTACGGGCTTTTTCACTTCTACAATATGGGATTGACAAAGTACCGGAGTGGCTGTGACGTAAAGGCAAAATGTCATGTAAAATGTGTGAGCTGTCTTCTTCCGCAAATTTAAACAGTTTTTTGCTGTTATCGTATCTTCTGAATGTTATTTCTTCTGTACGACATTGACATTTTCTTTCTTCATTTCTATATATAATTCTGTGAGCACGTTTGTCTATTTTCACAAGAATGGTGGATAACTTTTTATTCAATCCGACGAAAACTGGGCAAGCATATTCTAAGACTGATCGAATGTAACAGTTATACAGTTGATGTAATTCTTCGCTTGATAGGTGGGGCCATAATTTGCGTAGAGCATAAAATCTTTGGTTGGCTAACTTTGAAAGTTTCTCTATATGTAGATTCCATGTTAAATCATTCTGAATCGTCAACCCAAGCAATGTTAATGAATCCACAATCTCAACATTTATCTCATCTGCCGACATGTCTGCTTGCCTTTTCAGATTCAGCACTGCCTTCGATTTAGACAGATTGATTGTGAGGCCATTTATCACGCACCAATCAGTCACCCATGAAATTTCACTGTTGATGGTTTGTGATATTTCTTTAGAGTCATTAGTGTATATTGGAATAATAAGACTCAAGTCGTCTGCGTATTTAGTTTGAACAGTAGATGGCAGAAGAGGCAAGAAGTCCCCGAAAAATGCGGCGAAGATATACGGTGCCAAAACTGTTCCTTGTGGAACCCCAGAAATTATAGGAAAGTACCTTGAATAATTGTCTCTCAATTTCACACAGGCTTGACGATTGTATAAAAAATCTTTAACAATCAATAGTAAACCGGTGGGGAAGCCAGAACTATACAATTTTTTGATGATGAGATTGTGATCTAGCATGTCGAAGGCTTTATGAAGGTCGAATGTGAGCAGTACGGAGCCATTACATTTTGCATCATCATAATGCATGTACAGTTGGTTCATTATTGATGTGAGAGCTGTTGTTGTGGAGCATTTTTCACGAAATCCATGTTGGTTGGCACCAAAAAGGCGAGTAAAGTGCGTCTTAGTTTCGGTAAGTAGCAACTTTTCAAAGATCTTTGAGGGTAAAAGGGATTGTGAGATTGGTCTCAGATTAGCGACGTCCATTTTTTTGCTTTTAGGAATCGGTGTTATTGTAAGATTCTTCCATGCAGTCGGATAAGTCCGATTATCAATAACAGATTGAAAAATGTCAGTTAAGGGCAGAGCAATCACTTGAGCTAAATGTTTGTACAATATAGACGGCATCTTTGGGTCCCCAGAAAATTTGTTTGTCGGTGCTTTAGTCAACAATTGAATAACTTTGACAATTTCTACATTCATATGCCAATCATCATCAATAAATTCCTTCACGGCGGGCGATTTTGTGAAATTCTGAGTTCGATAAAAGTGATCAGCAATTTGCATCAATGCTTGATTTATTCCTCCATTTTTATCAATAAATGCATTAAAGGCATCACATTTAGAATGATTTTTTGTTGTAGATGAGAGTAATTTCCACAATCCATTTGTTTGTTGTTTGAGCTTATTCGTCCAGATAACTTTGCATTTTTCAACTTCTTCTTTGACCTTTTGTTTCAGATAATTGTATTTACTCCAGTTTTTTGATCGGTAGGCCATCCATCTTTCATTGATCAGGTGCTTGGTTATTGGTGTAAGCCATTCTTTGTCAGTAGGCTTCATTAAAACAACCTGTTGAGGAATATATTTATCTATCATTTCATGCATGTTTCTTTGAAAGATACTGAATTTCTTATCAATGTTCCTTTCTCCGATCAGCTCAGTCCAATCAAAGGAAGTCAGTGCTTCATTTAGTTCACAAACGTAGCTGTCTCTTGTGTCAAAAATAGTTACCAGTTTACCTTCGTAAAGTGTCTCGGCGCAATATGATGTTTGAGAATTTTCCGGATACGAGGTGATAAACAGATGATCTGAGTTGCCAATTGGGGAGTCGAAGCTCACATTTTTCGGTAAGTAAAAGGACGATAGGTTCTTGGAAATAATAATTTGATCAAGGATGTTATCCTTACGAGTAGGATTGAGGATGATTTTGTCAGCATCAATTTCATTACACAGTTTTACACAATTCAACTTATTAAAATCGCCCGTAATAATGAAACTACAATTTGGCTTAGCACACAAGAGAGAGTCCAAAGTGTTTATGACAAACTCACTTACAGTATGTAATTGATAAGCATTGCATGATGGGGGTATATACAGGCAAAAAATGTACATACAATGATTTGGCAGTTCAATCACGTTACAAGACACGTTTGTAGGAATGGGAAAATTTATTCTCAATTCATGAGCTGCAAATTCAGTTTTTACATAAATAGCAGTGCCTCCCCCTTTACGATCCTTCCGATCGTCCCTGATCAATGAAAATCCTTGAAGAGATAAAAGACCATCAGGGATATCACTATGAAGCCAAGTCTCTGAGATGCAAATGATATCAGTACATTTACTTTTCATAACAACATTAAGTTCATCAATTTTCGGAAGCAAAGACTGGATGTTGGTAAGAGATATTACAGGATATCGAAAAACTTTAGTTTTCTTTGTGTCTTTGGAATGATAAAAGGAAGTCACCGAAAATTTCGCGCATCTATGAAATCCGATTTATTTATGATTTTTCCCCTATAGATAACAACATCCTCATTTCTT
The DNA here is from genome assembly GCA_907163375.1 of Prostheceraeus crozeri. Lineage (NCBI taxonomy): Eukaryota > Metazoa > Platyhelminthes > Polycladida > Euryleptidae > Prostheceraeus > Prostheceraeus crozeri. The sequence goes on from CAJQUW010003251.1 coordinate 122,302, forward strand.
TCTTTTCTGATTTTTAGTTCTCTTCGCAAATTGGACTCTTGAATCTGTTGCATGTGTGTTCTGTCTGGATTTATATAGACACTCTGGAATTCAGGCATTTGCCTAAGAGATCGAGCAGCTTGAAGGATTTGAGATTTGTGATGTTCATGTTCAAGTTTAACGCGCAAAAGTCTATCGCTAGCGTTTGATACTTTACCAATGCGGTTCACGTATTGAGGAGAAATAGCTTGCAAATTTAATTTGGTAAATAACTCTTTAACTCTGCCTGCATCATGTTCTTTCCTCTCATCAGCTGTACCGAATGATGTTCCGGAATTCCACGAATTACAATTTTGTCTCTACGTTGACTTCTTTGTTCAACTTCATCTAAAATATCACGAGAAAAGTCATTACGTAAACTGGACAATTCCTTTGATATTTCGCTAATCTTTGTTGAATGGTCTTCTTGAGTCAGCTTTAAACTACGTAAGGAGTTTTCGAAGGATTCGATTTTATTTTCGATTGATGTCATGCGGTCAAGGACTATCTTTATCTCACTCTTAATGGTTTCTATCAATTCAGCTTTAAGTCTGTCCATATTGAATTTCATTCCGCTATTGTTTGATTGGTCAGTAGAATTCGACCTCAAATTTCGCTTTGGTGTTGGTGTCATGATATGCGGTTAAACACACCAGTATGTTTGCCCGAATCAGCTGCGAATTATATGACGACCAAATCACCTGGGAGATGCAAATGTGACGTCACGAAAAATCAATAATTTCAATCAATCCGGACGAGGTGGCCTTCTACGTTGTCGCCAAATTATCAGCTGACAGATGGCTTTTTCACTGACAATACCAGAGATTACAATAAATTGATCGATTGGAATCACTATGAATGATATGCAGAGCACACGATGAATGATAGCGAGCGACGAATATATTATACCGAATATGATGTGAAGAGCAGAGATTGCACAGATATCGGAGATGCAGTAGCTATAAATAGACTTGGAACAGACACTGGGGAAATCCAGAAATGAAGCACCAAGAAATTCACGGCAATGAGTGGCAATCATCAACCAAACACCATCAGATGAAAAAATTCAAATTTCAAGCGAACGCCACATAAACGACATAAACCAGATGCACGACGTTAATGACCACACCAGTACGATCAAACAGATATAAAATTTATTTCTCAACCACTGAATGTAACCAGTTAAATATCCATATAAGAATAATTGCAGAACGGCAATACCAGCGCACAACGATATCAACGAACCTGTGTTATTATATTATTATGTATGTATATTATTCTCCAAAAAATATGAGTACACTTTCGATTTTTAATATGCGCTTTAGATGAGCCATCACACACGATTAACGTGAGGGTAAGAGGCAATGTTCTCAAACAAACTCATATTTTACTTTTGTCTCTGATGTGACCTTTGGCTCGTAGGTGTGATCGAGGCTAGGAAGGCTTGTCTTCTCTACTAAATCTTTCTACGCTTTCTTCTCTACGCCGAGTGAAAAGACAATCCTTTTTTCAGTAGCACGATTCATTCCCTCAACTATTACAAGCTTTGCATGCAACAGTGTCTCTACTTTTGTTTGACGGAGAAAGTTGACATCAAGACAGTGACATCTATATGCACGAGAATAAATAATTTGTTGATATTATATTTCGGGTCTAGTTATAGGCCGGAGTCCGGAGTCCTATCATTTGATAGGACTCCGACTACAGCACAAGTGACAGGACTCCGGGACTCCGACTCCGCATCCCTGTGACATAGTCAACACGCAATCAATTGTTCGACTGCTGCAAATGCGATGTGACATCCATACAGCCAAAAAATATTTTAACTATGGCAACAATATCAATTATACGAGTATAGACTGCTAAAAATCATATGAAAAGAATAATTATTTAAGAGCTCATTTACACCGGACGTAGACAGAGACATGGGTTGAAAGAGTATTCCCTATCTGTGACGCCATCTCATTAATTCCTAACGCATGTTGTTGAAATTTGGCTGCATGTGCTACTAATGACTGGTTACTGAGAATTCAAAGAAGTTTCAGCATGCGGGCAGCTTTCAGCCTGCTGTAATGGGTTTATTACAAGTCCATGGTTAGAGCAGCACAGGTCTAGATAACCTGGTTGGTCGTGGGTTCAAGTTAGGGGTGCACCGGATTTGAAAATATAAAATCCGGTCGGAACCGGATTTACTGGATTTTCAAAAAAAAGAAAAAAAGATAAAACAAATCTACATTGCATTATGTAAATTTGTTTTTCCTATATAGTACAATGCATCTATAGTGCTGACCTTTTTTCAGGTTTAATTAACCACAGACTGATCTGCTCAGGTTCGGTAGCACCAGAATGACTTGTAGATATCGGCCGATCTACCATCATTAATGTAGGAGTCCTACATCAATGTCTACCACACAGCCTTGCAGTTTCCATTTTTCTCAACGTCACCGGCAGCCAATGAAGATTGACAAGCACCCTTCATGGGGTGAGCTAGAAGCCATTGCAGTTCAACATCGACAGTCTCCTCGACTATTTTAGATGCATTAATTCAAAATGATCTAAATCTTCAACCATCATCAGAACAGTCTGCTTTCCAATAGTGTTGACGTAATCCGGCTTAATTTTATTAACATGTTCATAGCACATTCATGCGACACGGGGCCGAATCCCCTCGCATGTATGGATAGGGTTCATATCAGACCAGAGTTGATTTATATTTTATCAATAACTTTCTCAGCAAGAACATATTACCTAGCTATCACGTCATTTGATGTGGGCCTGTGGATAATAAAAAAATTCGAAGGTAGTGTATGAGGCGTAGCAAAAATTCATTCAATTAGCTTCCTTGAAGTCACAGCCTATTTACATTTACTTCACAACGTAGCGCAACATATATTCCAGTCGTTTCCTTCTACAAGTGGACTTCCAGAACTTAATGCCATTAGGCAAAAGATCGGGCTGTGGTCACCAGATGAATGATGAGTTAGATATAGCCTACATGCAACAATAACATATCCATCCTATGTAGCCTGCATGTACATGTAGATTGAACGGTGTGCATTCATGCAACAATGCGTGACGTATTTTATACTATATACTGGAAAAAATTAAAATTATAAAAAAGAAAGTAGAATATAGAGCTCCTTAGAAGAACGAGAAATAACGTCAGCGGTAAATCACGAGCATTTCAGATGCTGAAAATCCGGCCGGATTTGAAATCCGATGCATCCCCCAGTTAATGTCCTACCAGGCACACATCTCTTGCATAGCAATTTCATCTAACATTTATTCATTATAAATTGGAAGCAAGACAAGCCCAAGAGCTTTCATATTCCCGTATTCATAGAATCTCAGTAACAGACGCTTAGTCAAGTATCGCACTTGCTGAGCAGGACACTTCAACAAAAGCATGTTCCCGACTTCTACTGTCAGTCAACCGTCATATCAATCTCTTTGCATGAGAAGAAAAAAATTGATAAAAAAGATTTGAGAATATTTACACAAATCTTGTGTTCATATTGTGTGTGCAGGTAGTTCCTTCTTCTTAGCATGTCATCACTCATCTAAAATGCTTGAGTTTGACGATTAATTACTCTATTACTCTACTATTCTAAACGTGTTTTGCTGTCCTTGCTACTCACACACTTTTCGTTCTGGACGCAAATCTCTCTTGCATTCAATGCGCCAAAGACGACAAGTTATTTTGCAAATGACTTCGCATTGCAATTCATCATCAAATTCACTTGCCGCCATTGCAAATATTCTTCCAATTAATCCGAAAGACTCATATTCAAACACATCGCTTTTAACTCACAATTCCCTCCCAGCTCTATCAGCAAACGATTCCTCAATTATTCATTACACGAATTGCCGGTGCTAGAAAAACGCTGATTTTGACCTTCGTCCTCAAATCCCCAAACACAACCATCTACCACTTACTTGTGAGTACTCCGTCGTAGGAAGAATCCAAGGAGTTTCAACGTGTTGATTCGTATCCGCTCATTTGGGGAAGACAGTAACTTGAACACAGTGCTGATGCCATTCTTGCGATCAAAGGCTGGCACCATGCTTGCTGGTGAATCATGCATGAGATTCATTGTGTTTCGTAGGACATCTTGCAAGTTATCATCCTGCAAATAAAACAGACGTAAGGCGCAGGACTGCGACATAATCTTCTTCATACTTAAACTTCGAAAGTAGGCAGTCAATTTAAAGGCATAAGCTATAAACTAAAGGAGGATGGGACAGCCTTCTCTGTTCGCGAGGAAGGTTAGAAAACCTTCCACGTGAAATCAATGGTACATCTAAAGGCGTCCAGGATTTAACGCAGGATTTAACGCTGGATTTTTTTGCACCTTTAACGTTTAACCGCATCCTCCCCCTGATCTTAGCCTTGCTTGCATTTTGATTATTGATTTCCACCTGAAGGCCTTCTTTGAACTGTTACTATTCTTTTTGAAGCATGAAAGTTGAAATGCAAGAAAATAATGGTCGCTCAATTCAAGGGAATTTAGATCAGACAGGGCCTATTTTATCTTCAAAACTGAGGTAGCACACTTAAATATCGAATGAAACGATTTCCTGAAAGCTATTTTACCTATGAATTTGTTCCAAGGATATCTCTTGTATGCATTTCGCCGACCAATAAAATTATATCAAGTTATGATGCAGAATTGGTACCGTTTGAAAAGTGATAAAAAACACCAACTATGTTACCGCTGCAGTAAACTCCTATCCATTGCGTAAATGCCTAATCAGTTTGAATATCTCACCACCCAAGATGATTACAAAATTACTTAAGCATATAGATCCTCAAAAGTTGGTGTTTGGCCTAGGAGCCCTTTCTTTCGCAATTAAATGAAGTAAAAAGCAAATTATTTATCCTGAGTTTTTATTTAACAAAATTATTTGCGTTTAACTTTATTTTATTGCGAGAGAAAGGGCTCCTAGGTCAAAGGTTAATTTTTGATCCATGTCTCCGCAATGGCCAAATATCTGCAAAACATGGAAAGATACTTCCCTACATCTTCGATAATATTGCGTTTGTTTTTGCCAACAGAGGTAACCATCTAGCACCTAGTCAACCGACTTTCTTGTCCCTATCTTAAAATGCTATTGCAAGAAATTCCAATGAATTTGACACAACAGCGAACCACAAGGAAAAATTGTGTTCAGTGTTTATCACAAAAACATTCGATTTGCATCTAGCCACTGATCAATCTATGACGAGATGTGAAATTATATGAGTAAACAAATTAGGTTGCAAAAATTTTGTCTCGTGTGCTTCAACAAATTTTCAAAAGTTCATCATCAGCATTTCAGGATTGGTAAACAAACAATCTAAGTCATTGTCGCTATAAATCATAGGTTTGTAAAAGCCACATTTCAGACATCGCTCGCTGTCAGAAACCAATATTTACGTTAGAATCTGCAATTACTCAGATGAATGATTTTACTTATCGTGAATATTCCCTTGATTGAAGTATGAAGTTGTAGAGTGATGATAGTTCTAAGTGCACGTCATGAAAACAGATGATGCTGCCTTTATTGATGTCGGTACACAGCCATAATGTGGAAAATTGAATTCAAGTGACTTTGAAATAAAAAGATATCAATCTTTTAAGGAACATCGATGCTTGGATTTCTTGTTCAAATAAAAACAGCAATGTATTGGAACTGAGCTAGATACTTCTGCAGTAAGTCAGATACAATCGAGAGCATTGCCTCAGATCGTTTATAATTGCAATTGAAAGTGTCTCCGGATTCTCTTTTCGGGCCCATTACATGTGAAGCATGTACTTTTTAGAAATTTAACTGCGCAGGATGGCCCAGAAATAACTTACTAATTTCAAATTCAAATATATCGGGATTGAAGTGGAAGATATTTACAAGCGATGTTTTGAAGAGAACAACAGCTCATTTTGCCTTTTGTATTAGAATTTTATACAAAATACACTGCCGTCACCGTTGTCTTCAGCAGATAATGCCTTAAATACGAGAAGCGACTAAAACAATATCATCTTTGTTGATCTAAATCAAAATGATTCGCTCTCTTATAAGTTATGTTGAAATCACATAATTAATTAAATTTATGAGGGCACATAAGTCTAAATTCAATATTTCATTCATTTTAATTTTTGTGTTGTTTATTTATATTTCAGGCAATATGAAGTCGTAATTGCAAGGGAACGACTCATTTAAAATATGACAAAGAGTCTCCCGCATCGACAAATCATGAAGTTAGACAACATCAATCCACCTCTTGGTCACTATTCGTCACAGCCATGAAACTTCAGCCAGCAATGTCACGACTCTAAGTAAGGGAAAAGCCGATCAATAACACCAAAAATCCTTAAGGTCTTGCTTCATGAGCTTGCACTTTGCCTTCAATCCTTTCTCGATGAATTTGTTCCTCTTGACGATATTGAGTCATCATGACACCTCAAGCCATGAATACAGCGAACATGCTCGCGATTTGCCATGTTTCACATTTGAAAACAAACTAATTTACGATGAAAGTCATTTTGACTGAAAACTCCCGCGAAAACAAATGTTTTCCGTCTCTATTCGTTAAAAAATTATTGCAAAAATTACGACATGGTCCTGCGCCCTCAGGTCTCTGGCAATCATCGACCTCAGACGGCGCAGGACGTCGAAGACGTGTCTTAGTTTTTATAAAAAAAATTTTTAACGAATAGACAGCGAAAAAAATTCTGTTTTCCCTGAAGTTTTCAGCAAAAATGACTTTCATTGGAAAACGTGCAATGTCCCGGAGATTGGTCTATTACATAAACTAATTTACGCCACAGGCCGCAACACCACCGTCCTTCCTCTTTATATCTTCATGGGACTTCATCGACAGGGATTTAGATGTAATGCAAGCGCTCTTTCAGTCTCATTGATCAAGAAGATGCAAATGAAATACGATAGCTGAGGATTAAACCTAAGGAGACTTACAATTACCTACACGTAGGTTTGAATGACCACTGATCAACTGCCAAGAACGAAAATATTGTCAAGATCATTGGATTGTTCTTTGTTTCATAAAATGTAAAATAAGATCTTTTGACGAACTTATTTTATTAAACTTTGAAGTATATTTCACGGATCCAGCCTTATCAATCAATCATAAACGAATGATCAGATTTGAAATTTATATACACACAGCCGATCATAGATTATGTATCTTAGAAAGAAGTAATTATAGAGACGTAAAATCATTAAATATCATCGCGCAGATTAATCATTAAATATAACTTCTTTCAGATTGCGGGAGGTGCAGAGATCAGAAAGAAGTGCAAAGAGAACATAAAATTAATAAACAATAAGACTGAGTGTAGCCAGCAAAACTTGTCAAGTTTCTATACAAAGAAATTGATAGAAACTGCGCAATGATATTTAATGATTTTACATGTCTATAATTACGTTACTACAAGTTACATAATCTATGATCTGCTGTGTGTATATAAAATTCAAACCTGATCATTCGTCTATGATTGATTGATTGATAAGGCCGGATCTGTGAACTATATTTTAAAGTTTAGTGAAAGAAGTTCGTCAAAAGATCTTTTTTTACATTTTACAAAACAAAGAACAATCTAATGATTTCGAAGTCTTTTTCACGAAAGCAATAATAACGGACAATTCTGTTAATATTTCTCTTAAAAGATATTTGATCGAAGAAATCAATAAAAGCAGAGTAACGAGTAATTTTTGATATTGTTTGCGTTTTTGAGATGAATATTTAAAACTAGTCACAAAAACAAACAAATTTCCGATTAATTTGAATAGTTGATACTTTGCAATCAATCGGCATAGAATTATCTGATGGTAATATAAAATGAAAATGAAGTTTTTGCACTTTTCTATGAAAGCGAGACTCATCCCTTCGCTAACTCAATACACAAAAACGACCTCACCGCCTCCACATCAGCGGGAACAGGTAAGTCTCATTCTAACCTCATTATCCATTCCCCGAGGATCCTCCCGTCGAACTCTAATCCACAGCGGCAACAGGAGAAAAGCTTCAAGTGGAGGACAGACCAAATTCTAAGAGCCAGAATCGGATTCGAAGCACGAACGTCAATATTTACTCGTGCACTGCAGTCGGATGGAAGGTTATGAGCACAGTAGAGTAGATACTTACCTCATTCACTGTCGTGAGATAGTTGAGGACCGCCTGCATCTCGTCGTCATGAATGCCACCACCTTGGTCCTCACGAAGAATGAGATGCTTCATAAACACGAGCATACTCGACCGGATCGTCACGAGAGAGCTGATGTCAGACCGTTCCATGTTCTCTGCAAATTAAACTCAACAATGAGAAGATGCTTGAGATAAAACCCGTGTCAGGAAAACAATTTTACCATCAGCGGAACGAATCATGAGTGCAGTATGCGTGAAAACACATTATTCAAAATTGCAGCAACAGCGAGTAGAGTGACTTAGAGGCTTACAACAAGATGACTTCGAAAACGTCTTCCATTCAGAGAAATCGTTATTTAACCATCATAGCTATTTATTAACCACAACTAATCTAAATTCGAGTGATTGCCAGAGGTGGAGGTAAATATTTTGCTTTACAAGAGAACATACAATTGATGCTACTTATTCTTACACGATCTTATTAGTAAAGAATAATCATACGACAGCAACAACATATGCTTCGCAAGAACATTATAGGCAACTCATCGACGTTCTGACCGAAAGTCTTCATTTCTCACCATGAAGAAGTGCGACGATTTTCATGAAAAATGCATCATACCATGACAGATTAGTCTGAAATATTAATCACTTTTCAAATATTTACTAGTAGTACCTCCTTCGACGCTACAGGTCAAAATGTCACTGGAACGCACGGACCTATTTATGGAATTGGCCTTACACAAGTTAATGTACAAGAAAAATCAGAAATTCTTATTTGTGCCTTCATCAATATTCGCACTTGTACACATTCAGACATTCATCAGTATATAAGCACCTCTAAGAATGAATTAATACATAAGAATGACAAATTAACTGACATTAGTTTTACGACATATCAATTTCAATTAATTTCTCTGTCTTCTTCACGAAGCTATTTTCACAGAATATGCTGTTTAAAAAAATTTAAGACGCTGATTTATTTCCCAAGATTGCTGATCATTCAGATTGCGGGGTAATTTTATTGACATTGATTTGTTATAAAACTAATGTAAGCTAGCTTGGCATTCTGTTGCTTTTGAATCCTCCAAAAATGCGATAATGTCAAAACAGCAGAAGTCGATGTAATTGCTCAAAGGAGTCAACGGAGTAGATGTTGGAATCAGTATAACTTATTGAAAAAAATTTAACCAATCCGAACAGAAATAAATGGGCATGATCATGCGCATGCAAAAATAACAGGTCAATTTTTGGTATGATTCATATCCATTTGTTTCTGTGCGGGAAGTCTAAGAGGTCAAACAGATGACTGAAGAAGCGCCTTACTCTTTTGATATTTGTATAAACTCCCTAATACAGGCTTCGGTCCTAAGTATGACCTCAAACTTCATCTAATACATAAGACAATGCTTATCATTTTGCGCTCACATAAGTCACAACGTTATCTTAGGGACGTAGTCATGGTATGTGCTGTTATCTCGAGGCGCGCGCACATCGGTGGTAATCTCTAAATATGTCATTTTGATAATGAAAATATACCTGCTATCGATGTTGGCTCCATTGTCCAAAATTATCGCTTATTTAGGCTGCTTCAAGATCAAAAAGGAGTGAAAAGGGTTGGTTCACGAACACTCGAAATTAGAAATTAAGTGCATGTTGATTTGATTGAAATATAGACGTGGATGACTTCATTTTTCATTGACCATTCCTTGATGAAATGCAATCAGTACAACTCGTCGACACACAGCAGATTCGTGTAATTCTATCCTCACTATTCATGTATGCCTGAATTTAAGTCATCAGATATGCCCAGGTGGGATCAGATCACACAAGAGCTCTATCAATCTGAAATACTCGACGACATGCTTTAGCATAATATTTACGACTTTAGTGGCTATCACTTTTAGCCTTGTGATTAATCATCATTTTCTATTGCTTATCGCACACTTCCTGATTCAACGAAAACAGAATCAAAAGAAGTGTGATGCATGTGAGCCTTGTTGTGAGAACAGGGAACAAACTTCCCACAGTCCTTCGACTTTTCATTCATCAGCAATAAATCTCAGTTGATGAATCTTCGTGATACAATCCATCTTCCCAGACTGTCTCTTCCAGCAATACACGCATGTGAGACTACAATCGTTAGACAACTACCCGAACATTAGTTCGGAAGAAGCTGTGATTACCGCTACGGAATTATAGCTGTTCTTCCATAGCATCACCAGCTTGCGGAGATCAACAATACATGAAAAGCCGAAGATGCAGGTGGACACAACTCTGATGACAGTCGATTAAGAAATGTAAACCACTTTGACGATGAATTGCCCTCATATCTACTTAAAATGCTCACTAAATAATTCTATAGCCAAAGAACAATAGATTACAGAATTGGGATTACATCAAACATATCTTCCGAGGCACTGTGTTTCCAATGTGAACTCCCTGGCATAGTGGCTAAATACCTGGCCGTGTGATCTTTTGGTAGTGTGGTCGAGAGCGAGAGTGTCATCAGAAGACCGTAAGACGGATATCTGAACTAGAAGCAGCACATCGCTTCATATGCTTAAGTCTGACTATGCCAGCACCGTCAAAACTCTTGAAGGGGAGTAGTGACTAGTGACGTCAAAATGTGATTATACTCGTATATTATAAAGGCGTATGTACTTCAATACACCGCGGCGGCTTTTCATGACACGTAAAAGTTCCTAAAATGACATTTATACACTTAAAAATAGCAGATTCGGTATCATTTCATTATAAAACTTATTTACAAAAAATTTCACACGCGACAAATTTTCACATCACAAAAGTACATCCATAAACTGATAGATAGAAAATATTCATTTATCAAGAAACTTTCAGATGATTCTTGGGAAGAATTGAAATGAAACATCAAGTACTTATAAACGTTTCCGGGATGGATCCGTCTGTTCGAACCCAGCAGCTTTTTGAACATGGGAAATGAACTTTCAGCGCAAACTGCTGTCGCCTGACAAGATTGTAGTTGCAAAAACTTATCGCAACAGCATGGCCCACAATGTTCATGATTTCAACGAAGCCAGTCTGTGATAATTGATGCTCAATTTGTGGTTTGATTTGGCACTCATCAATTCCAAATCCTCCATCCGAAATCTGTTGAATGTCTATCCAAAATCAAGGAATTGTGCATCTTCTCGATCAAGTTTAATTCTCGCAGTTCGTTTAATTGGCATCCCAGTGTACTTCCAGCAAAAAGTAGGGCAGTAAGTAGGAACATTTTCTCAAAAAATTAGGTAAAAAAAAGTAGGGATATTTTTAAGAAGGTAGAAGCATGTGTAGATAGGCTATAAATGAGGTACTTTTAAGTTTTTCAGATACTCCTTTCCATCAAACTTATTCAAAAATAGAAAAGATTCAGTATAAACCCACATTACTACTTAATTATTAGTCTACTGCATGGTTCATACGATTTACATTTATACATGCTAATTGCTTGTCAAAATTATACATGTCGTACTTTATTGAGAAAGACTTTATTTTATAAAATCATCTGTTGATAAAGAACAAGAAAAACAAACGTATAACAGAAAGTTGAGAACAGATGGTTATTTCATTTATTCAGATATCAGTTCAGTTCTGAGTGATAATTGTGACTCTAGTTGCCAAGATACACAAAATACGAGTATAATGATAAGAGTACTGAAGAAGTAAAATCATTATGCCAATGTTTCATTTTTCACTTAACGAGTAAAATGAAGGGTAATGCAGGCCTTTCTTTCCTCAACTCTAGGTGTCATTAAACTAAAAGCCATGACCACGAAAGCAGCAATTTTCTTTGTTTTTCTGGAATTGCAAAAATATCTAGAAACTTTTCTCTCAATTTCTCGCGTTTCAGTCGCTTTTCTTCGCAGCATTCTGTATCGATGCAATCTTGTCGCGTCCTCACTCCAACATTGTTTGTGCCAATCCAAGCTCTAGCATGTCTTTATTACTTTTCCATTTCACAAAGCGATCGCTGCTCTCGTCAGCCAATCTATGTTTCAAATTTTCTTTTTTCGTCTTTTTTTTTATTTTAAAACTTGCTATTTTTTTACGGATTTTACGTCACTTTTTACCCCTACTGGGGTCTTGGACGGTGCTGACTTAGGTCAGACTTTGTTTGGAGCGTTGTGGTGCTTTGTAGTCCGGATGCCCTTCCTGCCGACTTCCAATGACACTTTCCGGGTTCGACCTCTGGACCATGAGATCACTAATCCAAGTACGCAACCACTGTGCCACGGACACCATTGCTATGTGGAAGTCATTGCAGTTCGAGCAACCTTAGGATTATATTGGAGTCAGTAGGCCACAAGCATTCTTCCGTTGACCGACTTCTCGCCAAAAATGGTCTGGCCGTCCATCAACCCCAAAGTTCGTCAACACCCGTGCTAATGTCGCATCATCATTCTGGTTAGCCACAAACTCATCTCAAATTAGGTCGGCATCATTCGGAGATCTAACTTGTGGGAAACGCAAAGTCAATCTCTTGATGGCATCTTTGCTTCCTTCTTTTCTGTGAAGCCTTGATGAAATAGGGTCTAGCGCTTTAACTAGGGGCCAATACACCAATTAGTGATTTGCATGTGTATTTTTATCGCAAACCATCTAAAAATGTTTAGTATCTGGACATACTCGTGCGACTATGGTAGTGAATTTTTCAGCAGGTGATCTGCATTTATGCATGCATTTCAATGCCCACGGGGGAATGTAATATGTCAATCATCAAGATAATTATTCTATTTGCAACAAAAAACGTCTTCTGCATTAAGGTAAATGTCGAGTCTACTGTTCGATTAAAAACAGAAAACTTCACACGGAAAATCTGTCCCAGGTTGCAGGAGATCATGCGCACAAATATAAAGCTGTGCGATCACCCATCATTTGACATCCGCACGATAAATGCGTTTCATACATTGACTCGTCCAAGTTCAATGTTACTTACGTGAAATCAATGTTCAAATGAACTATTCTTGTGCATGAATGCTTCATACTGCTTCATGCAGCTTCCCTTAACGATCTTACCCATAAATGAAATTTGTGTAACTGAAACACCATATGAATGATATTTGTATAGATAAAGAATATTCGCATAGAATGCATCACATCCATTATGAAATATTCTGAATATAAACGAACACTGTTTAACATGAATGAACATGCAAGTATGAGCTAAAACAGAGGCTCACATAATATATTTCATACATGAATACTTTTGATGTTACGAAATGAGGTGCATACAGTTAATGCATATTTCAGATATTTGACCATTTTTATACATGTTGTTTCACGTTTATCACACCTAAACCACTTTCATACCAGACACATGCACACCACAACGTGACCTGAGCTTTTTGATGTTAGTTGAGGAGTGAAGGAAAATAATTTTTCAATTAAATACGTGCTTATTGTTGCCGCTTAAGAAAATCGCCATTGACATTATTTCGGCCACTTACCAGGGGTTTTGGGTATTACTCCACTACGATCTCTGGGGTTGGCAATCCAATAATAATACTTCAGAGTATGAAGGATATGTAAGACCGCGCTGATACGTCGCAGTTTGGTAAAAATTTTGGCACTTGTAACGAATTCCACAGACAAGTAATAATAGAGTCGGATTTGAACCTGCAAGGCAACAAAGAATCGATTAATGAATAGTTCAAACACGAGTCGTCAACTTGATCTCTTCAAACCGAAGCCGCCTGTTTGACATTTCTCACTTTCGACAGACGCGCAAATAATCGGACAGATCCGACTTAACGACGATAAAATGATTGAAATTGGATTCGACAGACTCACATCAATGCTGGCACGGATCCAAAGGGGCGGATTGAAGAGAATGTAGTTGTAGAGTTGGCGAAGGAGTGTGGCAGTAGATGAAGAAGACATAAGGAGTTTGGACAGGGTGATGAAAATATTGAGCACGTCAGCGTTGAGGTGTCGAGGAGAAGACTGAAAATACAAGAATGTAATTAGATCGTACTGAATGCAGGTAAATAAGGCGACAATTGTCACTTGCTGCAATCCATGACTATTTAGATTAATACACGACTGCGTGAATAATTGAATCCTCCGGAGCGAATCCCATCAAACCTCAAGAATCCAGACATTGGATTCGATGCGCAATTCTGTAAATGTGGTGTTGTCATAAGTTCATAACTGCTATGTCTCTAGTTTTATCAATAACGAACCAACGCAACATTTAGCTGTTACAATGTCCTCAGCGTTCTTTTCTGCATCGTCAATAATCATCTATCTCCAGGATTTGGGATGCAGACGTCTAATGCTCATTTGACGCGAATTCATTTGATTCATAATATTCATTTGACATTATAACAACTTGTGAACACGATGTTCTCTCCTGTTTTTCGTTAAATCGAATTGCATGAGCCTTCAGATTAAGCGGCTCAAGTGGTCAGGTAATAAAAGCTATCGGGAACTAGCCCTGATAAAGCTTGCTCTCCCTTGCTTGCTCCTCGGATAATTTAATGCAATGCTTGCATGATGGTAATTAAAGCATCAGTTCTAATTTCATTTACCTGATTTAGATTTTGTGCTCACAAAATAAGTGAAAATAATGCAGACCAGTACACATGTCGTATACCTTTCATATTTCAAAATTCACTTGAATGCCATTTAAGTGACCAAAATTACACGTTCTCCGATGAACATAAACCTCCTACTACGTCTGTTTGATAGACAATCGATACCATTACGCAGCTGCACTCACTGTCGATATTTGAAAGCATCAGGAGGCCATCAGTCGCTTTAATGAATGTTTCAAGTTTTTTTCTAAATTCGTGTTAATTCATCTCATCTATGACTCTAAATGGCGCAAATTCAAAACATGGATTTTGGATTAGCAACCAGTCCAACAATAGTGCGAAACTGGCGAAATTAAACCCAACAAAACAATGGTACAAAAACAATTAGACACGTATGTAAGTTGATCTACTTTTATTACATATTACAGGTGATTATGTATGTAGTAAGTACCTCTAGTGCTTATATCAAGTGAAAAGGCTAGCCAGTCTGAAAAGACAGCCAGCAATTCTCAGTCGTGTCTGACATTCTTTTTCAGCCGAACGCTCCACTGTCTCTATTTCAGAGTAGGAGCAATCACTTACAGTAACTAGCAATGAATATATAGTTGATGCGTATGGCTGCACTTTCTCAGGTCAATCGTCTGACTGTCTCTTTGAATACAGCCATCCATGCGGAGAAAAGAAATATTATCTTGAGAAATCCACTACTGTTAAATGTATGCAGTTGTGTAATAGTCTCCACGATAAACTGCCCTACCTACACTGTCCACTGTTCCTTACTTCCTTGCTTCTATCTAGTTGACAGACAATTTCACAGACACTTTGTAAGAATAGGTCACTTTGAAGTTGAGAATTTCTCAATTTTGCAATTCAAATGTTCCTGACATGTGTTTGAAGACTCCTGTACATCAAGAATCATTAATCTACTGCTCCCTTCATATGAGAACTCACAAAATCACTAACTTGCAATACTACTTGTAGATAAGAATCTCTAGAATTACCTACTCAGCAAACGAACACAGTGTCATGTATGCAGGTTAATGAAAAGGTCTACCTTAATTACATGTGAAGCCTGCTTGGTGAGTTTCACTCGAACAGCCTGTGAAAGCTACACTCATAATGCCATATTTTATTTTGGTGATATTATTGAGGCTCGAAAGGATTTGAATTAATGACGATACTGCTAGATAGACAATGGTTGACATTCCAATTATTAAAATTGACGGGATGAGTTTCTTATTGGTTGAGAAAACTTACAGCGACTGAGAAGGCGTCCTGAACACGAAAGATCCCACTTAATTTCTCAAATTGCACAATAAGCTGGCCACTAAACGGAGAGGCTTTTTCTATTTTTGCACTGACACGCCGTAATGGTGGATAACGCTACTTATAGTTCCAAGAATCAATGATGACAATTATCAAGATTCTGTAACCAAAATGCCACCATGAGCACAGCACAGAAGTTTATAGGTACAGCTTTTGTGCTGTGTACACAATATCACCAAGAACAAAATAATAGGCCCGCTGACACCGCACTACAGGAACTTCTGTGCGAGCGGTGCAGAATACTTTGGGCTTGCCTCTGTCCGCATCGGAAGGTACAAATACTCTCACTAGAGGCTTCTTTTCACTTACAAGCTTGAAGAGCAAAATCAAAAAATGATGTGGTCAGAGATCCTACTAGCAATCTACTCATCCTTGCAATACTCTTAAAATATACTCCCACAAAATATAGTAAATGATATAATACAATGAAATGCAACAGTTAACAGATTATTTGTAAAGTATACTCTATAATGAAATGCAATCACGTGAACATCAGGGTGATGTCATTATGAAAAGATCATTTGAATACTAGAAATAATCTCATCAGTTTCAAGGTGCATTGCAGGATTTCCAGGGTAAAATTTCATTTTCCATATGTTTTCCAGGTGCGGACACCCTGATGATTTAATGGCTATCGAGATCATCGAGAAACTTCAGCTTCAACGAAAATTTGACTTCATATTGATGGATATCTTATACATGTATATGAATAAGTCGTGCTATGAATTGATTGTGTATCTTATTCCTCATTTTTGCCTTCAGGCCGCATTAGAGGAAACCGCAAACATTGAGGATTGAACACAAAATTAATCAATAAAGCTTCCTATTCAACTTTGAACAATATTATACTATTCAAGCGGATCTTCTCACTTCATCAACACAGTTCAGGCGCTAGCAGTAATGCAATTTTGATTTTGCTAATGAAATAGTATTTCGAGATATAATAGCTCACCTTCTCTAAATACTGACTAATGACAAGGAAACCGCGGCTGTATTGAAATTGTTGCTGATTGAATTGGGAATGATTCAGAAGATCATAAATTAACGACATAAGGACGGTACTGAAAAATAAAAATCTTGATTACAAAATTTCATCAACCGTATTCATGATTATGATGCATGTTATCCTAAGAAATGCATAGCAGGAATACGTGCAAACATCTCATGACAACTTATCTTCAGTGCATTGCAATTCAATGGCGAAAAAGGATTGCTAACAAAACAAAATAGGATTGCTCATAGCAGTGGGTCGTCAAAGATAATTGAACTCAAATTCGGTCTTTTATTTTTTCAGATTATTTCATTTTTATAAATGCCCATCAACGTCCTCTGAACTCTCTTAAAAATCCTCAGGATGATAAACCAAGTTTAAATAGTTGATTAATGAATGTCAAAAAATTATTGATAAAACTCTGTGACTGTAGTTCTTGCTGTTACACGACGCCTAAGAAAAACATGATTAAGCAAAGTAGGTATAGAACAAGCCGACAACTGTCGTCAGCTAATGAACAGCATCAACTCATTCACAGTATTACTGAAATGCAGAATTTGTGCAGAATAATGAAATGTTGAAATTTCTACCAAGAATGTGCTAAAAATCCACGAGGCACACCAGCCTGATCTAAGTGGTGATTTTGACCACTTACAACACCGTAGAAAAGGCACATTAATATATTATTTAAATGCATTATTGACGGAAATTTGTATAAAATTATTTTCAAAAGAATAAAAATTCGACGATTATTAAGACGATTATAGCAAGTTTCATTTAAGTCCAATGATTATCAAGAAATTAGTTCTTCCACGATATCAGATGTAATTAGTAGTTTGATCGGTAATCCTCTACATAATTAGAAGATAATGCCTCCTCAATTTAGTGGATCGTCTTCTGTGAATTTCGCGTGAACGCGCTGTAACTTTCCGATTATTACTCGTCACATTTCAAGCGAACTTCTTGCCTTAAATTCATTTACGAATAATTACGGAGCTCATGAACCACATCCCCTGCTCGATGATTTAGATTTAAATGAACTTTGAATCAGATCAAGCAGTAATCCTGGCAATCAATTGAAAGCAAATGAAGTGCAACTCGAGTGTACCTTATGTTTTTCTGTCACTTTCTAATACACATAAACAGAATTAATCATCTGCATTTTGTCGTAGTTTCGAATAGAAACTTTATCAATAGTTCACTGTTTGAACACTTGTCAAATCAAAGCATCGTTGCAGTAGAACATTTGTTAGTATCGTCTCTCCAATGAAGTGAGTATTAGATGGCTAGTTTAGGTTTTTAGACACTGATCATTAGGGCGACAATATAGATATAAATACATATAAGAATTTTTTCATTGAATAACGCCTAGCGTCGTTCACGGCTCATAGTTGATAGCTGTGCTAGGGTTGAAAATTCGGTAAAAAATTACTTAAGAAATTAAAAGCAATAGCCATGATAATGATGGACGTTTAGCTAAGATGATGAAGACATAAATCAACACACAACAACAACTCACAAATACTCTGAAAGGCACTCTACATTTACCTATTAACATAGCGGCTTTTCTGAATTCATGTTAGTTTTTCTTTCTTGTGATATACTTGATGTTACGAATAATTATCTTTTGAACTGCACTGATTTTCATTTACGAGTACATGGAATATACGCTTTCTTGTCTTTGCAAATTGGTGCTGTAGAGACATTATGAAGCTTAGGCTACATATACTCTATGGTGTCCTTACAATCATGGAAAGTTAAGAAGCTGTCATAAAAAATCAAAAGCTGACAACCATAATTTTCAACCACTCTTCAAAGCTTAATAATTATTTCTATCATATCCAATTTTGCTGATTATGAGAGATTAATAGTTAATTTATATCTACATTATATCAATATATTTGAAAAGTCTGACAATAGAAATAATAAATAAAAGAACATCATTTACCCAATTAAATAAATGATGAATCAAAGTTTCTGGAGGTAGGAATAAACTGTATTTCAATCAATGCGAGTAGGAAAATAGTCATTCTCAGTGTGAGGTATGGAGTTGTTTCTCCTGAACAAGTTCATCAATTCGGGGTAAAACGTTCGACACAGCACCTCGGAAGTGGTGTCTTTTTGGTTGAGTCAGACGATTCCGGCTCTTGGATTTGATCGTCAAGTATGTGTAAAAGTCCTGCTCGCACTTGTATGGCACTGCTTTTGATTGGCAACAGCCTCCTGCAAACTGATTTGTGACATATTCGAGACACGACCCTAGTATGTCACTTCACGACTTGCACTGATTGCGATCAGGATGTGACTGCGCTCAATGAGTCGGAACCATGATATTTCACGAGAACTGCCAGAAACTAATTAATTGAAGTTTGAATTTTCGAAAACAGCAGAAAGTGATTTGTATAGCAAATGTGTACAAGCAAATTTACGAAAAATTGCCAGAATGTTTCACGCGTAACACCTGAAACGCCTCCGCATACCACCAGTGGTACGGGTACCACAGTTTGAGAAAAACTGGCCAAAGTACAATCAGCCAAAGTACTCACCGGTAAGTATAAATCGGTTGAAAGGTATGTGATTGTTGACGCGAAAGGGGTTGCAAATTTGATGCGTTTATCATATAAATTTAAAGAAAACTATTTAACCTAGATGATGTTCACTTATCAAGAATGGAGAAGTGTAAAAGCTATCCATGTCAAGTACCCTTCAAAAATTGAGCACTGGAAAATGATCGTCATAATTTCTCACGACTAAAATTTTAATTTCATACATTCAATTAAGGTATTTTTAGTTTAGATATCGAGAAGAACATTAGCCCCCAATAGAATCAGGGTAAGGAGCCAGAAAAATTGAATCCGAGCGTTGCACTAGAAGGAATATGGTACTAGAATCTTGATTTTCTTGTTCATCAAACCTTTCCATCTAACAGTGCAGCGAAAGTCATTATTTTTTCTTAATGCCAACATCAGTCAATATGCCGACGTTTCTCTATGAGAAAATTCATGAAGAAAATCAACCATTTGACAATCAAGATGACTTACGTTTAATTAGATGCTAATATGCATAACATATCATATTCGACCATTTTTTGCTTTTGCCCTAGGTATCAAACGGATGCAGCATATGTAAGGCGCATCAGCACGACTGACAGTTTCGACTGCCTGTCATTCAAGCAATAACCTAGAATGTCTTCATAATCTCGACATTTATGCAATCAGCTAATATTCGCGATGAACACCTAGATCGCTCGCACACTGCTTAATTTCCCGCTTTGCAATTCAGGCACGGTCTGTATTGTGTACGACTTGGAATTTCACTCCTTCAATCTTATTTTGATTGGCAGCAGTGACATTCTAGTCTTACATGTAGAGAATTCTATATATTGAAGTTCCATCGAAAATTTTGACTAATCAAATCAAACTTCAATTTCTCACGCAAGATTTTGTTAGTTAGCAAGCTGGTGCTTCGATTTCAATGCATGGATTGCGCTTCGTTTTATTTTACATCAAAGACGTGATGCATTAGCAGTTGACCGTGAAGTTGAAATTGATGCAGTCCATATTGAAAAGCACATCGGAGCTTCATATCATTTGTATAATTTGTAAGCTATTTATGTTTTCTAACAAAATAAACACTTCGCCTATTTTCATCCTTTTTACTTCTTTTAAATATTATTGATTACTCTCCAATCTTCTTAGATCTTCCTCAACACAAACTTTATTCTACTATTCATAAATGCTTCTTACTTATTACTATCACTATTATAAATTGTACTACTTATGAAAGTACAATAGAAATCAATAAGAAACGCTAGATCTCCGCAGTGAGCTTCACTCGTTTGAGTCGTGAATTAGCAGGCATACTCACTCCGGAATTATTGAGTTTTGTTTTTACTCAAGCGACCAAGATTTCCATCTTCAGCATGGGAGTTAATTTTACATGTACTCCAAATTACAAAAAACATGAAATAATCCATCATCTTACATATACTACAAATTTATAGAAAGTTGGACAATCGTCATTACCTGATATTCTTGCCAACATCTTTCCCTTTAGCTCCTGGCTCCTCGCAGTCCAATTGACTGAAGAGGGGATAGAGGGCTTGGATACCACCTAAACTGTGCAGCGAAGCGTTGATGGATTGAGTAACAACTGGGGTCACTTCCTGAAAGAAGATATTAAAATTACAACATACGAAAACAATCGAAATGTGATCTTATCAATCGTCGATCAGCATTAAGAATAATGAATGTACATGTACTATTTGGCAACATAATACGAATTGCTTGACCACTTATAATTCTTACTAAGTCATAGCCCTCTTTAAACAGCATCTTTTGTATAAGTATCATATTCATCTAATTATTAGTCATCATACATCATTATTACGTCTCAAATTTCATAAAAATGAAAACAAAAAATTAATATATCTGGAGCGAAGGAAGTGTCGTGACATATAGAAGTAATTTCTGATTCAAATGAGATCAGGAAGTAAAACTTTGATTTTACCAGTATAGCTGCTTGAAGGCTACATCTCCCCTTCGAGGGTTTGAGATACAGTGAGCCTTACTTAGGCATCTAGATGATTTTATCTCCTTTTGACTCCTAACTATATTCTCGGTCACAAGATCACAAGAATGAAAGTCCAAAGTCACCAACCCCCTGCACGAAATTAACAAAATAATTAAATATTGAGCTGCATCCTCTGTTGAAAAATGGGAACAGACCTAAATAGCTGTCATTTCATCCAATATCAGGAATCATCGGCAGTCCTAGTTCACATCCCTTAACATCAGCCATGCCCGGGTAATGATTCCTGATATTGGATGAAATAGCAAGTATTCAGGTATGTTCCCATTCTACAACTGAGGATGCACCTCAATCTTTAATTATTCTATTTACATTGTATTCGCAAAATACAGGATTTATTGATTATTGCAGACGCGCTAACTTATGCGATTTGCCAGTAGTGCGTTTAAAGTGATATTCAGTGAATGCTCGTCGAAATTTCACTAACTTGCTAATTGCGAATCTGTACAAAGTTGATAAGCAGCTTTTGGAGATGGAGAGAACATTGCCAAACCTTAGAATCAAATTGACGTGGTTCAGTGGTCTTCGTGGCACACTGGCTAAGTGCTTGGCCCCAAAAGTATCATTGGAAGTCGGCAGGAAAGGCATCCAGACTTGAAGTACCACAGACCCACGGAAAAGTCTGACTATGTCAGCACCATCCAAGCCCCTAGCATATGGAAAGGTGACGTTAAAAGCTTCATTCATCATCATTTGAGTAATAAAGCACAGGCATTTAAAAAGCTCAACTCAAATAATTATCATCATTTAATCTCCTAATTCCTTTCACAATGTACGTGCAGCTCGATCTTTCCTTCATAGCGTTGAATCCACTTATTGCTAGTTAGACCCACTTATGCATGAAGTAGTTACTTTTTCTAATCTCCATATTTAAAGCTTAGTATCAATAATTGATCGTTTTAAGTGCTGCAACCTTATCAAACATAATCCAATAAACGAGAATCATTAATGTTGCCGTTAATTTGCAGTGCTGATTGAATCTTCAGTTGGCAAGGAAAATTGTAGCTCATGATATCTGTTATGTTTGGAAGAATCGCAGATGCAATATTCAAAATCCTTACGATATCTATCCAAATAATCATTAAGTGAATACTAACACAATACTGACAGAAATTAGCTTAAGTTGTTATTCAAATTCCTATCACACAGTCATATATATCTTGTTTAATCATATTATACGACTTTTAACCTTGTTTTTCACTGAAAAGTCTGGTGATGTCTCCTTTTCACTTGCCTGACGATGGACACAGGTGATGATTGAAAAATTTCGTAATTTCAAAGAATTGAAACAAACACAAACATTTGTTTTGATAGGAGCTTCTAAATGGAAAACAAATCACTAAGCTCATTTTTTTGAAGTATCACTCAATCGCGTCATATTTCCATTTGACTTAGCTTACTTTTATCTCAGCACAATTGAAACTGTTTTCAATGTATTTTGACGAATTTATTGACTCGGCCTTTTTTAGATATGGGATTATACATACCAATTAAAAAAATAATCAAATTATACTGTGGTCTTAAGATTGCTCATCACGATATGATGTTATTGCGTCACGATGATTTCAAACATCATCATATATGTTGCAATGCTGCTACTTTTCTTGGTTAAAAATCGAAAATTGTACTTTTCAATAAAAGATAAGTCAATGTATTACCAACTATCTAATGTGCAAATGGAATGCGATAAATTAATAGATGTGGCATGAAGTCGATTAACAAACATTAACACCGTTGACGAATGTGAATAGGTTCATAACGATTGATAAACTCGTTATTAGGATACTCTACCATATTTTAAACATGAAAATTGATTGACAAGGACCGTAAATAGATTCATTAATTTCAAAGTCATACCATTTAACTTTCTATGTTCCTTTAAATACATTGTGTTAACTCAACAAGAATTACTTCAAATCCATCATTTTGTAACTTTCATTATTCTGAGTTAAAAGTTTCAAATTATACAAAAATCCAGCTATAAATAATTCAAGCGCCAGAAGTTTTGGCTGAACGAGTGTAGAATGTTACTAGAAAATTCGAGATTGATGAACCATAGTTCGCTAGAGAGGGAAGCAGCAAGTATTTGATGGATCAATTTCATGTAAAAAAAGTCTACTTTTAAACCGAAGCTTTAAGGTCAGATTTCGAAGCGTGATACGATTCGACGTCACTCCGCAGACAAGAACAAATATTTTAATAGGTATGACTGCTCATCATTTCTTGCGTTAGTCTGAAGTCAACTGAATTTCGGATTGCTATCCAATGTCATCATATTGAAATTCTGTTTCCAGAAGTAGAAAATCACAATCAGAAGTTTAGAAACTAACATGTCATGAAATGCGCGGAGATAAACGAATGATGAGACCAGTAGCATTGGGTTACGCAGATCTGTGTACATGTCTAATGCTATCTTACAAGTTAAAATGTGTCTAGATTACAAACACGTTTTTTGATACGCATTCCTATTGGAAGGACAGAGTGAAAATGCAATGTCTACACACTTCTTTTCGCAATATATTTCATTACAGCATAATGAGGTAAGTACACGAGGCATCATAATTTGCACGAGGACTCATAATTGAGTACATTAAATTTTACTCGATCCTTTCAATTCCCATGAAATGAGTGATGACTGCAGTCAGTTTAAACGATGCTGTTTGACGCGCGAATATTTCTGCAGATGGCATATTTGATTATTCCCATTAGGATTCAATTTAACAACAAAATCATTAGCAGCATCCCTTTTCTTTGACAGACTTTGTATTGAAAAATTTCACCGACAATTTCTTGTTTCCTCATCTCTTACCGAGTTATGTTGTCGCAAACGATTCTTTCGAGACACTGACCACGACCATCTCTTTCCTTTGGGACTATAGCGGTCAAACATGTCACCTAATTTATCCACAGTCCAGGGAAATTACTCCGCCGTAAAATTTCTCAAATCCAATCAGCCAGGTATGAAGATTGGACAACGGTCATTCAGGAAATGAATAACAAAGTCATCAGAGAATCATTCCTTCACGAGCGCAGACTAGAGACGCCAGAACTCATTCCGGAAACTTCATCTTCAAGTTAAGTCTACCTGTGGCTTCGCCGCGTCGCTTCCATTCCATCTTTCAATTCTGATTTGTCTCTCTTGACCATTCGGTCAGAACTCAGTTAAAAAGGACAGCAAGTGCTGTTTCTCGTCTGAAGTTAACAGACGTCTGCCCGATCTACCACAGGAACGTAATGAGCAGCAGCCAAATTATCTGACGCATCCGAAATGAAGAATGACACGATATGACTTGCATGTTTCAGAAATATACATGAAACTCTCTTGAGATGAATAATGACTGCCCGAAAATCAAAGTTCCTCAGCCTCTAGGAAACCCATCAAATGTTGCTTACATTGAAAAATCCGTAGAATTTCAATTACGTACTATTCTGAATTTGCATGAATTTCAGAACATACAACAGGCATGCGGGGGCTCCGAGGAAACTTCTGATATTGGCCCTTCAATAGCAGGGCCGCTACCGTCTCGAAATGAGGTAATCAATGACAATGCCAATGGGTCTCTACCGCCTAAATGAGATCCTCAGTGACAATGACAGGAAACCCTTATTGCTTCGATGATGGATGGTGCGACCACAGTGACCCATTCCCTCCATCCCCCCCCGCAGTGATTGCCTCGCATATTGACCGTATACCCCAATGATTGATAACATTGTGAGAACATTCCTCGGAGAGACGTCCAAAATAGTTGAGATTTTTTCTAAATTATTTGTTTCCTTACTATATACATGTGGGCATATTCTGATAGCTACAAGTTGCTCAAAAATATTCCCAAGGAAATGACAACATCTAAACTCTGCTGAAGTCCAAGGTTGAGATTTGGTAGTTAACATTTAAGTAAAGGTAGTAAAGAAAGTAATTTTAAGTAATTTAAAATTTAGGTAGAGAAGATTTGGTACTCAGAATTAACCTTCTTACTAGTCGTAGAAATTTTCAATTTAATCCGATGGAAGTTGCAAATACAACTGGGAATGCTCCATATAGAGACAGCTAACCCTTTAGGGTTTAATGGTAAATTTTTATACCACCAATTATCTACAATACATTCCAATAGCATTGAAATACTATATGAAATGACACTATTTTTGGTTTTTGTGCCTTACCGGGAGTAAAAAGAGCCAGATTGACATATCTACAAGTTTGCCTTAAAAAATCGATCGATCTGATTTGAATACATTCACTAAAAATGGGTACATTTTCATTGTCAGCATATTTCATGACCTAAATTTGGCAAGCGGTGATAAATGGCGTGTCTCATTACACTTATGCTACTAAATTTTGAAGAATGTGAACTGCATGAATATAGTAAGTCTAGTAAGTCATATTTGTTGCGAAAAATTTAAGACTTCACACGAAAATAATAGTATACAATGTAGGTCGTACAAAATATACCATAAAGCTCTAGGGGATATTATATTGAATGAGTAATCATTGTGCTATTATGAAACGAATGAACGCTTCTGCTAGCGATGGGACATAGTGAATGTAAGCAACAGGTAAGCAGATTGTGGGAGATAAGACATTGATGTATTTCTTTTATTCGAAATAGGCTTTCTGTCGGATGTGAACCCCATACTTCTAAAACTGATACCAAATGATGACCAGAATCGTTATCACACAGTCACGCGAACTTCGACATCAGGGTTATTTCCACAAGCATTTTGATAAATGTACAGGATGGCGCACGTAAACCGCCGGATTTTAAACTTTTATTACTCCTCAAATATTCATCCGATCGTCATGAAATTTCGACTCATACTAGTTTGGAGTATAGGATTTATGATGATTATACCTGTTGTACTGAGAATTGTCAGAAAATTCTGATTCTATTGACCGAATGACATGTAGTAAAATAGACATACCAACAATGTATCATAACATGTAAAATTTAATGATAAACTTTTCCCTTTATTTCCCCCACGTCTTTATCAATAATGACCAAAACGAATTAAGGTAGATATCATAGAAAACATTTATTAAATGAAAAACATAAGAAAAAAGTGTTAGTAGTCATCAAACTTCAACGTGTCCTCCTCCATTCTCGAGGACGGATTCGAGTCGCTTTTGGTAGGCCGGAGCAGTTTCTCGACACATCTCAGTTGTCACTTCTTGAAATGATTGTATGATGCGGTCCTTTAGGTCTTGCATGGATGTTGGCCGTGTATGGTAAACCTTGGACTTGACAAAACCCCACAAGAAGAAATCGCAAGGCGTCAGGTCAGGTGAATGCGGTGGCCAGGGCATGTTAGGAGATCCACGTCCCATCCATCTCTTAGGCATCTTCTTGTTCAACCACTCACGCACAGGAAGTCCCCAGTGTGGAGGTGCACCATCCTGCATGAGTATGATGCTCCTGCCTTTTCTGTCCGACTGCACTGCTGGCCAAAATTCCTCCTGTAGCATCTTGAGATACCGATCCTTGTTGACGGAGGTGTCGAAGAAGAACGGTCCGTAGATACCTGATTGGCTGATTGCCGCCCAGACGTTGGTGCGTGGCGAGTGCATAGACTCTTGCTTGATCCAGTGAGGGTTCTGGTTGGCCGAATAACGACAATTGTGGCGATTCACACCACCATCCAGATGGAAGTGAGCTTCATCGGACCAGGTTAGTTCCACTAAATGGCTCGGGTTGGCTTGGATGCGCTGTAGCTCCTGTTCTGCGAACTCCATTCGGTTTTCCAGATCCTCTTCGTGTAATCGCTGCACCACCTGGACCTTGTACGGATGCCATCCATAGTCATGGAGGATGCGCTGGATAGTGCGGCGACTCACTTGAAGGGCATCAGATGCACGACGGGTAGATGTGTTTGTGTCCTCCTCGAAGTGCTGCACAACTCGTTCCACATTCTGCTCCGTTCGTTCAGAAGATGACCGGTCCCGCTTGACAGTCACCGCACTACCACTGGTCAACAGGTTTGTGTGCCACCGCTTTATGGTACGGGCATCCGGTGCTCTCGCGTTCTTGCGATACTCTGAATGATAAAGCCTTTGTACCTCCACTGAACTCTTGAGGCATTCGTACCAAGCCGCGCATTTTGCTCGTTTTACAACCGAATAATCATCCATTCTTCTATGTTCAATTCTTTTCAGATAGTGATTTAATCGTCGAATGGTATTTTACATGACATGGAAGTAACTGAACAATATTCACTTCAAGACTGCGCACAATTCGCTGTGCAGAATACGATTCATGTTAAGTTAATTAACTTGATCTAGATTTTCGATGTCAACAAAATGACTACATGTCATTCGGTCAATAGAATCAGAATTTTCTGACAATTCTCAGTACAACAGGTATAATCATCATAAATCCTATACTCCAAACTAGTATGAGTCGAAATTTCATGACGATCGGATGAATATTTGAGGAGTAATAAAAGTTTAAAATCCGGCGGTTTACGTGCGCCACCCTGTACATTTATCAGTGCTTGTCGATGACGATGACAAAGACTTCATCAATGCAGATGTAGAAGCGTGATTACACAAAACAATCACTGAGGCCTCTCCAATTGAAAGTAGGACTTCTAAATGTGATGTGAAAGAGGATTTTTCTAATTCTTGGAATTCCAAAACTCAACTTCAGCCTAATTCTTCATTTGCTTATATGCTATCAATTGATATAATTCGATCCGACATGTTTGTGTTGAATTGCCTACAGACCTACGAGTCTTCTGAAAGGGTCTGGACTGGATTGAACTATTGCAGATTTTCTGATTCCACAATCTGAACTATAAGCAAGACAGTAAGGACTTGCTCATTCTATTGAAGAGGAAATTATCAATGTCAGGGGAACAAGTTTAAACTGTTTTTCTATTTTTTAAGGCACTTCTCAATGCTCTATTTTTTCTTGTCAATCTAATATTCACATTTTCTCGGCGGAAACGTTTTTTAGTTGATTATCAATTTTGTTGGAAAGATATGGGAATGGAAAATATAAGAAGTCAGTATGTCTTTGCTCTTGCTTTTTTCGTACTGCGTTGGTCTTTTTTATCATTTGACTAGGATGATTATGTTGACGGAGTATTTCGTTGAATTCGTTCTCATGTTTTCTTAAAGCTGATAAATCTGTACATCTGCTTGCAAGTCGTGACTTTCATTGATGATAAGATTTTGTTTTAAATAAAATTATACTAAAATTATAATAAATTTTTTTACCATCAGATAAGGGCTCAGAATTTTGCGTGATTACCAATGAAGCATACAGTGAAGCAGGTATGAAACATCCCACAGATACTTCAACTTACAAACCTGTGAACCGCATGACTATAAAAACTGTTGAACGGAAAGTTAATGCGGTTTGGAACAATATCGCACTTGAAAATCACTATCCATTCTTTATCAAAAAGAGTTACATCACCAACAATTCAAAGATGCCATATTTTTATCACTTAATCAAGACTCATAAAAATGATAATGAACTGAAAATCAGACCTATTGTGTCAAACATTAATGGTCCAACTTCCAAATTATCATGGCTGATAAGTAGACTACTCTCTCCAATCCTTAAACGAATTCCCGCACATCTCGAATCAAGCAATGAGCTGATTGAAGCAATCAACCAAAACAGGAATCAGATATAACATTATCCTTGTAGCTATACTGCTATTCCTATAAATGACGCAATTACGGCAGTTATCAATAAAATGAAAGACTGTAATATAAATAGCCTGAAAGGATTGCATCTTGAACAAATTGAAAGGTTTTTAACCGTCATTTTGAGAAATACCTATTTTGAATTTGAAGGCAACATTTTTCAGCAAGTCAAAGTTCTACCGATGGGTTCTTGCTTATCAGGTATACTGGCAATTATTTTCATGGACGCCATTGAAAGTCAAGCATTGACAATGATGAATAGTGTTCCTTTGTTTAAACGCTATGTAGATGATTGTTTTGCACTCGTGAAAAAAAAGAGGACGCTTGTTTGCTACTAGAGCATCTGAATGCTCAGCACCCCAGTATCCATTTTGAAATTGAATTTGATTTGAATTTGAATTGAATTTAAATTGAATTGCTGCTTTTTGTCCGAATCTCCATCAACAGGGACATTTCAAAATTTATTGTGAATCATTTGATTTCACATCATTCGTATAGGCTGATTCATAGAAATTATTCATTCAATATCTAAATTTACGAATTCTCATGCGATGATGAATCATCCCAGCAGCCATTTATAATAGAATATAATGCTTACTAATTCAAATTATTAATTGCAGTAGTCCTAATGAGGACTGATGGCGTTCTCCAATCCTCAAGTGTGCAGATACAATGCTACTGTAACCATTGGATTAATCAGTTCGTAAAAGAACTCAATGGAGCTTTCTCGTGGCAATTGAGTAATTGGAATGGAAGCTTTTGACGAAAATAAACATTTTCAAAAGTAAGAGTAAAATTTCCTCTAGGGCATAATGGTATAAAAATGCACCACCTTCAAGGACATGTTCCTCTGATCTTCAACTCAAATATAAAATATGATGTCTTAATAGGACTCCAAAACAACTATTGATCAAAAGAAAATATGAATTAATTGCGAAATAAAGATCTGTGCCCTAAAGGGTTAAACGAGGAGCAGTTAGATTGCCAATCCATTGTTAAAGCTGTCACGGTCTCGAATCAATGATAGCATTTACATTAGTTACTTGCTTGTAATATTGTTTAGAAACTCCTAAATATTCTCAAACCATATTCAATGGGTTAATTTGAGCTTGCAGTATGACCGACATAATTGGAAAATGGAGACTATTTTGTTTACCGATGAAATTGTTTATACTGTAATATGTAGTGTCGCTATCAGTTAGCGATTGATTATACTACTGTCTTCAGTCTTGCACTGTCTCTGTGACCTTGTGAAGAAAATGATAGGTCAGTTCGATTCCTTGGTCAGACGAGTGTAGTCAAGGAAATAATTATTTACTCATACTCTCCACCCAAGACACAAAGCCGTACCAGTAAGGTGGGGATGAGGCAAGTTTCACACAAATAACTCTCATCAGATTAGGTGGCACCTCCCGAGGCGGTCAGACTAGAAACCTAAACTTCCTGCACCACCATACTGAAATGCATCTCTTAACCAACTGAGCTACCCTATCTCCGTTCTTGGTCGAATTGTTATCTTGTACTCTTTCTAAGTACTTGTCAATTCTAATGCAGTTGAAGTCCAGTTTCTGTGTCACAGGAATGGTATCATGTGTCACGTGTCATTGACTATTATGCATAATACTCTTGCATTGTGGAATTCATCTTGCTTTCATTCACCTGCCATTGACAAAGCCGTAAGGCGAAAATTCTGGCAATTTAATATTATGCTTACATTAGTACCCGAAGAAGTTTTTCATTCAACTTGTCAATTCTCTCTCGTATATTCCAACTACAGCTGAGTCTTAACAATCCGGTTGTCGCATTAGTCCAGATGGATGCCAAAACGTCTTAAATCCAACCTTTCTCTGTTAGTTCATCTCCCTCCGACGAGAAAAGCTGCGACCTCAGTCGAGATCCTGATTCTGAACAGTTAACCACGACTGACCCTTCTCACAAGGAGAAATACCGACATTCTTTCTCACTCCAACATCATCAGCGGCATGAAAAATTTAATAATTCATTGACACGGAAACAAATCTACCCGCAAGAGCAGGTACTCAACCTGAGGAACAGCCAATAATGACTCACGCAAGGCATTGCAAGTCACGGCTTCATGTGATCGACCAGCCTTCAAATACCTCTCATGAGTTTTGAGTGAAGGAGATTCAGAAAAGGATATATCTAGAAAAAAACCCAAACTTATTCTATCATTTTCATCGACCGACGGGCGCGCAATAAATCATGTTCTTTCTATGTCCCTCGGAAGATACTGTCGGCATTCAACATTCGGTTTGAATATAGAGAATCCTTGAGCACAAAACCAGTATCCTCTGGAAAATGAAGAAATTAAGATACTATAATTCCTATAAAAATCCTCAGTGTGCTTTATCTATTTGCTTTGAAGTCGCTCACATAATAGGTATAGCCGTAGGAAATTTTCAAAACCTATCGCAAAAACTGGATTACGTAACAGTAGACACACATCCCCTTGTCATGCAACATAAGTTATACTAACACATTGATTGGGTTCCAAGTTCCTAGCTAATATCACTTTCCTTGGCTAAAGATTCCTTTGTTAAAGATACGCGTCTTCAAATGCAAAGAGAATAATTGATTATCGAGTTGCATCCTCAGTTAAAAAATGGGTACAGCTCTGAATAGCCCCTCATCAGGAGGCGTAGTTCATCGACATCAACATCATCACGAAACATTCGGTTGCCAATGATTAATGCCTCAGTCGGGAAAAAGCAATTAATCGAAACACTTCTGACAAACAACGGAATAATTCAGCTTTATAAGTGCTTTTTTCGAAGATTATGATCACTTCTTGATGTTGCGGTTGTTTAGCTGTCTCGCGAATTTAGTATTGTGATAATAAATCAACAAACGACTATCATTGTCATTATTATTATCAACACAACTCCCTTGGGTCCTCGAATATCTGGATGAATTATTTTTACTGCATATTGACATAATACCTGTAGTGCTTTTCAATTAATTTCAGGTAAAAAACAGTTGTACACTCCATTGTCTAGTCTCATTATTTACCGCATTCTTTCATTGTCACCGCATTATCTCTGAAGGATGTAGGTTTTCGGACGTATCTAATGAATTTTGCGGTGTATGTAAATCAGAGCGCATAAAAATGCAAGCTGACGCAACTTACAAGTTGTGAAGACAAATTTCATTCCTTTCGGTCTTCATAAGCCAACACAGGAAGGTAATGAGGCAAATTCGCTAACCATGAAATTTTCAGCAATTTTCGAGAAATCTCTGCCAATTCTTTACTTGATAGATGAGTTCCGATAACATAAATTCTAGTTGCTGGACATAGTTTTGTATCGATGACAAGTAATAGTTAACTTAAAATGAAAATGCTTTGAGGACTGCCGAATGGAATTTCTACATCGTTCAATGATGAACAGTTGGGCAACGGCTAGTTCCATACAAATTTGACAATCAAAGGAGTCTGCGTGGAGGAGGACTCTGACATAAAAGTTACCGCCACCTAACTTCGTATCGCAATAATTTGATGATTGAACCAAAATTTTCTCATATCAACTAAAAACTTTTGATGTATCTGTTGCAAATGCTCAATGTTCTTGAGCTGAAAATAAGACAAACCATCGTTGAATTTCAAGGCAATGACGGGAAATGGAAAGAATCAAGATAATTTGATTTACATTTGACTGTCGTAATTCAAATTAAAGTTGACATGAAATTTCAGATTGAAGAATGCGAAGTGCTGATCTTCATAACATTTCGCATTCACAGATATAATGAGAAGAATTCGATTTCTAGAGATAAAAGATAGTTAAATGCATTGATCAAGCAAGATCATCGATTAACTTTTCATCAGCTTTAATTGCTGTGTGATGTTTGACACGCACCGCCACAAAAATATGATGCCTTAACTAGAATAAGCTAATACAGCTTTTAATTAGTAATCTTTTGATGCATCATTAAAATTTA
Organism: Prostheceraeus crozeri; assembly: GCA_907163375.1. Lineage (NCBI taxonomy): Eukaryota > Metazoa > Platyhelminthes > Polycladida > Euryleptidae > Prostheceraeus > Prostheceraeus crozeri. The sequence goes on from CAJQUW010003251.1 coordinate 155,532, forward strand.
CAAAAAAATCATAAAATTCATGCTATCAAATTGCAGTACCAGTCGATAAAGTGACAGCTGCGAAATATTGCACTTTTACGTTATGAAAAGAAATTATATGATTGAATTATCTAATCAATTTTATAGTAGCTATGGCTCACCTCTGGATTATTTCATAAAGACTAAGCACTATTATTATGTTGGCAATTCGCATGTGATGATGAGAAGCATTCCAGCAGTCATTTATAATAGAATTTTCTTGCTACTTCTATAATTAATAGAAGCAGTCCTTATGAGCACTGATGGCGTTCTACAATCAATGGTTTACAAATGTAATGCAGTTGTAACCATTTGATTAACCAGTTCTTACAGTTCTTAAAAGAACTCAATGGAGCTTTCCCATGGCAACTAATTAAGAAAAAAGCTTAAATATTTGACTGAAAAAAAGTGAGACAAAAATTTTAAATCTCAATATTAATGCACAGGACTAATCTAGTTCGACGTAGCGAAGGACATCGAGAAACCATTGAAAATGTCAAGAATATGAGTGCTTAAGCAGCCGGTGATAATTTCCTGACTCATTGTTACTGCTAGAAAATTTATCATTCTCCATCAACTGCAAGGAGCCAAAAATCAGAGCATATTAACGAGGTGATAAATGTCTCGTTCCTCAACCAACTCGATTTGAGTTCGGTTGTTTGAACATTGGAAAGAGGATACGATACAATCTCACGGGAAACAAAATTTTAGACTTGAATAACCGAACATTTATTTCCACACCAGAGATCGAAGAAATAGCTAGAAACGAGTTTTCAAACATCAACGGATATGCGCAGTAGAAAAGAATGCCAGACATAGACGACTCCAGTTCAATTGGAACATCATGCAATCGATGTTCGATTAGGTGATGCACACTAGAAATTGAGCTAAATTCGCATTGTTGTCAGTATAGACTTAAGCTATTTGCTAAACGCAGTTATCGAATAGTTAAAGCAATGTGCGGTTTTCATAACATTGTAGAAGACAATGCTCTCTCGTCAGACAAATAGTCGCTTATAACATTTTCAGTGCAAACGATTTCATTCTCAGGCGATAATTTAGCAGAATTTATGGACAATAAAATTCAGACTTCATTTGACTTTGAAGTGATCGGTTTCTTGAGATCTAGTTATTTCAAGCTATATGAAAAATGGATGAGCAAGTTAGTGAAAGTTTGGAGTTAAAACTGGACACAGAAATGAGTTACCGCTACTGTACCGAGAGCTACTGTAGCCCAGAGCGACAAGCATAAGTGACCAAAAGAAAGTTGAGATCAATGCGATTCCTTTGGTACCACTCCATTCCCGACCTCGCGCAATTCCCATAACGTGATACAAATTGCATTTGAATATTTAAAGAAAACATTCAAAACGTGGCCTGGGCATTAATTGGTTAATATAGCTGTTGAAAGTTATGCACGACTTAGTGTTCAAGTAGCATTATCATGTCAATCTACTCCAGCGATTCCTAACCAGTGTGCCACGGGAAGATTTCTGCTATGCCGCGAAGAGATAATTTGTGTAAGACATTTAACTTCATTTCGTTATGACAGCTGTGATGCCGTCGAGGGCGATTGACTGACTGCCTTCTTACTGACTGACAACAATCGACTCACATAGAGTTCACGCTACACACACAGCTGCTTATTTCTTTCTATTCTCGATATTTCTTTCCATTCTGAAAGAGATTGATTCACTGTCTGTGCCTGTTAAACGCTTTTAGATTTATTAACTGCCTTTAGGCGCCTTCTGAACTTGGAATATCCAACTCTAAGTAAAAACATCTAAGTCTTGCTGCGATTCTCACTTCAGATCTATGTGAACTGGGATATTCTTACCTAAAACACATTAAAAATTAAAAAAAAGAAATGCTAAGTATGAATTTTCCAAGTCTGTGAATATTTTCCCAAGCATCGGAATAGGCTTGTGTGACCTAACCAATTTGGAAATTTGAGCTTTATGACAGCAATGATAAAATAAGTTTGATAATATGGAATAATCCATTGTTTGATGCAAAACTTGCACAGGGAAATATTTGTATACACTGTCGTTACTAAAGCTAATTGCGCCTGCTAGTAACAAAATACATGTATACATGCCTCACGTAACGATTCATTCATTTTCTCTAGTTTTTGACAGTGTCATTAGCAGAGTATGAGATAGCTGGTAACAGCTGGCCATTTTCATACCTGTTCATAAAAATCAATATATTACAGTATTCGCATAAAGCCTGTTTAATTAAGACATTAGATCAATATAAAAACCACAGGAGTGCAGCCAGTTGTCTAATTCTGTGATTACAACAGTACAGCAGTAACACAAGTCCTAATTGTCAAACACCACAATAAAATATGAAAACAGGAGTTGAAGGGGATGATGAACTTTATGATAATACCCGAGATACTCATTCAACTATTCAAAAACTCGTGCTTGAACATCCCATTCATCATTCAATTTTCATCAGCACCAGATAAAATCGTCAAATGCCGATAAAGTTTACATTCGTGCATAAATGTCGCTGCCTTAAAAATACACATCAATAGCACACGAAGGTCTCGAAGCCGAAAAAAAGATGGAAATCGTTCAATTAGATGCTGGTGAGGACACGGAAGGCAATCGCGTGGCATCACGAGCTCTTCTAAACCCGACGTTCGGATATTTTAGGAGAATTCCAAGCTCGTCGACTGAACATAGTGATCAATTTGTCCCCACTTTGATATTTTGAACGAGCGTGCCTCTTCAAAGCTAAATTAAGAGTACATCAAGGGGACAGAGTTTGAAGCAGATGTTTCTCGCAATATTCGAGACACCGACAGAATTGAATATCGGACACAGCAGTTAAGATAATAAATCATTTTCAGTCGCTTTCATTGTTGCTTGGAAAATCAAATTGCCGGAATGAATTGTTGAGCAATTTCAATAATCTAGGTATGCAACGAAAAAGGAAATACATCCCGAAATCAATGTCTCCAAGCATGTCAAATTCAATGATTTTTGCTCTTCTGAAACGACGCAATAAGTCAAGCAAAAATGTCTTGGAAGTATCTCAAACTCTGATAAATAGCCGAGTTTGAGGTACGAATAATGTATCATTAAGGCAGCGAAACAACTGTCACATAGTAATGAATATCTAACAACTTTTTAGTAAAGGAATCGAGTAAACTAATTAGTTCTTCATAATTGTTCATCAAAAACCTAGCAGCTTGATTGTATCAAAATTCAGTCGATGGTCGTGCTTTCTAAAAATTTTCAATGTCTAGAATAAGCTGCTATACATTCACATATCCGTTTCATGCATGCCGGACATACGCTAAAATGTCTAAAATCTCCACATCTTCAAGTCGCAATAATTCAACAGGAACATACTGCAGCATAGTTGTGACTCGGGAATGAGGGAAGAGTATTTTCTGAGCATTCTTTTGATGCTCAGAAACGTCGATATCGGTGGACTAGGAGAGATATTGTCTCACTCACTCATCCCTTCAACGTCTGTCTTCTAGGCTCCGCTAGGTTGTACGGTCTTCTCCTGATGGCGATCTTCCACTTCTGTCGGTCATGAGCGTTTTCTTCTTTGAGACGGAGTCTGCGCATGTCATCTTGGACGGCATGGAAACAGGTCTTCCGGTCGGTATCTTCCCTTCCACTTCCATTTCGAACACTTTCTTGATCCACTCAGTCTGGTCTCTACGCCTCACGTGCCCAAACCAACGCAAACGCCGTTACTTATGACTTCAGAAATCGAAGGAAGTTCCATTGCTTGTCTAAGTTCTTCGTTAGACCTTCTGTCGGCCAGCTTTACACCCGACATCCACCTCACCATTCTCGTCTCGGCAATCAGTATCTGGAGTAAGCTCTCATGTTACACACGCAAAGCCCACGCTCAGACCCGTACGACATGCTTTGTCTGACGCAGGCGTCATAAACTTTCTGTTTTAATTTTAGTGACGGGGCCCTAGATGTCAAGAAAGCCGCCAACTCTCGAAATTTGCTCAGACCACACCGTATGCGCGCCGTAACTGCAAGGTCTGCTAGGAGAGATATTGTGATATTGTAATATTGTCACGATCGACTCAACCAAGATGGAAGTGCATGGTCTATAGTAAGAATCACTGCGTTATAAGCAGTAGCAATCATCCTTACAAACATCAATTTCCAGAGATCGATGGAAGAATTACCAGTACAAGGTCAGCGCAGATTAAAAAATTCTCGAATCCACATTGACAATTGGCAACATGGCAAAGTTCGTTGCCTTAGAAACATTGAGGCATCTGCTCAATAAAAGGCATTACAAATGCTCTCCTTACATCAGAGTATAGCTCAAGAGACACCCTTTCTCAAAACGACTGGTTCAATATCATCTCCGTGGCACAGTAGTTAAGTGCTTGGCCTAGCGATCTTTCGGTTCAGAGGTCGAGCCCCAAAAGTGTCATTGGAAGTCGACAAGAACGGCATCCGAACTAAAAGATCATAGCGCTCCAGATTAAAGTCTGACTGTATCAGCACCGTTCAACCACCATTAAGGTGGAGTAGTGACGTTACAGTTTCATTTTTTAATATCATACTCAAGTTCTTTCTTATTGAAATATTGGGATTTCTAAAGTGAGAGATTTGGATCACTTAAACCTATTCGCAACAGCTAAACTAATGCAAGAGTATGATAACAAGATCAAATACCTGGGAATGCAGACTTTCAAATGGTGTTAATGTGCGACAAGATTGTAAGGCACGAGGATCGGTTGAATCACGACAAAAATTATCCAAACATCATTTTTTTGCTTTGCTGGGAAACTGATGGTGCGGTGATAAGATAGCAGCTATATTTTATTCTCAGTGTTATTTGAAGTTTCATAAGTCGATAGACAATGCTTGATGAATTTTTCACAGTTAATTCATCATGAGAGCACTTTGCCGATTTTCAAGCAAAACCGAAAGAAAAACTTATTTGTGGATATTATCAGAATTCAAATGTTAAATAGAATAATTGAATATTGAGTTGCATCCTCGGTTGAAAAATGGGAACAGACCTGAATAGCTGCCATTTCATCCAATATTAGGAATCATCAACAGGCCTAGTCACATATCTCAACATCGACACAACTCTCTATTTAAAGTTGCAGCCATGCCCAGGCAAATTTGAGATTTCCAATTAGCAGGTTAGTGAAATTACGACGGGCATTAAACATCACTTTAAACACACTGCTGGTGTACTAACTTCGGCGATTTACCAGTAATGTGTTTAAAGCGATATTAAATGAATGCCCGTCGCAATTTCACGAACTTGTTAATTTTAAATCTCAAATGAAGTTTGTGTTGCATGTATTCGCTACTTCGTTTTTAGCACTTTTCTTGTTATATCATACTGAGACATCACTCATTTATATATCATGCATAGTATATTTACATTTCTTATTTTTAATGACAAATGGCTGTAATATGAATACTTGGTGCCATCGATATGATAAAATCCATGATTGATACAAGTGCGTCATAAAATCATCATGCCACTTCAATTATCGATCACAGATTACATTCCAGCAGGTATCTTATTTTTTCTGGTTAGTAAAACCTGAATTTATTTAAGTAAATAAATATTTGAATAAACTCTATCAATTAATTTATCCATTTTAAGCAAATGATTGAAATAATTATCTAGCTGGATAGCTACATTTTTGACAGAAATTCGGCCTGCATTTTTAAAAAGCATGACTTTCATCAATCCAATCTCTCTGAAAAATAGATACAGGAATCATTATGTAAAGCCATGGCACACAGGAAATTAAAGAAACCGAAATGCATAGCTGATTAGGTTTCCTGATGATAAACCGGTATCGAGATTTGTATTTGCCAATATGTATCTTGTAATCCTGCTACTTTCTCAATTTGTAATTTTCGATTATTCACTGCTTGATTTCACTTTATGTTATATTCTTATAATTGGATTTTGTCATTTGCTTGGTTTGCCTGTGGGAGCGATTTTCAGTCTTTTCAGGACTAGCTGCAAAAATTCTATAGAAATCATGACAATCAAATATGTATACTTACCCCACTCATCATTGCATGAGATGAATGGACGAATATGGACGGATTGGTACGTGGAGTCTGATCTAAAGATAGACTGCCGTCACATGCTACGGGGTTGTAGAGAAAGACGATCGAAGTTTGAAGTCGACCCTCGTACAGAACTTTACTTTGTGAGTTATTCAACCGCAGCTGCGATTCTTTGTGAAACTTGAATTGACCCTGAAGAAAATTGATGACAATAAATGGACTTGCTGAAACCAAAACTTAAACAAAAGTAGACACATCCAGAATAATCAACTTCACTTTTATGCTGTTTGAGAGTAGTTTCAAAATTCCTACATCATTGGGTATAGGAGTATTGGGTACAAGAGCTGAAATGAGTCTGTTTTAAAGTCAAAATGATGATCCTTGCACTGCGTTGACAAAGATCAATTCGTCTTGCATACATATACTGTACATCATTACAGTATTGTTGATGTATGTACAGAATATTCAATTGAATCCAAAATCCTCGGTTTTTTGTGCTATGTCCTTTGTGAGAGCATAAGCCCTCTCTACACGACCTTCGCAGTGTACATTTAGATTGACTTTATGAAAACATTCGTATGTAAGATAATGTCGATTTACATATGCAATTATGCTTGCAAATGATTCATAATCACCGTGCACATCAAAATCAATATTACATATCAGTCCTTGATTAACCCGACAAAATAGTATGAACAAGCCGAAGAAAGACATTTTGGTAAAAACTGAAATTACTGTTATTGACAAACTAATAATAATATCAAAATGCGCTTAAAGTAAATTCGATATTTAGTCAACCGATGTGAAAAACTAGAAAAATATAAAATTCGATTGACACGGCATAATTTGCATACGAGTATACAATGAGCACTGTACATTCGACCATGAAGTCCAACTCAAATTAAATACCACATTAAGTAACAAAAGTAGCATATTCATTATTCAATAATTTAGAGCATGAACATATGATCACAACATCACAAAAGATTAACTACAACAGTACACCAAACAAATGATCACGGTCGCAGGCGACGACTCTAAAGGAAAAAACGGCTTGGTAGTTACAGATAACATCACGCTGTCAATGCGACTAAAAGAAATATATCACTCAAATAATATTTTCTTTTCACGCAGACATTTGTTGTTCTTGAATCACAACCAAATTGATGGGCCTTCTTGAAATATAAATGATTCACACAACGGGGATCCTTTGAACTATTATTATGTCACATCAATATCCGCAGCATAAACATAAAATTTAAAGAAATAACTTATGTCAAATTGTGTACAACTATCTTTTAAAGCAAACATGATATAAAATGAAATGTCGAATATTGTGAACTATTCTAAGGGAAGTCTACTGAGCTATCCTGACTATTCTAAAACATGAAAAACTGAGAATAACATAAGTACAAGAATCAGGAGCAAGAACTGGGAACTTTCAACATGTGATAATAAAGTGCTGCACATGCATCAATAGTTCCGACAAAATTATTTCATTCAATTATATTACAGAGCTCATTGTGACACTCACCTTGTAACCAGCCCCTAGGGCGTAGATTGCTTGAAGCTGCTGCGGCGATAATGCATCTGAGAAGCCGTAAATAGAGCATATTTGTCCGCAAAACATACTATCTAGTTCCTGCTCAGGCGAAGAACCAATGAAACAGCGGTCGAATTGCTGGAATAAAACTTAATCTCTTGAGATAGATGCGGCAGTGAATCCAAGATAGTAAACAAATACTAATACAAACAGCGCAGATGAAAGGATACAACACGAGACTAACTGTTGTGTTACACATTTTACACATTCCATACATTATTCGTTCGACCTGTGAAAACATTCTCATGACTACGTTGATAGAAATATAAGTGAGAAAATTTTCTTTCAAGTTATCAGAAGCATTTTTTGTTTCAGAGTCTGATGATTTCAAGAGAATTACAGAAATGGCAATTATTTTCAATAGCAGTCTGCTAACAATTTTTGAGCATAGAAAATGCATTGAGTTGTATTTCCGACCAGAGATAAAAAAACGTGTAAAATATACATTCAGCTCAATGTCACAAAAATGTGTTGTGCAGAGGGATATTAGAGCAAAACCTGGATTCTCGAAAACATTAAACCCCATTTTCTTATTTTTTTACTTTCCCTATCCCACCCAAGGCAAGAAGTCAAGCTAAGGGTGGGGCAGCTTTCGCACACTCGAAGCTCTTGTCAGTTTAGGACCAGCAACCTCTTATGAGACTACTCACAGAGCATTTCCATTACCAAATAGGTCATTTTCAACAACCTAACAGGAAGAAGTACGAAGAATAAGACACAATTTGCTTGCACTACAATGACATGAAGGAAATCATTGCATCAAATGGTCACATGATATGCATCTTCTCGATCTAATAAGCGCACATTCTTGTGAATGCTACGCGTGCATCTGTTTGCTGTAGTTTTCATGTTCTCCTAACTTCATTCCCACAAAACTCTTTCGACAGACATATTGAGGGACTATATCGCATAGTTAGCTCTGAGCCACGTGCGCCCTGCTCAATTCTCATGGGGGTGTAGGCCAGAGATGGATCGCAGACTCGCTAAAAATCAGTGAATTATATTTGTGAGTTGCTTTTCTTTCACGACTCGTACAGTAATATGAGAAGCAATTTATTCTTGAAAGTGGGTTCACACAGCAGATAATGTGGGCGATAACTTATTGGCACTTGGTTAGTTTTCATGAAGTTAATTGGGCGGGGGGGGGTATATCTAGCATCAGTTTTCTGATTTGTGAAGGAGCAGGAATGATATCAACTGACAATTTTGCTTCATGATCGAATCAAATTCATTAAGTAAACCCATACTCTTTCATACTTCAATTACAAGCTCGATCTTTGTAAGTTCCAAAATGACTTTTTGAGGCCATTCATTGAATGAAACAGTTGGAAATCTGGTTAAAGCTGGAATTATTACATATTTATTTGATACCTCTCATCAATAGAGAGCCCTTGTCTGCAATAGCATAAAATATGACGCATATATATATACCGTATTATCGCGCTTTTAGGTACGTGTGCTTATAAGCGAAAAAAGCTTGTTTTCACTGTGATGCAGATGTGCATTTTGTTCGCTTATAAGCACATGTGCTAATATCCGGATATAGGCACACCCTAGTCAATGTGATTTTTCGTCTCTCTTTGTAGCCCACATGATTAAGAGAACTCCAGGTGCATCATTATAATGAACATTAGCTAATTATTATGCGCGAAACATGTATTTTCACTTCACATGTTGAACTCTGATTCCTGTTACATCAGCTTACAAATGAGGTTGAAAATCTCCGTCAATGCTAATGCACAGCTGTTCTTATTGAGTTGCATAAGCTGACCTCCTTTGACAGCATAACTTTCACAAGTCAAGGCGCTACTGCTACAAGGGATGGGCTCCGCTCCTTAGATACCAATAACTTTCTTCTTCGCTAATTAAAAGCAGCGTCTTGCTAGCAACTATTCGGAGTGGTAGTGACTCCGTGCCAATTACAATTCTCCTATCAATAAAGTTGCTTGCGATCATATTTCAGTCTGAAAGCTTGGTGCGAGATGAGTAGACGCAGGTCATACACGATTTCATTTAAAAACGAAGTACTGGCCACTTTGGAGAACAATGGTGGGAATGTCTCAGCCACAGCAAAAGTACATAATGTCAACCGAAGACAAGTACAAGATTGGAGGGACAAGGCAAGTGAACTCAAGGCATGCAGCAGTCAAAGTCATCATGATTTTATCAGTCGTAAACGAAGGCGGCTGCCTTACAAATTGAAAGCTGTTTACCCTGAGCTTGAATCAGAAATGGTTGAATACATCAAACATCTTCGAAACCAAGGGATGGCTGTTCATGGCAATGCAATCCGTTCTGAAGCGAAGAGACGATTCCCAGTGACCTATCCGACAAAGGACCCGTCCAAATTTCGGGCATCATATGGCTGGTTGAAGCGGTTTATGAGACGAAACAATCTTGTAGAGCGACGTGTTACATCTGTCGGACAAAAGATCCCCGAAAATGCCCAAGAATTAGCACGCAATTGGTTGAAGGACATAAAAGAAATTCGTGAGAAGTGTCATATTGTGGGTAACATGGATGAAATCCCGATGTGGTTTGATTTACCAAGCAACACTTCCATCGATTTCAAAGGAGTCAAGACAATTCGAAGTCGCACCACCGGCAAAGAAAAGCTGCGGTACACGGTTGTGTTGACTGTGCTATCTACTGAACACAAATTGCCACCGATGATTATAGTCCGAGGACTGAAAAAGCCTCCACGTGGCAATTTTGGTGATGTTGTTGTCTCAGCATCAAAAGGTGGCAGCATGACAAACGAGTTCATGAAGAGTGAGTATCTTCAAAAAGTGTGGAAAGCACGCCCAGGATCGATCTTCAAGCCATCATGTGTGCTTACACTGGACACAGCGCGATGTCATACGCACGAAGATGTGAAAGCAGCATTCGAAAAGGAGAAAACGCGTTTGGCTTATATTCCAGGAGGAATGACGCCTTTGTTGCAACCATTGGATAGTCATCTGAATAAACCATTCAAGGATGCCATGCGAAGAAGGTGTGAAGAATGGCTCTTGAACGGTGACCGAGAATATACACGAACCGGCAAGCGCAAAGGTGCGAGTTACGAGATGGTAGCACAATGGGTTTCAGAGGCATGGAGTGAAATGTCCCGCGACATCATAAAGCGCTCATTCATTGAAACAGGTATCCAGGATTGTGATGGCGATGAAGTTCTTCACTCAAAGTTGCAATCTCTTCTTGCTGGAACAGACCCCAGTGAAGTGAACAATGACGTGGAGGACAGTGAAGCATCTGACTTGGAGAACTATACAGGTGAATCCGACAGCGACAATGAAAAGAGTGGTGAAGAAAGTAGTGACAATGATAGTGATATTGACTGTGAAATCATTGACAAATAGGTTTGCTAAGTAAAGTTCTGTTTTCATCAGCATTTTCGAAACGTTCCGTTAGATTAGATTGCCATCTTGTTTGTGTGACACAATAGACAACTGCTTCACCCTCTTATATTTCGCTTTATGTTACAATTATGGCGGTGACATACCATAAGCAACAATGTTGGGCTATTTGATCAAAGAACACGTTCAAAATTGGCTTATAAATTATTATGCAACTAATGGACTATTTCTTGTAAATTATTACATTGAAGGAAATGAAACGCTAAGATAAACATGAATCAATAGCGCTACTTTTAGATCATACATTACCCTAGTGGCTGTATGTACTCGAGTCATTGCGATGAATGTTGCAATTAGTAAAAACACAGCAATTTCCCACTGATGCATTTTTTCTCGCTTATAAGCACATGTGCTTATATCCGGATATAAGCACACCTCCGCTTATAAGCACATGTGCTTAAAAGCGCGATAATACGGTACATTGAAGGAAATGAAACGCTAAGATAAACATTAATCAATAGCGCTACTTTTAGATCATACATTACCCTAGTGGCTGTATGTACTCGAGTCATTGCGATGAATGTTGCAATTAGTAAAAACACAGCAATTTCCCACTGATGCATTTTTTCTCGCTTATAAGCACATGTGCTTAAAAGCGCGATAATACGGTACATCGATTTGAATAGACATATATTGCAAGCTAATTACATTGAGTTAATAGGCAAAATTAGAACAAATATGTAAACAGAATACATATGCACTTCATATAAATTTCTGATTTATCTTAAACCTGTCATGTCACTGAAAGAATGCAAGGGATGCATACGCCATCGATGCCCGCAGTATCGATGTAAGTAGTAATCAAGGAATCCACAAACATGAATGGGTTCCAATTGATAGTTGATTATTACTAAAATACTAGTTTATCTTAGGGTTTTTGTATATATAGAAGAGTCAAAAATATCACGCTTCGAAGCGCATGTCATTTAATGATCTCATCATGTGGCTGCAATCATGTCAAATCACCACCACATCTGACATCTCGGTTGATTTGATGGACAATTTTAAAGATATATTTAACAATAACGCCTCCGTGAAACTACGGACAGTCGTGATCTTCGGCCTGGTGTTAATGAAGATGAGATGGACGATCTCTAAAATCGCATATTTTAATGAATTTTATATTCAAACTTATTCACTCTCCCTGATTTGCAAAATATCATGGTACTGGTAGTTCCTCACAATTAATGCACAATGCATATTTTGTCTAACATAATGAACTTATTTCTATCATCAACATAAAAAACTGCCCCGGACAAACACAATGGCAATTTTTAAAATATAATTAATACGGTTTTGACACGCCGAAAAACGATCGAAGCATCCTTCAATCCCAAACCATTTCGACAAAACAGGTAAAAGTGCAAAAATGGAAAGCGACTTTCACCAACTTCAAATGAGGCGGCCTGTTATAGCGAAACTGTTTTTGGAATACTTTTTCTCTTCAAGAGCGTCCAAGAATCTGAATTCTATTTCAAGAAAAACACAATAATGGTATCTAGATTTGATTTTGCCAAAGTACAAAAATCTGAAAAGTGCTTCGCAAATGGGAACTTTTGTAAATTTTGCTTTTTTTATAGATGTGTACTAAAAGAACTAATGAAAAATTTGTGGATTCAAAGAGGCGTTATACATAAAACTTTATCTAAAATCGCTATACATGCAGATCGCAACTCCCCTTCACGTTACCGATCGATTGTCAGAGAGTGAATGAGAGGATACACCCAATTCTTTTTTAGATCCCCAACGCAGTTCCCTTTACTTACATCGTTGGTGTTGACGAACCAAGACATTTCTCCCTGAGATACCAATTGACCGTCAACGTAACATCGAATCTCACTTTTGCTCCACCGATTGTAGACGTGTACTACGCTTAGCATGTACCACTGAAATGAGAGACGAAGCAGAATGATTAATATCCACACCATTTGATTTACGTGTTGTGTAATAAGATCTCCTTCTTCTAGAATGACAGAAAATTACTTGTTTCAGAATGACGAAATCATTCCGCGTGTATCTATTGCTCATGAATACAGTTTCCTGAAAATCAGCATAGTATTCGATCAGAAGACATTTTCTACGTTTACCATACAGGGAGAAGAAAAGCTAGGGTTCTCACTGTGTGCTTAAAAAAAGCGATTGCTCTGCTTTATGAATTCGAATGAACGAATATAATTATAACAAACGACTGCGATGTCTTGAAGTTGCATGTCGGCAGCGAAATGTCAGAATTGTAAGTGCTACTGTATTTCTCGACAACTAGAATCAGATAAGAGGCAGGATCATATGGTATGGAAATAAATAAGGCTGCGGTAGATACGTCTAAACAAGGAACAACGACTTCAATTACAGCAGACACTTGAAGAGGTCCCGACATTCCAATTTATAACAACTGATAGTAGATCCATCGATAGGGTGAAAATATAAGATTCACTTTCACCTCCTCCGCCATGACAAGGCTGCAGCGTCATCTGGGGAAGCAAATCTATCAGCTTCCCAGTCAAGTTAGGACTCAACAATTCGTAGGTAGTCATTCTATTACACAGATGCGACATCAGGACTGGACACAGTACATCTAGAAAGAATAGACAACTTCGAGCACAAGCGTTTCAGGAAAATATGAATACCACACTTTGAGCGGAAAACGAATGAATACGTGAAGATCGAAGCAATTTACCAAGCACATTGAAGGGCAAGAACCCAATCCCAGATCGAAAGCGGCAAGACTGAAAGAAGTGACCAGCTTGTCTGCTGTTGTGCTTCAGGCACGTAAAGAGATGACAACTTCATGAAAGACAAATTAATGTCGTATAGACAGATGTTCTGATAACTATTAATCATTGCATATAGACAGAAGGATCAAGTCCTTGACTCTGCGACACAATAAACAACATATCTTTATGGAAATAGTCAAATACTTCTGCGTGTATATTATATATTCTAAATTCAAAATGTATGTACTTGGCCTTATACAAATTGCTGAATTAAATCAATGCCAAAGGCTTGAAGACTGGTCTTGCAAGGTCGGTTCAAGACCAGGACAGTGAATATGCTACAAGAATCTATTGTAAAACTGATACACAAGGAACTGATACATAAAATATAGTACATTAACTTTCCGAATCGGTTTACAACACGAGAATGCGATCACTAAGTATGAAATTCGCCAATCCATCCAATATGAGGTTTTCGATTGCGGATGAGGGGAATAGATGGCGAATTTGATACGACTGTGCTTCGGTGCAACGGATGCGGCAGCGGCCAGAAAATAGCGAAAGTGGCACGCACTAAGTAGATAAACAACGGAAGCACTTGGTTGTATGAAAAGCAAGTCATCTGACGACCCGACTGTATGTTGGGTTGCTACTGCCTTATTGGACATTCAAAGACTAGAAACACACATGAAGTGAAATTCTGAATCAATAGATTTTTATCTGTATTTTCGATAGTCATCTATTAAGTAAATCCGCTCGATGGCGTGGGCTAGCCTCGTCTTCGATGTCTTGCATTAAACAAAAACATTATTCATCTACAGGCTTTAAGACCAAATCCTTGCCGGTAACAAATTGCAATGTTTTCCATTTTTAGATTCTCATTAACAGTTTTGGAAATCATTTGTTACGAGATAGATTTTGACTTTCGCTGTATCAAATTGCGTTAATAAACGTTGCTATAGCAATTATTTCACCTCTTCACTTTGATTCTAGGGAGATCAGGCGCCGACTTACTGCCGAATTTATCATCTTTTTGTGCAAATGTCGAAACAGTGTGATCGAAATCTACGATATAATCACATGTTTTATATGATGTTGTATGATGATACGAAAAACATCATCCGGCAATCAATCATAATCTTTCTCTGTTCTAATCTCGTTCAACAGAAGCGAATATCAGGCAAAGTAGTAATATTGGAATATGATGTGAATTGATAAATAAAATCACTAAATGCGCAAACCATTGATCTTTTATCTTTGAATTAATTATTGTAGAGATTAACACGTTTAAAAGACGGAAGCAATGATCCGTTTGATAAGATACATAAAGGATAAAAGAAAGGCATATTTCGATATATTCCGAACGATCGTGTGACCCACCGAAACAGCAATTCCTTCAGCGATTTCGTCGCAATATTTCAAAGGTCATACACTGATTCTGTCAGACAGGAAATAATCATTGATGCCAATATAGATATATAAGAGAGACGCTGATCAATAATGAGAACCATCTGTTCATTTTGTGATAGACTCGAGTTGTAGAGAATTCGTTGAAAGTTTCATACATCGTTTAGTGGAACATCAAGCAAGCTTGAAATTCCTGGAAATCCTTAAGTTCAGTACTTTTAGAAATTGGTAAGTGCAGTGAATAGCTCATCTCATTCACTGAATTATCCGGATGACCGCTATTCCACTCTGCTTTGTGAGAATGCTTCGTCAACAAGAGGGATTTGCAAATGCTTTCCAACCCTTAATATGGAGCTTTGACGATTCAATTTACAATGCTCAATGACGTTTTTAAATTCAATTTGTGCGCATGAAAATCAAACACTCATTCATGAGGAACAATCGCGATGCAAAGAAAAATTCATGGATAATTTCAATAAATACACAACTTTATGATGGGGAGTTAAAACTGACCACTTTCGCTTGCCTGTTAAATAACAATTGAGAGAACTTTGTTTCACTACGTCACTTTATACACACCAAATTTCAAAGATGATGGCTTCTTCCTCAGTAGTTTACATATGCATGTTAAATGGAATAAGTCATTACTACGAATTCTTTCCATTCAAATGGGTAAAGGGCCACAGTCGATAAGGGTCAATAAGCAAGAAACATATGTATTAGTACTTAAATCAAATCACGCTACCATATATTGCGATTTATCATTTTCGAAGTATCTGCATCCTCTCAAAAAACCACATAATTAAGGCCCATTTCTTAGCTTGATCAAATCGATCGCAACTTTACTTGTGACGTTCCATTGCAATTTTCAGTTGATGCCTTTTTTTAATGAAATATTTGATCAATGACAAAGTGGAAGACTGTAACCACCTCCAGCTTTCTAGCATTGTTTCTTGCAACGCCTGATACGTATTCTGCCACTCTCAAGTATCTCCGACACTGATGATACTACCCGAATCTGTCCACCAAGTCTGTGCACGGTAAAAATACGATCTCGAAGCCTAAAGCATCTCGGCTATTTATTCCTGCAGTCATTCAAGACAGACGGACAGACCTGGTCGTCGATATATCGCGGCGGCAGTGCGAACAGCTCAGTTTTATCCCGCGGCAGCGGGGGAATGATTTTATATTTTCTATTGCACAAATATTACGGGTCACGATATTCGTGTTCTTTGATGTTATTCGTACGTATATCGACGAAAGACACGACGTATATCATGCATTGTCATCGATATCTCGCAAAACTGCTTTATGTTTTTTTCAAGCTTTGATGTTGGTTTCGGTATGAAACACCATAAGCCCACTGTAATCGATTCTTTTGATACGAGCCTTGTCGATTGCTAATTAGGTTGTAAGTGCGAAATTATACTTTCAGATCGTCAGAAGGCAAGTAGCTGCTCTGCCTCGACCTCACCAATATATCCTGTCACATAAGGCCTGAATTGAAAAGTAAGATCACAGTGTATCACTGTCCAGATTGTCCTGAACCATTCTCCCGAAGAACAAATCTCGCGTTGAACCGGATCTATCAAGATTGACTACATCAAGGCTCTTGAATCCTGGATCCAAAATGCAACCGTGACGTTTACATTATCCGCATTCTTTTGTTCAGTTAGTTAACTATTGTGTGCTGAAAGTATTGCAATGACACGTTTATCATCTGGATGACATTCTAATTCATCACGCATCTGTGCTTTAAAGAACAAGACACAGCTTTGATTGGAATATGAAGTATTTGTCACCTTGCAGATGCGTTGCTATGATTCGAAGCATTCCCGAAAAATTGACCTGTGAATGTTAGGTGCCTGTCACTGTCACTTTTGTAGAAAAAAAGATAGATATTATTTCTGTGAATAATATGGGTTATAGCTCGCCATCGGTCACTCATGGTGCTTTCCAGCATTCGGTGAATGGACTTTGTTCAACATGCAGCTTTTGCATCAGTTGGGACTGAGCGATATGAACTGTAGGGAGCACACACCGTACGTCTGTTATAAAGAGTCTGATAGGTGTCTCAAAAAAACTAAAAGAAATCGAATCACAGCAGGTACGAGATACTAAGGGTATCCCACTTTTACAAGTCAGCAAGATAATTTTTCTCGATCACTGGCTCACGTCGTTGAATCGCACGCGTGGAGGAGAGGAGTATGCCGCATTTAGCAAAGACTTCAAATGCTAAAGAACCTCAAACACCTTAATCAGCGACAGAATCGCGGGATGTCCTAGTGCAGAAAGGGATCCTTTTTACCCTGTATTGCTCTAAAGCTGCAATAGTCGCGAGCCTAACTTTTTGTGACTTTTAGTTTATACGTATTTCTAATAATAATGCTAGTAAAAAATTGACCAAAAATAACTGCCATTTGAAAATCGAGATTTTTTTCAATTTCTTGCAAAATGCAGTATTTCATCAATTCAGATCACTTATAGACCATTGACAAAGTACAAATGAAGCTATAATTAACATGTTCATTCATCCATGAGTACATCAAAGTAACTATTGCATGAATAACAGCAATATTATGTAAACACTACTCACAACAGATCTGTAAGTAATAATGACAGCCTTATTCCTCAAACAGCGGACCTAAAGTAAAAAATGGACAGATCATCACTCATCACAGCATTTTTGATGCATCTGTTCATGTGGAAGCCCAATAATTGTATTTTTTCTCTTCAATACACGATTGAGACAGCAACAGACTGCTTATAATTTGCATATATTCCAGAATCTCTATTTAAGTGAGCATGGCTTAACTTTCCCAATGAAATCAAACATTCTCTCAAGATTGTCTTTGGAAGTTCACATGCGATAACTGATCAACGCAGATCGCTTTCTAAAGCCACCCACCATCAATTCCACTAGATACTCAAAACATCAATTTCTAGAAAATTGATTTCAAATTTGTAACTGCTATTTATAGCATCAAGATGACAGAGACGGCAAAAACTGATACGATCAATGAAACGAACATGCGCCAGTTGTACCGCACAGTAATTTTGTGAACGATTGAATCATAGAAACATAGGGTTTTCGGAACCTAAAGTAGCCCGGTTGAAATAGGGTTAAGCAGGCAAGGCATTCGAAGAAAAACATGTTCTTCAATGATGCGCCTTGTAGTGTAGGGTTATCTTTAAGATCATAATTAAAATTGATATTCAGAAGTTCATTTCATCATCACTCCACAATGGAGCGAATACAAATGCTTATAACAGGTTCAAAGTGTTATTCATTTTATCTTTTCCTTTTAATTCTACACATTTTTATAAACGACTGGCTCCTAGTTTATAGCTACATGCTATTTTTGTATATTTGGACCCTAATTATAGAAAATATTCATTCATATATATCACCGATTCATTTTTAACGATCTTTTGTATGACTCCTCACAACCCGCGCGTGGACAACAAATATCAGAATGACAATGAAGTCTCTTTCAATATCAACCTCGATTGCTTATGTCTGATGAAATTTAATGGAACACTATCAATTAGTGAGATGAAAGCTGAATAGAGCAAAATCTCAAGAGTTCTTAATATCTCGCTACTTTCAACCATCAGGAATCCTCTGACTGTAATTGGATTTATTTCAGTAAAGGAAATTTGTGACGGCATGAGAACGCACGACAACGCTGACTGTAGAGAATTAAAAATCGAAGTGAATATCGACTATCGACGTTTCAAGAATGAATATACAAAGCAAGCTGTAGTTTGACAAGACAAGACAAGCATGATTTTCACAAAAAGAGTGTATATTGTGAGAACATACTATTTTACAAAGATCGGTTACCGTCAAGAGAGTTAGAACTTGTAGTTCAACCAATCCTGATGTTTTCAAAGCTTATAATCATCAACTTTTATCAATGATTTACATGTAACAAGTCTTGCCTTGACTGTCAGAGGATGGCATGAGAAGATTGCATGCTCGATGTAATGGATTAATTCGGTTTTTCAATAAAAAGGTGATAATCAACCAACTTCATCAATGAAATCACTACAATTTATAATTATGATTAATAGCAGTGATCATCATTTGTCTGATGCCTTTCACTGTAAAAATTATGTTATGTAAATAAAAGTGTTTAAATATATTAGACTACATATTTTACTCAAAATTGTGATTTATTAAGCACAGTTCAGATAGAATGAAGGACACGGTATGAGCACTGTGATTGAATCTAAGTATAACTGGTACTTGGCCACGCGTGAAATTAAGAAATATACAATCTGAATTATGCAACGCATAAAAAATTTGAATTCTTGTTTTTCACCGGACAAGACTTTTTACCTATTTCAAATAAATGCAGTGCGTTAACATGCGAAAATAAATTGTTGTATTGGAAATATTATAAATTCTTCTGCCATTTTTATTCATAAAGTAAAAAACGTCCAATATATTATCGCAACACCCAAGCCCGTAACCAGGTCTGATCTACAGCGGGGGGCATGGCCCAAAGGAGAGAAAGTTGATGTGAACATCATCAACCATGAGAAGATTACAATCTTAAATTAATACTATCTGCATTTGTAGTTTAATGAAAGTTGTTATTTAAGTTAATTAATTATGTAATGAAAGACCCTAATGCATGATAATGCAAACTCCTGTATATATTGTGTTAACCTTTCTCACAATGATCAACTATCGCATATGCTTATACATGAAATCACAAGTTGCGTAATTATTAGAAAAAGCATTATGAATATGATGTAGCCTAATTTTGTTTGAATGCATTACATGTATATCAGACGATTTAAGACTGCATGAAGCCTTTTTTCTATGATAATAAGTTTGAGTATTAAATCACTATATGATCTTGCAGTATATGATCACTTCACAAAGAGAATATCAATTTAGAAAATCCAATCATTTTTCTATTGATGCTGCATCGAGAGGGTTCAACAAAAGAAAGATATCGTGAGATGGTGAAGATGATTCTTTCACAGACATTTTAGGATTCAAATATTTCATATGAATTGTTGCTTCCAAATGCAAATTCATCGTGTAAACCTAACATCAAATTAATCCTGGCAGTGCTGCAGTATGGGGTAATGAAGAAATCGATAGAATTCTACGGATAGTCATTTAAGTATACATGTAATGTACCATGTACTACAGTTAAAGTAGACTGTGAATGTGCCAGCTTCAGCATCGTCTCTTGAAAAAAATTCTACCTGGTCACTGAAATATGATATTGAATAACTTCACTGTGAACTTGGTTTGAAGCGTGGATGTTTTCGACGAAAACCAGTCATAAATCTGTCCAAATTAATATTCTCAGTTTTCTTTTCAAATGCAAGAAGAACCAAATTTCGTTGACGGTTTTGATTTTTTTGTGAGTCATTGATTGTCGTTGTGGTTCATCGACCCTAGTTAAAGTTGAAAAAGAAGATTCACACATGGCTGTACTACAACCGAAAGTGGCGATTGTGGCTGCTAACCTGTAAACTTCCGGAAACGCAGTTTTTTTTCGTACAGGGCCTTTAAAATTGTGGCTGTTTCCTTTGACTCATTGGATTTCAACAGAAATGATTTTGCCACTGTGCTCTGCTTCAGTATATCGATATTATTGTATATTGATCACATAAATAACTATTTTAGCAGAGGGGGCACAAAAACTTACAGGGAGGCCTGGCCTCCCCCAACCCCCCCCCGTGGCTACGGGCCTGGCAACACCTACGTGTACCTTTGGCTGTGAGCTCTCGGACTCATGACTGATAAATCATAATATTATTCTGAAAATCTACTATCATTTTGGTCACATAGTCGTCATTCCTATGTCGAAGGCCCACAGAAAAGTCATAAACCATCTTCTGCACCTCTTGCCACTATCACATTCTATTGTTTTTCTATCAAAAACGGCTTGTAGCTTATTGTGTGTGTCAGCTATCATTGAAACATGTGTGTAGGAGCTCTGTTTTCCGCTGATGGCCCATGGATTATCTTGTGTGCTTCCGGTCTTAAATAGTCTCTTAGAACTTGTTTGACAAATTCATTTTGGCCGATAACTTATGGAAAGTCAACTTGACCACGAATAGAGGATTTCAGGGAGAGCGAATTTTGACTGCTGTGAGATGAACGAACGACCGCTATAACTGGAGGACGAAAGTCACGAGGGTCAACAAGGGTCGGACATGACTCGACGGAACAAAGTAACATATTCAAGCAATTTCATCATCTAAAACAATGACGTTCAGACAAGAAAACTCAATGTCATACTTTCCTTATCACTGCAATGACAAATATCGTAATTCATGAAATGAAAATGTTAAATAAGCATGAAACCTCTGATCTCCGTGGCAAAGAGGGGTCTACAAAAATCAAATTGAAGGACAGGCCACATAGGCACTCGTCACAAGCAATAACAAATAAATCACTGGCCAATCTTCACTAATGAAAAATCGATAAAGTAGCCCAAGATCTTATCCCCTAGATAACTGTTTTGCATGTGGTGAGATTTGAACCCCGCAGTCCACGTCATTAACCACTTAGGCCGGGAACAGGTCCTAAGCAAAAAGTTCTGACAAACAATATCATACAAGCTCAGATTTATTTTTCAATGTGAAGGATGTACTTTTCACTTTGATGTGCAACTAATTCATAAGCATTCTCATTTATTTGTTTTCACATTTTGAAAGAAATGCTAAATAAGGAAAACAACGACATATATTTACTATCAAACTTATTCCATCTTACCTTTCTAGGTTGGAATTCATACTGAACACAGTGCTGATAACCCTTGCCTTTCATCTTAATGGCTGTGATGACAAACGTGCTGCCGAGAAAATGCCCTGAATAGCCAACACCTTTGTTCGTACAGAAGCTGAAAAATGAATGGCAATTTAGAATATAAGTCGATCTCTTTTCGAGCAGCGCAGGATAAAGTGAAAAAAGGCAATGATGTGGATTAATAATTCTTTCTCATAATATTATCTCCATTGAGAATACAGAGAATTTTATGATCTACAAACTTTTTTTTATATCTCATGCTTTAACGTTACAACGTTTGCTAGATATACACATTATCTGATTGATAAAAAAATTAATAACAATAAATCCTTCAGATTCTAAATTTGTATAATGCGCACGACGTTTTACCCATCGATATCTGAGTTCAAAGAAGTACGCTTTACAGTAGATAATTGAAGAAGAATCGAAGAAAATGTATATATTCACAAATAAGAATCAGTTTTGTTATGCCCGCTTTGTGAACATTTTATAAAATTACTATCAATGAACATCGAGAGATCTGACCTAGCATCAAAAAGTCTGCTGCTAAAACCTTAGCTGATATTTGAAAAATATTCCGTTTATTCCTTACGTGGTCCATGGCGATGAAATTTTACAGTATAATATAATAGAATTCCTTGTGATCAATCAATTAGACGGAATTATATCGAGCTGAGGCAAGTAGCGAAATGAATTATTTCATCAATTCAATGATTAATATTTTTCTGTCTCTTGTCAATAACAACTGGATTTTGCGAGACCACACTGACGAAGGCAATTGAGTTTTTCCAAATTACGGATAAGTAAAGATCATTTAACATAAATAAAAAAATAAGTGCAAAATGAAGGAAGCGCATCACATTCGCCAAAGGTGGTACAAACATTTGAATAACGTCTCATGTATACGCTTGGGAATGAAAAGTTCACCTCTGCATGAAACGAGTGCCATTTTTGCAGCAGATAATTATGATTATACTAGGGCTTCTGCTGCATATCTATTCCATTTTTAGATGTTTTGAAATAATCAGCAACATTTGAGAATTTCAATCAGCAACATTGAAATATACCATTTTGTCAATTTTATCCAATGATCGCAGATCATACTAACCAACCTGCCTATCATCTGTTGCTATTTCCCTTGTCGGGGAAGATAAACCGATCAACTATTACATCAATGAAATGCCATGAAACTTTTGCACGCAAAATGAGACTAGTCAAGTGGTGCGTAAAGAACAATAAAACACGTCATCTCACTATTACGCATTTACGATTAACAGAAGAATAGCAATTGATCGCTATTCGCCAGAGTTGCAATTTCAAATGTAAAATCCGCTGTTCAAGTCTGAGGATATCTTTCTATTCTATGCTCAGGCGAACTGGCACTTTCCAATCTTCATGATTATCAGCCGCACGGCAGAATAAGCCAGGATAAACAAGCGCAGAGCAGTTGTGTAGTCTTTCAGCTTGCTAAGCCATTTTATATATTTTAAGCTAGTTTGGGCTATTTCGAGCAGCAATGACGAACCCTTGTAAGGCGAAACGCAGCGTCTACGACTGCCAAGGAAGTTGGTGTTTAAATAGTTGAAGTTTGAGGACATCTTTACATTCTCCGCCCGAGAAAACTAGCAGTCTGCATTTTTTTCTAATTTTCAGTCCTACAGCAAAGCCAGGATAAACGCGGAGCAGCTGAATGTGCTTGTATAGTACTTCTTCTGATTCCTAAAATGTCTGCCTTAATCGAACAACAATACTTCATTTTCTCACATTAATGATTCTTCCATTTCTTTCATTGCTTTCCTTATTTTGATGAGAATTAGCTGTTTTTTTTTATCTTTTGAAGATAGACCACTCATTGGAGTAAATGTGTACAATGATTTGATCAGTAAAACTTTGTCACCACGGCCACGAATGCTACAAGATGTTCACTGCATAAATGCAAGAAGTTAACTTCTGTCCACTTGATGTTATTCACAAAGTAGACACGCATTCGAGAGATAACCTAGTTTTACTCATCGAATACCCTGCATAAGTGGCCTCTTCGGCTGAACTAACTAATTTTGGGACAATTTGGGACAGATCGTAACCTACCCCAACATAGCATTGCACAAAATTTCATGCATTTACTTAACTTTCAACGTAGTTTATAGAATTGCTCACGTACTTTCTCAAAGACGCATTAAATTGATTCTGCAAGGGTCAGCAAGATCTCGTTTCTGCAACATTTTTTCGAAAGACGACTGTTTCTTTTAATGCTAAGCCATATTTCTCATTTATTGCATTTTATGTTTTTTCAGATCTTTTGGAGGGTGTTGTATTCGTGCCACTGTATGTTTTACTTTTTTCAATAATCAATTTTGCTTTGCATAAGGTCTAAGACATTAAAACGTCATTAGATGCATTGAAATGAGTCGTTGAAAGTCGTGTCACGAAATGGCTCACCATTTTGAAAATCATGATTTTTACGATTTATCACATAATTTTAATCTCTTTTTCAGACAGAAAGAGGGGCAATGGCATTCATCCTCTACGTGTTTTGTTCAGATATTCAACTCGTTGAATCCCAATATCATAATCGCACCCCATGCTGCTGAGCATCGTTTTAGAGAATATTTTATCAAATACTGTCGCTAATATACGTCATGCTCACATTTCATTATGCGATTTCATATTAATATGATTATTGATTTTCACTGCATTTTGTGAATTCAAAAACATTGTTTGATTTGATCACAGGCGGCATAATGTCTTGTTGTGCGTAAGGAAAACGCATTACAACTGATATTCCGATTTCGCATTAAGGGATGCGTCTTACGATTTTCTGATGAGAAATTGCGAGACATGGACATTTTTGCAAAATCTCACACCACGTTTTGCTTCATTTGACCTTATGGACTTCATTTTTATCAGGAGTGTCGGCATCAGTTAGACAGACTGATTCATGGAGAACTTTTGATTTTTTTATGTTCAAGACGTTTGTGTGTTTTCGTATATGAAGTGCTATTCAAACAGCATGATAAGCAAAAAAGCAAATATCTAGAAAATGGAAACTTTTGATACGCGCAACTGACTAAATGACTGGTCATGGCATGATGACTATCTGACAGCTAGACTTATTACTGACTCTCTATTATCATTCAAATTTACTTTTTCATTAATCAATTAAGCTCTTTTGAAAATCTATGGAGCTAACGGGTGGCATTAGAAAGCTCCATTTGGCTTTCTGTGGTGCAACCGTCAGTTAAGTAACTGGAGATGATCGAATTGCAGGATCAACGCAGCAACCGCTGGTACTTCCGGAAAGAATGGCGTCGGTGAGCGAACCGATTATCATCTAATCCCCTGGCACAAAACATGTTTGCGGAAAGTTACCCAATAAGGAAGATCTTAGTCAAGAAATGTACATGTAGGGATATTTGCATGAAACAAACCACCAGTTGACCGTCTAAACATGACAACTGAACTCTGATAGATCAGATGACGTTCTTTAAATTAATTTGACCTTACTATGACAATTCGCATTGATATGTAATGTCAGGGAGACGTTAATTTTACAATGCACATGTCGATCATCGTGTATTCATTCAACCATCAATGTACGGCACTCTAAATATTCTTTAACATTAAAGGGCATATCAAGAGTCTTTGCTAGCAGTGTAAAGTCTGTTTGCGTAGGTGAAACTTCTACTCGAAACTGATTAGTTTAGCAAGCAAATATTGTAAAAATCAAGTTTGAACTCCTGTCCCAATAGAGAATCGTCCCACTTTGCACAAATTTCGAATGTTGTTTCAAAATTGTAGAGTGCCAAAAATACTTTTACAATGCTACATCTATCGATGTATGTTAACATTGTAACGCAAGTTCTAATAACATTGACGATCTAATTATGAAAATCAGCATACGACTTACCAGTACAAATATGGTTTTTCTCTTTCAATGTGAGATCCACTGATAGGATCAAGCTGGAACCAGCAGTTGATAGTCCACCCGTTTTGATAAGGCCACTTCGAAATAGGAGGTATTGCGATCGCCTGAAGATAAGAAAATCGTGGTCTATGATCTACAGATACTTATATTTGAAGTCCTAGCCTTCTACGTTGTGCACCAAATAATTCTGATTCTGAATAATGCTGGCAGGTAGGGAATACATTCCTAGTCGTGGACCGCATCAAGCAACTACTCGTGATTTTGAAAAAAGCACATCAAGTTTTACTGATGTGATAAACGAGGATAATCTGCAATCAGCAGCTGGAGGTCCAACTCTTCATTTCAGGAATTCTTAATGGTTTCTTACGTTAGTCATGAGGAAATGATATCTTGTTATCGCTAATTACCTTTCAAGCTGGTATTATCTCCACATCAAATTTTGTATGGCAAATCGGTAGTCCAACATTCTACACACATCGAACTTGTATCAATCAAGTCATAGTGTGGAAACAGTTCCATGTGGTTAACAGATGCTTACAGACGTTACTTGCATAACTCCATCTGTTTACAGACAAATTCTTCAAATTTCGAAAGGAATGTATGTGGAAGTGGAAAATATTGCTGTGGACAGTTGGATACCTAACCTCTCCAGACGAACCGATTATCATCTAATCCCCTGGCACAAAACATGTTTGCGGAAAGTTACCCAATAAGGAAGATCTTAGTCAAGAAATGTACATGTAGGGATATTTGCATGAAACAAACCACCAGTTGACCGTCTAAACATGACAACTGAACTCTGATAGATCAGATGACGTTCTTTAAATTAATTTGACCTTACTATGACAATTCGCATTGATATGTAATGTCAGGGAGACGTTAATTTTACAATGCACATGTCGATCATCGTGTATTCATTCATCCATCAATGTACGGCACTCTAAATATTCTTGAACATTAAAGGGCATATCAAGAGTCTTTGCTAGCTGTGTAAAGTCTGTTTAAGCTTGACAGACAGCAAACACACTTTTTATTTCACTGAAAATATGTTGGCCTCATCCGAGTTTACAGACTTGCATGCTTTGAGTATACAGTCCACTTATTTGTCAACGGCAACTTGTCAAATGAACCGATTCATGCCGATTCGACTTGTCATTTTCACGAAGTTAAGCATGAAAAACCTCTGCTATGCTAGTACATAGTCATACATAATACATAGTCCTAAGTAACAGAAAGCATCGGTCCTCGAATTTATCAGCAGACGCACCTGTCCCCATTTTTTCTTCATTTTTACGTTTTGGGTATAGGAACATCCCACATGAAAATTTAAGGACTTTCCATTGACTTCTAGGGGACCAATCGAAGAAGGGTCATTTTGAGCCAAACTTAGCCTCTGACATCAGCATGAGACCTTAAAAGACCTCTTTCTGACATCATAACGTGGTCGATAAGGGTCGCATTTTTATCTGTTGGTAATGGATTACATAGCTCTAAAATTCTTGTTTTTGTCGTAAATTGTCATTTAATGGTGAAAAACCGAGCAAAGTCAAAGCAATCACATGACCAATGTTGTTATGTTGGTTGTACATAATATCTGACGAAAAAATGCCAAACTAAGACGAAACTGAGCATTTTCGAGCCATATTATTTATCACAAAACTGATATAAATGTGACATTTGTGAACTATATCAATATGTCAAAAAGGTCAATTGTTGTCATATAATGTGATGTCAGAGGATATTTTCAGCTCAAAATGAAAATTTGACATTACTAGACTTTGTGGCGACTTCCTTCCAGGTGAATGAAAATTCTTCAAAGTTACACACAAACGCCAAGTGCAGCGATTGGTGTGCCCTGATGTATAAGCAAAAAAGTACGTAGATTAATTTTCTTCGCATCTTAAGAAATTAGATCATAAAATTACTGAGGGCGACCATATACTTTTTTAAAGACCCATGGGCCAATCCGCGCGGTCAGTCACGTTCCAAAATTGTGCAAAGTCTTATAGTAAGCGTTCTTGAAGTATTATTCAAACTAACTTTTATATTTCACACACGAGCCATGTACTAAGGTTCTCAAAAAGGGTAGTCGTCATAATTTATCTATCATATTTTTTGGTCGAGACAATTTTAAAAGTGGTCAGTCACGTTCCTCAGAGAAAAACGTTTTTTTTGTAGTTGATTAATCCCTTAGCAAAACTTTCTGAATTTTGACTTATTTCTGCTTAGATATGATGTTCTACGTGTTCGTCATGCCAACCACTTATTTCATCTCTAATAATAAAAGAAAATTCCGATTACTTATAATGCTTTCTAGACAAAGTAATGTCCGGTCAGTCACGTTACTGGTGCTTTCGTTTATCGGTCAGTCACGTTCCAAAAACTATAGAGCAGATACAAAGTAAAATGGCAAGCTAAGTTCATTGCAAAGCATCTTGATATAACCCATTTATATAGCATTTAACATTTCGTAAAGTACCTTTGTTTTATCAAACAAAAGTCTCAACTCTTTAGATTGAAAATATGTACCTAGTTGACATTTCCCGCGGATTGGCCTCCATGCAGTTAATCAGACGCAAGATATAAATTAAATTAATGCTTCGTCACGCATACAAATCCTACGTCAGCCTATGTCATTTCTTTCATCGTCTGATCTAATTTAGATTAACAATTCCAACGTGAGAAGCATTCTGAAGTACTGTGCTCCGTTATTTCTGAGTACTATTTCAACAAATGGGAACATGATAAGTTAAGTGCAAGAAAGAGTCCATAAAGTGATTTGCGGTACTACCGACTGTCTTTATCCACTGCGTAAGGCCAACTGAAGAAGGGTAGATGCATTCCAACTTTGGTGCTGGAGAAGACTTCCCCGCATACCCAGGACGGTACGAAAGACCAACAAGTGGATGCTACAGCACGTGAAAACAGAAGAGCAACTACAAGCAGCAGTTATCACCGCAGCCCTTCGCTACTTGGCCACGTGAATTGGAAGAACGGATCACGTGAGAAAGATACTATGTTTCGCCGCGCTGAGGGAGAAAGACGGAGAGGCAGACCGAGATGTCGATGGGAGGCTGCACGAGGCAACCGGGTGGACTGCGAGCCGCATGATTGGTGAATCAAGAGACCTAATCAACTGGAGAAGGATCCAACATGACGTCGCCAAGGATCGTACGCGACTGGATGGCACCAGGTGACCAGGTGACCACTGTCTTTGCAGTAGCTTCCTTCCCCTCGATTGCAGACTCATCATGATTGGTCTTCGGCTGCTCAAATCTGTGACTCGAGATTCTGATCACTCCTTACACCATTTGATGCCTCACAAGCTTGCCTACTCGAAGATATACTGCGTGCCCGAGATTCAATCATCAATAAGATCTAGATCATTCATCGTCTCAATAGTTAAACTTGCTAATAATGGTTTTTAAAGGTTTCCAGTGTCGTGTTTCATTTAACATGATCTAAGTTTTTCTCTTGTGCGAATTCTAATTTGGTTATTTGTACCGTGCATGACATTCCTGTGTTTCATGTGTAATCAATGTTTAAGTCTCACGATTGGAGGCATTGATGGCAAATATAAACGCTATCTTGTATCTATTCTATACTATGTAAGCAATTATGTGATGACAAAAATGATGGATATGCGAGACGAGATTCTTTGTGATTTCTGAGATTAAAACTCTACTTTCAAATCACCCGTCATATTCATTTGTGATGGAGGATCACAACCACATGAATACAAGATTGTTGAGTTAATGATTGATTATGATTGCATTATTTCATGACGTCATGATTGCGATCGAATTGCTTGTTTATTCAGTAAAACAGGAAATCTGCTGTTTCCCCACTACCCAATTTTTCAAACACAGCAGGTAAATTTCTAAAGCTTTCACTTACCGATCCTTTCTTCCCTGGGAAGCTGAAGAATTCGTCAGGACCGTGCCTAACCAGCATCAACTTCAGCACTTCTAGCAGCTTCAGTGCATCTTGTGACTGAAAATGAGAGGCAAGAGTTGTCATTCCTCATGGGAAACATCATGAGTGCAACAATCAAACACAACGACTTTCATCATCCCCACACAAGTACGGATGCGGTCTGTGAAAATCAAAGTCTCATGTATAACCCAGACAGTCCTGTCTTCCTTAAAGGAGAAGAATGTCCTTCATTGATTCAGTTATCTGTGCATCAGATTGTGTGTATCATTCAGATAACCTCAAGCTAGATAGATGTTCGCAGCGCACTCAGGCGTCATCATATCCCTATGTGAGTTAGACCTGCTTATATAAAGTGCACTTTTTGGTTCTGGGAAAAATGAAGTAGTTGCAATAGCAAAGTTTAGGAGAAAATAAATCGAACAATCTCAATCAAACTTTGAACACAGTTTTCAGCTCATTTCTCTGTGGTCAGCAACTCTTATGTGAGTGAAAGTTCATTCAACATAAGTTTCATTTTCAGCTCGTCCCTGTTTTATGACATCTGGATTAATCAACATCTGCCATGTATAGCGTTCTCAATTGCTCTGAATTCTAGGCAAGAGTTACTTTACATGACAAAACAAAAGGCGATCTCAAAATTTTGATTTACTGATCAGCTAAAAAATGTGTCAATTTACCATTTCCAAGTTACATGTATGGCACATATGATAGTAGGAACTCTCAATCCTTTAAGGGATAAAATGTTCAAAATCCGATGTTTTCTTCAAATCTATTTCGATTTTGTCTATTGTGATGCAGTTCAGCCTGACATATTGTCAGAGTGTCAAAATAAAACATATTGTATGATCAAGGACCACATTTGGTTATGACATATGAGTCCTTTTATTCCATGAGATAGCTATTGCCATTGATTTTATTGCTACCAGTGTCTCTCAAGCAGTTGAGACTTGTACTACATTTTTCGACTGCTATCCGCCAATCATCTTCAGGTACAAAATAATGTATTGATGTTAGCAGGATTCTAAATATACGACATTAGTTTGAAACTGATAATTACAATCAAGAGATATGGTATAATGCCATGTAGATATAAACAGTTTGCATTGAGTTACGCATCTTTACTAGTAGCAAAAGAAATATTGACCTGACATGAAAGATGATAAATGATGAACTATGTTAGTAGAGTGGGTTAAGATATAAAATTAATAAAAAAATTCACGATAACAGTAAAGTTCAATTCTATTATTGGTGAATGGGTTGAATTTATGTAAAGAATGCCTCACACAATCGCAAATTAGTGCTGTCATTGTCGTGGGCCAGAATGTCGATAGCGATGTTGGTATGTTCTGTTTGACAATTTCGAATGTTTAAAAGCACATATAGATGACATTGGAGTTGAAAGATGTTCTTTAAAACGGACATCAAGTGGTCTTATAGTGCTGCCTATACAATATTTGTAGCATTTATTGCAGCTTATTTTATAGACAGCATTTTTCGATTAAACAATTGTTTGTTGATCATTGCAGTCCCGTACGGAAATAAATGGGGTATGATCATAGTATGAATTCATATCTAATTTTTTTTACGGATTTTACGTCACTTTTTACCCCTACTGGGGCCTTGGACGGTGCTGACTTAAGTCAGACTTTGTTTGGAGCGTTGTGGTGCTTTGTAGTCCGGATGCCCTTCCTGCCGACTTCCAATGACACTTACCGGGTTCGACCTCTGGACCATGAGATCGCTAGTCCAAGTACGCAACCACTGTGCCACGAACACCACTAATCACTAGTATCTAATCACAGTATGAATTCATACTATGATCATACGTATGAATATGTAATGCTTTTTTCACTTTTCATACGTATGAAAACAGTAAGAATTCATAGTATGATCATAATATGATTTTTTCATAGAATGATTGCAGTATGATTTCTTCATAGAATGATCATAATATGATTTTTTCATAGCATGATGACAGTATGATAGTATGATGACAGAAAGGACAGAAAGGATGTAGTAATCTCAGCTCCTTGAGTAAGGCGGTTAAGCGACACGAGCAATCACTTCTCATGCGCACATTCACTTGGCCCTAAAAAATGTTCAGGAAATTGTTATTAAAAATTCAGCTTTTATGAAAATTAATGTTGTAACATAAAGAATGACTGGTATAGAAATAGTATTCCAATGCCGAGTGAAGGCCTATGGTCTGGGAGCACGCGACGCCACTGAATAGTATTATAAAATACGGATCACCATCGAAGAAACGGAAATTATACTTACCTCAAAATGTCATGTCACATGAAAAATAAATGATACAAGCTTATTATCTCAGGCGAAACATATTTGCTGCATAGCAGAACATACGAAATCATACTATGAAATGGTAAGAGATTTCCGTAGCATGATTTCCGTGTGAAAAAATCATACGAAATCATACCATGAAATGGTATGAAGTTTTCACAGTATGAAAAATTCATACTTAATCATACTGTGATTCATACCCATTTATTTCCGTACGGGGTTTGTAAGGGAACATGGTTTCATACCTGTTTCATTCAGTTTTAGTTGTTTACAAAGAGTTTTGTTGCGTCTAGTTAATCGAACATTGTTTGCGTTTATGAAACATTTGTTTTATTCGTGAATCAGCATTGTCTGTAATGTATGGGAAAGGGAAATGCAAAATACCCCATTCAATGTTTCGTTTCGTCGTTGGACTTCCATGCTCAAAGATCTAATGACTTGCTCGTTATAGCCGTTAATGCACAAAAAGTCGTCAAATTCTTCTTTGTGCTTCTTGAGAGTTAATCTATCTGAGCATCGTTCAGAAATTCTCTTCTTGTCAGTATGAAATTCATTTTTGTCCTTGTTGGCATATGTGACTTAGAATTTTCAAAAGTGTTCTTTTTTGCAGCTACCTTATAGAATTCAAATTGAAAGTCATTAGATGAATTTATAGTGATTGTGAAATCGAGAATAATCAGAGCTCTATTATCACTATTTCAGGGGTGGGCCACCATGTTTGGATCTGTGACACATTTTGTCACATCTTGATATTCGAGATTTGTCACATTCTGTCACATGCAAATTGAAATAAAAGTCACATTTTGCCACATGTTGATGAAAAGACATGGCCAAAATTTGACATATGCCGGTGCGCAGAAGATTGGCAGTTATGAATTTTGCCTGAAAGGCTGATTTTTTAAGTAGAGCATTTAACGTAATATTCCTAATATATCAAAGGGTATAGTTATGAAGTAGTTATAAGGGGACATATATATATATATATATATATATATATATATATATATATATATATATATATATATATATATATCCAAGGTGTATCAAAGGTGTTCATATATCAAAGGTGTTATAACGGGACAAAATCGAGAAAAATCGTTAATTAATTTATCATTACTAATTATTACTATTTATATTGTTCCTTATGGGTGGTCTCCGTGTCACACTGGTTAGGTGCTTGGCCTAGCGATCTTTCGGTCCAGAGGTCGAGCGGTTCAGTGAATGCATGCCACTGAGTTTTATAGCGATTACTATTACTTTTGTTTTGTATTCAGATCAGTGGTAAATATAAATACATGCGCGTGCATTATAGGAAGTATGCATTCACAGTGACTCCTACGATCTGGACATGACAATCAAGAAACATATGACCACATACAATGAATGTCACAATTGGGCAACATGACTTCGTTATTCCATTCAAACGAAGTTAATGCTCCCCCGTGACTTTATCAATAGAGTATGTATTGGTTTGTTGAGAAGTAACACACGTTTTATTAAACTAGGGGAACCTCCTGTGTGAGCAGATGCCGGGAATAAAGGTGAAATGCTAAAATACCATAAAACTGAAATACTATTCATATATTACCACTATGCCACATTTATATAACATTAACGAGCTTGTACACACTTGTAACGTATAATTTTACTCATGAGACACGTACATCCCATATCCCTTTAAGGTTCAATATATATGATTTTGAATAAAAAATACACATTAATTAAACCTTTGAAAAAATTGAACTTGAAACTGGTTCTAATTTAAGCATCCGATGAAAATTTGATTAACCAGTCAATCATCAATTCTGATTCAGAAATGAAGATGCAGCTGGTGCTACTCCAAGAATTTCATGATCGAATAATTGCAGATTCAGCACAAAATGTATTTTCACATCAGTTGATAACTCCGGGTGAAAAATTAAGATAGAATTGATCTATCAACAAATGCGAAAGTCATGAAATTGGCAGGAAGTGGTGGGGCAGCTCAGTTGGTAAATCTTCGATGTGAAAGTACAGAGGGTCCACCGTTCAAGTCACCTCACTTGGGGAGATCATGTCACTTTGTAAAAGATCTTTTCGCATCATACATGTGAGGCTGTTCGAAATTGTGAAAATTGCAACATGTTGAATATCATCAATCGTCAACAATCATTATCACTGAAGTTGTTTAAACAAGCCTCGGTATCTACTGATCACGTTTTGCACAAACTACTACCTGTAAAGTCAGTTCGTAGCAATCGCTTGATTCTTCCATCTGTCGGAACCAAACGAGGAATAGACGGATTTATTTTTTCTTCTTCCTTGCTGCATAGACCTAATCAAAATATGTATCTGCTTTGTATAGAATTTATCTGTTATGTGAAACTACGCTTTGTATATTGTTCTGGATCTCCTGCGATTCTCATTTGGAGGTCATTTTGCTATTTATAAATATACGCTTATTATTATTACAGAATTGTCAGTGTATAAGGGTCCCCCCGACATGATGCTATGGACTCGAGCCTTGTGTACGTCTGGGGTTAAGCAAACTATATAAACAAAAGATAATGCTTCATAATCCTACTTACGTAACATATCATCAAAAGAAAGAAGTAAACAAAAAATAGATTATAACAAATAATCCGATGAAGAATATCAAATACTATTTTCATTTCTTCGTTTAAGTTTCTTTTGTGAAGAGTATTCATTCTAACAAGAGAAGAAAATTTATCAATATCAAAAAGAGACAAACTATGCGACAGATGCAAGACCTCAAGAAACCTTTCAATACATGCATCATCGATACACGCTATTTCCATACTCAAACTATTTCCGTATGCATATTGCGAGCATTCCGTCTCCGGGATTTCCCCAGCAAATAAAAACAAGAATTTCCTATCCTGTTATCCACGTATGCAGTTCATGCAGTGAATAAATTCGAATTGAAGATTTATTCTGTCTGAGTGTCAATTAAGAAAATATCTCCTGTAATGAATTGACTTAAAAACACAAGTTGAGGAAAACATCCTTCACCAAGGATTATGACATGGAGCTTTCAACATCGGTCATTTCAAAACGCCTGATTACATCCCTGCAAACGAGATGTCACATGAATGGAGAGAAAGTCTGCGTCTTCCCAACCACAAGGGATAACTTGATTTTCACTGAGATGGAATCGATTCCCAGCTATCTACTTTCTTGTTGCCATAATCAGATCATCTCCTGACCATGAGAATTGGTATTTCGAATGAGCACCGCCTCACGACAACTTCTCATAAATTCCTCAATATCCGGCAGTGAAATTTATTTCTCACTTCAAATCTGAGCAATCCAATCGGCATTAATATCGAGATCTGACTATAGCACTTGCTGAAACTGTTATAACCGTAAGACGAGAGCTGAGGTCGATCAATGTCATCAATCATTCATGCACGCAAAATATAGAAACGACATAGACTGCGAAGTATCCATTACCTGTACTAGTGTTTCTTTAATACGACCCTCTTTTGAGAGTTTCCTTCACAGACAGTTCTGCATACATTAGTCCTTGATGGCAACAGCAGAAAAACCAAGAATAAGATCACAAAATCATTAGATCTCGACATTGAATAAGCAATTTGTCAAAGAAAATGAATATATATTGTTCCATTCATTGGTTTTCCCTTTTAAGCTTCCCTGGATGGACCGCACTTTGATGGAGATAGCCGCTTACTAGCACGAATTCTTCTGACCAGCGAAACAAAACATGCGCAACCGACCGTGTATTACAAAAAAGTCATGAATTCTAGATGCAACACACACGACGTGGTTGATAGGAAGCATTCGCGCTGCAATGCATTCCATCAATCTATCAAGATTAAAAGTTACATGTAAGTGAGAAACTTGTCATCTTCTGTATGAGGTCCGATATGTTCATGATTCTGTTCAAGTGTTTCGAACGTGAAGCGTCTATAACCATCGTCATTTAAGAAGAGTATAATTGGTAAATGGCTTTTGAGAAAATCCTTTTTGGATTTTATGATCTCTCACCAATAATGAATAAGTAGATAACAAATAGCAGCAAAAAGACGCGAAAGACGAAAACTGCTGCTGGTATATGCAACACATTAACCAGCATGTTAACTCTTGACTTGGAGAAGAACTCCAAGCTTCCCAGTCTATCGCAATCACCTTGGGGATATAAGGTTATTGATGCTCAACCATTGACCTGGCAGACATCTTTTCGCACCGCATCGCTTTCCGTTCTGGTATCTCATTCACCAACTTCACATAATAATCTTACATCCTCTTTTTTTGACTACGAGTTTAACACATCTATTTTCTACACCATGCCCACATCAGATAGTAGAAATTAGACCTTGTGGTCTCACGGAGTTCGAGGTCGCATTTCTGTGTCATTCATCTTCGAGGTTGAAAACTTGGCCATAAACATTCCACAACACTCCATTCCTGTCTAAAAACGCATCCTCCGTCCTCTTAACCGCACATCATGACAGGAACAGTAATCAAAAAAATAATGCTTTGCACTACTCCGAGTATACTTAGAGTTTCCCGCTACATGCGATCTTGCATGTATATTAGTGCAGCAAGCATGAAACAAAGAAGCAATATGAGCATAGTAAGTTATAGGGATGTTTTTCAAATTACAAAATTGGCAAGAAGATTGAGGCAATGATATTTCAGTGTTACGCGAATAGTTGACAATAAATATTTTCTTCTATGTGTACATGTACATATAATTTTCGCACTTTTTGTTGATCAAATTATTTAGTTTTTTGTGTTAGAATGTGATATTTCTCCATCAGACACAGATGACATTTTCTTGTACGCGATGATGTTTCACAAATTACTTCCCATTTGATGTTATAATTTGTGTTGTTGTTCTTCAATGTTCAAATAAATTTCGACAATGCAGTTTCGTTTTCAGATCTGATGTTCGTAAAAGACTTTTTGTGATTGCGATATCTCGTTTTGAAGCTGTTTTCTGTTTGACCGATGTATAGATGATCCTTTCCATCTTCTGTTGTCACCGTCGCTTCATACACAACCCATTCTTTCAAACATTTTCCTTCAAGAAGGCATTCATCTCTTTTCCTGCAATTGCATTGTTGCTCACTGAATTGCGTTTGGTTAGTTTCGCTGCTGTTTGAGTTGATTTCGTTATTGTTTGAATTCAATATCTTGCTGTTATGCTGCTCGATAGTATTTCTCATATTAGTCATGCCGCTATAACTTACTTTTATGTTGTTTCTGTTGAAAAGAGTTCGATATTTATGGCTAGTAGGAAAGTGTTACTATGAAGATCGTATGTAGCGTGAAACTATAAGTATACTCGGAGTAGTGAAAAATATTATTTTTTGATTTTATCTAAGCTTTGCCACCCATTGAGCACTCTAGGCAAATATAGATTGCATATTATAAATCGTTTATATGTATACTCATGCATCTCCTGACATCCAAGATATCATCCAGAAGACATCCCTGAAGGCAAACATGCATGATGTGCAGGCAGCGATTCTCACTGACAGTTCCGCATAATCTCTACTGAGTCATTGATCCCATTTATTTAAATTTGATCACTTTGGCATCTCTGCACGCACACACATGATAGGTCGCCCTCCACTTATCGACTCCTCCACAGAAAACAAGTCATTAAACCCACTAGTTGATGCATACCGGTATTTTATTGCATTTTTAACTATTCAAACAGTCAATGAGAGCCTAATGTTCAGCATTGAACCTAGAAATGAACTGAGCAGCAACGATTCTCAATCAGACTGCCGACGAAGACTACAGGGAGCCTTGTATTGCATTTATCAAATTAAGTGACGAAGAATGCAGAACTATGAAATTCAGTAGGGTAGTTTAGAAATCATGACCAGTTTGTCCACTAGCAACTAAGCTAAACTTGATTTAAAATAAAATTAGTCGAATAGATGATTGCCTTGAATATTCCATCTGTTAAATGCTTTGACCAATAATTTTTCTGCAAACTGCTGCATCCATTTGCGAAGTCCCTGAATCAGGGATGCAAGTGCAAATTGATGAAAAATCCGGAAAATGAGCTAGGATGCGCCTTCTACTTACTACTAACTTAAAATTTCAATGATTTAGATAAAGGTGGCCCAGCCATGGTCCCTGTCATTCCGCACATACATGTATAAAAAAACTATGCATTCTGACCAAACGAACACCCTGCTCCAATGACACGTAAACTTGTAAAACAAAAGGTCGCAATAATTTCAGTAACTTTTATTGAATGAAGTAACTTTTGTCCTTCTTTTCGTTGTCACCTCAAATGAAAATTACAAGCAACAATAAATTGCAATTCACTTTAGAAAAAATAATACCCTCTTGGTCTTGATTTAATCTTAACAGAAGAACAGTGACGCCTTCAGTTGATTACTGAAACGTCGCATTTGGCTCCAACAATCATAGGAAAACGTTTTGAATTTAATAGGGAATGGGTGTAGGCTGTATTGGTTAGGCCCACATTACTTTGCTTATCTGACGATTGTTGTATTTTGACATCTGACAATTGTTGAAGTCATGCGACGGCGAAATTACAAAAAACAAGTACCGTGATTAGATTGATCACAGCAAGCACGTAAAAGATCCATCTTTCCATGACAGTACTTCTTATACAGCTGTTTATGAATGACACATGTAGACGCCGAAATATATGTTGTTTAAAAACATAAAAACATATTGAAATTTATTATGACCGACACGAGTACCGGTAGATGTCTCATACCTTCACACCTCAGCATTTGAAGTGACAAGATAATATCTTCAGAGGTGACTATACCGGCATACGTACATGTACGCTGCACATTTTAACTGAAATCATGTTCATACCTGCGTCTGAGAAAGTATAGGCCTAGGGGTTACCCCCTTAATTTTTATGGCATTTTTCAACGAATCCCGAGACCCAATGAAATCTTGGTCAAAAATCCGGAAATCCGGATAAATCCGGAAGTCTTGCATCCCTGCTGAATCCTTCGAAATGCAGCTCTTGTCCGTTGCTGTTCTTACCGCTAGTTTAATAGTAGCTGTCATCATCTTTCATAATAACAAGCATTGGCACAGTCGACCAAGCACGGTCCGCATTATAGTCCGGGAGGTAGCGCGAAGTTGTGCAGGGAACGAGGTAGTACATAAAACTTTCACATAGCATAGTACACCTGTAACCTACTGCAAAACTTCGCGTCTGCTGGATCAGATCATTTGCTTTTCAGAAATAGAGAGGATAACACAATCCTATGTATTTCCAGTGGCAAAATTGTGACATTTAAGGTGTTGACTCCATTTTTTCGAATTTTTGCTCATAAAAGTTAAACAAATTGGTATTTTGTTGAACTGGTCATTATAGAAATCATCTACAGATCATGATCTTTCAAATGAGCTGTCATTCTGTGACAGAGGATGAAGTAAAGTGTACAAACAGACACTTTTCGTTGGTGTAGCTGCAAATTTTAACATAGAAATTTCAGGAAAATTGTTGATGTACTTTAACGAAAAGTGTCTGTTTGTACACTTTACTTCATCCTCTGTCACAGAATGACAGCTCATTTGAAAGATCATGATCTGTAGATGATTTCTATAATGACCAGTTCAACAAAATACCAATTTGTTTAACTTTTATGAGCAAAAATTCGAAAAAATGGAGTCAACACCTTAAATGTCACAATTTTGCCACTGGAAATACATAGGATTGTGTTATCCTCTCTATTTCTGAAAAACAAATGATCTGATCCGGCAGACGCGAAGTTTTGCAGTAGGTTAGAGGTGTACTATACTATGTGAAAGTTTTATGTACTACCTCGTTCCCTGCACAACTTCACGCTGGCTCCCGGACTATTAGTTCCACTCATTAGATACACTGAAAGCTTCGCTTTAAAAACCTAAAACCCGCTTAATTATCTCAGTGAGGAAGTAACTGTACAACAACAGATAGAATACAGAGAACGTGAGCGTCAGTGCGCAACCAATGAAACTCGATAACGCAATTTAATGATCTTGTCGGATCGACAGTCAAGAAGTGAAGCTGGAAGAAGAATGGGAACTGCCAACTTGACGTGAATAAGAAGAGGCACAACTGATGCGGGACATGATCTACAGAGACACTAATGGAAGCAAGTACAGCGGTGAAGGTTTAGACAACCGGCGCTGTGGCCTAGTGGTAGAGAGTTCGCTCTGCGTCCGGGAGACCTTGGTCGAGTCAAACCTAGGACTTTTAAAATAGGTACACTCTGCATTCTTGCTAAGCACTCAGCAGAATAAGAATGAGCGTGGATAAATGACAACTCGGCCACATGGAAGAAAAACTCCGTGCCTAATGTTCTTCCGAGCATTAACAAGGTTCATGTATTTTGTTTAAGAGGACAAGAGAGATTGAAGACGACGTGGTAGAGGTAAAGCCGATAGTAACAAATGCAGAAATGCACCGACTGGGTTTTGGGCTGGAGTGAAGGGTGTTTGATAGAATGGATGCCCCCAGGCTTTCATTAGAGATATGCCTACTACTCGAGAATTTATAAGTCGACAGCTGCTGACCCAAGCGGCTCTGCATGACTTCATCCGCGTAAGTGTTATCATATAATCTGTGTAACTGAGTTGCTTATGAGTTTGCTAGACATCACAGGGAACTGTAGATACATTGGCTAAGACTCAAAACAAAAATTTATACAAAGTTTCTAAGCTTTGATCAAATCACGGGAATGACTTCGAAAAACCAT
Organism: Prostheceraeus crozeri; assembly: GCA_907163375.1. Classification (NCBI taxonomy): domain Eukaryota; kingdom Metazoa; phylum Platyhelminthes; order Polycladida; family Euryleptidae; genus Prostheceraeus; species Prostheceraeus crozeri. Next base: position 196,400 of record CAJQUW010003251.1, read on the forward strand.
GCATACACTATGAAGTAGCAATAAATATCAATACACATTTCGCTCATAGACCCATCCGGATAATAAGACTAAACTCTCTAGACAAAGAATGGACCTATGAAGCTGCGATCAATGTATTGCTACCTATCATGTTTACCAGTCAAGAATGCAATATGAGATCATGTACATGTACAGTATGTGAAAAAAGGACATGCAGTTCAGAAATGCAGCTGTATATCCTGAAGATGGATATGTTTAGTAGACAATTGATTATCTACGTTTACTAATTATACTACCATCAGTAATCTGACTTTTCACTATTTTTGTATTTTCATAATATCTAGTCAGGACATCTTCTTTCAGTTCATTGCGCTGAGTTTACCTATCGATGTTATTCGGTCCATGTGAGACATATACAGCTGTAGTCTTCCTGACAACGACTATTCGTTGATATATGGAGCAACAATGAAGAAGCATAGGTAGCCCTATTTCGTTAATGCAATTATCATCGAACAAATTCTGTGTTCAATGTTTTCAATCAATCCATTAATTGAACCAATTATCTCACAATTAATTTTCAACTGCGTATTTTTCCAATCATCGCCGTTTACACTAGAATTTTTTGAAACTAAACAAACTGATTCTATCAAGTTGACACTAAATTATCTATTTATCTGACTGGATTTCCTTGTCTGTAAACATGACTGCGGTTCTATAGCGTTGGTTCTCACTCTGTATGTAAATAATGATATGTAACTAACTCAGTAACCTTTCCTTTATGTCGAGGAAAAAGCGCATAGTTCCTCTGTAATTCATTACCGCATCACTGGATAGAAGTTGTGTCAATGTCTTACTGAACAGACAAAATTAGACAACGTCATATCTTGAGATTGCAAAATACACACTAACAACGGAGCAGCATAAGGACAAGGGACAGTGATGAAAATTCGATCATTGTTTCATGTCATTATCAAATTGCACACAGTACATACTATGGAGATAACAATGTTTTCTGACTAATCTAACCTTCACCTGCTTTTGTTCAATTAATGACGTCACTTCCGAAGAAAATAGTTGACGTTTGCCTCAGATAATAGAAACTCCCTAATGCTCAAGCAATCCTACTTGGCAAATATCTGCACCCCCAGAAACAACTTCAGTTGAAGTTGCTGCCAGGAAGTGTCACTAAAATACTGCAGATTTCTGGGATCAGAATTTCATCATGTAGAAATAACAAACCTGTCTGGATCACTAAGGACAGAGAGCGAATAAACTGGTATAAAGGACAATGAAGGATATCAACACCGATAATACAAAAAATCATTCCGCTTAGAAAATCAAACAAAACAGAGGCAGTAAGAACACTTAATCAAACAGGCAGCAAGTAAGCATTTTAATACTGACCTTTGATGCGCTTCATTCAGAGCACCGTATTCAAAGGAATGCGCAGAGGTCTTTGATAAATAATGAATGTTAAAGATATAAGGTTGCAAAACACAGCATCACGTAAAAACAATGACTTAATGAGAGCGCTCAATTTTTAAAGTCGTAAAACTCATCAATACACACATTTTCCCCCAAACTATATGCTGGGAATGGAAATCAGTTCGAGAATAAAGCGATAAACAAGGTAACATCTCACTCGTATTGATTTTTCTAAGCAAATCAACCTCATGCGCAGCTGCACGTTTCATTTCTATTCTTATAAGAATTAATTTCCTATATAAATATTTATTTAATATATAGGCCTAATAATAAGTCAAAATCGATGATTTATTGATGCGTTACGGCATCATCGGATAATAATTGCAATCTGGGCCATCTTTATTATTTTCTTGCATGCTGTTCATATATTAAGCTTTTGAAATGTATTCAACATGAGATGAAAGTCTGTCAAATACAAAAATTATATTTAACAAACATAATTTCTCCTCATTACATAACAACCTCAAATTTATATCTTATATTTCCACCAAAAAAACTAATAAATTATCTGAGTGCATTAATTGTTTATGAATAAAAGTAATAGAAGACATAAAGAATTCTTTGGGTCTATCTGTGAAAGCTAGCACTGTTTCTAACAGTTCCTCCTTTTATTTTCACATATCGAGGGAGTCCTAAAACTATGTCAAACTCATGCAAAAATGTCAGACCATCAGGCTTAGTCACATCTTCCCTATTAAAGTTTATCAGTTGGCAGCATGGGAGTTCTACAAAATGAAATCAAACATATGATCAATTATTAATGAATATTATATAAAAGATTGTAGAGGGCCAATAAATGATATTTTGTGATATTCGGGCATTTTCCCGATATCAAATTTCCGTCGCTGTTTTAGAACATCGCATACTTGAACTTTGATGAAGATGAAGTGAGAACGGAAGATTAATAAAGTTTGAAACGACTAGAAGGATGGCATTCTAACCTGTCTCAGATATTACGCAACTTTGCACTGAGCCAAAATTGTTGCACAACTACCTCAACAATTTATAACTCCGAAACAAAATTCAGTCGAAAACGTGATGATTCTGCTTCTGGCTTTGAAAATCTCTTAGTCAAGTTGCAATATATGAGATTGAGATCAAGCTAATCCTCAATTTCGACAATCGATAAGACAATGATTAGCGACTCAATCACGTAATTCACCGCGCAGTATTACACTTACCCATGCGCCTTGTTTCGTCTTCAGTAAGGACAGAAGTGATTTCATTTCCTTCACAGTGATGCTAAATGTCGCCAAGATGCTTAATAGTTCCACCAATATTTCTGTCAAGACGGAGTCGGCTTCGGATAAACGACTGAGAACTTTCTCGATAAGTTGGGCCCGAGCACAAGCCAATACGTTCCTTTTACTCTTCTTCACCATCGCGATGAAAACACTCCAAATCTCGGCCTGAAAAGTACAGCAGACATTTGCTTCGTCCTGAAGAGCTTGAAAGATGATTGGTGCATTTTAATTAGTACAGTAATGAATCTGATGGTTCTCAAAAACATTACAAAGTTACATCAAAAGAAAACAATTGAAGTCGACATATCCCATAATTTGTGCATTACTTCTGTCAAATACCCGGTAAGGTGAAAAAGTATGAGCAAAATTATGCACGTTAATCAACATTTTGGTGAATAATCATCAAACAGAATAGTTTCTGTGCATTGCAGCGTAGACATTTTAAAGTTAAGGAATCGTTATGAATTTCTTTTTTTAATGTTTATTAAACTATCTCGAAAGTGATTCAGCACACAAAATGTCCATTCGAGCGTTAAAGCCCGATTCACCAAGTAGTGTACTTCGATAATCTACTTACACTTCTAAGTGAAAAAATATATCTTGAGCACGTATTTAGGTACATCAGAAGTATTTCGAAATAAAAAATTAATTGTTTCGCGATCTATTGGAATTAGAACAAAAACTAGCGACGTTTCGGTGATGCTACTGGTCTACGAGATCAAGAGTATTCATTTTCAACATTTCCAGGTGAAATCGCCTTATAGAATTGACAATTTTCCGATCTCCTAAACATCTTTCACTAGTGCGCATCTGAATTTCACCACGATGAAGCAGCTGCCGCGTCGCGAACGTGCGCGCGTACGAAGTCATATAAATATCAGATCATCGACTTACTATAGTGATGGGTTCCTATTTCAAGTCACTGAAATACATGACTTATCAGGTGACAGATTGAGTGACGGTACACCGTAGAGATGAGCGACAAAGACCCATAAAATATTCTACTCCAGCTGAAGTACCAAATCATTTAATTTATAATCAATCCATTCACGGAACCGACATCACTATCAAAATGGATGTCGCACTTTGATACCGTCACTTCAGCTACAAATTGAAAGACGGATCCGGCCATGTGTGTGTGATGAGTAGGGTTCGGAAAAACATTTTTTTATATTTCTAGGGTTTGTGGACTCAAACACATTTAGGCTGACTCAAATACTTTGCATTTCGTTAAAACTCTTGATTTAATCATATGTTAACAGTAAAACATCGAAAATTGAGATACATCAGCAGCAACATATTCGAAGACTATGAACATCTTATGTATTTGACCATGTTACATCAAATTTTTGAGAAACACTATGTTCGTAGGTAAAAGCACGCAATTTTGTCGCAAAAAGGAAAGGCTATATTATTGCATTTGACTGACGTCAACAACATCTAAATACTGCGCTCTGTTGAATTAGTGCTGTCAGGTGGCGAGAACTCACTCCTGGACATGTCTCCTCAACAGACTGCCACCTATAACTTTGTGCCGATGACTAGCGTCGACGTCGAGCGTACGTTACCGACAGATGAAACGGTTTCATCTGACAATCGCAGGATTCTTACTTCAGAAAATCTCTCTAAAACATTAGTCTGCTATTGTTTTTACCATCAAATCGAAATAGATAGGGCATACTTGCATCTTTTGTTTTCATTGCTTAGAATTTTTGGGATAAGTGAATATCTAAATATGTTGAAGGGCTGAACTTAACTTTTTCCTGAACCCTGCTGAGACATTATTACAATTCACAGTATAGTTTGATGAACATTTTAGATATTTTGACGATTTTTAGAAATTATTCAGAGGTTTGAAGTAAAAAGATATTTTCCGTACCCTAGTGATGAGACTAATCATGCTACTGGAGGATGACTGCATAAACCTCCGAACGTGTCTTCCAAAAAAAGATATAATATCAATTAAAAATTCGAAGCCGGGTACCGGCCGCGACTGAAGTTTGAACACATATCCCGGGGATTCCCAGCCTAACCATAGCTATCAAACAGAACTTTGCTTATGTGCTAACTACACGGCTGCCAAGAAACAACATAAATTTTAAAAACTTTTTGCTCTTGAGAAGGGTTATAGAAACGTATAGTTCTCCAAGTCAAGAAAATAATGCAATCAAGCGACTTCAATTTAATATAGGTTCATGTCAATTTCAGACTTAGTTATTCTCGGAACCAACTTACTAGGGAATTTTGATTCAACCTCAGATAGTAGCAGCTACTTCAAAATCGTAGCGGTCGGGACATTTTCTCCATGTGAAGCTAATCCTTATATTTTGTAAATATTTCGTATCCATTTCCAAATGCAGCTGATCATAATTTGCAATGAAATTCATTGCGGATTGTATCAATTTAAATGAATCTGATCCTTGATACTATTCATTTGATAGAGTTATGTGAAATGGACTGTGAAAATATGCAAGAAGATATAATTTGCAATATTACGATTTTTACGTATGACTAACATTATCATGAGAATCTCGAATCAGTGTTGAAATTTTGGACATGATTGACCTTGATGCTTGGTTTCTTGATGTTCTATACACCATACTGTGCATATTTCAGGCTTCAGAGTAGTACAGACTCGCTGATTCTATGTCAACTTTGCATCTAATCGAATGGGCATCCCATCAAATGTACTAAAGATCTGAAGAATTTTCTGCAAAACTATTATGATTCATATCCATACGATGGAAGAACTTTAGCACTTATGTATGTGTCCTGTCCGATTAGGATAAAATTGTGACGGTCGCATCGGGGACAAGAACAAGTGTCAATTTCCGATAAGAAGATGCAAACGCAAGCGGAGGATCGCAGAATAAAACCATTTTGGGGAATGATCGATACCTAATTGCGGTAACTTCCATGCACTGTTCAAGTAACATTCAATTTGCTCAGGAAAAAATGAAACTTTTCGCAACGGTCCGGACACGGATGTATAGCTAGGTTAATGTGACCCTAGAAAATTGCGGACGAAGTGGCAGAAGGTGTACTAGGTGTTTCAATCAAATTTCGGCTCATCCAAAATAGGATAAATTTCCCAGCATTCGACAGCAAGTCTGAGCAATAACTACGATGACCTTTTGACCAAAGAAAATCAATGAATTTCTTGGTTCCTTTCCTGAGCTCATAAACTTCGACATTGTCTACAAGTTTAACATGATACATGTACTTCAAAATCAATCTTTTGGCTTGCATGTCCCCTTTCTCGTGGACGAGCCCGAAAGGCATGGCAAGTATTTTCTATAACATAGTTTCATCATTTTACATTAAAAATCATTTCATTCATTTTTATTCATAACTTTATATAACAATTTATCCAAGCGATTTTATTTGCAAAATCAACGAAAATTGAAGCTGAAACCTATATACATGTAGGATATAGTAATAGATAACACACTAACCATATATGTATAACCAAAACATTAGAAACCCACTTAACCTATTTGATAACTTATTTAAATGCCATTTAAAAACAAAATGTCCATGCGTTTTAAAAGTATGTCAACACTAGGTTTTGCTACATTCCATGATTTCCTTCGATTTATTGGATTTATAAATCAATTATATTTTACGTATTGTTTGCGAGGAATTTATGATGCAATAATGGTTCTGTCATCATTCCTGTTTTTTCAACTTTATTTGATTCTTTGAGAAGAAACAATCTAGAGTGAAATTTTATTTCAGACTGTTTCAAATGATGCAATATCATTTGTGAAAAGGAAGGAATTCAATCCATTATTTAAAGGGAAAATGCTGGAAGTATCAGTGCGTCCCATCAACAAAACTTTAGTACTTAGTTATTATTATCAGTCAATACCTTCTGTTTGTAGATAATGCAATATAAAATCATTGATCGAAACTTTTAGCTGAAAGATTATGAAAGAAACACTCATGCGAAGCTCTCTAATATGAAGCAAATATTTTGAAAGCGTGTACACTACCTTAATACATGAAAGTGAAAAACAGACCTCAACTTGCCACCGGTAATACCGACTTAGGCCGACCTTCAAACCAGCACAATTCACCTTTAAGGCACGTGATTCAGGGGGGGGGCGTGCCGTCAATGACCATGTTAGAGGGAGCCCCATAAGTAGAAATACCATACTTATATAAAGAACGCAACTTCCACTGATGATCGAAAGTATCGTATGCTTAAATTTTTCCCTATCAATTGAGTTCAAACTAAGAGTTGTCAATAGTCCCGATAGAAACATTAAAATTGATTCATTAGTTTAGTCAATCTGACAGTAATTTATCTCGGATTAATTCGACTATAGTTATGGAACGGATTAAATATTGATAGCGCTATGTTTGAGCTAAGGGACTCAGGCAAGCTATAGAAGGATATGAGGGCTAAATATATATGTACAATGTACATAGATTATCACACATCATCATATTCTCGACAAGAAAATAAAATAAATTATTCTCTGAACTACATGATCAATTTTGTACCAAACCAGGTCATTGTTAAATGGTGAAGTAGGTTGAAAAACGGTCAATGGTTAAGTATGATTGTGTTTCTAAACAGTCTAGAACTTCGTCGCCTTTTAGATAGTCATCAGTACAGTATTTGCAGCATGCAAAATATTAAAAGTGAAAAAAATTATAATAGACAAAATCTACTTATCTTTTTTAAAATCATCACATACTTTCTGATCTTCTTTGAGTACTGAACTCATTGCCAGTAAGATATCTGATAAAAGTTAAGCAGCGCACATATTATCAAAAACACTATGAATGACACAAAATATGCTATTTGAGGATGTCAGTTGATTCACGTTCCCGGAACATCAAAAGACGATTCTATCGCTTTTGTGTCTCTTTATTAGAAATGTGTTAGTATTCTTAGGGATTATTATGAGATCACTTCAATGGAAGGTTGATTATGTCACACTATTTGAACTGCAATCCTTCAAACCTTTGTATAATCTGAGAATTGAAAAATCAAAAAACCATATCGCCTATCGAAATAAAATTAACTGTTATCTCAAGACGCCATTTCATCTCCGATAAGGTCAGCTAAAACATCAATAGAATTTTCGAAAAAGAAAAAAATTGGAAAACGTGAGCCTCTCTCATAAGTCAAGAAACCTTGGAACAGTCCTCAATAGAAGAAAAATGAAAATATTTGTCAATTATCTGAATGCCCAATCAACACGCAAAACATTATCTACAAATTTTTATCCCAAAATGCCTGAATTTCTATATCGGCAGCACGATAACACCCTGTACTAAACATGTCAAAATATAATCACATCAGTTTTCCAACGTATAAAGCAAGAAAAAGTCTAGCCTTCAGCACTGAAGTCATGCAAAATGAACATGAGAACGAATATTAGAGTCGGGAAGGCGTCATAATCAAAAAACGTCAACCTAAAATTGCAACTTTACCTTTCTACAGCTGTCAATATATCTTTACCATGCACTTCTATGGAGCTGATCTGTAAGTCAAAATGTTTGAATTTTCAACTTTCCACTTTGAAGGCCCTGGCTCCTGCCTTTCCCTTGACGCGGCTTGATCTAAATGTGAAGTACTGGAAATGTTGCACCAAGGAAAAAACAGCATCGGCTTTTTTCTGTTTACAATAACCAATTTTAACCCAAATAACCCAAATAAATTTAAAGAACAAACTATTTTCCCAAAGTTGCTACTCATGATGTGATGTGACCTGGCGAGAAATTTTAGTCAAGTGGATATAAGCGATATTTTTTACAGTAGTATAGCTAAGCATACACCAGTGATTAGACAGAATAGCAGGCGTAGCCTACACGACGATTCTGAACGTTCATTCTGTGAAATTCTCCAAGAAGCTGATTATCTTTTGTGAAGCTTATACGCAGGAAATAATGTGAATCATGGATAGAATATCGATAAGTGTTAGAATAGCTATTGTTGAACATGTAAGCTTCAATGGAGCATAGAGCATTTTCTGACATCGGTAAAATAGTTAATTTCAATATCGATTAACACTCACTACGCGCAAAATAATAGAAAAAATGCAATATGCCTAGAAAATTAACATTAGCGGGGTGGATTTTTTTCATAGTAGCCACAGCCAAGTATGAAGTTTTAAATAGTAATCGCGGCTACTATTCGAAGAAATGTGAAGTCAACAAGCAGTCTGCCATCTAGAACGATTCGCTACAAGGTCAAGCAAATTATTCCAGATTCGAAAGCCAATGTCGAATAGGTCATCCTCATGAAAAATTTACTCCATGTTTATTCAGTGTATCTTGATCATCTTCAGTATTCATGGTTTTTACAGCAATTGGTTGCGCATGCACAGACAAAAGGCGTCATTATTTCTGAACAGAAGTTGTGCAGACATAATTTTCAATTTGGAACATATTGTACCTTTATTCCGCTATGATAAATCTTTATATTAACTCGTTCTGCGAACTTACCTGAACACGTTTTGGACATTGGTCGATAACCTCCACAAGGTATTTGATATTTTCAGGAGAATTAATAACAAAGTTCAATTCCAAATCGAAGGTGCCATCAACAAGCTGAAAAATATCGTTTAATTAGCATGTCGCTGAATAATAAAATGAAAAATATGCTATTTTTGAATAATCAACATTCACAGCACAGTATTGGCAGATAGAATTTTTTCTTTCTAGTAGGCATAACAGCAAGTTGAGTGTCGTCCAATAGGGTTAATGAGTTGCTATAAAACTGATATATCAAAATCACTAGTTTGAGTTACCTTTTAATAGCTTTTCATTCAAAATGACATATATTATATTGCTCAACTTTGTATGTCCACATGCAGTGTTTTAAGAGGTTGCGCGCAAAAATCTACGGCGTGCGTGCAAAATTTCTGGTCAGATCATATAATAATGAAGCATAATGCTGTCATTGCACTTTCAGAAACTACTCCGATCTAAAGACTACACGCAGATTTGAATCAGACAAGTTTTGTCTTGAATGATGTGCATGCACATCAGTGAGTAGATGTATTTTCAAATTTGAATTCATCCATCGACCATGCTATAGTGTTTAAATGTTGCCATTCAAATAAGAATGTTATTAGTCTGCGATTGTGATAGTGTTTGTCTGATTACTCACTGCATTTCATTAGCATATACTCGACTCGCGCAGGCATCATACAGATTCGTAGATGGCATGAATCAACGTAGAAGTGATGGCAGCGTATTGAAACGAGTGTTAACTGATATTGCTATCTCGATTGAATCAACATAACAAAAAAACGCTCTGTTTACATCGCTACCTCACTGGCGACTAGAGCTTGCAACATCACGTGTAAGGACATCAGTCATGAGCAACTAAGTTTATCAGAAAGTGTACAACTGTTGCTGTAGCCATCATCAATACGTTGAATTTGTTTGACACCGTACATCGCTTCTTGCGATACACAAACCGTCATTGATAATTTGATATGCATACATTTGCAATATCAGTTTAAAATGCACACGCTAGTTTTGTCGGCCTGTTGATCCTGCTGGAGGATCTCGATTTTTGTCAAACATTTAGTTAGAAATTCTAAACGCCACGATACGATCATTGATCACAAAACATGCATAGGCCTACATCCTTAGCACACACGTAAGGTGAACTATAATTTAGTCGTCTTTAGAGCCTCTTTTCTTATCTTAAGGGTTAGGTTTTGCATTAATTTCAGAGGTCACACCTGAACTTCTGCTTATTAAGAATACAGATTCGCCCTGATCCTTCATCATCTGTACAGTTAACCTGTGCAGCTTATCTGAAAGTCCCGGAGATTCGTCTTGATGCTCAGTTTAACAAGTTAAATGCGACATTCAATATTATCCACCTAAACTTGTGAAAAAAATTTAAATTGTCACTTTACGATAAGGTGAAGTAGCCTATTGAAAGAGACTTGATTGTTGAAATAATTAGAGTTTGTTCATACAAATATTACATGAAATGTGAATTATCAATTAAATTTATAATCAGTCCTCATACTGAGAAAAACGCCACCACTATCTGCAATGGATCCTGTGTTCAAATAAGAGCACTTATCGTAAAGATGAAGTCGTCACGCTAGATCGTCCAGAAATTGATTGTAGGCTACTCAAAGTACGACTTGAATCATGGATAAAAGATATCTAACATATTAATGCAAATTGAATCAATAACGCAGAAATTCAAAATGAAGCCATGGAGTAACGAACAGGACCTGCAATAGCCAACTATCTAAAAAAACCCAGATTTCCCGACATTACTCTCAACGTAAAATAATAATAGCGTCAAGAAAAAGGCAATGCAATGCGTTCGGGAGTTCTAGGAGATACGGTGCATGGGAGAAGACGAGTGGAGTTGATTAACAGCATTCATATTGTTCGTAGCTGCAGCAACACCTACGAATTGATATGGTGCTGATAGGCCTGCTAACATAAATTTCATACCTTATAACGTGCGCACCGTGCAGTATCAAATAAGGCGTGATTTCCGTTGAAATCCGCAAGGTGGGGTAATGAAAGTTTTAGCTCAGGCGAAGAAAAGGTTGGCATAAGTGACAATGCTGCAAAGGTTTCTACTTAAGGAGCGGCAACCGCTCAGCGAGCACTGTCTTCAACAGCCAAATATAAGAAGCCTGAGGCTTCACTGATATTTGTTTTGGATCTCCTCTGGTCCCACGCTATCTTCGCTAGAAGATCTGAAATGTCCTCATTATCATCAACATCGTGATGTTGAACGTGTAAAGGACTTAATGGAGCTTGAGGTAGTGTGAGTGATGTGATCATTTACTGAACCATTCAATGTATATATACATAGAGGACAAATCTTCATTGTCACGCGAACGTTGATGCTGGTACATTTCACTTGTGGGTTCAGCCGCCTCCATAACTGGCACAGTTGAATTAATAAGGAGGAAGCGCTGTTTTGGAATATTTTTTGAAATAATGATGATGGGTTTGACATATTGCTGAGAGTGGGAACCCAAAAGCTTCGATCTTCAACAGTCTATTATTCATACCAAGTTCCCACTCACTCTTAATAATGTTTTGGAATTATATAGCTTTCCCCTATTCTCCGTTGGAGAAGTCCTCTTACAACGACTTTTCACGTCTTCCAAAGTCCAGTCCCTTAAAGATGCGTCCAAACAAAAGAATTTTCAAAGATAGTGACCTTCACTTAGAGTACCGGTAGCAGCTACATGCCATGTCATTAAAATCATTGCTCATAGTTGTTGATGCAGTTGTAGTATCACCCGTTCGAACAGAATCATTAAACAGACTCTCAGCATTCGCTTCTGTCTACATCCTGAATTAAACTAACGGTTTTCTAGCTTGTAAAGTGTGGCTGTGTGTTTCTGTGATGTACTTCTCAAATTCATCGCCGTTAAGTGTCGTACTAAGGTTTTTTTAACATAATTTATTGGTCGTGTTGTCCAAGATAGCTGTCACAGAGACAAAGTCACATTAAGAAAGGTTTTTTTCCAAAGAAAAGTCCATTTTTCCACAAATAGCATCGGATCCAATTGGAATGTTCAGTCGACTGACAGCGCTGAGCTATTTTGCATAGTAGTCTTTGAAAAAGCCTCATTCTTCGACATGGCACCATGTTCGAATTAAAAGCCCAATAGTACAGAAAAAACGTCAAGTCAGACCGACTAGGAAATCAAAAACATTCAAAGAACAGCTCGAATCCATATTATGAGTTATGAACCCAAAGTCCACCTCATTTATCTCATAACAGGATCAGAAGGGAAGCCAGTGCATAATTTCTCAAATCAATATTTTAAGAACTTACCAAACTAAATGTTGTATCAACAATATCTTTTTCGTTAATTCCATCAACTTTAATCAAGCCTAATAGAATTCCAAATTTCACTTCACTACTGGAGTCCGCATTTGCAGTCAATGCTTCCAGGGAAGGTTTGTCGGCGTCACCAGAGGTTGACCCCTTGTTGCTATCATCTTCACCCTCTTTCTCAGAAGATTGGGAAGACATGTTTCACAATTCCCAAATCATAAAATTAGGGAATATAACAAGATGATGATGCCAGAATATAACGGCTGTTAATTTCGAAAATAAATTTAAAACTGCAATGCATAGCCAGAAGAGCACATTGGAGTAATCTTCTGAGAATACAAACAAAAAACTAATTGTGAAGATTAAAAAATTGAAGAGCACTAATAAATGTTAATTAGCAATAGAAATGTTCAATATTTCGGTGTTCGCCGCAATCATGAATAATGAATAGAAAGAGCGTAAAGTAGCAAAGCCAAAAGGCAAAATTGAAAGAAAATTGACAATAAACCTTTATTGATATTCGCCAATTTCATGATCTTCACAAAGCTCAAAAAATGGCGCACAGTATAAATAAAAACCTAATTATTGCAACCATGTCTCTCTCTGGCCCTTTCCTTTGCGTCAAATCACAGTTCAATTGGAAAAGAGAAGACGATTTTTGATGTTAAGACAAAACCACTTTCAATGGATGATAAAGCAACAGATTTTTCACATTCTAGTCTGTTATTATAATTTCATTGGACTGGAACCATAGAGTAAGTATATGTAGGCATAGTGTCGACTGAAGCAAAGTATCTGTATACAGTGAACATTTTTATATTGTCAGTAGGAGGACACTCCATATTTGATGGAAATATCAGAAAGTAAAAACACTTTATCGCAAGCGCTTTCGACCGACACCGCCAGTCATTATCAAGCGACTGTATGGAGTGTTCTTCTACTGACAATATTGAAATACACTCCCTATTCCGTCCAGTGAACATTTTTATATCAAAAGATTCAGTTTTGTGAGGAGATTACATTCCTGATGTCCAAAAAATTGTTTGATCAGTTTTTAAAAAGCTAAAATTTTTCTGAAAAGCTCAAATTATTACTTTATTTATATCTTTGATTTATATACTAAGGAGATGACGTCCCCTTTATAAGTAGTGTGAAACAAGTTGGATATCAAAGGAATGAATATTTGCTAGCAAGGATCACAATTACGCGGAAATTAAGGTGATGATAAGGAAATTTCATCACCTACTACTTTATACTGCAAGTACCTGGAAGTCTTCAATGAAAAGGTGAGATCTTACTGGAAGCCAATTATTTGTTGAGATGTCATGTTTTTAATTCAATTTTCAGCGGCATGATTTCATGATACACAAGGCGTGATTTCTTGAATCTGAGTAGTGCTGAATAATAAGGTTGACCCATTTCCTTTTAAAGATCATTTTCTTTACAATTATGCTTTTGCTCTTTCAGTGGCATAGTTTGTAATATGATCACGTTTAAGAAAAATTATATTTTTTAGTAAGGTATGAGCTTTAAAGCAATGGTAAAGCCATCGAATTGCTATTATTAAACCATGTTGCCTCTCAAGGTTGTCATCATGGTTGTCATGATATGGAGGATTTGCACATTACTTTTCTTTCATCTGTATTGCTGTCATAATAAGTCAATTTCGTGTACATTTCTCCAAAAGTGCAAAAATTCGTAAATCTCACATGTGATGGGGTCCGTGCAAAGATATTTAGGTCGGTGTCATGAAATCGCAAGTGTATACGTTGGGGACTTAATAATTGCTAAGCACTCAACCTAAATATACCTACTCTATGACTTTAACTTAAAAAAATTGTGACTGGCATGCACTGTCATCTCATTTCAATCAGGTCAGACAGGAATACCAACTAATCGACTTTAATAGAGCAGTTGATCTTGAAGATTGCACAGTGACATTGAATGAAGATTTCATGACATCATGTCAATTAAATCAAGCAAGCTGTTTATAATGGTCTTTCGATTCGACGTCGCAGACTCTGGTAAATGTCTATAAGACATCGCCAGCATGGTCAGTATTCTGCAATTTCTAAGTGAAAATGCAAATTATCTGTTGCTGCACTGCTTTTTGACATGTCCATAATAATATATTCTGAGAAATTATGGTCATTGAGTACATTTTGTCCATACCCTAATTGCGACACGGTGCACCACGTCTTGTGATGTGAGATGGGATCGACTTTAAAATTAGTACTAAATTCCTAAAGTCTGCTGAAGGGGTTTAGATCAAGATGCCAAATGATAATTTCGAATAGAAAGATAGCAAATTAAAGACAATGGATGATGTCTACTGCTAAGGCCATAATGGCTTTGCTACTTATGAATGATGTCTCCTATCTTTGGAGCTATAGCGTCTTTCTCGAGTTGACCGAATGTGTTTGGAATAGACAATGTGAATCGGCAACAGTGAATTGTATAGGCCTACTATACTTGACAAGGTTTCACAAAATTTGACTGATCACGCTGATTTTGTCATAGAATGCATCTGACAAATTAAATGCGAAAAAAAGAGATGGTATAGCAATTTTATGTAGCATTCGCTTTATGCTGATTATGAGAATTGAGAGACGCACAAAATAGGAAACGATAAGTCGATAATATAGGCCCTATCTAAATGAAGTCAAATTCAACGTAGCAAAGTGCGTCAAGGTTAAAAAAAACAAGCTAATGACTAGTTAATTTTCAATAGGTACAAAGTGTGATTTAAAAGAAAAGTTTTATATCCTAAAATGTCTAAAAATTTTAAAGATACTTACTCGAAGGACAAACAACGCTTCTCCTCATGTGTAATGAATTGGCGAGTAAGTTGTTCTGCTCAAAATGATGTTTATCACTTATATATTGAAACGATCCTATTTAACAGTCTGCCCATTCAGATGATAAGAGGACAGGTCTGTTTCCAATCAATATACCAGATCTAGCTAATAACACAGCGGGATTACGCTATCTAAAACAGGGCTGTGGAGCCGATGCGTTATCTCATCGGCTCCGGCTCCACGACACTGATGTGAAAGGCTCATCCGGCTCGGCTCCGGCTTCAAATTCAGGTTCTATCTATGCTGGTTATCCTGGATCCGTTGAACGGGTTTTTTGGATAACGGTGTGGCCTTTAGAGGCTTGCTGCAATCATCAAATTAGTTTTCATTAACAAGCAACGACTTAAGTTAATAATAAAAATGATAATAGCCTAATATAATGACAAATAACATACTTGTCATATATTTTTGCATGAATTGACTATCTCTGAAAGATAAAATAAAGTTATAGCCAGGATTAGTTAAATTAGATAAAGATCTCCCGCACTGGCTAAATATAAATTGGCCTAGCCTGCAACCAGTCTACTACGAGGCTACATTAAATAACACCACATGAGTGATAATGATATACCTAATTAGCCGTCACAGGGGCCGAATAGTAGTGTAAGCTTTTTAACAAAACTTGAATATGAAACTGGATAGCGTATGCCTCTAAATAGCTTATAAGGCCCCTATCTACTCGAACATGGAAAGGGTATCGGCTATATAGCCAAATATAGGCTACCGTATCAATAAAGATATCAATTGCTTTATTGAATATTAAAGTGTATATAGGCTAGCTTAGGTTGTTATTGTTATTTGTTATTGCCTTTATTCAATAGTCTGTTGGTCCATGAATAATATGATCGGTGGGTAGCCCACGACTCATCATCTGTAGAAATTGTAATTTAGATAGCCTCATTGCAGTGTAGGCTAGAAATGTACAATTGAAAATTATACTTAAAAAAATTAAAAATATCTAATTTAGGACAAGTTTTGTAATTCTATGCAGCATACTTAATAAGTTAAGGCCTAACTTACATTATATTAATTTCGTATTTTTCATTATGGCGTAAAGTTGCACTAAATAATTCATCAATGATTCATGTATATTATTATATTCAATTTATGTATAACACATTACCACTATTCCTCTGATGATGGTTAGGCTGATGAAACTGAACTCGGAGTATCACACAGTATGTTGCAGGGTGCTATGCATAATAAAAATTTGACTGCGAGCACCGAGCAGAAATCCCATCTACTTTGCTAGCTTTCGAATGCGCGTGCGGTTTAATGTCACAGACAATAGAAAAGGGAGGTCAAAAGGCGCCTTTATTGAGAGCGTCTCAGTCTTTTTTTATTGTTTACATATAAGTCAGCATGATATCAGCATAAAGTGTTGACAGACGGAAAAAATAATAATGAAAATTCTTGAAATCCACAGGTCTATGACATTTGGGGAAATATCATTACACGATACGGCTCTTGTGCAGTCCTCCCCCCCATTTTTTTCTCTGGTCAAAAGATGCAGCACCATTGGATGTCCGTTTCAGCATCACCGGTTTGAGTGAAGCATTCCGTGCTGTTGTAAAATCTACGTGGATAATTGCGATGTCATGGTCGCAAACTTCGTCAGCAAGTCAACATTGTAATTTGACTTCAGGTTTTTCGCATTGAAATATACCCTTTGAATTTTGAAGTCAAAGGAAATTCATTGTGAATGAGATATCTTTCTAGGGCGCTACTAGAAGTGGCTGGGTCGCTTATTGCTATAGCCATGTGAGGACTTGTAGTCAGGTCATTCGTGTGAGTGTGAAGAGTTATCCCTCCAATCAAAATTGATCAAATTGAATAATTGATTTTTTTGAAAAATGTAGGTGGGGGGACTGCACAAGAGCCTACAATAAAATCTAAGGAAATTAACATTGTCACAGATGCCAGTAGCTTCTGCCAGTAGCCATACCGATAGATGATAGCCTATATAGTAACCGTATTAGATTTGAGACATTGCGCATGAAATGTAGCTATATTATCTTTGCTGACTGAACTGGAAATGTGTAGGGGAGACTAGGGACCAAAGTGAATTTTTTCACTCATTCTCATTTTTTGACGAAATTATAGCAAATCAGAACTTAAAATTTTACACAGATGTGAAAGATATCTTCACAAATAAAATATTTTTTGAAGTGTTACTCTAGCATATCTAGTTTTTGCACAAGACATGTTTTTGTAACATGTAACGACCCTGATGCACATTGGTCCCCTATAGCGGGGACCAATGTGCACTGCATGGGGACCAAAGTGCACTGAATAAAAAAAACCATGATTGCGCAAGGAAATTTCATTTTATATAATAGATATCGCCAAAACACATTTTTCTATGATTTTTACTGTATTCATTTAATTTTTGTGAATTAGTAACTAAGTAGATATGAAAACTATCAGGCAAAAAATGAATTAATTTTTTACAGCAATTTTGACTAATTGCTTATTGGACGCATCTTTATTGCATTCATTAACTGTTAATTTCGGATGTGCTGAGTTCAAATATGATAATCATTTCTCTCTATGAGATTAATATTTTGACCTAGGGTAAAATCTTTATTATAGGCCTACCCCACTTTCTTCTCATCAATTTAAAGATGTGTTTGACTTCTGAAAATAATGACCTTACGGACAAAAATGGTTATAATGGTTCAACAGATTGGATTTGGTAAGAAGGCAGTACATAATCATTTTTTAAAAAAGTAAACTTTCCAGACAGGTCTACCAACAAAAATTGCCGAAAAGTCGATTTTTGAATATAATGCATTATGTAACATAATAAAAACAGACAGGAGTCGGGAATGTCGCTTTAAAAACATTTGTCTTGTACTCAACCAGAATGTGTTCGGCACATTCCAGTTGAAGTTCAACCGTGTTTTCAATTGAGGAGTCCTGGGTTCCAGAATTTTTCGTTGCTTTTGGATGCAGCATTCTCCGGGGGCATATCGGTGACAATAGTTGATTTTCTTTTTCTTGATCGTTTGTGTTTAAATTTTTCAGACAGAGCCTTCGTCGGATAAGGTCTGATTATTTCAGGTAACACTGGCTCACATAATTATCACGCCTCGTCGTCAACAGGGCACCGTCATCAGCAGGAGAAATTGGGCCTGTGCTTGTAGAAGGTTGCTCAATTTGCGAAATTCAAGCACTCGATCGGAGGGAATGGATAGCAGGAAATCCCCTCAGCTGAAAGCGTTTGAGTTGACTGGGAATATGCCGGCTTTTTGAAAGCCCGATACGATATTCATGGGCGTAAAAGCTTTGTAAAATGAAGCTAAACTTAGTGAAGCAACGTCATGAATAGTGATTGGTTTTCATGGATGAGTGAGCATTTGATTGTTGCACTCACTCACATAGAACGTCTTAAATGGACCATAGACGCAGACGTCCAAGGGCTGCATGCGATGGATTAAATTACACTTATTTCATTACGTTGAGACACATGAATACATGGTTTGCAAAATACAAAAGAAAATTTATCATGTATTGCACTTTGGTCCCCATTTCAGAGGGCACTTTGGACCCCAAAGCAACTCATTTTCAAAAAACCAACATTGACAAATAACTGGGTATACAGATGCCATCCCCAAATTATGAAGCAATTCTAGATGCCTTAAATGTTAGAAATTATTGTTATTCTAAGCACAATGTTGACGAATGAAATTTAGAAAAAATAAGCAACGGAGACTCAAAAATTTACTTTCGACTGCATTAAATGTATTTCAAGACCTACCAAATAAAATATTTTGAGATGAATCTTGATTTTTCCGTTGAAAGTCATGTTTGATTAGAGAATTACTCAACTAAAAGAAGAAGTTCGAATTCAGTCTTTATCACGTAGAACTGGCAGATGCACTTTGGTCCCCTATGCTCATAGGTCCCCATTCTCCCCTACATAAATGACTGGCGACTTGTCTCTAGGAATCTACAATCATCTAGTTAGCATGCATATAACAAGTCTTCAAATTAATGGATTTTAGTCTTCAAATTAATGGATTTTGGAGAATACGTTGTCAATATGGAAATTAGTCTTACGAAACATATGCAATAAAAAAATATTACACATGTGCGTAAATATATAATAAATATAATACAAAAGAAGGCGGCAACTGCAAAGAAAGATATCGTGGAGGACAGATCATTGGTATACTTAAAAGACATATCTTTAGATTTCAAATGATTTAATTTTTTTATGATGCCAATTAATAACTTTCAAAATTCTAGATTTATATCAAAGCTCAAACTATTGGAGCCGGAGCCTTTGTGATAAATCGGCTCCGGCTCCGACCAAAACCATCGGCTCCGGCTCCACAGCCCTGATCTAAAATCTACCAGGTGTGTAAGAGAATTAATATTAGTTCCTTAAGGTAAAAGGTGAAATAGAATTGTACAAAATATGCATACAAATTATTTGACTACTTTTAATGAGGTCATCAACAGGAACTTGGTCAGGACGATCGCGTTTCGACCGCTTAATCCTGGACGCTCAAACCCGACCAAGCGCGGTCCTGTACATTTAAGAGGCACAGCCTCAAAAATTAAATTTATAATAGAGAAAGATTAGCATCTATCAAAAAAAATAGAGTCACTATTGATTGAAATGTACCTCAGGCATTTGAAAGAAGGACAGAGTCCAGCCAGTAGAGGTCAAGAGGCGGGGACATAATCCACCTTCAACTCAAGACGTGCTGCAAAAACAATTCAACGTAGCAAAGTGCGTCAAGGTAACAAAGTTAAAAAAACAAGCTAATGACTATTTAATTTTCAATAGGTACAAAGTGTGATTTAAAAGAAAAGTTTTATATCCTAAAATGTCTAAAAATTTTAAAGATACTTACTCGAAGGACAAACAACGCTTCTCCTCTCCTCATGTGTAATGAATTGGCGAGTAAGTTGTTCTGCTCAAAATGATGTTTATCACTTATATATTGAAAAGATCCTATTTAACAGTCTGCCCATTCAGATGATAAGAAGACAGTAAAAAAGGAAGTTTTTACGCGATTCAGTCCATCCAGAAAGAAAACAATGAAGATATCAAATGTTTTGACTGTATTTCATTTCATTCATCCAAAGGAGAAAGGGATCACAACTAGCCACAGGAAAATTATAAAATGACACAAAAAGTTGACCACAACCGAAATACCTGAATGACGTGATTCACCATTTATTCCCCAGACTTCTGGGAATAAAAGTTCACTTGTGATGGCTGCATACGACTTTTTGACAAAACTTCATTAACTTCCACAATGATCAAGTATAGTTAGCTAATCGAGTCTGCAAACGTATGTGAAGTTCAGTCCACTTTCTCTCACCAGATATGAAAATCAACGCAACAGCTTGTCAGTGACAGGAACCGTGTTATGCAAAGCATGTTATTATCACTTTCAGAAATCTGCAATAATCAAGTCTTTCAATGTTGAAAAACACCTTATGGCAGCACTCTGTTGCCTACACACTGTATAGCACTTTGTTGGTATGTCGCAACTAGATATAATGCATCACTGCAAATCCATACGTATTCACTTCTTGTCTCGTTTGATAATTCATCCTCCGATCCATGACGAATTTCGCTTCCTTGACCTGTTATGCACTTCATGTATAAATGGGAAACTCCCATATTCGTCAGAAGACCATTCCTTACTAATTTATCCCTTTTTTCTTCAATTCCTTTCTGAGTTAATTCCCTGAAAATGAGGAAACGCGCTTGATTGTCAAGGTATGAAACGATAAGTATAGAAAAAAGGAAAGTCATGTAAGCCTGCACTAATTCTAAAAATGTTTGGCACTTATGTTCATGCTGCTTGAAGGTATCGCGAAGAAACGAACTCTATATCATTTATCAGCTATGCAGTAGCAGATAATACCGTATTTCCACTAATAAACGCTGCGGCGTTTATTTACAATCACCTGCTTTTAAGTGCGGCGTTTAATGTACGATTTTTCAAATGGCATTTTTCCAAAATGAATTATAACTTTTGCGGAAATTATCAATAACAACTGAAAACTTATCTAGCAGGTTTCTTGCGGCATTACCGATGTATTCATTGTCAACAAGGCGTGGTGGCATCAACACTGATTGAACACAGCATGGGACTAATTTCTTGGAATTACCGATACCTGTATTTGCGGTTTCCCTCCCATGGTCGCCTGAGTTAGGAGTTCCTCTCCCGACTCCGACAGTCATCATTAGGTAACAAATTGCAGGCTAGGCTATTTTCATAACATAGGGTCTAGTATGAGGATTTTATAATGCGACTTTTTGAAATGAATATCTTTTGCCAAATAAATGGAATAAATAAATTATAACTTTAAATGACGTACATATTCTCCTGAGTTGCACAGATGTCCATAAAAGTTGATCGCTTAATGCTCTATTGATGAGAAAAGTAAGATAATTGACAATGTAATGTTTTATGGCAAAATCAAATTGTTTATATACTTATATTACTTCGGGTAAAATTCTAGAGAGTGAGTATAAAGCCTATGTAAAATTCAAACGATGATTTATTACTGGGTGTGCAGTCGACGGAAGCCACTTCAGTGATGCTGAGTATTTAAATGATCTTCAATGATGTTGAAAAATGATTACTCTGAAAGAGTACATCGTTATTACAGAAAGATAATTTCTAAAAAAGACAAATAAATTCAATGAACATCAGATTTTGTTCACTTATCATCAAAGAGGACCTTTGCAGTCATTCAAAAGTACAGCATATTCCCGTCATAAGCACTTTTGGATTGAAAATATGTCCGCTAAATGCGATTACGTCATATCAAGGGTAAGGCATTTTTCCACAAAACCATCGAGACTACGTTTATACCCATCGCTTTTCACATATTTTGAATAAAATAAGCTATTTGGCATTATAACGTTTAATAATTATATGATTGGAAAATGCATGTTGAATGCATTAATAGGTTCAATTACAACTCCCTTGTATTTAAAATTAGAAACACTAATTATAGGTATTATAAAGTGCTTACTTCAAACATATGCTTTGATTACGCCTTAAGCTTTAATGCTGAACATTCAGATAGGTTTGAAGAAGGTAGTCAAAAGAGCTTGATTTTTTATTACAAATAATATAACAAATAATGTCTACTTTACTCAATGACACGAAAAATTCGTTACTAACTCCAACGGACTTAGGGTAACGCTGAATTCTGAATCACACACATCCTGATTATTCCTGATACTTCGTACTATCTTTCCGTCCAACAACGTTTGAGTCGTGTAGACGATGTCATCACTGACGAAGTATTTGGCGGAGCAAGAAACAGCGAAGTTTAAGCTACGCATGCGGTCGAAGATCTTACCGAGATCCCTCGATGCGAATTCATTAGCTTCAAGAGAATCGCCACTGAGTTCTTCGATTTCCTTCTTCTTAATGAATCCAGTTTTGTGGAGACAGTTAACAACTGTTGCCTGATTTACTTCATCTTGCCACTGTTCGGATCCATCGCAAACATTGTTAAGTATGCACGTGGACATTATCCGCTTCATTGTTTCGATAACATGGTCTCTGTGAAAGAAGACGTCAGTAATCAACTTTCTGATTTTTTATGATGCCGAGGTTACATGGCTGAAAGAGACTTGTGCAGTTTGGGGATATAAATTTGATATCGATGGTTTTCAGAGAAGTGGAAAAATAGGATCAGCAATTGTCAACGATCAGAAGAATACGCCATTTTTCTTTCCGAAGCAATTGTCAATATTCTCAATCCACTCTCGAAATTAAGTACTCGTTATTGTTGTGGCAACTTTTAGAAATTTTGAAAACAACGAGCTTTGACTGACTTTCCTATTGCCAAATGGGTAGTTTCTCAGATCCATTCATGTTTGTGCCAATAATGACAGTCAATCGTTGCTTGCTCTTTTCCTCTCCATGACATGGAACACCTTTGTAGTGAAGGTTTTACTTGGAATTGAAAGAATATGACAGTCTCATCTGAGTTGAATATATCACATGGCTCATGTCGCAGGTAATTTTTTTCTGTCAGTTCCCTTTTCCCATTCTCTCCGTCTTGTCAATAAAGCAGTTGGCTTTGTATCTTTGACGTTGTGACCACATCGCATTTATTGTTGTTCATGATAAACCATAATCTCGGGATAATTCCGCTTGAGTTTTAGACTTTCTTTCCATTTGCTAGCAGATTGATTTTTTGATTTAGAAAGTGAGGGACTGACGTTTGCGTGACATGCTTGAACGCTGAGATAAAAGCTTGCTCTGAATTAAAATATGGCGATTCTCTCGATAAATTCAAAATCTTCCGAGTGGTTTCATTGGTTGTAAGTGCTCTTAACAATTCTACATCTTCTACAAAAATTCATTAGAAATAACTTGATAGGTAATGCGCTTTTAAAAGACGCCTGAAACTCTCATGGTTATTCTGATTCTTCAAGGGCTTTGGTAATGCTTTCACTGTGCGAGGAGTGGCTGCAAAGAAAGAACAATCAAGAACAAGTGTAGGATGATGCGCGTCAGGGATAACGAGGTCCGGTAGAATAATATCTACTGATGTCAGAAATTATGAGATATGTAGAAGCAAATTTATGCGCTAACTTTTCATGGGAGTGAAATTTCTGCCCGTTATACCCAATTGTACGTCATAGTGCAGTATGTGCGCTTATAACCTGAGTGTTTTAATATTAGTCAGGATATTTTCCGGGAATATTTTATGTGTACGTTATAACCGAATATGTTATATCCAATGCACGGTATAACGGATTATGCTGCATAACTTGTTTTTATGTATTAACATATTAGTAAATCATAAATTGGAATGTACATTAAGTCTATCAGTTAACTTCTTTTAGCTTATTATAAAAGCAAAAAAAATTGGCAGTATAATAATAATTTTGAAATATCTTCTACCTTGTAGATGTTTTCCCTAGAGTGCCAAACATTCTTGGAATTAGTGTAATCAGTGCATACAATCCTCCTTTGCGGTTTCAAAATCAGAATGTCGGATTTTGTAAAATTCACCCGACATCTAGAAGAGTACTTCTCATACAATAAAATACTGATATCCGAAGAAGAATAGCGGAACGTCTATTTTTCAACATAAAATACGTTTTGGGGGTAAAGTGTTTTGGGTAGAACTTTGTATCCCTACCAAAACAAATTAATTATTTGACACAGATAATTAGATCCCTTCGTATTTTCAATTATTCAGTCGATCTATAACGCAATACCTCAGAAACTCGAACTAAATATTTGCACCAAGAATGTCCAAAATGCTTTTCATAGAATTTTCATTTCGTGATGTAAAATAACGCCGGGAAATAAAAACAGACAAGTCGACACTTTGAAATTTCCTTGAGCTTGTTGATTGCTAACGGAGTCATAAATGAGGGTAATTGCAATGTAGAGAAAGGTTTCGACTTTTCATTTCCTTGTATGTCCAACAAATATCTAGCATTCGAAAATGATATCAATAACCAGTTTCCAGCACATGCAATATGCTTCATTGACAGGAAATCACTTGGTGTATGTTCTCTGAAGACGTGAAAAATCTCCAAAAAACAACAATGCTACGCATACAAGTGTATGGACGGACGATCCTAAGAAAAGTCTTTTACATCTTCCCGAAAGACAGAAAAGATTAATGTGGAATGGCATTAGACGAGCTCGCTTAAGTTAAAACGGATGAGGCATGTTCTGAAAATTTCAAAGAAAATGGTTAAAATAAAAGATCTAAGATATATGATGTTGAAGGAATATTGTAAAATCAGACAGCTTTTAATTTATTCCACTTGAGTAAGGAGACTGCATCATACTTGAAAATCGGACGCAAATTTGTTACAATTTTCTCGCGCAAAAAGACGAGTGCTCTAGAAAACCTGAATGAAAGTCGGGCCAAATTTGAGATAGAGCTATCAAATAATTCTCGAGTCGTTCTTGAAATTTCTCTTCCGATTAAATGGATGCGGATTTTGATAGTTTCTATGTGGTGTACGACTCTTCAGAAAGTGAAGAGAGCCAAGCTACTCCAGTTCGTCTAGTCTAACGTCAGAATCTCCTGATAAATAAAAACTTTTTGTGTTAAATTGCAGTACCAAACTTCTTGTAGTAATCGTATATTTCTGATGCTTTATCAAATGTAGCAAATGCACATTTTAGAATCTGACAGCTGATAAAAAGCGAACAATCCGTTGTTGTATTCTGTCTTTCGTGGGCGTGAATGCAGTGCATCGTGATCATCCACATGCAGGCCACTGTTTCATTTTGTTATCTTTTGATACATCTCATTCAAGAAGTCTTAATTATTTTAGTTACATTACTTGCTTGCTTGCATGCTACGGAGTTCCTCTGTCAGCCAACCTACTGTACGGTGTTCCGCTTCTCACTAAGCGAGAATTGGCAGCTGTGACGTCATCATGAATCTTTGATATGAATTTGCAGGCAAACGAACGAACAGATAAGTGGGAAAGTGACAGGACATCATCATGATGATTCAATATTTTAATATTCCGTGAACAAAATTCGCTTCTGAAATTGACTGAAATACCAGTGTTTTGACTCCACTGGATACGTAGCAGAATTACGAAAGGCTAATATGCTATAGTGTCCGCAAAAGTATAGAGCGCACGACTCCTAGAGCCCAGATTTTATGAATACATACATGGTAATCAACTCAAGATAAAAACTTGTGAATGTTTGTATTTTTTAATTGCATGTTAGTAATTCGTCATCTGTCCTTTCGTTTTGGCGACCATTTGTGGGCGCTTGCGCATTGAGTCAGCCAGTCTTTCAAAATAATCACTCTCGAAGTCAATACACTAAAGCTTCTTCATTTCATTTAAGAGTCGTGAAACTAACGAAGACTCGGCGGAAGCAAGGGATCTTTCACAATGTTCAACAATTCTTTATCGGATTTAAGTCTGCGAAATTCCCAGGCCAATCAAGCACTTGCATGTCATGTTCACTGTGTTCAGTGATGAAAGCACCTTCCACTGTATTAGATATAAGTCAGGAGGTAGGATCAGGCGCTCACTCATACATGAAATGAAGAAGCTGTCGTGTATTGACTTGAAGAGTCATTATTTTGAAAGTCTGGCTGACTAAATGCCCAAACGCCCACAAATGGTCATCAAAATGAAAGAACAGATGACAAACTACTAACATGCAAGTAAAACCATGCACAAGTTTTGTCTTGAGTTAATTACCACGAATGCATTCATAAAATCACATTTTAGAATCTGACAGGATCTTAGACAGGATTTTAGAATCTCTAGGAGTCGTGCGCTCTATACTTTTGCGGACACAAATATCACATGCTCTACATCATAAGCTCATACAGGCACAAACGAGCTTCGAATAAATTATTGTGATATTACTTCTTTAAATAAGTAATCAAGAAATAAGAAGTGGTAAAGCATGAAATAGACCATGTTAGAAAGGCGGACTAAATTGATCAAACTACTGCATCATGATGACGAAATCTTCATTGAATTACGAATTTATGATATAAGGATACTGCTGGTAAAACCCGATAATAGTAGTTAGCATAAGGTGAATATCAAGAAAAAGTTGATGTTCCACAGAGATGCTGCGGATAATCTGAATGAGGATGCCACTGAAGATGGTTCTGCCTTCTGTCACAGAATTAGACAACTGACGCGCTTAGACGATCTACTTCAGTGGGTTCTGCGTTGAATATATTCAATAATTGGTCAAAATCATTTTCAAATTGTGTGCAGTTGCATTGGCGGTTCTATGGTTGAATATCACCATCATAACCATGGCAACTGAGTTTATAAAAAAAGTTCTGCAAGTTGTTCTCCGCATACGGCTTGCAAACTAAACCTTGGCACGGTAACTGAATTTGAGAAATAGCATCAATATCAATCATCATTACACTCAGTGGTGTGATTACGGATTTTCAGATTTTTCGCGCCATGATTAGTTGTTTTAAGAAATCGTTAGACGCTTTGTAGCATCTTTGTTATAGTGAAGAGGGGCAAGTCAATGATAACACTGGAACATATTTTTCATGTACCGTAAATAGTCAAATAATTCAATAGGCCCAAAATATGATGAATACACGTAGTCACGGATATCTGACTGTCTTATCTTTGTATTGAGAACAGTGAAAAACTATTCTAGCATTATCATAAACTATCACGATCACATTCAAAATTATAACCTTAATCCAAATGCTTTTCAAAACAGCTATCTTATACTCATTATGATATTGCTCTATTGAAATGCTTAATTTCAATGCAATTATGATAGATACTATAAATTATAACGCTTTATTTCTAAAACATCGACAACCGTGCTTATGATTATTACAGTTATGCTAATTTGAAAATAAGTATAGACCTTCCTATTTTTCAAAACCCTTTTAGTATTCACCCATCACATCAATTTTTTTAAAAATACATGTATTTATAAAAAATCTACTTCTTGCACAAGACAATACAACATCTTATACCCTGATGCATAAGAACCACTACATCAACAAATTAATTAACTTCAATAAAATGAAGAAATAAAAATGTCTAACTGTATACTCGTCTATCTCAAACAACTTCAAATGATCTAATAAAAAACAATCAAGATATTATTTCATAACAATAACAACTTTTGGAAAAAAATGACAGAACAATGATAACTTCAAGAATATAAAACGTACCGGTATCTAACAATTGTACATCAAGGTAAACTTTCTTGCACCAGAAACAATAAATATCATTTACCGTTCAAATTAGATTAATAACAAACAGGATCACTCAAATACTAATGCGCATTTGAATTCTACGTGAAATTGTACGATTGTACGCATTAACAAAGATAGCAGTAAATGATTTTTTAAGGTTCGACTATTTTACAAAACTTTCTGGACTTAGTAACTCGCATAAATATCCTAGTACGAAGATACATGGAGTTTAATCGGATGAAAAGCGGAAATGTTTATTATTAACACTCGTGGGTAAGTCTTTGACTGCAGCTAGTTCTACCGCCTTCCGTTTTATAACAGTTTGTGTTATCTTTTCGCTTTGCCTTTGTCTCTTTTCGATTATCTTTTCCTTTTCTCGACGAAGTTCCTCGATTTCCTTATTGTTTTGTCCTTCAATTTAAGTGTTTCTTGGAACATTCGCTCAGCATCTTCTTGCACTTGGACTTTCTTTTTTATCTCTTCTTCTTTTTTCTCTATCTCTGATGAAAGATTAGCCATCCTCTTACTGGCTTTCTTTTCCGCTTCCACCTCCACGAGGAGTTGTTTCTCTAGCTGAAGTCGTTTCTGGTTTTCAGAGGCATCCATTTCCTCCTGTAGTCGTCGTCGATAAGTCGCACAGGCACTATTACAGAGCTCTATCAAATTGCACGATATCGGCATGTTGCTTACAGTCCGACCTTTCGCCTGAAAACACGACTTCGTCACTACTAATGATTTGACCGTGTTTGCCGCAAGAGAATTTCTTTTTTTCGTGACGGTGTTGTTGAGGATGCTGAATACCCGTTCAACTTCAGCATTGCTGTGAGGAAGGACAAGAACAGCTTTTACAAGACGCATCAACAGTGGCCGTTTCCCACTTTTATCAACATTTTCCCAGTACTCCACCAGATCTGTTATCGAAGTCGATGTTTCAGCTTGGTGCAGCCTCGCCTCAACGATAAGCGAATCTATTTCATTTTCAGATATCACTCCGGGTAGATGCCGCGCCAGCTTTGATATCCAACGTTCGAAACGTGAATCCTTTTGGAGTTGTGGATTGATAATTTGACATGATCGAAGAATTTTATTTTTCAGTGGCAAATATTGTATCAATTTTTCAGTACCAACCTTGAAAAAAGCTTTGACTGAATCCAAACATATCACCATCTCATCTGGAGTCATATCTGCAAATGCGCGTCTCGGTCGTTCACCCATAGCAATTTGAAAGGGATGCAACCAAATTGAATTATTATCAACATTCACTTTCCACACTTTTGAAGGAATTTTATCTGACTGAATAAATCGAACAAGCCAACGTTTTAACAGATCTGTTGTTTCAGAAAACAGAAGATGGACATGACAGCCGCTACGTTGGAACAATAACTCAAAATCATGCAGAGGCTGTAAAACTTCAGCAAGAAACAACAAGAAAAAATGCACTTTTGGGTCGCTTAAATTCTGCTTAATAGACGCAAAATTTGCACCGTGTTCTTTCGTTTCAGGGAAATACTGAAGTAGAGGCTCATAAAGTCGTAATACCCGTTCAACAACTGGCAAAATTTGCAACCAGCGTGTTCCAACTGGTCGAAGAAAAACGAGTTTTTTCATATCATGAAATTCTGATGCAATTTGATGAAGCCGGTCTCGTTCATTGAGAGAAAATTTAAAGTGACAATCGTGTCAAAAATCGTGTCATCTACAGGACTCTATATAGTTTCTAGCCTATTTCAGGTGCTTCATAGTACTACTTCTGGAACTTCAATTACTATAAACATGGAACAACGATAACACAAGAAAAAAAATCTTTAATCAAAACGTTGTATTTTGAAATTTTTGCTTTGTATACAATCATAAAAGAATAATTAACTGTCCTACTCGGGAGTTTTTTTCAGACCAAAGAGTGAATTCTTCTACCATTACAAATACTCTTTAATGCCTGTAAATCAAAAATTACATATCAGGATAGACTATCATGCATAACCATACTCAACTTTTATCACGGTAGTCCAATTTAGTAAGTAGAACAAACAACAATACATAAAAAATATGTAAAACACGATAAGTGACTGATTTAAGATGCTAATAACGAAGACACAAACCATGGTAGTGTACACGATGTGGTCAGATAAAATACGAATATATACCATATAGACTCTTAGGTAGTTTTTGTTATAGTATTGCAATATCTAAGGGTCGATGACTATAATCCAGTGGTTCTTAAACTTTTTTTAGGTGCGACCTATTTACTAGTCTAGTCAACACTTCGCTACCAACCTTTTTCTATTAAGTTATTTGTACAATATATATAAAGTATATATAAATGAAAAAGGCGCATCTCATTTTGTATCTGTCAAGTTACTCGCGTCCCAACCCATAGTTTAAGAACCACTGATATAATCCATGAGGTTCTTTAAAAATTATATATTTTTAAAATTTAGTTAGTGAGTTTTCGCGCCACATGCCTCAAATTTTTCGCGCCAGACTGAAAAAAATCGCGCTTTCGCGCCGTAATCACACCACTGATTACACGACTCTGGCATAATTTTTATACCTTTATGCATCAATTTCTATGTTTCTGAATAATATTCGATGGAAGTATTGTGTTATGTTTCCAGTGAATCATAATGGAAATGAGAGTGCTTCATCAAGACAGTTGCAAAACTTTTGGTTGAAGTTGTCTACTAAAATACTAATTAAATTTATGCGCAGTCTAAAATAGCTTTTCACCAATACCGTCTGAAATAAGTTGTTTAATAATGTTTATTAATGTTTTTAAGACTTAAATAGGCATACACGAAGTGGAACTCAGAAATACCAAGCATCATCTTCTAGGTGCAAAACATTGAGATACAGATGTAACTCCCATTACAAACTGTATGTGTGCATGCGCAAATCACTATATATCCCAATTGAAACATTGCTTAACACAAGGCCGCTGCTCATTTGTTAGCCATGTTATTTGTTGTCTTTGATTGTGTGAATGCTGCATATAGGCTTAATGTTAATCAAATTGGTCTACCAAGTTAATCAAACTTCCTTTTCAAGTGCACTTTGTTCTAACTTGTAGCATCTCAGATTGTGGTATTTCTCTCGTGCAATGTAATCAAAGCTTACATTTGATTTTGCAATTTTTGATGGATTCCGTATAATGGAGTCATCGTTATTCCAGTAGGCCTGCGTTACAAAACTAGGCAGCGGCACGTACCGGTGTCCAAGTGAACATTTTATGGCAAGAATCTGAGCTGAAATGTCAAGGATGTCAATGGATGTACATCAATACCTTAATATGAATAATTAATGAAATTATATATTAATGAAAATATACAATAACTACATATGTAGTCTGGTGAGCGGGATAGGTTGATAGATTTGCCGGGCTGATGAGGGAGACTATAAACAATAACGGGAATGGCAGAAAAACGCATACAAGCACCCGAACTTTCATGGCTTGATTTTCTTCATTTGATCACGTTCGTTCTGCAAATCTGAAATTTCCTCCTAGAGACTATTCTTCCTTTTAATTCTCATTTCCAGTTTCGAATGTGCCTTCTGTAGTCCTGGTCTGGAGATATTCCAAATCTTTTGAATCTTTAAGTTGACATCAGATGTCGATTCTTCATCGACTGCGATGCCGCTCTTCTTCATGGATAGCTTGATACACTTTCCATCAGTTTCTGATCAAACTGGATGTTCTTTCTGAAATGTCCTGTTTGTCACTCAGGAAGATAGTCAAGACTGTTTTGCGTGGTTTCATGATGGCTAGGGATAACAGTGAAATACAATTCAGGGTGTGAGTAGCATGTCACTTTTCTGGATGAATTACCGGTAATTGACAGTGGAAGTCATATGAGAGCTTTTCTTTTAGATATTGAACTGCCGCCGTATAAAATTCCGCGATCTTATGGCGAATGATCGGAGTTTCTTGTTCAATAATCTGGTTCTCGACAAGAAGATATCTTGGATAAGTACACGCATCTAATTGGTTGATTCGTCAACCTCTTTAGCGGTGTTCTTGCTAGATATGAGCTTTTGGTGAAAACTGACCAACAGTGAATCGTTGTCTCATACCCTTTAAGGTTCAAAGTGAATGGACGCTTCCAGGTCCTGCGCGGTGGATGCTGCAAATGAGAAATAAGACGGCATTTGTCTTTCAAAGGTCGCTTTTATCTTTCCGTATGCTGAAATTCATGTTTCAATTTTCAACTTTCGCAAAAATCGACTAAAAATTCTTTTATATTCGGGAGTTGATCAAGAATTCACAAAATCCCAGCTTTCAATATGTCAATTCGGCAATCTAATCTCGATTGGCAGTCTTCACATCCAGCACTTGGACATATTAAAAAATTCAAGTCTTAAATAAATTGTTCTTAGAGAATCCATGGCGAAGCGAGTTGCACAAAAAATGAAGAGAACAGGATCGATTTTCTGAAAAATGGTGTCATATTTCTCGTATACATTTCTCATATACACTGATGAAGCAAAAATAGACATCAGTTGAACAAATGATATAAGTTTCAATCAAAATATGAAGATTGCTTAAAATTCAATGCAATAATTCTGGTTTATATTTTAATATCTTCGTTCTATCACGCCATGATATGCAATTATTAGGTCTATTTTCTAAATTTTGTGATATTTTATGAAATTATGAAGTTTAGTGGATTTTATGACAATTTTACGATCGCTGGGACCCTTGTAGATTCCCTTTCTCATCCCCTATCCATCTGAGGGATCCGTTCTCTGCGACTTTCAATGGGACAGACCCGATTTCTACGAATGTCAATCTGAGGTGCGCCCTCCTCAACGACTTTCTGTCGTAGGGGCCTCTTCATTGTGACTTTCCATTTCAGGGGTTCCTTTCCCTGCACTTTCTATGCAAAGGGTCCGCTTTCTCCCTCTTTCTATTTCCCCTTCTCTACCAATGTCTATCGGAAGGGGTTCCTACTCTGCGACTTTCTATCTGAGGGGCCTTCCTTACGACCATCAAAAGGGTCCTTTATATGCGACTTTCTATCTGTGGTCCCCTTCTCTACCTCTTTCTGCTTGAGGCTCATTCTCTTCTACCTCCTGGTTTACCTTAGATATGTAAAGTTTCGTAGTTTTCCGCTCCATATGAAGTTAATTCAATGGAATGATAGAAGAAATTAGGAATGAAAAACTTTTGTTCTCCATAATTGAAGAACTGGAAACATAAGACTTCCCAGATTCCTTCATTTCCTCCTGAAAAATCTCAGTTCATGTTTATGGCCATATCACTCCCCATGCCTCCTATTTTCCACAAAAATTCGTCGATTCACGAGAGTTGCCAAAGTCATCGCCGAAAAACCGGAAAAATCACATGCTTGGAAATACAATTTGATTAAAAAAATCCTTGTTAGAAATAGTATCGATAAAACCCCCTCACAAATCCGTAGGTTTTACGGCTATGAATAGAATATGCATCCTCAAATGATTCATCGACATGAGTATTAAAATCCATTATAGTGAAGAGTTGACGTTAATGGTCATGTGGATTCTCCTTGGCATAGCTCAGCGAATAGATGCATTCAACGCACTGTTGCGTTAGAACAATGTCGCTTCATCTGTATGAAATTCTGTCTCAGGAATTCTTGAATATCAGTGACAAGAAGGCAAGCAGAAAATGCAATACAAAGAAAATCAAATAATTACTAAAACATCGTGCCAATAAGTGCTTGAAAATGGTCTAACTTTTAATATTTTTGTTGATTTATCTAACTTGTAACAGCTAGTTATCTAACTTGTATTTGAGCGACGCAACATTTTTGGATAATCAGCAAAAAAGGAAAATACCAGCCACCAAGACTGCATGATGTATTGCTGTGTGCTACATGTACCGCAGACCTGCTGTCTCATCAGACGATAATAATTACAAAGCATCTATTAACATCATTTGGTCATTGTGCTGCTTTCATTTGAGATATGCAGATAGCCATCCATGTACGGTATGTCAGACCAGCACAGCAGTAGCAGAGGCGTAAAAATATATCAAACACTGCTGAGATGCAACATGAAATATAATAGCAAGTTCAAGAAACTACATAGTTGAATTATGGATAGCTACTTGTGATGATTAGCAACGACCACGAAAGCGCGCTTAAGTGGTTCCACCTTTTTATGTCGGTTGTATGCATAGAAATAGATTGTTTATCTGAAGTTGACTAGAATGGAAATTGACTTAAGGCACATCCGGGGGAACTAAGCTGGGACTGAACCACCAATGAACAGCCCAGAATTGCACACGTGACTGCTTTTGACCCAATGATTCAGCCGTTGATAAGTGTATTTAAGTGAAAATGCGAGCAATTTTTGCGCTGTTATTGTGCATTGCATGAAGCTACATTTCCGTCTTAGAGGCTTCATCGCTATTTCTATGGTTGCATGGGAGGGATACTAATTTCATTTAATTAAACATATTCCGTGATGAACATTTCAATTCACTTGTTCAATATGAAGTTCCTTTTGCTGAAAGTAAAACTTTAGAACATCTATAATACATGTAGAGCCGAGAGCCTTTTTAGCCACCACTTGATAGCCATGAAATGACATCAATTCTTGCCAAGAAAATAAAACTCATGTTACCTCGGCTAATTATTATCTCAATTAACTACCTCATTCACGAAAAAATCATTCCGGTAGTGCATACAATTTCAATGTCCTTTTCTAATTCGATCAAATCAATTAGTATAAGCTGATTCTTAGAAAAATTACCATTTTACCATGATTTTATCTCTAAACCATCCAACTCCCTTCAAAACTTAGAAAACAATGTTCTAAATGTTTACATGAATCTAGCTTAATAACAGAAATAGTCAAAATAGCTATCATAACGCAAATGGAAATCACATGACTTCAATTGCCTTATTCCAAGAAAACAGATCGGCAGACTTTCGCTCATTAGAGCACATTTCATTACAATGTATCACTCAAACCGCTTCCCACTTCCTTTCAATACTCGCAGCGAAACAAGTATGAATTTTAGCTAAAAGTGAATATGTAATAGGCATATATTCTGCAGCTCCGTATCTCACTATTAATGTTGTCAAGGCAGCGACGTTTAATCGTGAATTCTGACAAATACGAGCGTTATTAAGGACTCTGAGAAAAACATACAATAGTTTTATAATAATTGAAAAAATCAGTGTCGTTTATCACTATGGAATTTTACCGGCCAAGCAAACAAAATTAAAAATGCACTTCGAGAGATGCGAACCCGCTTCTCTTGAGATCGCTGTTCATGTCGTAAACCACTTAACTATCAACACTATGGACGCTTATACGCCGACATCATTTTCTTTTATGAGATGATGGTTGACATGTTATTACACACCAAAAATCCCGATCGATGGAAAGGAGATTAGCTAGTATAATATACAATTATTAAAATATGTGTATTTTTCAACTGATTGCATAACACAATTGAATAGCTTGCTACATGTCCTCCCGGATACGATAAGTTACAATCTAATTCATTCATTTACTTACGCTCCATTGGAAATCAGCATTTTTCACTTCTGTTCCACATAATCACGTTAAGTGCGAAAAATTGGAAGTGCAGAAGTTGAACAAGCGGTGGAATCGACGATAACATCATGTTGA
Organism: Prostheceraeus crozeri; assembly: GCA_907163375.1. NCBI lineage: Eukaryota > Metazoa > Platyhelminthes > Polycladida > Euryleptidae > Prostheceraeus > Prostheceraeus crozeri. The sequence goes on from CAJQUW010003251.1 coordinate 232,078, forward strand.
AGCTGAATCAATGACATTTTTTTGCTTTCCACCATGCGTCAACATCCCTGAATATCAAGTTCTAAGTCCCCGAAGGACAAGGTTTGTATGCAATAAGAGTTAGCAGCACATGAGAACCAATGTCCGTTGGCAAGATTTCGTTGAACCCCAGCAACTCCCGTTAGCAGACGGCATTTTAGTGCAGTATAACCTCACATGTAAACATCTGATCCTCACAGCTGGTCAGTTCATGCCTTTGCAGGTCATTTTTTCTTTTGAACAACTTTCCACAAATTTCACAAGAGAATTGCATGTTTTCACTATGAGATGACACATGCTTTTTTAATGAGATTTCTAGTACAAAGGATTTTCCACATTCTTCACAAGAGAACGGCTTCTCTCCGCTGTGTACTCGTTGATGAATAGTTAAATGTCTCCCTCGACGGAATGATTTTCCACAGATTTCGCAAGAAAATGGCCTTTCACCGGAATGAATCATGCGATGTTGTTTTAATGTACTTTTGTCTACAAAGGATTTACCACATTCCTCACAAGAAAATGGCCGCTCGCCTGTATGTATTTTCTTATGAGCTCTCAGGTTGCTACGGTTAGCAAAGGATTTGTGACATACATCGCAGAGAAATGGTTTTTCTCCGGTATGTAGTACAATATGATTTTGCAAATAGCAATTGCGACGAAAAGTCTTCCTGCAAATATGGCATGAATATGGTCGAATTTCATTATGAGTCAGAAGATGTTGTCTCAGAGTACTTCGGTCAGTAAATGAATTTCCACAAAATTCGCACGAAAACGGTTTCTCACCGGTGTGTATTCTACGATGAGATGTCAAACTACCACTTTGAGTAAAATACTTTCCGCATGTCTCACACTGAAAGCGCGTGATCTTTCCGTGTACTGGTTCATGATCTTTCAGACTTGATTCGTCAGGAAATGATTCCTTGCATGTCTTACAAACAAATGACTTCTCTTTAAATTCTAGAGAATCTGCTCCACATTTGTCGCTGATATCTGAAAGATAGAGAAATAAATCACAACTCAGTGTCGGATATTTTGAAAAACAAGTCAGAAATGCACAGACGCTGTTGCACAACCAACTGACAACGAGTAGACTTCTAACGTCAACTGCACTACTGCCATTTTCGAGTGAAGTTAAGAGAGATGCTTACAAAATATTATCTGAAATCAAAGAAGTGTAATAAACGATTGATTGACTTTGGTATAATTATAACTTCTTGTTGAGAGTTGATGTAATTTCTTTGATATAACTGAATTTCACATAATATAATGCCTCCCGTTGCTGAAAAATTAATAGAATCGATGATTTTACTCAAGATAACCTAGCTGTTACAGTAACGACATCGAGTCATGCATTTAATTTTGGAAAGCGTTCAGATGGTTGTAGCGGATGATCGTTTTTCAGTCCAGTGTTCTGTGATGCGAATGTGCAGTGATCTTATAGTGACATTTTGAGCATTGGATTTGATAAAACTGCCATTCTTAGATATTTTTCCTGTCCGATTTTTAACTTTTCAGAAGACTGTTTTACGTTGTTCGAGTGATGCCAAATTTGAAGTGACTGGTGTCATCTATCAGACGAACTGCCTTGCACTAAATGTTATCAAGTACAGTATCTAACCTGCTCTTGAGGGCCTGATAACCAACCAAGCGTGAGAGCAACCCATCACAGGGTGAATCTGAGTACTGTAAAGTACGAACGACTGCTGAGAGCAGAAGTAGGCAATATTTCAAGGCTCGGAACAATATTTCAAGACGTTGAGTCACTCGATAGGCATTGAGATAAGATTTGAGGCACCAAATAGGCAATAGGTCATTTAATATGTCGGGAGCGCTCTGATCGTGTATATCCTCGTACATTGCATACAATCGGAGATGGAAAAGGGTCTGCGGGTCACCCATCTGGTGTTTTCCTGGCTGGTCAGCCAGGCCACGAGTCTGTAGTCAGACCCGCGTGACCCGTGCGAGGCTAGTGCGGGTCAGTCATTTTCAGGCGAATCATTACATCTGTCGTCATGTGAGTTGCATCAATATAACTCCATACCATCACCTTGTTCCGAAAACTTTGATCTGTTGAAGTTTTGGCACGAGAGGAAAAGTGTAATGCCAACTATTGCGAGAATAGCCAGCTTCTTCATCAGAGTCTGAAAGACACTTCAGTGCATTCAATAGCGGATCTATTATACGCCCTATCTGAAATCAACTGGAGCCCGAAGCGTTGGACGCCATTAGCGTATCCCTTGAATATTATAAGAACATCTAACTCTGTCATTCTGTCAGTCATCCAATTCGATAATATACCGCATCTGCTTGTAATTTGATTTGAATGATTCCTTCAATTCATGATCGTTTTATCAAAATTTTCACCGATTTGGTGATTGCACTCCGAAAAATAATAATGTTTTTTTACTACATGCACTATCGCTTTCAATATTACGTGAATTACAGTAGGCCCTAATATGTATAGCAAAGCATTTATGCCAAACAATTTCACAATACTTCCATTCTTGAAGAACTAATTTTCTATAAACCTCGACTTTGTTAACTTACTTACTTTATTGAATTAACATAACTAAATGAAAAACTATGAGGTCAGTTTAGTCACATGCCAGAGAAAAAATTAACTGTAGAAATATATTGATTTGATTATTATATCTCATTAACTTGATACCCATTTCATTTTGATTATCGATGGGCATTAATCCTTAAAAAACAGAATGTTATAAACTATTTTTGCTAACTTTATAAACGTGGAGGAGACAATGATAGGCCTATAAACTAGTAGAAACGTGCTTGGGCGTCTGTCATTTCGAAATATAGCTTGTACTATCAATACGAATATCAAATTATTGCTAGTAGGCTATTTGCTACGTGAGCGGGCATTCACATCAGTAATCTTTTATCGTTATAAGATAGATGAAATAAAAGTAAAAGTTCATATACTTTTTTTGAACAATTACGGGTCACGGGTCTAGAAATTTGAAACTATGCGGATCACGGGTCACAATACCTGACCCGTTTCTATCTCTGCATGCAATAACAAATATTATGTCATCTTTCAAAAAATAGTGAAGGGATTTTAGAAAATTATCCAGACCAATTTTTTGTTCAGTAGGCAGTAGTGAATTCCATGATGTCGGATTTTCATAAAAGTGCTTACCCGATCGGACTCTTCAAACTTAAAATAGGAATCTGATCCGAATCCGAAGAGGATGAATCCGAACGAATGCAGTCCGATTAGATCCGTCAGTCGGGTTCGGATCGGATTTATACACCTCTAATCCATAGTGTACTCCTGGCTCTATGCCGTCGTTAGTTCGATGCGCTTCTTATTGCTAGCCCAAGCAAATCCCCACCAACTGGGCGTGCAAAATATATTCAGTTGACCAAGATGACCGATTTCACATACATCCCGCATTGCGGGTTAATTCGATGAAGCAGGAGTAGTCATAGCCCTGCTTAATTATAACAGCTCTAATTCTACATTTGAAGAGAAATAAAAGCATATTTCAAGTACTAGTTTCGCGTCTTTACTTCAAATTAGACCGATGTACGAGGGGTGATTGATAAGTTCGCGGCCTGACATAGAAGGCTTAAAGCCAGGCCATTATGCACATGTGGATTGATACAATGGGATGTGCTGACGGCGCATGACGAGTGATCAGTCGATCCGGTGAACTGTTGGTAAACCACAGCTACTTAACTTCAGTTACTAACTTATCAGTCAGTTAGTCAGATAAGTGTTGCGTAAGATGGATCACGTTTCAAAATCGAGCTGTCATTCGTTACCTCGGCTTGAAAGGACTCACACCAAAGGAGATTCATGATGATATGGTTGGAACACTTGGTGAGAAAACTCCGTCCTACAGCACAGTCAAGAAGTCTCTTCCCAAAAATGAAATTGTAGCTCAGTGGTCAGCACTTCGCATCCAACAGTGACGTCATGGAGGCCGTTGAGGAGTATCTGGACTCCAAGGACTCACACTTCTATGAGCAAGGGATCCGCGCATTGCAGCAACGTTGGGCTAAGTGCGTTGATTGTAAGAGCGATTATGTCCAAAAATAGATATGTATCGTATGCGAAATATGCTTTTTTCTATATCGGGCCGCGAACTTTTCAATCACCCCTCGTATAACTACATAATATATAGTCTAAATTCAATAGAAATGATATGGACAACCATAGAAATCACTGGACACATCCGCAAAGATTTCCAGTCTCCAAAAGACGATAGAATGTGGATTAATCATTCAATTAACAGTTGGTAGAGAATCTTAAGAAGGACTCACGCTGCCCAACAATATTCTGCATAATTCTATGACCTTTAACATGTTACTCTAATCGAGTAGGTTAAGTTTTCGCCACGAAGACATGCACATACCGAGAGCAAATATCATATTCATGTTGAATGCGTCGGACCTGTGAGTCTGCAAGTTTAGAGTCTAATCGAATTCGCGAATCTAAACGAATCATAGAAAGTTGAGCTTTTTATTTGCGATTTACTTAGTCAACTATACTGCTAGCCAATAAGGACGTATATCTGACAAATAATATACTTTTTTTACATGGCTATTGAAAGATAGAGTGACACCTTGGCACTCACAAAGAATTGAGCTAAAATGAAACGTCTTATCTTTTCCGAGATAATTGTAGTCTACTGCGCTTTATAACTCAATCTATTTCGAATGACATCTTGACGCCAGACTATGAGTTAGACAGGGGATGCTGATTTGACTTGTAACATCCCATTGGCCTTGCTTTGCCAAAGTGCGAAGAACTGGTAAGAACTAGGTAACTAAGGATGCGTTCACACACGTGTTTAACTTTATTTCTGTTTTCGATTGATTATATGCCAGAAAATGGACAAACAATGGAAACAAAGACATCCTTTCAATAGTAGTGCATCGTGCGTCATCGGACAGAGTTCGGACAATAGCAATTAATGAATGGTGATAATGGCAGCTAAGTTGCGCCTTGGTTAATTTAAGCTGCTACTTTTTACTGAAATTCAGAGGATAATAAGCTAATGAGAGCGATTAATTTCTCTTTATCGCCATTCACTAAATTGCTTTTGTCTGGTGACGCACGAAATACGATTATTGAAGGCATATACCTTTGCTTCCATTGTTTGTCCATTCTTTTCTGACTCATCATGGATCGATAAGTGTCAGCAATAAAGTTGCAAGTGCAAACTAAGTTTCATGAATATAATTCTTCTGATCTCACCCGGAACTGGCTCCTATTAGTCCGGCAGCCAGAACGAGTTTCTGCAGGGAACGAGGCCGAAAATGAGACTTTCACAGAATGATGTACACCCTATGCCTACTACGAATCGGCACGTCTGCCGAGTTCTAGTGAGTTCCTCTTCTTGTCAGACAGGATCAGAGAAAAACACATGTAAATCCAATGGGACGCAGATTGCAGTTTTTTGTTGAAATGAAATTTTGTATGTTTTCTCTGATTAAACGAAAAGTACTACGCCCAGAGTCATAATTTTTGGCATGGAATGTCTTCAGGTCATTTCTTTTCATTTTCATGCACCCCTGTCTATATAGCTAAACGCATTTAGATTTGGCGAGCCTCTTAATGTCGGCAAACACGAACATTTTGAGCAACTTTATCCACATTCAACCATTTTCTCACATACATTGCCGATTAGATGCATGATAAAAGCACATGCACATCATAGGAAATGACCTGAAGACATTCCATGTCAAAAATTATGACTCTAGGCTGAATACTTTTCGTTTCATCAGAGAAAACATACAAAATTTCATTTCAACAAAAAACTGCAATCTGCGTCCCATTGGATTTACATGTGTTTTTCTCTGATCCTGTCTGACAAGAAGAGGAACTCACTAGAACTCGGCAGACGTGCCGATTCGTAGTAGGCATAGGGTGTACATCATTCTGTGAAAGTCTCATTTTCGGCCTCGTTCCCTGCAGAAACTCGTTCTGGCTGCCGGACTATATACCTAAATCGTGATCCTGATAAAGCACAAATATTCATTACCTAGAAAGCAACAGATTCCATCATTTCTATTGTAATTTTCAGAAATCAGCAGCAATGGATTTTCCAAGACAATTAAATAACACCTAACCTATAACTTCTCATGATATCACTCCGTAATTACCATTCTATCTTTCTTCATCCAGGCCGAATTCACAATAATAAGTAGGCTAAAATACTGGTATGTAGACTTCTAAACTCGTCAATCAATGTCATGCACAACTACATAGAAGTAAAGGATTACAGAAAACTTTGAGCACTATAATGTAGAGTAATTTCAGGCTTGTACTAGCCCGATCTCAGGGCTTCAGAAAAACATGTTTAGGGACTTTCAACCACGCGTCATCTGAACAACATGAAGAATGTACTGAGACTGTTTCGAATAACCCATGTTAAGCAACCAACTTCTTCAACCACTTTCATTGAAAATGCAGCATCACAAATTTATTGCAGAGTAGAGTTGAACGAGTGGAGGATATTAACCAACAAGAAAAAATTGGAGAAATTGTTGGCCAACCAATGCGCACCGATTTGAAATTTTTTTAATCGAATCTTGAAGCATCGAATGTTCATATTGAATGGGTTTTGATAATCCATAAGCGTTAGCGCGCTCAGGATAAAAGCATACCACTAAAATACTAATATTAAGCTTTGAATATAAAGAAATATAACATACCTGAATCAATGGCTGATTCTGAGTTCATTACTGACATCTTTCTGAAAAAAAAAAGAAATTTAAGATTAAGTACTTTTCACTAGCCACAGGAAATTTTCATTAAAAACTATGCTTGTTTCAAAACAAAATTGAAAAAATCTGTTCAATGACAAAAAGCATTATTGCATTTTGTTCTCTAAACGATTAAGCTCTAATTCCTTGTAAATTTCTGTTGAAGACAAAGCCATCAAATTGTCAAAGATTTTATGTACATGCATGTTTCTACATCTATTTTGTGTATGTATCCTCACAAACTAAGCATGGTGAGACCATCCGGCTCAGAAATCTTAAGTTCCTCCTGGTGATTTTTCGCGACTTTCATGATGTGTCAAGTCGCGAAAAACCGAATTCAAAACCTCAGTTTAGGCTGATAAGTACTAAGTCTTCAATCAATGGATAATAATTAGGACTGTGCCCGGTGCACCGGTTCTCTGGTCGGTGCATCGAAATGTGCGATTTTCGATCAAATTGATGTTTTACATAGCCTCAACTATAATTAATTCATTGCATCTGCTATATTAGTCACAGCAATTAGGAGAGAAAAATATCTTAAGCATGCAGAGTAATTAGGCCAACTGGGAGAACATTATTCAGTTTTATTTATTATTTCAATTCAAACCATGCAAATTTCTATATCATGAAAATGAAACCTTTTGAAATTACGGCTATATAAAAAAATAGAAACATTTCCTGATGTTGAGAAAAAGTGTGAAAAGTGGCAATGAAGCTTTTTACGTCACTACTCCCCATACTTGGGGCTTGGACGGTGCTGACATGGTCAGACTTATGGAGCGTCGTAGTACTTTTAGTTCGGATGCCCTTCCTGCCGACTTCCAATGACACCTTCAGGGCTCGACCTCTGGACCAAAAGATCGCTAGGCCAAGCACTTAACCAGTGTGCCACGGAGGCAAAAATTAGATAATTCAGGTTCATGATGAATTCCATGCCACAGTGTAACTGTGATGACACTGATGACATTGCAGGCCACGAAATCTCAATTCCCGCGACCTCAAAATTTCAGACACCAGCTCATAGTGAATACTGCGTTCTCTGCTGTTGCTCCTCTTGCCAAGATAGAGACTATCTTAGCATTCTAGCGGTCACCGATCCGGCAGACAGATTTTTTCGACATCCGGAAACATTATCCCATCACAGGGAAGGACAATTCCACGCGTTACGACGTTATTTCGCACGCATTTCATGAAATTGGAACTTAGTTTTTCATCAGAAGCAATGCCATTTCTCATTATCTCTGAATGGATTCCAATCAAGCTTAAGGTCAAAGTGAAGATTACATCGTCGGAAAAGCACAAAAAGTTAACTATCGTGCGCGAAAAAACATTTTATGACAAAGTTACGACGTTACGCGAATGCAACCTTGGTTTTTTGTTATGTTGCGCTTATCTATTTTTCTGCGAATTGGAGCGATATTTTCATTCCATCTTTTGTAGACATGTTCTTGACGCGCTCCTCTTTAATGACTGGTATACGGGAAGTCTTATCCTACAACTACTGAATCGTAAATTGAAGTTATTCAATGTTACGACGTTACATGCAAAATGTTACGACGCTACGCGTGCGAAAAATATGTGAGCACATTTTCGGAACTACACAAATTTAAAGTATAGCCGCTCCTAAATGTTTCCAAACACGTTTTCAATGGTCAGTAAATCATTCGAATCAGAAGTTTACATGATTGAACTTCTCCCCGATGACTGGACTCAGTATAACACACACAATTGTGGACCAATCAAATTCATCCATGTCCTCACTTGATGCCCATTGGAATTTCCCTTCAGCTTGTCTTTTCATAAAAAAGGTGATTATAATGTTGCCTTTTCGGTCTGTGACACGATACTACAAACCAGGAATCATCGCAAGTAGCGGCTCTATGCGTTTGGTCGACACTTCCTGACCTGTAGATGTGCAACGAGATTGGTCCTTAGACTCGGAGAATAGCATAGTTATTCCCAGTTTCTGTCCGCTAACGTCGAACAGCTTCACATAATCTTAAACGATAATCGCAACGCAATGCGTGCTGAATTCGTTTTAAGTACTCGATTTTCGGTGAGTGCTTGAAAACTTGCTAAGGAATGGTTCGGAAATGACTGTGTAGGCCTAAGCAACGACCATAGGGACCAGTCTACAACTGGCGCTGGGGTCGTCTGCAAACGTCTTATATGCCAGTTATATATACCGGTTGACATAAGTCCACTAGTAGCAGTGACACTTTGTGCCATCCAAACTGATTGAATAAAAGTAGAAAACTGGGCAGAGCTGCACGATAATTAAGATATCATAACTAATTTATCAGACGCTTACTCTAAAACGTTCATCTCTTAAAGTTTCCTTTTCAATTGCAATTCTAAAAGAATGGTAATTCCGGTTACATATTCAATGTTAACATCCTTTGCAGACATCAAATAGTATTTTCAGAATTTTGGCTCCTGCCGATGCCCGCAAACGAACAGAAGTACAAAACAACTGATACTATCGATAGATAGGTTTAAGCACTCATACTACTTATGCATTGATAAAAGCAGTAGGCCTACTCATCCATATTTAATGCTATTGAACGAAATCCTCCACCGAGCTACATACACAATTTTTCAGGATGCTGGATGGCAATTTTCTAAATGATCAGACTAAACCCACATTTTTTCGTCAAATTGGGTACTCCATGTAACTCCTATGCTGTAATTTCGTTTAGTAGGCCTATTTGATCACAGCATTGGTTTGGAATTTTTTCAAAAACGCATTGAAAATTCTAAGTGTGACCTTATTTTAAAAAGCGCGGGAGCCATATTACAAAAAAAAATTGCTAGACGACAACATAAATGTGCCTGATCATCAAGTCACCGTATTCGTGTGTACATGAATGGACAATTGAGTGATCAGAGATTTTAACCAAATCAAATTATTAAAGGATGTTGCAAAAGTTTAAATAATAGGCACATTCTGAATCGATTCGGCACGAGAATGCCATGAATTAACCCATTGAATTCTACAATGCTTACTACCAATACCGTGAGTGTTCGGATGCCGATAACTTCCATTTAACAGTGTGACCACATATCGTTACGACGTTACGATTTTCAAAATTCTCTGTAAAACAAATTTGTGAACAAAAAGCGGATCTGAGTAGACAGTGTGATATGAATCACTTATCTTGCTTTGCATTTAAATTTTAGAAGCTTTATAGGTTGGTTGAAGGTCGTGAGACGCTTTTCCGTTAAGACGTTACGCATGTAAGTTCAGACCTGCATGTCAATTTTTTAACCAAATAAAAGAAAGTGAGATTGTTTTCGAATAAATGCTCGACTTTTGACTCGAATAAGTAGCAAATATCTTCTATAATTGAATTAATTAGAAATACATTAGTACACTAAAGGTCAAATTTTAAAAATGATAATTTTCATTTTTCTCTGTTTTTATTGCAGTATTTATTTAATTAGATTTTTGTAATGAAGGTCAAATTTCCGCGGTAAATTGAATGTCATTCTGGAAAATATGTGTCAAGGATGATGTTTGTGCAATCAAAAGTAAGCTCCTAGGTACTTCAGAAAATTACCCAAATGTTGACGTTCGCGTGGAATTGACCAGAAACTGCTTGAAAGCCGAGTAATGTATCATTCCAGTAATTTGTAGATAGCGGTGATACTGCTTCGAATCAAATTTCTTTATTTCCTGATGTGTTCAGGTGCTTGTTCAGGTACTAAATAATTAAAATATCAAAACTGCTAAAATAATCAATTGTCGTCCGCCACTGACTTAGCAATTCAGTCAATGTAAATTTTTATTTTTTTCTTTCACATCCAGTATGTATAATTTCCTTTTCCATCTAGTCGTCATCTAATTTTACAGAGTTCCAGCAGAGCTATCATAGACTCGTGCAGGCTAAGCATGATGAGAGTCACTTGAAAGTATTGGCAAAATAAATTAGAGGTCTATGCAAGTATATCTCAAATTCTTTAGCACTATCAGAATTTTCCAATTATTCTGTAAAAATTGCATTGAATTCAAGAAAATATGAACAGTTTTTAAGAAAGATAGAGACGAGATAGATACTTTTGAGATTCTTGAGTATTAATTGACCATCACACGACAATCTAGAGCGCCTATACTAATCTATTTCGCTTATAATTCGATACGTGTAACTTTTTAAAATTGTCGGTGCACCGGTGCGAGTAGGTGCAGCTTGCGCACAGCCCTAATAATATTGATGACAGAAACAACTATTTCTGCCACCTTGGAATAAATAAATTTACTTAAAAAGACCATCCACGGAAAAGAGCAAAATCGGCCTCTACACCACAATACATCGTTTGAATAGGTTTTCGCCAGACATTTAAAATATAGATATTTTAGAAAGAGCCAAATTTTTGTGATGTTAAAATATTCGATAATTGCTAGCGACATAGTTTAGCTGCCACCAGCAGCTGTCTTCAGGCAAATGTTGAATGAAAATCGACACCAGTATACAAAATTTGAAATTTATACTGATTCATCTATCAAACTGTAAGCTTATTATAGATGCAAACGAATAGTTGAAAAACTGAAACCACAATCAGTTTATTGCAATCTGAATTCACAGGAAAGAGTTCAGTATTGAGAAATCTACGAAACAAAACCAATCGGATGATTTTACCCTCAGACAGAGGACCAGAATTTTCCATAATATCGAAAGAAGCATACAACGAGGCAGGTGAACAATATCTCAATAATACGAGGACCTATCAACCAATGCCACATATGAAATCAAAGACTATTGAAAAACGCGTTACCAGTGTGGAAATCTATTTTACTAGAAAACACTACGTACATCAAGAATAGCTACTGTCCGAGTAATTCATCCTCACTCAATTTCTACAACCTTGTGAAAACTCACAAAGAAGGCAATGAAATAAAAATAAGGGCTATATCATCTTCAACAGATCAGGCCCAACAACGACATTATCGAGGTTGCTATCAAGCATTTTCAAATCAATACTTGATTATCATGCGATGATGAAAATCATCCCAGTAGCCTAGTCATTTATAATGGAATATAATGCTTATTAATTTAAGTAGTCCTGATGATGACTGATGGCGCTCTCCAATCCGCAAGTATACAAATGCAATGCTGTTGTAACCATTGGATTAATCAGTTCTCAAAAGAACTTAATGGAACTGTTTCGTGGCAACGAACTGAAATTGATCAGCTTTGGCCCAATAACTGGTAAAAATGGAAATCATAAACCTTGCAACACTACTCATTCTTACGGCTAATAACTAAAATGGATTATGAACACTGCCGCATGCACGCTCAACACAGATGTCCAATATAGTGGAGATGCTGGTAGTGGAGATGGAAAAGGACAATGGTCACCATATGTTGAGGAAATTAAAAATACTGTACATATTACAAAACAACAGGAAACTGATGGATGAAATTGGAAAAGTGGAGGTAAATCATAGAACCACAATGATACTGCTACACCGATTACAAGTGAACTAATGCTGCACTAGAACTGAGACTGCACATGGTGGATAATGGTGGTGGACAAACGGAAAGAGCATAATGGACGTAAACAATAGAACTATAATCACACTCCTCCACTACTCCGCAATCGAACTTTACACACTGTACCTAAGACTACTCATGGAAAATACTATTTCTTCACTTGAATTTGTTATCGCCAATTTCTTAATGCGCCTATAATACTTCATAAAATTCCTGCCAAATTGAAATCGAGTTTTGAATTGATAGAACAAATATTGAAGAAAATCATTATCCGTGCAGCTTTGATGCTGTTTGTATGCAGCCTATACCTCGATTCCTATCTCGGACGCCGTCCATGCCCAAATTGGAAGATTGTAAAATTTCTAATACTAGAGGAATTACGAATGACAAAATCGAACAACGCAGCATGTGATTCCACGAAATTAATACTTTCATCCTAAAGGGTAAGTACATACAAACAAAGAGTCTGCCTATGGGATTCCTATCTTATGATGTGCATATCTTGATGAGACGTATGTTGACAATTGCTTCGCTGTTATCAAACACAAAAATCAAGCGGTGATGTTACTTGAGCACATTAACTCACAGCACCACATCAAATTTTAAATAAAATATCCCGACGAAGAAATAAATAGCCTATGTCTCTTAGACTTTGTGAAATTGTGAATATTCCTTGGCTAATCATTTATTTTTTAGAGATTGGAAAGAGCCAAGTAAATTGGTAGAATTTATCTATAATTGCTAATTAGTGCAATGCATTTCTGCTACTATCCGTAGCTATCATCAGTCAGTAAGTGAATGATTTACAGAATAAAATTTGAAATTCACATCAAGAGATGTATAAAAGAGATATACAAAATATACAAATCTACGACAAGAGAAGAGAAGGAGATATGCGGCAGGCAGTAAAGGGCTACAATAGAATTTATAGTAAGTGATCTGACAGGAAGAAATAAGGGAAGGAATAGGATGTGAATTAAAAATCTGATTGCTGTGGAGCAGCAAAGTCAAAGAAAGAGGAAATCTCTATAACTTTCAAGTTCGTGTCTTGAGTTGATCTTTGGTTGTAACTTGTTAATGTAATAGGCTTATCTCAAAAGAAGGTTGGTCGAATCATTATCAAATGACAAAACTGGTGTTGTTATTTTTGTCCTAGAGATGTCTCACGTTTGGTGGTGTTTGAATACGGATGAGTTGATGTTGGTGGTGTGTTCACGACAGAGGATGTGTAAATGTCTAATGGTGCTGCCAATATAAAATTGTTTGCACTTGCAACATGTAATTTGATAATCTACACACCTTAGGAAACACATTTTGTTGTTTCTGATGGGGCAATTTTGGAGGGTGAACTCCTGATTTGGTCGTTTTTGTTTCAATGCACTTCGTAAGGCTTTGTTCTTCCTCGTTACTCTAACATTTATGTTTTCTCAGCGAAACACGTTCTTTATTTGTTTGTCTACTTTTTCGGAGACGAATGGAAATGGGAACTACATGCATTCAACATTCTGTTCACTTCGTTTTCTTTTTCTTTTCATTTGTTTATTGATTGCGAATTTCATTATTAAATTATGATAACCGTTAAGTTGAAGAGTTCTATTTAAGTTATTCTCACATTTTCTATATATTGCATCATTTGACCATCGTTCTGATATTCTGTCTTTCTCGTTTCTTATAAAATTCAGTTTTGCTGCTTGAGGCATATGGGGACAATAATGTGCAAAAAGATTTTTCTTTGCTGGTTTACGATAAAATTCGGAAGGGTGTTCATCTGAGTCATGCAGCATAACGCAGAAGTCAAGAAGACTCCAACGATTATCGTTGCCACAAGGTAATTCAACTTCAAATTTTATGCTGATATTTTGAGAATTAAGATGCTGAAGAAGTGACATTGCTTGAGTGACATTGGAAATCTAAAATTCTAGCGAATTATGTGAACTCATATGGTTCAATGATAAAAGACGCTCAAGCAGGGCTTTGGAAACGGTTTCTTGAAATAGCTTCGTCCACATCCTATGCAAAATTCCGCTTACGATTTAATGTAGGCTTAAAAGACTATCCTACTGTCATGGATCGGTTCTTATCAAGCCTCGCATAATATAATTGGCTGAGGCATGTACTTATCAGACGATAAATTAAATAACATTATTCTTCCCGTGGTCTAAGATTTTATGGCAAAATCTACATGCCCGGCTGCAATCTACATGTAGGTTGATATAGGCCTACTTTGTTCAAATAAATAGGCTGTAAAATAGGTCAGCTGCATTTAACAAGTTTAAGTAGGCCAAGTTATCATGCGCCTCACGACAATGATATCACGACAATATATTGCACGACTCATACAATTTGATGAAGCTATTGTTTTTATAGCTGTAGATGATAGGTTGTTAACCGGCAAAACTTAAATTGTGAAGAATAATTAAGCCTCCTTGCTTTGCGAAGACATGATAATCAAAGCTATGGCTGAGTATAATCAACGTGAGAGCTGTAAATGAACACTAAAGATTGATTAATTCCAAACGAAATCAGTAAACTTAGTATCATTATCGTTCTAACTAGTTATCTACCCCAATTTCTGAATATTAGTTTGCGACCTCACTAGATTTTATATATGCTATAAAAACAATGGCATGAAACAACTTATTTATTGACAATATTGAAGCTTGAGATAGCAATCCAATGTTATCTGATCCTAAGATAACATGCCTTAGGCGTAGCCCTCTGCAAATACGAACTTGGGCTATTACTCCTATCACTTTTTTTCACCCAATTGCTCGACTTTCTAGGCTTTTTGTTGCTTACATCACTTTAACTTTCGGAGACCTTTCACAACAACGTACCGGTATTGTAACGTATTTTCCTGTTGGCTATGTTTGCGCTTGAGTAGATTGAAAGCAAATATTATTTTGCAACTTTTAAAGTATTGCTGTGAGTTATGGGGTGGCCCATAACTCCCCACCATAGGTACGTGGTGTGATCCAAAATGTCCCGGACTAACCTACTTGCAGATAACCTGTGATAACGAATACTACTTCAGATGTAAATTTAGGTCTTTAAGGCATGAGAAATATGGTTGCCGAAATTTTTCCGGTCAGTTTTCTATTTTTTCAAAATTTTCAAACATTTTTGTCTGAATTTCAAGATTTTCCTATAAATTCTAGCGATTTAGAATTAATATATTTAGATTAACTTGACAGTTAAGCTATCACTAATAACCTGACTAATAATTAACGGAAAAACAAATGTTTTGTTCCAGAAAACAGTTTACTTTTCAATGTATGAGCCGTTAGCATTCGTCACTTTTTGCCAACGAAGTCTCAATTCACAAAAAGCTTTATGAAAAAATTCCGGTGTCAAAGAATCAAAAAACTCAGTAACTGCATCCCGCAGTTCAACTGGCGATTCAAAATGGTGTCCACGAAGATGCTTTTTGAGGAATCTAAACAGATAGAAGTCACTTGGGGCCAAGTCAGGTGAATAAGGAGGATGGCTCAATAGTTGAAATCCGTTTCTCGTTAAGGCATTGGTTGTCTCCTGCGAGGTGTGAATCGGAGCATTGTCATGAAGCAAGTAGAGGGGAATGTTTCGTGGCTTTCTTATTTTCTTCCTCGCTTCAGATAACAGATTGGAATAATATTCGCTATTGATTCTTACTCCTTTATCCGCAAAGTCAACCAGTTGGATTCCCGAAGCGTTCCAAAAGTCCGTCAGCATCAACGACCGGCGATGTGATGTTCCGGATCGCATTTTCAAAGGGGCAGACTCGCCTGATTTTCGCCACTCTGCAGATTCTCGCTTACTTTGAGACAGATACAAACTTAAAGGTGTTTCATCCTCTGTAAGGATGCAGTTCAGAAACTGATCTCCGTGCATTTCGAGGAGATCCAAATTTGACTGTGCCGCCAGAAGTCTGTTCTCCTTCATTTCAGGTGACAGAAACTTCGGTACGAAACGTGATGCCAGTTTGCGATATCCAAGTCTTTCGATGATGTCATGACAGGAGTGATAACTGATTCGCAACTCTCTTGACAACTCACGGATGGTTATCCTTCTGTGTGCTGTAATCACTTCATCGCACTGACTCGATTTCTCTTCCGGAATCTCCTGCGGCCGACCAACAGTTGAAAAATCTTGCTCCACAGATTGTCTTCCGCGTTTAAATTCGCTTATCCAGAAATAAGCAGTAGTTCTCGATGGAGCTTTGCTTCCATATGCCAGGCTTAATTCCTTTAGAATGTCACCATTAGCGAAGCCGCGGATCAGGAGGTATCGTATCACACTGCGATATTCGACTGAAGACACGCTTGTCACATCCATCATGAAAACTGATAGAACAAAGAACCATCGTTGACACGGATTTCTTAATGAATGCGTGCTGAATGAACTTCACTGATTGATATCGTAACACATGAAGCAATTAACAAAAGACGTGCAATATTCATGGCAAAGATATCCGTCAAATAAGGTACAAATCAAAATCAATCTAACTATAACAATAAGACAAATCGGATCTCGATCAATTCAGAAAATACAGAAATTCATGTTAAAATGTAAAAATATTTTTTAAAAATAGAAAACTGACCGGAAAAATTTCGGCGACCATATTTCTCATGCCTTAAAGACCTAAATTTACATCTGAAGTAGTATTCGTTATCACAGGTTATCTGCAAGTAGGTTAGTCCGGGACATTTTGGATCACACCACGTATACTTACAAAATCAACTGCTACTAGAAGATAAGTAATATATTTCAGCCAATCGTTCTTGTTTTCCCGAAGATGGTTAACCATGCTACATCTCCTGTCAAAATCTCAATTGGTGCTAAGGCATGACTTGCTCAGGAGAAAAAGCACAAATACAAAAAAAGCGCTCAAATTTTCGTAAAAACCTAATTTGGGGCAAAAAAATTGAAAAAAATTAATTGGGCAGTTAGAAGCGCCGTATGTTCTTATTTAGAATGTTTTCGTTCAGATGTGCTCGAAAATTGATTTTCAGGTTAGAAAGTGTGGCTTACAGTGAGGTGGCCCATAACACCCCACTCTCGCTGCTTGTAAGTTGAGGGAATTGACGAGCAATTAGGGCTTACCAGGTGGTAAAAAAAAATAGATAGCATGGCACAATTCTTTAGACAAAAACCCCTTCACAGTAACAAATCAACGCTTATTGCCGGCCCTCTTCAAAGCTTCGACACAGTTGTTGGAAATGCCTCCAAAGGAAGCTTATTTTACATACTTGCTGCACAAAGAAGGATCTCTTGAAATGATCAGTCCAACATCTAGGATTAGCAACAATGTGTAGATTTGCGCAGTAACTTCTTCTAATGCATCAGATAAAATAACGAAAAGAACGAGGCTGTGGAGTAAGAGAAACAAATTCATCAGAAAAAAGACCGTGATAATAGCGATAGAAGAGGTAAAGACAGGAAAGTCATCTACGATGTCCGAGTGATGACAGATTTGAGATGAAACTGGTAGCATCTATCAGACGAGCTACTTTATGCTGAATACGATCAAGCATATTTATCCAGCTCTGAGGGCCAACTGATGACCAAACGTATGGGAAACACTCCTCACAGGAAGAGCTGAGGGCTGAATTAGACACCAGTTCGAAACAATACCCCAATACTTTGGGAAGCCAGGGATATTTAGAGTACCGGGATAGGAATGGTGTGTCAACTTTCCTTTTCTGCTGACTAGAGTAGGGTTACACTGTCAGATCACCATTTACTCTGTGAAGGAACTGGTAAACAGCGTCATGGAGTTCGGCTTGCAATCGAGTTGTGTATGCTTGTGTGAGCTGTGTGCATGAGGGTGATTGCCTATTGTCTATTGTATGAAGCGGGGATTTTTGCAATATCGATTAATAGCAGGCTGCAATGTCGATGTGTCGCATTAGGATTTCCACGCTGTATTGTGTTGACGTCTGCTACTCGATATGGTTTACAGCTACTGTGAGGCAGCTCGTAGAAGCAACTACAAGCCCTTGAAAGGACAGACAGCGGAAGAGAACGTCTCCGTGTTTAGATTTCCAACCGATGAGCATCTAAGGCAGTTATGGTTAAAAGTAATAAAACAACAGGATGTCGACAGCAAACTTGTCGAATTCGTACCATTGGACGGACATGGAGTATATGCTATATATTTTCGACCTGATGACTTCCTCACCGAATCTTCCGACAGCAGAAATCGCCTCGTGCTTCTTGGAGATTGAAAACAATTCGCTTAAAACCATCCACAGTTCCTTCTGTCTTCCCATCTGCGTCTTCTTACATGACTTCAAATGTTAGTACTAATACTAAACGTAATACTTCATTGGCGTCATCTTCTGCGCGAACTGACAAGGAAAATGAAAAAATAATGGAATCATATAATGCTTTCCTATCGATGGACAAATGTTTCAATTTCGAGGAACTTGTGGAATAGATCAAACATTCGACTCTTCCATCTAATCAGTTTTTTTTTTTGCTTGTCGATCATCGCGAATGATGTTCTTTTACGCTTCTGCTATCGATATATTTGGTGGAGATCCACTTCCAGATGTTTCAGTCGTTACTAAGGAGAACTTGACGCTAAATTATTTCTTGATTATTCAAGTCTACAAATATTAGTATCTAAAGATGTTACGAATATTTCTGAATGCTACACTAAGGGACTGCAACCTGCAGTCTGCAAGTACTTAGAAATTGAGACTTCTTTAAATGATTTCTCGCTATACGTATCCATTCATAAGAATCTGTTGCGCAGGTGCCCATCCTCATCATGCATGTAATTTCCTGAAATTGAGTATCATGGTTTGTTTTTCTTTCTACAACCCAGCAGCAGATCGTGTTGATCCGCAAAATTACCATTTTTTATAAAACAATATTTTTGTTTCACTTTTCACTTTTAGCTGTGAAGAATAATGACGATTTATAACTATTTACTTGGCTTGTGAATATTATTAGAGCATATGCATATATGGATGTTAACCTCGCAGAAGTTCCGCATCGTTCATGATTTTTTTCTCATGGCGTTCTCGTAAGCGATTTTTTTGTCATGGTAGTCAGTGTGTTACATTGATATCGACGTCAACAGCCAAATGGCAGCGATAATGGAAGAAGCGATCGAACATTTCTAACATCGGTTCTTCTTAATGATGATCGGGCACGAGCCAAATGTTCAGTGTATAGGTGCAGCTTGAATTGAATGAGCCATCGTTTAGTCATGCAGGCACTCGCTGTCGTCCAGACATGAAAATGTATGCGCAGAAGGGAGGGGCGCATTTTTAGGATGTCATAAATTGCAATAACATCAACGCAGTTGTAAGCACAAAATGTTTGAAGAGTATGTCTACGTCTTGGTTGGAAATTTTGTCCTCTTCATAGATTATTACTGCGATAGATTTGAATATCAAATACATATGTTGCTTCAGAATTTCATCAAATCATTGTTGACGTTGCTTTTTCTTTCTTTGCTTCTAATTCAGTCGATGAGAAAGCGATCGATTGAGACTCAATTACAGAAATAGCTACAGTAGATGGTCGTATGTGAAGTGTGCGTTAATTACGTCGATAAGTTTGAAGATTGGGGTGTGTGAGAAAATGAATTGGGTTATTTTTCATTTCTGTACATCACCATTCCAAAAATGCGCTTCGTCAACAATGGCAGTGCTTTTTTAAAATTCTGAACTTCATGCGTTTTCTGAAATGTATATTATCTGCGCTTTACAAATAGCCTATGATATTGCTATTCACAATGCGAGAAGATCAACATTTTTACAGAATCCTTTTCTACGAATCATCTAAATCTACAACGACACTCAAGAATCTGAATACATAGGCCACTGTACTAACTAATCCTCAGGTCACATTTCGGGACCCTCGTGTCGTGTCTCTCTGTTTGGGGAGTATAGCCAGACCACATGAAATGAGACCTTCAGGCTGAAAAGTTGAATTCTTTTTCAACTAGTCATTCTTCGAAGAAGTCCTCATTGGGCATATTGCATCACTCTTTAAAGGTCTAAAAAATCGGTGGTCTGTTGAAAATGGTGTGCTATAAGTGTGTTCAAAGTGCCGTTAAGTAGAGCTTTTTCTAGGCACGAGAAGCATCGATTGTGATTGCTCGGTTTGAGGAAAAAAATTAGGCTAGACCACTCATCACATGTATCATGGTCTGGTTTAACTATTTCCTCTCTGTTTACGGAATGACAGCACATGGTTTGATCGAAACACAAATTAGAATTAACATTAATTAACTCTCATAAAGTTTGTAATAGATTTAAACAATTGTGCTTCATTTGTACATACGCCTAAGCTTGTTGGTTTAGTTCATTGAATTATTGTTGCGTGATAATTCTTTAAATCTTTAAGATTCTTGTTTTCAAAGTATCCAAGTTGACATTTGCCAAAATTCACTGTTTTACTGCCTTTCTGGCTTCACGTCGTGAAAAGCCGTAAAAGTCAGTTATGTGTGGTTGGTCGAGTTATTTTCCTAAAGGACGCTTGAAGGGAAATCCAGTGCAACTGTTCTACCTTCACGAACTATCGCATTATCTACATTATGCGCAGCTTGTTCACCACAAGGATATTGTTAATTTTTTACCTTAGTTCACGAGTAAACTGGTGAAGAATGCAAATTCATTTCATAAGTTTTCCTTCTTCAGCATAGAAAATGAAATTCTACAAGGAAGTCTGATAGTTTCTCAGTCATACCACCTCCAAAATATACTTAAATCATAGAAATCACGTGAATATTGAAAGTGCTTGTTTTTCTCAAATATAAATAATAATATTTGCTTTTGTCGATATTCAAGATATTATTTCATCTGTGATTTATTTGTTGTTATTGGACACCTTTTTATTATTATTCCAAGAAAATAGAGAATATTGCGAAAACAAAACGTAAGAACTATCATTCAACGTTGAATTCATGTAATACTTATTTAGGTGGTTGTCTGTCTATTTACCTTGAGGATCTACCAAAAATTCCTGGAATTTTAGAAGAGAAGTGTAACTTATCTAATCATTAACCGTCTATTTGGTAATGAGATCCTTCTACATTGTATTCAGAAAGCTCAAATTGCATTGTGTGCTCTGTTTGGGTATTTTAAAATTTCGAATTATCATAGAAAGGAGTTAGAGAACACTTGCAATTGTAATAAGATTTATGTTCTGGTTTAACGCCCAACTGGAACAACATCACCACTTCTAGCACAAGGAAATTGTTTATGAATATAAACTATTTCATAGATCTGACGAAAATCAATTAAAACCTACCATACACCACTTGAGAATCATGACACTTCATGTTTTTACTTGCGCCTATGTTTGATTAAAAGCGGGCAACATTTCCGCAACTGCTCATGACACTCACTGCACTTTATAGCTGTGTTGTTGTCAGTTTGTTAGCACAGAATTTGCGGAGTTGCAGTTATGAGGGATTGACGTGCACCCCACTTCATGGGTAGTTGGAGCAGTGTAGCATATTTAGTCTCTAGGCTCAAGATGTTAGGTGTATGCCCAATTTCCATGACTAGACATGGTATCAGCTTCACCATATGCATTAATGAGGTGATGAATTCATCAAATAAGTATGCATGCATGTTTATAAAGGGAGCAATGCTTGTTTAGAAACTCTTGGATTGGGCAAATGGACCGACAACTTGATTCAACACCTTCGACTTAGTTCTGAACGCCGTCACACTCTGAAAGTTTTGAGAACAGAGTACTTGCCACATGCTAGGTGAACGTCCTAAATTTTGCTAAAACTGAAAACTATGCACGTTTAATTATTAAGTTATTAAAGTTGCAAGTTTTGTTTCCATGTCTATGGTATTGAGACTATAATGTAGGCGATCAGTGGAAAAACTTGAATTAGACATGTTTGGCTGATAGGCTGAATTGTGACTTCTTTTACTACCAGTATGGAGGAATTTCAATCGATTGAGCTCGATTGAAATTCCTGATCTCGCGATGATTCGTAGCTGCGTATGAAACAGATTTCAAGGTGGTGTCCTTAGACGATCGTCTGGCAACTAATGTGTAGCCTCAACATACGTCGTGAAAACACAGATGGGGATCGTGATCAGGTGTGTTCCTTTATTTTGGCAGCCATATAATAGAGTTGGAGGCTTGCAAGTGTTTTAAATCTTGATCTTTGTTAACTGACACACCTTTTTACCACACCGAACCTCGACAAAGACGGTCGGAGGTTCTGCGCACTAGGTGGAAGCGGTTCATGATTTCCGGTTCGGCTGAGCAGTTGATGTAGAGGTGGACTCTCAAATAGACAATTGTCAACAACTTCAAAACTTTCGCTGTTCATGGAGATGGTATTCGGAGAATGTTGAAGGAAGTTGGATGGCGAGTCCGATGCTGTTAAACAAAAATTAATTAACAGCGGTTGTATCTTGGTTTTCACTCAGTTGATGGAGAGTCCATTGAAGAAGCAGAGAGGCAAAGATTACGTGTCTAAAAGTCAATGTGAATAGGACAAAACTGAAGGAGGTAGGAGAATAAGACCATTATTCTATATCTTATAATAGCACAAATACAATTTCGTCTTGATAGGTGGTTAAAAGGTCTTGAAGACCACTAATTTGCGCATTATTGCAGATGATCGAGCAGTGTCGCTCAGTTAAGGTCGCCTGTAAATCAACCCCAATTATTAGTGGTCGAGCATGAACTCCCAGACGTGTAGCGGTGTCCGAGGCAGTGTGATAGGAAAGTCGTCGAACTTCTTGTGCAATAGATGATTAAGTTATCCGCCCATCGTAAAAAAAGTTTAGTGAAAGATGAGAACAAGACAAATGCGATGTTGTCACCCGTTTCTGCTGCTGATAGTACTGCTAGCATGTAACGTACCTGGAGTGGGAATGTTAGTTCAAAATTGCAGGTTGCATATACTTATTTCACAAAATTAGCGGCATGAAATTATCGTCTGGCATAAAAGCTTCGAAAATGCATTTCACAAATTCTAAATTCACATCTAGAAACATTGTCGCATGGAGGGGATATCAGCAGGAGCGGACCATGACCTTCGTGGACCCTGAGGCCGAATTGTCTCACAGGCTCGTGTCATTAGCACACAAAACCATTTTTCAACCAATTGTCTATATTTTTGTACATGTATGTGTGTGTCCGTCCATGTGTGTACCAATAACAAAATGCTTGAAAAGTGATTCACTAAGCAAGAAGCTTGAATACCTAGTAGATTCTATAGAGACCTTAGAAGCACAAAAATTATTAGATATTGAATAAATAAAAGATCTTACTAAATGATAGCAGATTTTGTTTACTTGAATCGAATTAAGACACGACACGGTCAAAAAAATTCGAAGGATCCAGGAAATGGAAGATACCAAAGTGGACCCAACTACCCTAGTGGAGAATCCTGTAAATAATGACGTATATAATTAAAAGTCATGAACGAATGAATACAAATTAATACTAACTACATAGAGTAACCTACTCCAGTACAGAGTAGGGACTGAAATATGAATAAAAAGCTAGCCGACTCAACTTCAGATGGGAAGGGAAATAAATTAGTACTTATAAACGATTTTATTTTTTTTCAATCTAAGAACTAAAACAAGAGTTCGTCATGGACTTTGTTGTGACATTCTATTGTTCTCATGATGAACATAGTTCATCCCTCTCTCATGTGGTGTCAGCACGGCACAATATAGTTTGCTGCGTTCATTACCGGTCGTTCTCTCTCGTTCGCTCATAGTAAGCCAGACAATACAGACTTGACGAGAAGCTAACTTAGAAATAACAAATGGTGAAAATAAGAAACCTAAAAAATCAAAATTAAGTTTGCTATGTATGGAGTCATCAGGGAGGAACCATGAACATGAACATGTGGCTGCATGAAGCAAGGTTTCGGCCCCTAACCTCCACCCTAAACCACATGGCGGGGCCAGGCCAATCATATCGAATGCACGACATGGAAGGTCTCTCCAAGCCTGAGGAAGCGTTGCAGAGCTTAACCGAATTTTTAGGATGAAAGGAAGCAAATAAATCAGGAAGAGGTTTTTTAGTCCAACATGCCAATGATGGAGGGCATCTGGCGGGGCGAAAAACAACCAAACTTAAAAACGAGGAATCTATTCTTTGAGAAGGACTTCATGCAAGAATTACCTAGCAGATGAACCTTATAACCCCTTCCTTTGAAGACATCCAAAATGCCCTTAGCTCCTGATATGAAGGCGGAATCATCAGAGGCCGTATTGATAGAGCTAGCATTTGCTATAGCATTTCCTAGGGGTAGTGCTAGGCAAGTTGCTACTAGGGGTAGTAGCAACTTGAGTTCCGTATTAATAGAGAAAGTCTAGCGTCAACTCCGGCGCCAGTTAATGCTAGATCAAGTTTCATTGACGTGCCGATTCAGCGCGCAGCTGCATTCACCACCTGCTCTCACGCCCGGCAATTGAGTCATAGAAATCTGGGAATTCGACGCACATTCCGAGTGAAAATACATGTATGTTGAAACGCGCGCGTTCAGTGTTAACAATACAAGTGTGAATGTCGGAGATCAAAGCAGTTTCCTTCATTCCCGCCTGTTGACTCTTATCATTCAGAGAAGATAAAACATCGAAATGATAACTGTCTTGCTAATGAACGATTGTCAAATAGTTTAATACATGAAATGGGGCTCATTTTAATCGACATCATCTCCCGATCTTCAATATGACATCAGAATGAACTAATTTTGCAGTTAAGAAAAAAGAATACATTCTTCACAGTAAATGAATATGATGACGTCCTTAGCTTGCAGTTTATGTTTAGCGTCCTACACAGTAGAGTGAAATGTAACGCAAATTTCAGCAGTGAACTATTTGCGGTTGAAAGGATGAATTTAAGAATTTTAGCCACTTGACATCTCTGCACGTGCATTGAACTCCCAATTATGATTACTGTAATAGCGAACTTGAATTAACTCAACGAAATTTTAAAACAATCCCAATAATTTTGCTGGAACAATAGCGAAAATGTGGAATATAGAAGTCTGACAATTAGACGCTCAACTTCGAGATAAAGTTTGTACATGCGCGCGCATTCGGCTTTAACAATACAAGTCTGGTTGCCCAATATCAAAGTTCCGTCCTTCCTGCACGGCTGTTGACACTTGTAATTCAGGGAAGATAAAACATCAAATATATAAATCTTCGCTTATGAATAATGGTTGAATAATTCGATGCATGAAATGGGGCTCATTCCAATCGGTATGATCTTCCGATTTTTAATGTAACATAATAATTAGCTAAATTTGAAAGTGTAGAAACAGTGTAGAATGTATTTCTAGGTAATTCTATTATTTCCCCCCACATTTTTCAAGTTTTCCAAAATCACCAAATTTCATCAAACTTAGTAACATTGGGTATAGAATAGACTTGATCTTTCACTGAGTGACTCTACAGCACGACTGAGAAGTCTTACTTGAACCCTGCGATGAAGGATTGGTCCCTTGGATACTCAGTTGGAATACAAGGTACAGTTGTGATAATGAACTTCGTGTGATTGTTGTCTACAGACAAATGACGAGCAGTTGTCTAATTCTGAGGCTGTAAATGTTCTACAAGTCAGATAAGATGAGTTTTACACACTCAGCGCTATGCCACATCAGTGAGAACAGGTAGGAGCAAGAGAAGATCGTTGACGATGCAACACTTCCGTGTGTGAACAACAGAAATGTGGGGGAAAAGAATAGAAGTACCCATTTCTAATAATATGTTGCCAAGTGAGTGACAGAACATGTCATGACGCCCCCCCCCCCCCTACCGCACACGATGGAGCAATGGCAGTCCAACTCAATGTGTAGTCTCAGTCTCATTATTTTGGTAGGTATTAGAAAGTAATTCTTAGCAATTGACATTTAAGCGTAGTGGGATCCTCTCATACCATGATTGCTCTAATTGTGAATTTTAAGTATACGCTAAAATCTGAGAATGAAATATTAGAACATTTTTTTTTTGAAAAGTCCGAAAAATATCCCTGGAATCATCTGACTTATTACATTGTGAACATGTCACTACATATAAAAGTAATTTGATGTATTATTGTAATTCCTATCTTGAACGTTTTGATCAAATCATTAGCAGTGTCAGATGTATGATTTGGAGTTTTCTTCTTACTCTCTCAATTTCTTCTGTTATTCTGAATTATTTCCGAATTACTTTCTAAAGCCCTTCGGAGAGAAAAGGGTTTGTCAATTTATCGCAAATACATCCATCAAGCTACTGAGATGAAAAATTGCATTTCGATTGCTTAGTAATTTTAAGCACACAATTTCATTATCATTCAAATTTATCAGCGATTGTGAATGTCAAGCAATTTGAAATGCGCTTGTAGGGATATTCAAAAATGCGCTTGAGATTCTAAAATAGCAAACCCACGATTCAGTAAATTCAGTAATTCAGTAACTATGAAAATCACGGAATTTTTGCACCGTTGTGTTACTTCATGCGCAAGCAATTAGTATCAATAATAATTTATTTTGTCGTCATCAAGTGAAATTCATAAATAATAATATTGGTTATCTAAATGTTGAAAATAACTATCCATTTATCAGGACGTCTAATGCAAAAGTGCAATGCATAAGAATGTGTCGCTTAAATTCTATTTTAGCGAAAAATTTATTTAGTTATGGAATAACTTTTATAATTGCAGTTTATGATTCGATATGTTTATTCAAATTAGAAAAATCACACACCATCTTGAAGCCAATGCGCTCAACATTGCTATGCTGTAAACATCACATTAGATATCCTTTAATATTGCTCTTAAATATTCAATCTAGCATCATCCTTGGCAAGGTCTCGACCTTGCTAGGGAATTTGCCAGATTTTGGACATAGCGCTAGGGTAGTGCTAGGGTAGCACTAGGATAGTTACTATTTTTATTAATACGACAGCCTAGCGCTAGGTCACAGACATCGTGCTAGCCTAGCGCTACCCTTTTGCTACCTTTATTAATACGGAAGTTGCTGCCAGGCTAGCGCTAGGGTAGTGCTATCTTTATTAATACGGCCCTTGATGAAATCATCAGGCGAACCTGATGAATTGGGCACCAAAGATGTTTAAGCCAGTGTTCAAAGGCATATTACTCTCGGGGAAGTATACAGCACCACTGGGAAGCTGAACTCATCAACCTTATGGTAAATCTCGGTGATGTATTGGCCACCATCTACGATCCTGACTGTAACATTCAAATAATTAACGCATTTGTTGTTATCTCCGCTTCTGCTAGCTAAGAGATCTATCGGGTAGATTTCAGGAAGGATCTTATCAAAATGTTTGTAGTTATACACAATGAATCAATTTGAAATGCGAAATAGGTCTAAAAACCATAATATATTTTGTCTAGTCGCAAAACATTTTGACACTTGAATGGAGGTCTACTGATTATATTTATGATTTACTGTGTCTTATCTTTCAAACTTTAGAATACCCAATTAGACAAGTTTGACATCATATTTTGTACCCAGTGCGTCGTAGAAATGTCTCTTATGTTAATCTGCATGCATGCACATATATGATCGATTCATATCGTAAAAAATCCATAAAAGAGCACATAACGATCTTCGTGACTTCGATGCTAAATTAGCCGACATAGCATGCGGAGGTGCATCGATTGAACCAATTCTTATCCCCGAGAATGACAGACATGGCAGACCGATGTTGTATGCTAATTTGTTGGCGAGAGGAGTCTGGGAAGGTAGCCGGGTGGCGTTTTTTGACAGTCGCATCATTAATGCCGACGCATCCAGTTATGTAAAAGTCAACTTATCACGGGAGACCATTTCCAATCGTGCCGTAGGAGTGAAGAAGTCCAAATACTGCAAAGTCGCTGAAGAGCTCCGTGGGTCATTCGCTCCTATGATGCATGTTCTACGGACGGAGTACTCCACAGAGAGTATGTCGCTCATCAGAAGCGATTGGATTGTCGATTAGCCAACAAATGGGACAAGCCATATTCTATGACAACGTTCTGGGTTAGGTTTCAAACCCAATTTGCGATTTTCCGGGCCGTCAATCTGAGGCTCCGTAGAACTCGCCGTCGTATTGGTGGTCTAAGTCTCTCCGATGGAACAGTCATCGATATTGGCATGTGAGCTAGCTGACTTCTTAACGTTTTCTAACATCTATGCACTATTCCTCATTCCTTCAATTCTTCGTCTTATCACTTATTGTTGTATTGCTTAATGTTATTCTATTGATAAAAGTAATTCGTTTGGTTAAAGGAAAATTTTTGATTCATGCACGTAACCGTGCAAAGTTTATGCAAAATTCAGTCCAGTATTATCCGAAGCAAAGCACCTTATAAATAGGATAATTTAATGAATTAATCATACTATTCTATAGCAATGAATTATCATTTTATAGTGAAGGTTTAAGTCATGCTTGCTATATTTCAATGCTATATTCTGCTAATATCAACAATTATTTGATCTATTATATTATGATCAATCAGGCATGGATCCTATCATATTAATGTCACTTATCAAATAATTGAAGTTAGAAAGATGAAATGAGATCAACAGCAGGAATATAATAAGGACAATCGGGTTTCGGTCACTACTCCTGAACCATCAAACCCAGCCAGACACGGTCTAGTATAATAAGGAGATTGCGCCGCCTCAAAAATGTTAAATACAATACACTAACAGTTAATTACATAAAGATTAATTATGGGTTATTAAATATTGCAAGACAAGTAGCAAAAGCGAGCAAACGCTCACAAGTACAAAGTGGCGCCACTATGAAGAACTGTTTTATTTATTCCTCACAATGTTGAGTGCGCGTCCTATATATTATTTACAGAAATAGCTTTCTACGTGTTTTCGATTTTGAGAAACGTCAGTAATACCGTCAAAGTCTAAATTCTACGCGATATCATTTTCAATTGCGATCAGTGCTAAATGACATAGCCGATGGTCGGACATCATTGTCATCAGCTCATTTTTAATTCTTCCAAGGGCGGAAAATGAGCGCTTTCTTGAGCAATTAGTCACTAACAGAGTCAGACAAATGTGTATCGCAATGACAAGGTTGGGAGAACGCTTCACACACACCTGATGCTGCAACAACGCGGTACAGTCGAAGCTCAAAGCTAGCGCCTTCAACTTAACTGAATCCGCCACTACCTCGAGGAATGCGGGAATATTGAACAAGTTCCTCTACCAGATATCAGTCGAGATCTTACGGAAAGGCTTCTACTGGTCGTTAGGAAGTCTCACGTTTTGACTCCGGATTAAGTTCAAGGAGTTAATGTAGAAATCCAAGCAGATCGTGTACTTCAGCATATGCGTCCAATCGTTTCTTGAGTGCATTAGACATGCTGTCGATAATTAACAAGTAGACACCCGTGTGGAATTTCTTCCTTGCTGAGAGATTTGTGTCTGCGGGATCCCCTTCGAACCATAGAGTCCCTTTCCGTTCCCTTCAAAAAAAGTCAGATTCATTGCGTGATGTCAAAACATACTTGCCCACTGATTCTAATAGAGCGATTGCGTTGTTCAGATCAAGACAACTGCTCTGAAGAGCCGTATTGACACTGTTGAAACGACTGAGAAGAGTAGTCCACATATCCGTCAAGAAACCGATTTCCAGTTTCACCATTTTCTTAATTATACCTTCAGCCTCCCTTCGTGTCTCTGAATTTTCTTCCATTTTGTTTGCAATTTTTTCTTCCACTCATATTGACATGCCCTAAACAGAGGGCTTTTGTTACATCAGCATCAGCAGACCACCGAGTTTGACTGAGAGTCGTAATCAACGGAGTTGATGGCGACTCATTGAGGAGCTTCCAACGATGTGTTGATGCGCTGAAGAACGCACGTATCTTCTGAACAAGATTGAAGAATGATTTCGCTTCCGGAATGCAGTTTGCTGATTCGTGGCCTGCAAGATTGAGGGAATCACCAAAGCATGGAGCGCATCGGAGGAATGTGTCGTAGAACAATCACGTTTGAGTAGCGCTTGAACACCTTTCTACTTTCTAGTCATGTCACTTGCATTATCATAGGACTGGCCCCGACATATTTTTATGTCTTTTCCTGCATTCGTAAAAAAATTAACTGAGTGACCCGTACAATTGTTTTGTTGAATAACGATTAGTGCGAAGAGACTTCAAAAATCGATCTGTCGGTATACAGTAGTGATTGATGATGCACCGTCTTCGGGTTGAGGGAGATATCGAGTAATCACAGAAATGCGATCGACCTTACTGGCATCTGGAGAAGAATCAATTGATATTTAAAAGTAATTCACTGCCACTATTTCGCTAACAATTTGCGCAAGGACCTGGTCACCTATCTGTGCTATAAGTTCTTCGCACATTGTCGACGACAAATGAGAAACGGATCAACAGCTTCGTTTTTCGTGTTGGAGCACTCGTTTTTCGATATGCGAAACAAGAAACGGATCACACAAGATTTATATATAATAGTAGTGTCAATCCTCCCTCTCTGGTATGATCGGAGTTTTGAAAGTAGTATTCCGGGATGGTCATTTGTTTGTATAGATGTAGTGCCAGTTCCATCGACACGGGCCCCTTGAGGCCGCGGCCTCACTGGCCTCCATTAACGTCCGATTCTGGATATCAGAAGGTGGAATGTGAGTACATGTGACAGATACTATTGGTAGTCTTTAGACAAGTGTCTCTGGCTTTCGGCGGAATAAAAGGTCCATGGAGTTGCCCAACGTTTTGAAGACTTTTAACAGATAAGTATTTAAGAGACATTTTTTTGAATGTTCATTTTCTCATATGGAACTAGATATTGCCATCGAGCGTAAGAAGACGCTTGTTGAACTCCGGCCTAAGATTTGGGGAGCTTTCCTCGTTTTCCGACTGCTTTTCATTTTCACCCTGAATGGCCACAAAATCGCTTAAGCGACTATGGTATTGGCAAAAAGTACTATCCGTCGCATGTTCACTTTCTAGCTTCGGATATCACTTCCAAGTACTGATTTTCTATGTAAAGCAAATTATGTATTTGTGAAATTTACGCTCAAGTCTTGCCTGACGATGACCCTGCTATGACTACTGATATTTAATTTGGAATGTACTTATTTACACAACCTCCAATTTTGATTCTTCCTCTTTCCCAGGGTTTGCCCCAGGGTCTTTATTTACAGGCTAGTCTATAAAGTCTGTAAATGGTCTGTTTTTCTTTCACTGAGGTTTGTATTTTTAATCAACACATATTTTCAGTTAATAAAAAAATGTAGACCGTACAATATATGCAGCGTTTCTAATATTGTGCGGAATTCAGGGGTCGTCCGCACAGCGCGGAATTTGAAGTCTTTCCCGCATTATTCATTTTGAGTGGTGCAAATTGAAAACTTATATGAAGTTTGATTATGATTTGCACTGTAACGAATAATCGCTGATATTATTGCAATGACTTACCATTTCATGATGTCGTGTCTGTTTATGTGAATGATTGCTGCGGAGGGCAGAGCTGGCCGCAAATCCAAATTTCGAAGATTTGTCTATTCACGATTGCTGTAAATCGTCATGTGACAAAAGGTGAACTGTTAGTGTCGAAAATGTAGTCTTGGCAGCTATGGCCGATACATGTATTGGCCAGGTGAAATAATTGAACAAATAGTGTCACAGATTAACTGTTAAAATGGTCTAGAGATGAAGGCGAATAACTTTGCTGAATGTCAATTTTCGCTGATGTTTTTACTTGTTTTTCAGTGACATTTTGCTGGCAAAGCTTCACCTTGTGATTTACAGTGATTGGAATCCATCTGTTCGGTGTATTCGTACGAATGCGAAATTATATACCGTATATGTACAAACCCGATCATAATCTTTGAGATGTATCAGTGAAATGCTTATTTTAGATCAGCCTCGTACATTAAATCATTTAATGCAGCCGTTTCCTCCTGTCTAATGTCTGTGTATCTGAGGCAAGATTCTGACAAAGAAAACACATATGCTCCCATTACGTAGGCGTAGATGTGCAAGTGCTTCTTATGCAAATGGTGTGAAGATAATAATTTCAAAAAAGGTGAGAAGTTCTTTAACTAAGAAAGTCAGCATCTGTCATTTTCATCTTATAGCTGAAGCCACAGTTTGAATTCGCGTGTTCATGTCTTCATGCAGACAGTAACTTTTTGCTCCAATATTGCTGCGCAGCCGGCTTCATTTGCTTTCCAAAAGGTCATCATCAAAGGTCGCTGAATGGCATTGTTTCACATGTCTCTTCAAATCATCCCACAAGTGCTCAATTAAATTACGATCAGAGCTTTGTGCTGGCCAGTCTGATTTTCCACGTATTGACAGGTCGAATCATATGTGTGGCTTGGGACATCATCGTACTGTAAAATATGTCGACTAGTCATCATGCGGGAAATCGTAGCATCTTCTGGAACTACCGAAAATCGACATTTCCGTTGCATGGCAAAAGTTGACGCACTCCCATTTATGCTCTCCAGGCCTTAATGAACCGAGAGAACTTAGCGCTCTTTTGAACCATCGAAGGTTTTATCAATCGTTCACAAGTACCCCTCCGAACATAGTCCCTCTGTCGTGATGCAGATGCAAACAACATTCATAAGTAAAATTCAGTTTTACTGAGTCCTTTCATACTTAGTACACTAATCGAGACACATTTTGATTTGCTTGTATGTAATCAGAGGCTTCGGGTGGCTATTCTTCCAAGAAGTTGGTTTCGTTCAGAAGAAGGTTTCACGGTTCTCAAAGAATCAATTGACGTCAAATTTAGTTCGCTTACAGTCATTTTTGGATGGTTTCTTGATTCGTGAGCCATGTCGAAACCGAGAGTGAAGCGAAGCTGAGGGCATCTGATATTCTTAGGAAGTTATTATGCTCGTCTGACGCATCATTGCACCCGACGAAGAGCTTGGCCAATTATTTATGCTCCATTTAAGTAATACATGATCTTTCGAGTCGAGGAATCGCTATCTTTTCAACACACATGAATATCGATGAGGTGACGACTACTAACCTAAACAATATGATTCTCTCACTTATCTGGACTTCATCAGCTTCGCCCTCTTACCATTTAGTCGTCGATAAGTGATCTGTTTACTGACATTCTACCCTAAAGTATTTAAATGGAAAATTTTGGTTTATGAAAGATTTTTTTTGAATTGATAAGTAAGTAATTCAGTTCATAAAGAAATCAGTTTTTGAACGAGATTTCCTTTGATCAACAACTCAGCAATCGCAATCTCATTATTGGTGTTGTTTGCAAAAAAACCATAGAGGAATGATTCCATTCAACAACAATTATAGAGGCGAGATCTTTTTCAAAAGTCCATGAGTTTCGTTTGTCTTTTTTTATGTGCTTTGCACCAGGGTTTTCCATTCAGGTTTTCCATGTATACTCGTCACCTTTCTGAATGTTCAATCTTTCCACATATATTTGTTGCATGAATATGATGAAATACCGAAACATGCATTTGTGAAATAAAGCTATCCGCAGTGATCCTACTCACACCCGAATGCCCGAAAAATGCCCGAATACCCGAACTTTTTCAGAACTTCTTCAGAACATCCAGAATGCCTGAACTTTTTCTGCAGAAAATTGCCCGAATGCCCGAAAATAATCTCAGCTATCATGAAGGATTTTGACTTTTGTCGATACTTCGATTACAATATTATCTCATCAATCCTTTCCCCTCATTTTATGTATTGAATTAATATCACTCCTCTCACCTGTTTGTATAGATTTCCATCCTGTATTGTCGTGTTTTGTTTGATGCTGGAACAACTTAAACAATAGCTATTATGCAAGAATGAAATTAAATCGATTTTCGCACCACTCATCCACTGCTTGTTCTGTGTGAATCTTGAAGGCATGGTGCTTTTTAGACAGACATAAAGCGCAAATAAATTTGTCCTATTGTTAAGTCTAAAATTTTCCGACAGGCAAATTTTGATATGACAAGAAACATATTTTTTTCAAGTGGTCAATCGTGGTCAGCTGTGTTGAATGCATGCTTGAATTCGACGAATGCTTTGCTTATATTCCAAACTGTGTGTGATTTCCATTTCACCTGTGCCTTGCCTCATTGCTCATATATCCAGCCTTTTCCTCAAACAAGATTTTTGATTGCTGGTGCCTTCCTCCCTACCGGTGTTACCGGTCCTTCAAACTTTAGTTCGAACACGTATGTTGTAATCACGATTTCAAATGTTGTTTTGCACATGTGTCGTGTACATCCGTTGATGCGAACTTCAGATGATGGAAGTTGATGTGGCTTTAGAACAGAAGGTTTAGTGCAAAATTGAACTGTCCAAAAATGCTTTGATTTTGAAAGACATCAGAAAAGACCATAGAAATTGATAACAAGAGTACCTCTATAATGGAAGTAAAGCTTCTTGCAATACACAATAGTGGTACGAAAATCGCACGCATTTCACTTAGATACACTTGTCAACGGCTGTATCATTGGGTTAGAATCAGTCACATCTGCAATTCTAGGCTGTTCATTGGTGATTCATGCCCCAACTTAGTTCCCCCGGATGTGCCGCAACCTTGAGTCAATTTCTATTCTAGTCATCTTCAGATAAACAATCATTTTCTATGGAAATGACAGACAATGAAGTGTGAAAACAGAAGCAAATTGTGAAGGCTAATGGAAGAGCAATTGTAGGAACTCAATGTTAAGTTCGATGAAGAAATTGAAGAGCCTCATAATTACAAGCTTTGAAGACATCGAAAAAAATGGATTACCTGACTTCCAAATCCGTCCTAAAGATACATGCTCTGTATGTCTCATCGAATTGATCTTGAAGCACGAGGGAACAAGAACCGGAAATAACTTTGCAAACATTTTTTTCTAAGATTGATAAAGATTTTTACTAAACTATACCAGATTTTTTGCAATATTTACACTGCTGTCATTGCTCTTCGGAAATGAAAGTCAAGCATCAATTTAGCTACAGGCTCATACACAGCATGTTTGTGTGAAATTAGCAAGTTTTGTGATAGCTAAGTTCCTTAAGCTTTATATGCCTATTGATATTCTTAATAAAACAGCGGATCAAAGTAAGCATATAAGGGAAACTACATTAGTAATGAGTTGATTGCACACGTGACATATTTAAATACTTTGCAGTGGATACACTGGTAATTGTTTCGTGGTGCGCATGTGCGGTGTGATGTGGCGTGCAAGAAATATTATGCATGCACATAGATATTATCAAAAGTAGTTGTGAAAATCCTTCTTTCTTTTTTAAAACTTCCGCTGATAAAAATTTCCCTATGTCAATCAGCAAGATTGTTCATACTGTATATTAGAATACCTGTATTAGTTTGCTTTGTTAAAATTTTCGTTTGTAAGTTAGGTCATCGTCTCAAAACGAGCGCTACATAGCATTCTACAAAATGCTGTCGCTACCGGATCTGATTCCGATTTGCACTCAATTAGAGCAGATGCAATTTGAACTCGTCAGATGCAATTAGAGCGTTAAAATTGAGCTTAATAGCTTAAAAATGAGGTACTTTACTCGAGGATGGGGACTCGAAATATCCTAATATGCGCAAACATGTATATAACGTTACAAATAGCGA
The DNA here is from genome assembly GCA_907163375.1 of Prostheceraeus crozeri. Taxonomy (NCBI): domain Eukaryota; kingdom Metazoa; phylum Platyhelminthes; order Polycladida; family Euryleptidae; genus Prostheceraeus; species Prostheceraeus crozeri. Next base: position 267,853 of record CAJQUW010003251.1, read on the forward strand.
TCTAGGAAAAATGACCGATATTTTCCCGATGCCCAAATTTTTTGAGAAATGCGAGTAGGAGCACCGTATCCGAGAAAATTTCTCCGTTACTTTTTTTTCTTTTTTAAGTTGGGCCTTCATTTCAATAAATGGCTGACATAATTAAAGGTGTATCTAGACTCCTACGCGGAAATCTGTGTGCTGCGCAAAAAGTTTCCGCTCGGCAATTGGAAGTGCTGAATATAAGTCTGTTAGTGGTAATTTCTCAAGTTATGGTACGTACTATATTGTTCCATTGTGCTTCTTTGACACTCAAATCTAATCACAGTAGGTATCACGATAATGAACGGGAAGCATTTTCTTTGAAAGTCAAATATCACGTAGGATTAAAGATAATTCTTTTTGGAGTAGTACAGTTTAGCAAATAAATAACCAGAGAACGGAGTCAAGAGCGTCTTTATGCAGTGCACTTATAAGTACAGATGTCTGCGGATCGATGAAATTTATCTAAGTTAGTAGACTATAATTTATCTTATACTGAATCAAGCCTGCGGCTAAGCCGGTATAACCGACTCGGTTGAACAGCATGTTTTCCTTTCACACGTTTGATGAAATTTTGATGGCTTCAAATTCACATGAATCTAAATGTTTTTACTTGTATGCAATAGGGCAATTGCGTCTTCGGGTCTCTTCGGGTTGCGTTTCTTGTACGGGGTTACAGAGCCGTAGTAAGGCAGTCGGACCTCTTTAACAAGTTCAGTATTTTTATATTTTTTAATACTTGTCAGATGAATTCGATATAATGTACGTAAGTCGTTCACCCAGTGAGACTCGCTTTCAAAGAGGCGGCGGACTTTTTTAATCGCTCTCTACAACACATTCAATTACTTACGATTATGTAAGGGCCACATTACCAGCAGAACCACTGGGTGGGTTGACTACTTTTGAATCTGGTCAAGTTTTGTGTGCCAGTGCGTAGCCTGCAGCGTAGTTTGGAAGCAGACATCGTGAGACAACTCCGATAAAACATGAAATGTGGAATTGGATGAATTTTCAAGGCTTGCAGGAATATTCAAAATACTTGTCTCACAGCTCTTATCGGCTGAATCGGCTCCGGAAAACTTATTGCATATAAGATATTCGTTGATGAAAAGATTTTGGAAATAGCCAGATTTTTTTATCTTAAAGTTGTCGAAAATTTTTTTTGGGTAGTTATTGCCATTATTTCTAGCAATTATCATTTACAATCTCCCATGATATAAATTTACCGATGACTACTGGTTTGGGGAGTATTCCGGGTAATAATTGCTCGAAATATTACTGGGGATAATCACCTTTGCAACACTAGCTTGTAGTAAATGCAGGTCATTGGACGCACTGCTTCCTGTTATTTGCGAGATAAGGTAGTTTGCCTTCCAGTGAATAAAAGCAGAAAAGACACGATGTAAAAATCGGTGTGCACACCTGCACAACCTAGCGTCTAGCAGCTCGTACTTTCATTTGATAATCCGAAATAAAGCTTTAGTGAAGAACCAAGCTGTAATGCGGCGACACCGGTGAAATATATTCTACCAGAGTTCAGCATTTTATGTGACTTTGCGTAAAGACTTTGAATAAAACAAAATGTTACTTGAGTCTCAAATAGTGTTTATGTACTTGGAGAGGGTTGAGACAAAGTCAGTACGTGATTCTAATTAACTTAACTGCATTTTATCGGCGTTTTGCTCTTCCTTTCCATCGTACAGTTTCGGTTGCGGGTGAAAATATTGCGTAATTATTGTAATTTTCTTGATGCAGACAGGATTTATCTCAAAGCTTAAGGAGACTTCAAGTATGTTATTGGGTTGCTGTAAAAATTGTCATTAAGTCAGATTTTTTGTCATTCTGAAGTGGCAACCCTGCTCTTTCCAAACTTTCAATTTTAAATAATTTTTTGTTATTTTACTCTTATGCTTGATGCTTGACCAAGCTCAACGTGGAAAAGTAAGTAACCAGTTATTCGCACTAGGGTGGCGATATTTTAAATATGCTTCAAATATAGTTAAAATCAATGTTTTGAATGTATTTTTAAAATTTTTTTGTAATGTTTTTTTCCTGTAAATGGCGTCTTCTTGTAATGCACAATCCATATTTTTTAGACGATGCAATCCCTTCTGTGTATGTATAATTTGCGCATGAAATGCCAGTAATTCTTTTAACAAATGCACTTTCGTAATACTAGTAGAGCGAGTGCAGTTTATTCTATAAGTACAGGCGGGGATAATCGAATCTACCGTGGTAGAATTTTACGTGGAATTGCGGTGCTGTGACTGATCATCACTAGCAATCACCATGTCAAGGTTACTAAACTCATGAAGACTGCGTACAGAAGCAGACTTCAAGATATTTTTGTAATTGATTGCTTCTTATTCAATTCCGATTATGAAAGTGACGTTGAGTGTTTTCAGTGATGTTTAGTGTGTTGAGTGAATTTCCCTTATCATCAAGAAAGAACTATACATATATTGTAATTCCTATCCATTCAATTTTTTTGTTTTGTCAACTTTTGGTTTCTGTTACGACATACCAGTAATATATTTTTCAATTGTTACTCTGTGTTTTCGATCACTGTCTCAATTATAATTTATTATTTATTTCCTTTTGCTGTTTCTTTTATTTAGCTCAATCTGGATAAATTATTTGTTACTTTAATAGTGAACCTCTGTATTAAAATGAATTGAAAAAGAAATGATAAGTATTCCGAAATAAATAATAAAGTGCCACTTTCATTGATGATCAAACTTAAGATGCTATTATTAAGCAATCTAACTAAAGACTTTCCCAAATTAAAGAGGTCATTTTGGCTTATTGGTGTTATCTTTCGTTTTCCTTTAATTAGTAATGGGCAAAAGACCGTTCCAGGACAGGACAGGTCAAAAAAAAAAATTGGTATCTTTAAAAACGACATAAATTCATGAATTTAGTCCCTTTTTCAGGTTTTAAAGACCTGAATTCATGAATTTAGTCCATTCAAAAAGTTCCATTTTTTCAAAAAATGGTATTTTTAAAAACAACATAAATTCATGAATTTGAACCCTTTTTCAGGTTATGAAGACCTAAATTCATAAATTTGGGCGTTTTTAAAAATACCCAGTTTTTCAAATTTTTCAAAATCTCAAATTTGAGAATTGCAATTTTCACCCTTAAAATCATGACCGTTCTAGGACACCGAAAATCATAAAAGTTGAAAATCTCAAATTTGAGAATTACAATTTTTACCTTGAAAATCATGACCGTTCCAGGACACCGAAAAAATCAGAAAAGTTAAGAATTTCAAATTTGAGAATTACAATCGGGCGAAGCCCTAGAACCTTCGGTTCGATTTTCACCCCCAAAATCATGACCGTTCCAGGACACCGAAAAAATCATAAAAGTTAAGAATCTCAAAATTTGAGAATTACAATTTTCATTGCTTAAATCATGACCGTTCAAGGACACCAAAAATCATAAAAGTTGAGAATTTCAAATTCATGAATTTTATCCATCTTTCAGGTTTTTAAAATATATCATGTGACTAATAATATTTCTTTAAAAGTGGAAGAAACAAAAGTGGAAGAAGCCGCAAGAATATATCCTTCAATATCATATGAACGTAGTTCTACTACCCCCTCCCTTCTAACTTCTAGGGGTCCCTTCTGACTTCAAGGGGTCCCTTAAGAAATTTTTTTATTATAAAATGAACAACATAAATGAGTTTTTAAAATTATATTGAACGCAAACTACGACAAATTTCGACCTAAAGGAAATCGCAAATGAATTAGGAATAAAGAATTTTCATGTTCTAATGAGAGACGAATTACAATTCCTGAAAAATAAGCCAACAGGAACCTTCAGTTCCCGGAACAAAGTTCCATCATTAACTGTAAATTTCGTAACCAATCTTCACACTTCAGACCAAAAAGGCGTACATTGGTCAGCAGGCGTTAAAAATCATCAGCAGAACTATTATTTTGATCGCCCGGAGGCTGAGAACTATTGGTTCGATTCATACGGTTTGCCCCCTACAAATGAAGTAAAAGAATTACTTGGAACGGGAACATACAATACGTTTCAAATTCAAACACCAGGTACTACCTATTGTGGACAATTATGTTTATACGTTTTGTACAAATTACAAAAAGGAGTACCATTTCTAGATATAATGTTAGAATTGAACGAACCGTAGGTTCTATGGCTACGCGCTACGCGCTACGCGCTATACCTAACAAGGGAATTTCATTCCCGAAACGTTAGTTCCAATAACAATAATAATGATAATTAAAAATCAGTTCGTTGTAATTCATTTTGATAAAATCGGCCTCTGATATCCTCATTATCTAAATCTTTAATTTCATAAGTAATCGGATAACTTTGATTTATTTTAGAAATTTCAAATATTTCTTTAGTCCAATAACCAACAAAGCCTTTTTCAAATTTATTCTTATATTTAAATATTCTAACTCTATCTCCAATTTTAAATTTCGGCTTAAGTTTCTGCAAATTCGGATTACTCTCATTCAAATTATTATTCTCGAATATTTTCTTTCGTATCAAATCAGGGTCGTCAGAAGCATTCTTTGGAGTTTCTTCAATACCAGAATGAACTTTATTATTGTACTCTTCCACAATTCCTGGTAATATCTTCAACCATTTCTGATTTCTTTGCTCAGTAAATTTCTTGAATAATTTATTTTTTAACGTCCGATTGAATCTTTCTATCACTACGGCCTTCCCTGCATTTTCAGTTGAATAAACTGAGCCTTGGCGATGACTTTCGTCTGTTTCAAATAATGGTTGAACGTTTCGGTTATAAAATTCCGATCCTTTATCAACAAACAATTTCCTTGGCTTTCTCTTACTTTCTTTAAAGATTTCTTCAAACGCATATTTAACTGACAGACCACTTTTATTTTTTAAAGGTTTTACCCAAGCGTATCGTGTATATAAATCTATAACGGTCAATGCGTATTTATAATCTTTTTCATTCGGCATATGAATAAGATCAGCACTCCAAATATCATCTTTATTAAATACTTTTACTTTCAATAAATATTTAGGCCTTCTGTATTCTTTATGAATTTCAGACGCGTAGGTTCGAGCGTTGCTCTCAGAGTTATTAGTTCGAGCGTTGCTCTCAGACAGCTTTGCTGTCGTTTCATTTAAACCCTGACCTAATAATATTTTAGCTTGTAAAGCTTTCTTAACAAACATTCTTTCAATTTTTTCTCTAAATGTAGGATTTTGAATACTATCTAATTCTTGAATCATCTTCTTATCAGCTGCATGTCGAGAACTTAGATCATGATTTCGATAAGCTAAATCATGCCTGTAAGCTGCGGCATCTACTCTATTTATTGGTTCTTCACCTGGTTTCGGATTATTATTCTCATCTAGTCTTATATCTAATCGAGTTCCTGGACCAGTATATGAATGACCAGGAAGATGTTTTTCTTTCGAATATTTACTCCAAAAATAAATCCAGGAAAGTTTTCTAATGTTTTTTGTATATCACCACCGAAGTGGTATGGAACTTTGTTCTTGTCACCTCCAATATCCTGACAATGTGAGTTTTTATTTTTGTTTAATAGATAATTCAATAAATCTAAATTAGAAATTTTTAATTTAATTAAATTTTCGGAATTTGTGGAATTCATTTTAAAAGATAAAATAAATGTTTTACCTGATGGACCAAAGGTCCTGAGGTTATTACCGAATCATACTAGGACTTAGATATATTCCAGAACCATCTTTAGTTTCTTTAATTTCAATTAAATCATCAACATTGTGGAGAATATTTTTAAGAACTCGTTTTCCTTCATCAACTAATTTTAATTTACTAATAAAATTATCTACTACTCCTTCACCCCTAGCAACTTTCTCTAACTCTCTATTATGTCGTTTTTGTTCTTCTAATGCTGCTTTCTCTGATTTATTTTTATTTACTGCTTAGACAATACCAGCTGTCCCACCTGCAACACTTCCTGCTGCTGCTATGCCACCTATTATTAGGGGAATTAATGGGAGAATCCCGCCATTCTTTTCTTCTTGTAATTGAATATTCTCTATCATTGGTTTACTTATGTAATACTTTTTTTTATTAATAGCAATAGTTTTAGGGGTATTTTTGTCAACAATATTACGTAATTTTAATTCAACAGTTTTATTATTAATATTACTTTTCGCTTGCGACATTTTTAAAAAAAATTTTAAGTTATCAAAAATTTAAATCTATTCTAGTTATGAAAAATTTTAAGTTATCAAAATTTTTAATCTATTCTAGTTACCAAAAATTTTAAGTTACCAAAATTTTTAATCTATTCTAGTTATGAAAAATTTTTAAGTTAAGAATTTTTAATCTATTCTAGTTATGAAAAAATTTTAATTAATTAAACGACGAAGTCTTGGGCTTTAGCCTATTCTAGTCATCTTCCCATTAAGAATTTCAATAGAATATTTTACATCTTCTAGCAATAAACCATAAGCCATCAATGAAGTTGTGGAATCTTTCTTTTCAATATTAATTGTTACATCACAACCATTTTTAATAATATCTTCAGATTGTGCACTTAAATCGAAACAGAAAATTGGATATAAATGTCTCCAATCTCCAGGAGTTAATTGTGGTTCAACTCCAAATTCTATACAAAGATTTCTATAAGCATCATATCCTTCCATAAATTGATTATTGGTATCATCGAATCTTAATGGATCAATTGGATATCGAGTTTGATTTAATGAAACTTGTAAACTTCGAATTGTATTAATATGAAAAATATTATTGTTCTTATCAAAACTTGGAGAATTATTTCTTTGAAATGTTAGTAATAAATATCTTGGAGTATTCGCAGTTCTAGTAAAATGCCAGTTAAATCTTTGTTCGGAAAAAGTTACTGAACTAGCAGTTCTCTTTAGAAAATTAACTGGAATTGGTTTGTTAGTATTTAATCTTTTAGCAATAGCTGTTTCAATCTCTAAACTAGGAGTAATATGCTTAATCCACCATTCAAGTCTATCAATTTTTAAATATGCTTTTTTTCCAGTCTTACCAAAAAAGATTAATTCATTATTTGCTGTACGATGAATTATTAATTTAAATTTTAACTGATATGATATTTTAACATAATCTAAATATCCGAATAATGGAGACAATGACCAATTTACTGTTTGCTTACTTTTCTTGTTAAATTCACGTCTTTCTTTATATGCAGTATTGTTTGTTTTATTTAAATGTTTTGCAATATTTTCTACATCTTTCGCAATTCCTGCGGCATCTGTTCCAGCGTGAGTTAAATCCTCAATAATTATGCCATCATTAGTATCAGGAAACCAACCTTCGATTTCATGCTTTTTATTATTTTCACCAATTATTACAAATCTAAGCATTGTATCAATTACACCTGGAGAATCACTTATTGTTTCTATATTTTGAGTTGCAACATCTAAACGCATTTGTGTAAATAATCTTGGAAAAAAATTATTCTCTAGTGTAATATTATCGGTATCTGGTAATGGTGTTGTAAAATTAGCATCACTATATAAAGAATATTCACAGTGTAAAAATGAATCAGGTAAATATAAATAACTCTGCTGATTATCAACTTCAAAGATTAAATCTCCTCCAGTATTTACTCTACTGGAAGATCCGGGATTCATAGCAATTCTTATATAGTCATTCTTTTTTTGATTATAACTGACGAACGGAGGATCGTCTAATCTAAATTTATTTTCGATAAGCGAAGACATTTTTATAAAAAATAATTTGACTTTTTGTTTTTCTCACAGATAGAAAAAAAATTTTTACTAAAATATAATTTTTAGAATTTTGCTAGACCAGCTCCGCTACAGCTTTGCTGGTTAGACCGAAGGTTGCTGCTCACGCCATTACCTCTTATTTCTTCAATTGAACGAACCGTAGGTTCTATGGCTACGCCTGTTTTTTATTATTTTTATTTTCATTATGTTTACTATCACCATCAACAGCTATGTTAGCAATTTTGTTCTTTGTTTCATCTGAAAGTTTTTTTAATTTTTTTAGTTCTTCAGAATCATTCTTGAGTTTACGAATAGCTTGTAGTTGTTTTAATTCGTTTTGTGATTTAACAGCATTTGATATTGCACTAGCTGTACTACCTATAGCAGCTGCTCCTTTTGCGGCAGATGAAATCAAATCTTTATTATTTTTTATCAAGTTAACAATACTACCAATACCAGAAAAGATGCCATCCCCTTCTTTTTGAACGGTTTCTCTATTATCATAATGATAAACAGGATTCATACGTGGTTAATGAGCAATTTTTTGATTTGAAGCAAAATGTTTAAGATTGTGTTTATAAATTATAGGCATTTTTTAGTAATAAATTTGACTTTTAGGAAAAACATAAATACGGGCGAAGCCCTGGAAGACATCTCCGATGTCCATTATAAAAAATGTTTATTTTTTGTTCTTAACTTTTGCAGATTGCGTTTTTGGTTTAACTTTATCAGGAACCAAACCTGCATCAATCATTCTTTTTATTCTATGATTTTCTTTCATAATATTTCTTTCTTTTATTAACTCTTCTAATTGTTTAATTCTTTTAAAATTATTAGCTCTAATTTTATCCATTTTTGAAATTATATACTTTTATATTTTTAAAATTATATTTATATTTTATAAAATTATATTTATATTTTTTATGATTCTTATTTTTTGTAGGTAAAAAATATTTAAGTTAATATTTACAATACTCGTTCAAGATTTACGTTTGTGAATTGACAACAACTTCGAGATAACTTTATTAATTGACTGTTGCACTTTATCTATTGCGTCAAGTAGCGTGTGATGTACTTTAATTTCTTTTCTATTAACTTGCATTTTCTGCTGATTAATCTTCAATGCCGTTTTAAGAGCATTTAACTTAATTTTAAGAACATCTAATTGTCTTTTAACAGCATCTAACTGTTCTTTATTTTCTTTAGAGTTTTCTTGTAAATTTTTCTTTAATTCATTTTCTAAATTGATTTTAAGAGTTTTCATTTTATCAACTTTTTGATTAAGTGAGTTTACTTCATTTATTATTCTATTCATCTTTTTCATTTGTTGAGTAATTTTAGAACTTAATTCATCAACACTTTTTTGGAATGTAGCTTGTAACTGCTTTAAATTTTTTTTAATTCTTTCAGGTAGTTTTTCTATTTCATCTTCTAATTGTTCTTTCAATAGTTGTATCTGATGTTTATTTTTAATTACAGCAGATTTTAAATTTAAAGAAAGTAATATTAAAATTTTTGATTGTTCTGAAATCTTTTAAAAAGTTTTGCTATATCTGCTTCTAGCTCTCTATCCTTTTTATCAAGTTTTGATAATTTTTCGTTTAATGATTTGTCATTAAGTTTTAGCAACTTTAATTCATTCATCAGTGGAACCATAACATCGTTTATATATTTTTCCTTTAAGTCATTGATTTGTGTATCAACATATTGTTTATTTGTTAACTCTGTATTTTGTTGCGGAAGAATAGAAAGATGCAATGGACCAGATAAAACGTCTCCAGTTTTCATAATATAATTTTCTATCTCTATTTCTAATTCACGATTATTCGGGATATATGCACCTCCATCAACATTTGGTAACATCATTTTTTAACAATAAAAAAGGAAATTTTTTTCTAATAAAAATAAAAATGGAAATGACTGAAATTTGTCAAGTTTGTGGAGTAGATTTTTGAAACCCAACTATGTTGTTTACTCATATGAAAAATACATCATGTGGGAAAATTAATCGAAGTAACTTTTATAAAAAACAGTATGATGGTATTCAATCTAATAATAATCAACTGGAACAACCATTGCAAAAATTAAAACATTTATTTATTTCAGATCAGGGGCAAAATCTTTATACCGCTAGAAAAAATACACCTAGGCAAAATAATAATTATTTAGCACAAAATAATCCTTTTACTCAAAATAATCATGTAAATACAAATAATCCTTTTACTCAAAATAATCATTTAGATACAAAAAATAATCCTTTTACTCAAAATAATCATGTAAATCCAAATAATCCCCTTACTCAAAATAATCATGTAAATCCAAATAATGAATCTGTGAAAGGGGATACGAAAAAATGTTCTGGTTGTAATAAAAATATAACGTCCAAAAATTTTGCACGTCATTTAAAAATATGTGAACAAACAGAAGAGGTTAAAAAAGAAAAAAAAGATAAAATGAAAGATCAGTTATGTCGTAATTGTAATAAATATTTTACAATTCAAGGAATTACTAATCATTATAATTCTTGTATAAGTTCTACAAGACAATGTACAAGTTGTCAAAATACTAAACCTAAGACAGAGTTTTATGATAGTAAATATAAGTGTAAGGATTGTTTAAAGGAAAAAGTAAAATGTAGAGGTTGTCAAAAAATTATATTAAAGAAAAATTTTCCAAGACATGTAACACTATGTCCAAAACTTAATGAAGATTTAAATCAAAATATTCCAAATCAAAATATTCCAAATCTTCATCAACGTATAAATACTTTTTATTAGTATTTCTATTAAAATAGTCTTATATATTAAAATAGTTGTATTTCTACTAAAATAGTTGTATTTCTACTAAAATAGTTGTATTTCTACTAAAATAATCTTATATATAGTAAAATATTATTTGTTTATAAAGAATAAAATATTATTTTATTAAAATATTCTTAAGCATTCCGGAAGAGAGGAGAGGTATAAAAATACTTCTTTTGAGTATAGGAACAAAAATTCCGACACATTCCGGAGGTTCTACAGAGGTTAAAAACACTCATTAGAGTGTAAGAATGCTAGTCCGGAATCAACAAATAATAACTCCTAAATTTTTTATTTAAAAAATAATAAATGAATAAAAGCGAAAATTTGGAAGATTTATATTCACCGGTTATAATTAAAAGTAATAAAAGTGATAAAAGTAATAAAAGTAATCTAAGTCGTCATAAATCTCTTAATGCAATAAATGAAATGATAAATAATTATATAAATAACACTGAGTTTCAAGATACACTAACTCCTCAAGATCCTAATCTAAATGATATTAATAATATTGTAGATAATCCTAGATATAATCCTAGATATAATACTATAGGTAATAATATATATAATAATATAGATAAAAATATAGATAAAAATACATATAATAATATAGATAAAAAAATATATAATAAAAGATATTTAGAAACACTACCCCCTAATTCATCTCTTAATAAAAAAATACCACAATCAGATCTTACACGTCTTTGGAATTTTTTAAAATTTCATTGTATAAAAATATTGTTAGCATGTATTTTAATATTTTTTATTTATCATCTTGTTATATGTATTGGAAATCAATGGGGTTACTTTCTAACAGAGGAACAAAAGAGAATAAATTTTTATAAACAAGAAATAAAAACTTTTAAAGGATGGAAGACTGAGGAGGATAAGATTAAGGATAAAACTAATAATAAAAATATTAAACAAAGTAAAATGTATCAAGAAAATTTACATTTCATTGTTTACGGTAAAACTGGAAGTGGTAAGACTACGTTTATTAAAAAATATATAAACGAACATTATAAGGATGAAACAAAAGTACATATTTTTTGTATGCATACTTCTGAATGGCCACCTTTTACAAACGTCTATAATGATAAACAATTAGATGAGTTACAAGATATGGAAAGTTTTGCTGGTACACCTGAAAATAAATCTTTATTAATTTTAGATGATGTTGCAAGTTTATCAAAACAAAAAAATATGTCAGAAATATTTACAAAAGGAAGACATCAAAATATTGAAATAGTTGTATTAGCTCATAAAGCTTGTGATGTAGATAATAAGATTAGAGAAACATTCAAACATTTTTTACAACTACACAAAATAATGCAGCATTCTTTAATGATATTAATAAAAATTATAAAATGAATATGCCTTTATCATATTATACACAACATAAATATGGAATAATACGTGTTGACACCATAAGTGGACATATGCAAGTATATGATAAAGATTTAAATATATTAGTAGATACCGAACATGAAATCTATAATAACTCTCAAGATTTTGATATTAGAATGTATGCAAATACAAAACATTTATCAAATCAAGTTATAGAACAAATAATTATCTTTTTAGAATCCGAAGCAAAAGTACCACTAAAAATTATTCCTGATACATTTTATTTTTATTTTGATCATTATTTAAATGCAAAATTTGGTATACCAATACCAAAAAGATTACAAGATAATGAAACATTAAACTATTTAAAAATTGCAATAAATGATGTTAGAAACGCTTTAAGAAAAGCAACACCAATAATATCTGATGTTAAATCTACATTTTCTGATGCCAAATCTACATTTGTTGAAGCCAAAAAAACTTTTAATGATATAAAACCATTAATAAATGGTGTTAGTGAAATACTTAATAATTAAACAAATTTATCATAATTAAACAAATTTATCATAATTAAACAAATTTATCATAATCGAACCGAAGGTTCTAGGGCTTCGCCCGATTGCAGATATATATATATTTATAATATTTTCCATTATATATATTTATAATATTTTCCATTATATATATTTTCCATTATATATATATTTTAGATTTTTTTTCTCTAAAAAACTAAAACACAAATTTTTTCTTTAAAAAATAAAAAATGAAAAAATTTTATTGTGTCTTATGTGAAAAAAAATTACAAACAAAAAGAAGTTATCAATCTCATCTACAAAGTAAAATGCATTTACAAAATGTAGAACGAGTTGATGAAGGAAATATATTAAAATTAAATAGTTATAAAAACTATCTAGAAACATTGCCTACTGATATAAAAGTTAAAAAAATGTTTGATGATTATTCACATTCGGAATATAAAAAAGTTTTTAATAGTGAAGATGAACATGTACAAACCGAAGGTTCTAGGGCTTCGCCCGTATCAGATGGAAGATATTTATTTAGCGATACTGATGAATTTAACGAAATAGATGAATTTAACGAAATAGATGAATTTGATGAAGCCGTACACGAGACATCAAAGATGTCTTCCAGGGCTTCGCCCGAAACAGATATAAAATATTTATTCAATGAATCGGTTGAATATAATGAAACCGATAAAACTTTTTCTGATATTCTAACCAACTTTTCTAATATATTTAAGAAATCTTTCAAATGTTATATGAATGTAGAAGTACTTTATACAAAAAATGGATCTGATGGAATTCCTAAAGAAATAATACAAGGACATTTTACAAAGTCACAAGAAATTCATAATGTAAATAATATACAACCCATATTTCAATCGATGATACTTAAATTAGAAAATTGTATAATTGAAGCCCAGTTAAGTGAATCTGGTTGGAGATTTGTTAAAATACTATCTAAGAAAATAGTAATTGATAAATATAAAAATAATACTGGTGGTAGTTATGTTCCTTTACCTTTCAGTTCACCTCAATTAATCAACATAAAAAATGAAGATGATTATTGTTTTCTGTGGAGTATTATAGCACATTTACATCCTGCAAAATATCATAAAGAAAGACTAAGTCATTACAAAAAAGAAGAATATATAAAGGAATTTGATCTTTCGGATGGTTTACATGAATTTCCATATGATTATAATAGGTTAATAAAGTTTCATAAAAAGAATAAAAATTTAATTGAAGTAAATGTTTTTGAATTAAATGTGAATTATGTTTCTATTGGTAAAATTACTCCACTTTACTCAGATTCAAAAAAATTTTATTTGAATAATAAAAATTTATGCCAATCAGAAATAGTATATAATGATAGAGGAAATTACATGCATCATAATATTTTTTACCAAGGAAATATAATATGTACTGAAAAATTTGAACTTGTTAAAACACTATCACCAATAATGATTAATCATAATAATTATAAAGGACGTACTGATGATTATAATTACAAATATTCATCTTTATCTTCAGAATATCAACAAAAATTAGAAAATTTAAATAAAAGTTTACAAAAATGTAAAATAGATTATCAACAACAAACAAAAATGTTACTACAAGAATATCACCATAAATATCAAAATAAGATAGAAACAATTCAAAAATTAAATGAAGAAAATAATAAAAAATTAAATGAAGAAAATAATGAAGAAAATGAAACCAATCAAAAAATAAATGAATGTTTAAAAAAATGTCTACAACAATATAAAGAACAATATGATAAAGAATATATTTATCAACTACAAATATTAAATCAAAATTATTATCAAAATACATTTAATATTACAAAAGAAATTAATGAAACACATGAAATATATAAAGATGAATTTGAAAAACTAGAACAGTCAAAACAACCAGCACAAGCGAATATATTATATTATCAGGGTCATTTTATATTGTGTAAAGATGTTTCTATATTTACAAAAACTTCAGATAATAAAAATTTTCCTTGTCTTCAATGTATGACAAGTTTTAGAACTTTAGAAGAAATGAATAGACATTTGGAGAATTGTCAACAAAACGAAGCAGTTCAAAATACTTTTCCTAAAGATGATTATTTAGAATATAATAAATGGTATTTTAAAAATAAAGTACCCTTTACTATTTATTGTGATTTTGAAGCATATAATGTTAATATGACACAAAATCAAACGGAAAGTTCCAGGGCTTCACCTGATTCTGAAAATTATAATTCTGAAAAAAGTGCGCCTGAAAGAAGTGCACCTGGAAAAAGTAAAGAAAAATATTTATTTGAACAAAAACCATTATGTTGGGGAATGTACATTCACTCAAATTATCCTAATTTATTTAAATCAGAATATTTTCAATACTATGGTGAAGATAGTTCAGAAATGTTTACAAAGAAAGTAGAAGAATTACAAAATTATTTTTCGCAATTGCTTGAAACAAATATACCAATGCTTCCATTAACGGATGAAGAAAGAAAAGAATTTGATGATGAAATAAATTGTTATTACTGTGGAAAAGGTTTTACAAATAAATATAAAACTGGCAAAGGTAGATATCTTGATAAGGTAAAAGATCATGATCATCTAAATGGATTATATAGAGGTGCAGCACATAATTCTTGTAATCTTAATGCTAATAAATTTAAATATAACTTTGTTCCTTTATATTTCTACAATGGTTCTAAATATGATTTCCATCTAGTAATGAAAGATTTATTTTCATCCGAAAAATTACAACAACAAAAAATAAATGTACTATGTAAAACAGAAGAAGAATATTTTTCAATGCAATTAGGTTGTATTAGAATTTTAGATGCATTTAGATTTTTTACTCCTTATTCATTAGATGTTATGGGAAAAACTTTGAAATCTGAACAATGTAAAATATTAAATAAATATAATTTAAAACCTTTAAAAGGACTATTTCCGTATGAGTACATAACTGGAGATAAAACCTGTGGTTCACAGTCGAAGACTGATTTTAATTCTGTGAATAAAATTATGGAAGAAGAACAACTTCCTCCAATAAATAAATTTAAATCAACATTAAAACAATCAAAATTATCTGACGAAGACTATGCAGAAGCTGAAAAGAATTGGAGAGAGTTAAATTGTAAAACAATGTATGATTATACAATGAAATATCTTCAGATAGATGTATTAATACTAGCTGATCTTTTCGAAAACTTTCGTGATATGTGTTTAGAATATTACGGAATAGATCCATGTTATTGTTATTCTACACCAGGTTTAACATGGTTAGCAGGATTAAAACATACAAATGTTAAACTTAAACATTATAAAGAAAATACATATGATAAATTATTATTTTTTGAATCTGGAATTAGAGGTGGTGTTTCATCAGTTTTAGGTAATAGATATGTTAAATGTTATAATAAGAAAGTAAATCCACAAGAATATGGAATAATGAAACCTTTATCTCCAGAAGAAAGCGATCAGTTTATAAAATTGTTTAATCAAAATATAGAAGGACTTATATCAAATGAAGATAGTCAAGCAGCAGTTGATGAAATCATGAGAGAAAACTATTTATTATATTATGATTTTAATAGCTTATATTCTTCTTGCATGATACAAGAATTACCAACAGGTGAAATGACATGGTGTAATAATCTAGATTATCAAAGAACATATGATGGTGAAAATAATTTTGGTTATGTATATGAAGTTGATTTAGTATACCCTGATTATATAAAAGAAGCAACAAAATATTATCCTTTCTGTCCAGAAAACAAAATTCCCAATATAGAAGATTTTTCAGATTATCAAAAATCTATAATTCCGAAAAAATACAGACCAACAAAAAACTTATGTTAACACAAAGCAATAAAGGAAAGTATGTTGTTGAAGGAAGAATGCTAGATTGGTATTTAGATCATGGTATGATTCTCACTAAAATACATCGAAAACTAGAGTATAGAAAATCTAGGTGGTTAAAAAATTATATAGAGTTCAATATTGAAAAACGTAAAATAGCTAAAAGAAATAAAGATGATTTTGGAAACGTTTTCTTCAAATTAATGAATAATGCATTTTATGGTAAGACTTTAGAAAATGTGCGTAATAGACAAAATATTGAAATAGTTTATGATAGAGATAGATTTCAAAATTTAACAAGGAAACCTACATATAAAAGAACTACTAGATTCAGTGATGAACTTTGTGCTGTTCATCTAAGAAGAAGCATTGTAAAACATGATAAGTTTAATTTCATTGGTTTCACTATATTAGAATTAGCTAAACTATTTATGTATAGTTTTATATATGATTATTTAGCACCTGCTTATGGCAAAAACT
Source organism: Prostheceraeus crozeri (assembly GCA_907163375.1). Taxonomy (NCBI): domain Eukaryota; kingdom Metazoa; phylum Platyhelminthes; order Polycladida; family Euryleptidae; genus Prostheceraeus; species Prostheceraeus crozeri. Next base: position 284,617 of record CAJQUW010003251.1, read on the forward strand.
ATAAATTACACTTTACAGATACCGATTCTATTTTCTTAGAATTAACAGTACCATATGGTTCTTCACTTGATAAAGAAATTAATAAAATAAAAGATATTATTCATCCTTCTGATTTATGTAAAGTAAAAGATGAATTAGAAGGAAATGAAGATTTCATAACAGAAGCTATATTTTTAAAATCTAAATGTTACTGTTATGATACAACTAATAATATTAAAACACATAAAACATTGAAAGGAATTTCAAAGGCATCAGTAGCTAATCAAATAACATTTCAAGATTATAAAAATGCATTATTTAATAATGAAATAAAAACAGCATATAATTATAGACTTAATTCAAAGAAACATAAAATGTATTTAAAAGAAGAACATAAATTAGCATTAGATCCATTTGATGATAAAAGAAAAATTTTACCTGATGGAATAACTACTTTACCTTTTTAATTTTCTAATTTCTATTTTCTAAATATAACAATATAACAATATAAAATATTATAAAATAATATAACATAAAATAATATAACATAAAATAAACATAAAATAATAATATAAAATAATAATATAAAATTAACATATAAAAATGGATAAAGTTAGAGCTGATAATTTTAAAAGAATAAAACAATTAGACGAATTAATAAAACAAAGAAATATTATGAAAGAAAATCATCTTCAACATAGAATGACAAAAGCTGGTATTCAATCTGATATGTTTGAACAATTAAAATTAACTGAAGAAGTAAAAACTGATTATGAAAAAACTGTCGAACCATTTAAAACTCTTGAAAAAGAACTTAATGAAAAACGTGTTGATATAGCGGATCCTATACTTAAAACACTATTAGATGACTATGGTTTGTTAGAGGCAAACATAGATAAAAAATTACCAAAATCTATGTTATTCGAACATTCTACTTTCTTTTTAGATAAAAAATTATTTGCAAGATTTTATCTTGGTGGTAAAGAAATATTTCCACAACCTTTACGGGGATTAATTTTTACTCCAGATAAAAAACCTATTAGTTTAGATAGAAATTTTGTTGATCTTTTAAGAGGAGCAGATTTAAAAAATTATGCTGTAGAAGATCTCATAAAATATAAAACTATATTAGATAGAGTAGGTGTAGTAAAAACTCTTAAACGTTATAAACAATTAGAAAATTTATTATCAACGGGAGTTAAAGTAGGAAAAGGTTTATCTGAAAAACAGAAAACAGAAAAACAGAAAACAGAAACAACTGTATTCTTACCAGATGATCCACAAGAATTACTAAATAGATTAAATATTTTAATATCTGCAATAAAAGAAGGACATAATTCTAGTTTCAATGAAATTCATGCTATATTGAAAAGACTGTTAGAAAAGAAGATTCTAAATGAAGAAGATTATAAAAGTGTAGCTGAAATATGTTGTTTCTAATTTTTATCTATGATTTTTATTTATGATTTTTATCTATGATTTTTATTTATGATTTTTATCTATGATTTTTATCTATAATATTTATTCAAAATTTTAACTAAAAAATGTGTTCAGCAGATTTAGAAAAAATTAATAATCATTTAGAAAATCTAACAGAGATTTTGGGTTCATCAAAATTTAGTACGACGTTAAAAATTATAACAACTACTTCATCACACTCTTGTAATTTAGAACCTATTCTACATTTGGAACAAAATAAAAATTATCAAATTGCATTGACTAGTTTCTCTACATTTAACACTATTCAAAACGTTATCAAAGATGTGAATGATCAATTTAGATATTCTACTGATAAAGGTAAAACATGGAAAATACTAACTTTTCTTCCTGGTTCTTACGAAGTTGAATCAATATCAAATGAAATTAAGAGACATTTAGGGATACCATTTAAAGATAAGAAACAATTACATTTTGCAGTTGAACCGGCAGTTAATAAATTTTCTCTTACTTTAGACGAAAATCATCAAGTTGATTTTAATCATGATAGATCATTGTCAAAGCTATTAGGATTTAATAAACAAACTTATAGTCAAGGTTATCATTTAAGTGAGAAGATTCCAAAAATAACTGAAATAAATTCAATTGTTGTACATTGTGACATTATTGAAGGAGGTTATATAAATGGTAAATTATCAAATTTAATATTCAGTTTTCCAGCTTTTACTGTGCCCATTGGTTATAGATTAAATGTAATTCCACAAACATTAATATATTTCCCTATTACAAGAAAAACTATTAACAACATTAACATTAGAATCACTGATGAGAAAGGACAAGAAATAAATTTTGGAGGCGAAGAGATTATGATAGATCTTTTGGTTCGAGAGGTATAAACTCCCACGCGAAGCTAGAAAAGTTTAATTTTCTTCTTCTTCTTCTTTAAAAACAAAAAATTAAAAAATTAAAATAAAAAATTTTTATTAAAAAATGAGTGAAGTGCCCCCATTAAATAAAAAAAAACTTAAATTTAATCATCATCCAAATTTATCTAATAAAGTTTTGTCAGTTATTTGTGGAAGATCGGGTTGTGGAAAAACATATCTATTATTTAAAATTTTAACAACTCCAAATTTTTTGGATTATAACAATCTTATAATTTATACAACAACAGCAGAACAACCTGTCTATCAATTTTTAAAATATGGATTTGAAAATAATCTTAAAAAAACAGCAATTGCTTCCCTATTCGAAGAATACGAAAAATCTGAATATGAAGAAGAAATAAGTTCATGGTGTGAGGAAGCAGTAGAAAATAGTCAGTTAGTAGAATCTAATAAAAATAACCATATAAAGATACAATTAATAGATGATAGTGGTAATATGCAAGATCCTAGTAAACTAGATAAAACAATGAAACATTGTGTAATTTTTGATGATTGTGTTAATGATAGAAATCAGTCAGTTCAGAGAAATTATTTTACAAGAGGTAGACATAATAACTGTAGTGTTTTTTATTTAACACAAAGTATGTATTCATTAGACGGAAGTGTTATTAGAAAGAATGCAAATATATTTATACTATTTGAAATAAATGCAAGAAACTTAAGTGATTTGCTAAGAGATTTATGTATAAGAGATAAAGATGAATTTAAACAATCGTGTAATAATGCTTGGGCAAAAGATTATGGATTCATTACAATTAATATTGATAAAAAAATTCATGATAGAGTTATCGAACAATTGTTCTCTGACTAGGCTTCGCCTCGAGGGGCTTTGCCCCGACTGAAAGTCGATCGAAGATTTGTTTACCGAGTGATAAAAAATATACAACATAGGGGTATAATATTTTTTTTAAAATATAATATTTGAATTTTGTGGTAACATTGGAATACAGCAAAAACATTTTACTGAACAAATTATTTTTTTATTGCTTTGTTGTTTGACATCTTTTCGTTTAAAGGTTTCTCGTTTAAAGTTTTCCTGTTTTAAGTTTTGTTTAATAAAGTTTTGTTTAATAAAGTTTTGCTTAAATTTTCGCTTAAAGTTTTTAGCTCTTCTAAAAAAATTTTGTCATTTTCTTCATTAGAAATTTTACCATCACTAGAAATTTTGCCATCCTGTCTATTCTTATCATCAACTTTTTCGGACTGTAATTGAAAGGTTTGATTTACTTCATTAGCTATTAGATCAAATTTTTCAATCTCATCTAACGTAATAACATTATCATCACATACTCTTTGAAAGTAGTAATGTAGTTTATCATAGACTTCTTTAATATGTAAATGCTTAGTTGTTAATGATTTTCGTTTCTTAGTTATTAAAGATTTATCTAACATTGTAACAAGTGAAGTTGCAAAAACGCCCGTACCTGTTAAAGCTGTAGCAACTACTGGAATTACTAAAACACCAGAAGATATAACAATTGTTAAAGCACCTAAACTTATTGTTAAGAATATGCCAATTCCTTGTGTTACATTCTTAACTTTAGTCCATCTCTTTCTTAATTTTTTATAATGCTTTAATCTTAATAATAATTGAGATTCCTTATCTTTCATATACCTTACTCTATCTTTGTGTTTTTCTATATTTAATTCACTTATTTTTAATTGAGATAACGAAGGATATATTCTTGCGGTTTCTTCCACTTTTGTTTCTTCCATTTCTGAAGTTCCTTCCATTTTTGTTTCATTCATTTCTGAAGTTCCTTCCATTTTTGTTTCTTCCATTTTTAAAGAAATATTTTTAGTCACATGATATATTTTAAAAACCTGAAAGATGGATAAAATTCATGAATTTGAAATTCTCAAATTTGAGATTCTTAACTTTTATGATTTTTCGGTGTCCTGGAACGGTCATGATTTTGGGGGTGAAAATCGAACCGAAGGTTCTAGGGCTTCGCCCGATTGTAATTCTCAAATTTGAAATTCTTAACTTTTCTGATTTTTTCGGTGTCCTGGAACGGTCATGATTTTCAAGGTAAAAATTGTAATTCTCAAATTTGAGATTTTCAACTTTTATGATTTTCGGTGTCCTAGAACGGTCATGATTTTAAGGGTGAAAATTGCAATTCTCAAATTTGAGATTTTGAAAAATTTGAAAAACTGGGTATTTTTAAAAACGCCCAAATTTATGAATTTAGGTCTTCATAACCTGAAAAAGGGTTCAAATTCATGAATTTATGTTGTTTTTAAAAATACCATTTTTTGAAAAAATGGAACTTTTTGAATGGACTAAATTCATGAATTCAGGTCTTTAAAACCTGAAAAAGGGACTAAATTCATGAATTTATGTCGTTTTTAAAGATACCAATTTTTTTTTTGACCTGTCCTGTCCTGGAACGGTCTTTTGCCCATTACTTTAATTGCCTAAGTCTTTTAGGAGGATTTGATTTAATCAAATCAATTTTATTTTTTGATTTAATTCACCTGAAGTACTACTTCAATTCTCGTCAAATACGTAAAAACTAAAAACGCTTAAAATCATATTTAACATCTTGAGCCCCGATGATGTGCGGTGCTTGTCAAGTGTTCGACTAGCAGCTGATAACACTGGCCCAACTACCCATGACGTACAGTGCACGTCATCGCTGTATTATGCTCCCATTGTTCGCTCTGCATCAGGGAAGTTGCCGTTATGAGCGAGTGACGTGCACTGCACGTCATGGGTAGTTGGAGCAGTGTAGCAGATTTGGCTTCGGGGCTCAGGCTAGAATATGATAGATAAAAAAATCTTTTTGCAACCCTAATGCGTACACATATTGTGGTGCTACTGAAAACCTATTATACATTTTCTTAATTCTGATTTGAAAAAATTGATACTTATTAAATTGCAACCGATATTGATTATCCTTATTTTCGTTTGTAATAATTTTATCGTGCATAATATTGCCATTTGTAAAGAATCGATTAAAAAAATTCATTCAGCGCTACCACACAAATATCTTAAACTACCAGCATCAAAGTGTGAAACTATTAGTTCATAATTTTATGTCAAGTTTGTCCGGGCTGTTGAGCGCATGATATTTAGGTAAGAATTGCTTCATCATTTTTGAGGCCAAATTTATTTTCACATTTTCGTTCATTTTGTGATTGGCACGCTTGACAGCCAGCATATACGACTTTTGAACTTTTTGAAATGAACACGTTGATACTGAGGGAAAGTCACACCGCTATCATGGAAGAAATATTGCTTGATGATATTCAAAAGTCTATTCAAGTCATTGAGTCTTGATCGTAAGCTAAAGCTTATACGTGGTGTGATCCAAAATGTCCCGGACTAACCTACTTGCAGATAACCTGTGATAACGAATACTACTTCAGATGTAAATTTAGGTCTTTAAGGTATGAGAAATATGGTCGCCGAAATTTTTCCGGTCAGTTTTCTATTTTTTCAAAATTTTCAAACATTTTTGTCTGAATTTCAAGATTTTCCTATAAATTCTAGCGATTTAGAATTAATATATTTAGATTAACTTGACAGTTAAGCTATCACTAATAACCTGACTAATAATTAACGGAAAAACAAATGTTTTGTTCCAGAAAACAGTTTACTTTTCAATGTATGAGCCGTTAGCATTCGTCACTTTTTGCCAACGAAGTCTCAATTCACAAAAAGCTTTATGAAAAAATTCCGGTGTCAAAGAATCAAAAAACTCAGTAACTGCATCCCGCAGTTCAACTGGCGATTCAAAATGGTGTCCACGAAGATGCTTTTTGAGGAATCTAAACAGATAGAAGTCACTTGGGGCCAAGTCAGGTGAATAATGAGGATGGCTCAATAGTTGAAATCCGTTTCTCGTTAAGGCATTGGTTGTCTCCTGCGAGGTGTGAATCGGAGCATTGTCATGAAGCAAGTAGAGGGGAATGTTTCGTGGCTTTCTTATTTTCTTCCTCGCTTCAGATAACAGATTGGAATAATATTCGCTATTGATTCTTACTCCTTTATCCGCAAAGTCAACCAGTTGGATTCCCGAAGCGTTCCAAAAGACCGTCAGCATCAACGACCGGCGATGTGATGTTCCGGATCGCATTTTCAAAGGGGCAGACTCGCCTGATTTTCGCCACTCTGCAGATTCTCGCTTACTTTGAGGCAGATACAAACTTAAAGGTGTTTCATCCTCTGTAAGGATGCAGTTCAGAAACTGATCTCCGTGCATTTCGAGGAGATCCAAATTTGACTGTGCCGCCAGAAGTCTGTTCTCCTTCATTTCAGGTGACAGAAACTTCGGTACGAAACGTGATGCCAGTTTGCGATATCCAAGTCTTTCGATGATGTCATGACAGGAGTGATAACTGATTCGCAACTCTCTTGACAACTCACGGATGGTTATCCTTCTGTGTGCTGTAATCACTTCATCGCACTGACTCGATTTCTCTTCCGGAATCTCCTGCGGCCGACCAACAGTTGAAAAATCTTGCTCCACAGATTGTCTTCCGCGTTTAAATTCGCTTATCCAGAAATAAGCAGTAGTTCTCGATGGAGCTTTGCTTCCATATGCCAGGCTTAATTCCTTTAGAATGTCACCATTAGCGAAGCCGCGGATCAGGAGGTATCGTATCACACTGCGATATTCGACTGAAGACACGCTTGTCACATCCATCATGAAAACTGATAGAACAAAGAACCATCGTTGACACGGATTTCTTAATGAATGCGTGCTGAATGAACTTCACTGATTGATATCGTAACACATGAAGCAATTAACAAAAGACGTGCAATATTCATGGCAAAGATATCCGTCAAATAAGGTACAAATCAAAATCAATCTAACTATAACAATATGACAAATCGGATCTCGATCAATTCAGAAAATACAGAAATTCATGTTAAAATGTAAAAATATTTTTTAAAAATAGAAAACTGACCGGAAAAATTTCGGCGACCATATTTCTCATGCCTTAAAGACCTAAATTTACATCTGAAGTAGTATTCGTTATCACAGGTTATCTGCAAGTAGGTTAGTCCGGGACATTTTGGATCACACCACGTACCTCGTGAGATATTCAGTAACGGACTTTTGGATAATGCATTATTCAGTTCTATAGTTCACGCAGGTATTTCAATAGTGATTCGTTTTCGATTTCGTCTATGGCAAAGTTAGCCACCACTTTTGTCGAAACTCAAACCGCAGTTACGTCATATATTATGTCACTTATTAATTGACACCGCTCTGTCAAGCAACTGGGGCTGCCACGTTTTTACTCCTGTACCGACGCGCATTGGCGTGAATGATCATTTTAGGGAAATCGATAGATCTGCAAAATGAACTCTTTACAATTCGAATGTGCAAGGAGGACTTCCCTTCTTTCAACGAGTGTTTCTTGTCTGAGTATTGCATGTATCATTTGTCTTCGATATTGATTGCTGAAATGATTAACATGAATAGCGAAGCCTTAATTAATTGATTCAAGAAACGGGAATATGCCATTATTGAATTCGTATTATGCTATGATAATATTCCTTAGCTTGATTGTTTCAGCAAATTTCTAAATGAACAATAAGAGAGAAATATTGCTCATGAAAATATCACAATCAATATTAATTGTTTTGTTTGTTTGCAGAATAAATGAATTATTCGTTTCGTGATTAGCAGAATTCATTACTTAAGTATGAATAATACCGCAATAAAATAAGTTCTCGTGATTTCAACATAAGCTCAAAAATTTAATTCGTATCAGAATGTTTCACTGTGATAATGTAATATGACTAATTAAAAATTGATTCTATTTCTTTTTCATAATATATTGCGGCCTCTGTGCTTGGAAGCAGATAGCTATATCATGCAAAAACCTATTTGCTTGAGCAAAATTTCTGCTATTACAGCAAACATAGCACTTTTCATAACTGGTACTGCGATTGTTGATTGAAATGCTGTATCTTATTGTGTTTAATTAATTACAATTGAAAATTTATGGTAATTTTTTATTTTGCAGATGGCCCTGCTTCCCGGCAGCTCAAGTGGAGCGCGGGTCTACGTGGGTGATTTGCCAAAAGATGCGTCTGAAGAGGAACTGGAACGTGTCTTCAAGGTATATGGGCCTCTGCGTGACGTGTGGATCGCTAGAAATCCGCCTGGATTTGCTTTCGTGTCCTTTGAGAGCTTGGATGATGCTGAAGAGGCAGTCAAGGCACTCAACGGCTCTACTATCTGTGGTGTTCGAGCACGTGTTGAGCATAGCAGTGAATCCTTCCGAGGCAGATCTCTTCCTCCTCCTCCACCCCCTGTGTTTCCTTACCCTCCTCTCGACCCTTTCGCTCCGCGACCCGAAGTAGATTTCTGGCGACGTCATATCCACTCTATGTTGCCATTCCTCATGAGCAAACCGAGCCCTGCCAAGATCTACGTCGGAGACCTGGCTAAAGATGCTTCCGAGAAGGAATTGCAGCGCATATTCAGTGTATATGGACCATTAAGAGATGTTTGGGTAGCTCGGAATCCACCCGGCTTTGCCTTCATCGAATTCGTCAGTTTTCAAGACGCTGAAGATGCTGTGCAAAAACTCAATGGGACGTAAGTAATTGGACATTTTTGTTTTCGATGAATGTAGACGGCTTCTGATTGCATTTAGCAAACGTCTGTGACAGAGTAATTTTGGAGTAATCGGCCGACATTTTAGTTTATTTGATTGTAGGTATTCGTAAGTCTGAAACAAAAAACCCCATAAATGTTTTAATCATGTTCCTTGCACAACTCGTTATTCCTTGCCCTTAATTGATAAAACCTGAATTGAAACCTGATTATATCTGAATAAAAATCGCAAGGATATCATAAGGTCACGACACGCACATATTATCAAAATTACACGTAAGCGTTACTTCTTTTTTAGTTTTTTCTTGCGACCTAAATCTTTCATTTGGTCAAAAGCTGTTCAAAAATGGCTTAATTAACGGGCAGAGTAACCATCAACAAAGACAAACAACATCGTCTTGTCATTCGATTGGTGCCAATTGGTTCAATCTCTACTGAATGTAGTGCTTTTTAATATAGAGTTGTAATGGCATGCATCGGTCATTTCGTGAAGAAATTGAGGTTTTTCAGAAATCTAGCTTCAACCAGCTAAGAGCAACAGTGATTGTGATATTAAGGCATGCTAGAATCTGCGTCTGAAAAGTTTGAATTAATATTAATATATAAATAATTTTACAAAGGCCAAATTTCTTTCACAGAATCATTTGTGGACAACGAGTTCGCGTAGAGCACAGCACAGAACGACCAAGAAACCGGCAACCCCCTCCTCCTCCACCAATGGATCCCCTTATCGATTTCCGCCCTCCATTTGACTTGCCCTATCCTCTTCGAAATCCTTGGTAAGGACAATCTTTCGTATGAGAGTCATCTGTTTCATTGATAGGAAACATTATGTTCAAGGGAATTTGTCATGCATGATTTATACTCAGTACTGTAATCCAACCTAACGTCCAATTGATTAAGTTCGGTCATTTAAAAATCCGTGCTTGTTATGTATTGATTTGCAATAGTTATTCAGGTAATTTGTAAATATTAAACTTATATGATAGTAAGTGATTTTATATTTACTTGTAATAAATTATCGACAAGTATTTACTTGACTTACTGATTTATTTTTAGATTCTTAAGTCAATAGAAATTTCACTAATGAAAAATACAATTTTCTACGACCGTCTAGTTATATTCTCAATATCTCGGCTTTGTCTTTCTCAATGGGTACAGCAAAGGAAATTGTGTCAATGTCATAAAGAATTTCATCAGCGACTACCATGTTTCAGCTAAACCAGCTGGTTAACTTGAATTTCTTTCAGTGCATTTCTCCTTTATCTTTTCCCCTTGATAATGAAGGACCAAATCGAAATATTTGGAATATATAGCAACACGGTCATACTAAATAGTGTCGTATTTTTAATATTTAAAATTATTATTAATTATTAAATATTAAAAAAAAATTTAAAAAAATTATTAATTGAGTAAAAGAAGCCCGACCGATGGCAACAGAGGAACTAATCTAAATGGAAAATGTTATATGATTGTGTGGAATCATAGATTCTCGATATTTGTGCAAATGTATACCAGAATGTGGAAATGTACAAATGCATATCAGAAAGGCTGCACCTCATTCGTTCGTTTCCCAAGAAGTCGCTCCTTTGTCCTGATTACATAATATTAACGGTCAAATTTCAACGACTGCCCTTCCCATTCAGTTTCTATAAACGTGCCACTCAATCGCTTCGATGATAGAATGATTGATGACAGCTCATTTGACGAAGTTTGACAGCAATAGTACGTCTAAAGGTGTTACAGGATCAAATATCATTGATAGCGATGAGCTGTCAGTGTTGGATATTATCAGGGACGTCTATTAATAGTATATATGGCAGGGACAATCAACTTGCCTGCAGTGCACCGATGACTGTGGGCGGCAGTCGAACTCGTTCAACAATGCTGTCTGGTGTGAATTCTGTGCACAATCGTGCGTCAACGCATTGTTAGCAGGGACAGAGCGCGCGTTTCCTGTGAGTCACACAGTCATCATACAAGACAGCAGCCGATTAATTTTTTGATACCAGTTAAGGTCGAGGATTTCATTTTCTTCAGTCTACCAATTGTCTCTTGATATATTTGAAACTAAAGGACAGAATTAATCTACCTGTCAGACCTGTATACATGTGGATATGCTGCGGTACCGGTGTTTCAACCATGTACTTGTACATTTTTCAGTTAGAAATCTTGCTGGCTGATCTTTCGAGTAAGTTGATTAATTTTCGATTTGAAAATCGACGAGTACTTCTACGATCAAATTAAAATCAGGCAAATTCGTACAATTTATATCAATCTAACAGTGCAGTGTACGAGGTAGGCCCTTCTCTTATAATAGTTGTACAGTGCATTGTTTGAACCACCAAACAAAGTATCATAATGAAAACAGAAGTTTGAGCAGAAGCGAAATTTATTTCGTCATTTTTCTCAACGTTAGTACATTTTCAATGTTTTTGAAATCTGTCTTACTTTTGACATAGCTACAGAAGAACACATAAATGAATCGATATATAATTGCAGAACATTTTTCGAATGAAAAATATGAGTCATGTATAATTCTCAAGCACTTGACAACTCGTGTTTTACATTGTAGATTTGACTTCTTAAAAAATCTGTATGACATCAACGTAAAACTGTAAGTTTCTTGTGAGGGATATTTCAATTTACCCCTGGAGACAAGTCTCGTAAATTCACATTTATTATCCAGTTCATCATAATATTCGTCAGATTCTAAACATTCCTTCATAGTAACATATCCAGAAATATAGAACAGAACATTCCTTTCGTGCTTGGATATGTCAGATGCATCTGACAATGCTTCATCTATGAGATTCATCTCAAATTCAGAAATTTCAGAATCACAACATGGAAGAGAATGAGATGGAAAACTATCCAATATAACGTCATCAATTTCTAAACTCTGCAAAAATTTGAGTTGTCTCAATTTTGAGGCCATCAGCACCTGCTCAACGGCTACATAATACATGCCACCGAACATTTGTCTTATGTTGCCAAACTCACCTTCAAGGCAATCACTTTGGAATTCACCCAAGAGTATGAACTGAACGTTCTCATTCAACAAATACTCGCATAAATCTGTTAATCCATCTAGAGTTTGAATGGTACTGTCCTTTGTTTCTGTTGTCAAAGAATGTTTTCGTTTCCTGCCTTTAGCGATTTCCTGTCTCTTCAGTGCCGCACTCGTTTCTCCCAAAACTTTCAGTGGAACAGAGTTAGAACAACCTACCGGTGTGCGATCTATATCGTTCAAGTGAATATAAGCTGTGCTACTTTTATTATTAAGAACTTTCCAAAGTCTGCATATGTGGTAGACAAAACATGCAGTCTCATACTTTTCGTCTTGAGATAAGGCTGCAACTGTCTTATCATCAAAAATCTGACACGCATAAGAGACCTTCTGTCTATCAAAGTTGGATGGATTTATGGACTGGGATGCTAAGTTTGTCCTCTTGATTTGATTGTCGCACTCAGCTAAGTATATTTCAACGAGATCATCCCATTTTGCCGTCACCGATTCAATTCCACCCGGTGGAAGAAATTGAATTTCTTGGTTTTTTCTGTGAACCAATTATTCCTTAAGCTCCTCAAAATGTGCAGAGTCAAAGAGAAGGTAAAGGTAAGACAGATCATTCTCAAACGGGTGTGTGATTTTGTATGTAAAGCCAGAGGGAAAATTTTGTCTGAGAATGTTATGCATCTTTCGATTCGCTGACAAATTATCGGATAACAGACCGATGACCTTTCCACCAGCAGTGTGTACTATCTGAAGCAATCGCATAGTTTGTTCGTAAAGAAGGTCGGCTGTCAACGTGTGCACAGGAATCAGACGAATAAGAAAACTTATCTGTTTTGATCGAAAAACAAGTTTTATCGTATATGCTAACATAGTTCTTGCCAACTCTTTTGGTTTATCCGATGAATATCCCAAAACGTGGCCACCACGATAGCGAGGGGATGGCTTCAGATGGATTTCATCAAACATCATGATACAGATCGGCGACTCATCAGACTTAAAACACAATTCAGCCAACTGTTCCGCGACTTGCTCACTACCCATGCTGCTGATTGGACCAACCTGCTTGAAAATAGTATTTGCTGACGGAAGTGCGACGTGTTTCCGAAAACTTTCGTATGCTGATCTGTTTTTCAAAAATAGCTTAACAGCTATGATCATGGTTTTGGCTGAATATCGCCTTCCCTTAGGGGGCAACGCCTTCAATTGAAACTGCTCTAGCAAAAATCTGTGTCATCAAATTCGAGGAACTCTTTTAACTTGCCAGCGTGGTACTCAATCTCTTTGCTAACATCTAATGAACAATTCTTAGATTCGATGTTATTGAAATTCGCACGTCGACTGAAGTAAAATCAGAATTGAAGTGTAGAAGCTCACATCCTTCGCCGGTTTCGATGAGATGGAAATTTTGATAGGGATGAGCACGAATGAATTGGATGAAAGTTTCAAAGTTCTCAGGAATTTTGTCCAGTTCAAAATCACTGAGTTCGTCTTCTTCAATAGAACGAATTGATGACGAAACTCCACGTATATCCACGTCTCTAGTCGCAGTTGAATGAGTCTGTCTGTTAAAACTAGCTGGGCATCCAGGGAAGATCGACGGAGGAGTATCTGGTCTCAGTTTACCATTGACTGATTTCATTGATGTCACCGTTGGCCAGTGTAATCGACACACTCCCATATTCCGTGCTACATTTTCGGCCTTTATGATATTCGGGAGGGAAGATAGCCACAGCTCCAACTCGTTCTGATCAGTTCGCGGGAAGCCATAAACACTGATTTTGTCGTTACTGTCATAATTAGATCGACAGCGTGCAACATTACACTTGCGTCCCATTACGACGATGGAAAGGCCAACTGAACATAAGCACAGACCTGAGGATCACATACATGTAATATACACAGTCTCAGACCCAGACGTTAGAACGACACTCGCTGCGAAGACAGAGTGAAGAAAATGAAATCCTCGACCTTAACTGGTATCAAAAAATTAATCGGCTGCTGTCTTGTATGATGACTGTGTGACTCACAGGAAACGCGCGCTCTGTCCCTGCTAACAATGCGTTGACGCACGATTGTGCACAGAATTCACACCAGACAGCAGTGTTGAACGAGTTCGACTGCCGCCCACAGTCATCGGTGCACTGCAGGCGAGTTGATTGTCCCTGCCATATATACTATTAATAGACGTCCCTGATAATATCCAATTAATGTTTGCAATGTATGCAATATACTCGTATATATAAGAGTTTAAATGAAGTTGAAGAAAAATCATAATAATCTAAACTTCTTAACGCCACCTACGAAATACACCATGAATTTCGAATACATCGAGAGTCGAAAAGGTGCTCGCTTAATTTACTTTGAAGGCTATCTTTTCAAGAAAAGCAAAGTCAACTAAAATGGCAATATTGTATGTGTTTGTCGACGATCGTCATGTAAAGTCCGTGGAAAAATATCGTCCGATAAGTTCATGAAAACCTCGACGTTTGATCATGAACATGCCTGTGAAGTGGAAGAAGTTGAGGTGATGAAAAGCCGCAACGCAGCCATCAAAAGTGCTGTTGAGCAGTCAACAACGTCGATGAAGAGACTATACTCCGTGGCTTTTTCAGGCGAGCCAGACAACGATGCAATCATACCCCCATTCAAATCATTGAAGTCATCGATGTACAGGAATCATACAGAACGCCCTCCGAAGCAACCCAGAACATTGGAAGAAATGAATGTTTCAGGAGAGTGGAGACTTACGAAATCAGACGCTGATTTTTTGCAAATCGATGATGGTGATCAGAACAGGATTTTGGTGCTTTTCACTATTCCTTTTCTGCGCATCATGACTACAGCAACAGACATTTACATGGATGGGACATTTCATGTTGCGGCAAACTTGTTTTACCAAGTTTATATAATCTACGCCTATGTCTTCAAAAGCATGATCCCGATTTGTTACGCGTTGCTACCCGACAAGTCTGAGGAAACCTACAAGAGACTGTTTAAGATGATTATACAGAAGGCATCACAGTATAATCTTGAAATACGACCGTCTGTAATTCAAGTTGACTTTGAAAAAGCATTATTAAACGCTATTGAGCACTGCTTTCCGCAATCGTCTATTCGTGGATGTTATTTTCATTACACGCAATCTATTTGGCGTGGAGTACAGCACTACGGACTTACAACGCTTGAAGGCCAATTTCCTGGCTGGAGAGCTCAGCGCTTGGGACTACTGTGGATACTGCAGTACAGTATCGTGTTCACAAAAGAAGTAAATTTACAATTCTTTTATTCAATAAATGTGTTATACGATACTAATTTCGTGTTTTGAATTTTTTATCTGGAATACTGGAATGACTTTAATGGTTTTAATATGATGAAAGTAACAATAGTTTCTTACAAAAAAGGAGTATACTATCAAAAAAATCTCATCATCTCGGTACACCTTCATGCTGAGCAATAACAGTGATAAGCGCGTAGAAAGAACATAGGAGAGATGATGCGATAACACTCAGCACAGCATGACACCAATTAGGAAAAGGGGACTGAATGGAACTTCTGAAACTTGGGGTGACGGAGTGGGAAGAGACTCGGTAGGAAGGGACTGAGTGGGAAGCGATCCAGTGAGATGTCACCATCAGAAAATTAGGATGCAAAAAGCCACTTCAGCTATTTCTTGTGTGACAAAAAATTAATTGTGCTGCTTCACTACTGCCAGTAATGAGGATGTGAAAGCAAAATATCAACTCAATAACCACCAAGGTCTTAAAATCGTATGATTTCTAGAATCTTATCTGAATCGTGTGGCTGAAGGCTTAAAAATGGTATAACCTGGACCATCTACTGAACTGACTCAGATAAGAATGAGAAAGGGAAGTCGATGAAACCAAAGTTCAAAAATACTCTGTATTCCAAAGAAAATGCTAAATCAAGTCAACTGTCAAAAAGAATTTCTAGACGTTCCTCACATAGGAAATACTATGATCCTCTCAATTAATTGTCGATTGATTTACCACTTAAAAATGGTTCACAAGTACCGTTCGTAAATCTTCGATTGTCATTGACATGAATTGTCAATAGCCGTGTGACATAGATCCAGATAACTTGAAAATTCCTGATACTTCTGATGATGAATTTTATCCTTTTTTAAGACTAGCGTATAATTGAAAAAACCTTAGTCGATGTGAGTTATAAGTAGTTTTGCAGTATTTCTGGATGTACATGCATAGCTCTTTGTGAAAGTGCCAAGTGGTATCCTAAATGCTTGTCCTATGTATGATGCATTCTACATACATTGCAGGATAGTTTTTGTGTAAGTTTTTCACTGAAGTATTCAAGGTTCTGGAAAATTATTGAGATCATCAGTTTTTATCAGTTAAACATATTGTACACCTCTCATCATGCTGTATTCCCTCATTCTCCGTGTGAGTATTGAAACCATACTGTAGAAATTATCTTTAGAGTTATCTTATTCTGTTACTGTTTCTATAGCATCCTTATTGAAGCGTTGAATTATCGTTTGAGAAGTCAACCGAAGGAGTCTTCAGTTGTTTTGCCTAGGCATTCTAAACAACCATGAAGAGTTCGTGTCCTAACAGAGATTTTGATTGTTAGATTTCTTTTATGCATTATCCTATTACCCTGCTGGAGTGACAACTACTGTTTAATGCATCTTTGAGAAAATATAAGAAGTAGTTAATCCTTCAAGTGAATAGTCATGTGTCTATATGTATGAATCACTAAGTCATTAAAGTGTCCTGCGATCTATACTATCTAACTACGTTATTAACTATATTGCTCGTATCATTTTTATCTGTATCTTGTGTAGATTTATTCCGCTCTACGTGTATGATAGAAAGTCTATTTAAAGATTTTTTGCCAAAATTATCTTATAGCCTACACATGAAGCTTCGATAATAAAGCCTCGATCATCTTTTGATAGTTCATTATCGGAATATTTTCGGCAATTCCTTTCTCCAACAGGCCAGACTTTATTGAACCTCGAGAAGAAGACGGTGTACCATCAAAAGTATTCGTGGGCAACCTACCAAAGCATGCATGTAGGCGGGAATTAGAAATAGTATTCCGGCTATTTGGTCCTCTACGTGATGTTTGGATTGCTAGAAATCCTCCAGGCTTTGCCTTTGTCGAATTCTACAACTTCCGAGACGCAGATGAGGCTGTGCATCGAATGGACGGCGAGTAAGTAGATTTGAAGCTCTTGTGATTCATGCAATTGAAAGTACATTTCTTAATTCTGAAGTAAACCTGAATCATGCTGAATGTGCTTATAATGGAAAGATGGCGAACTGGCACTCTGTAATTCTTATGAATGTGCTTATGTTTTTCCTTCGGTATGCAACTACTTTTTCTATAGATTATGTATGGTAATCCATTCTTGGTCAAAATGGTCTTCTTATTGAATGGTCTTGAAACTGGTTTTGATAAAGTGAAGGTAGGCCTGAGTGAGGCAATTGATTTTCCGGCTAAAAACTTAAATATCAGACTTACTTTTGTAGTCTCGTCAAAAAGTTTTAGCTAGAGATGCATCAAACCAGTCTTTTTTAGTCCGACCGAATCGAACATGAGAAAAAGTCCAGCCGGATACCTTATATTTTCTATCAAATAAAAAATTTTAGGAAGTAATAAACCAAAATTCTTCCAATTCATGTTGTATGGTAACAGACTTTTATGCTTTTTCCTTCATACAAAGAAATTCGTTTTGCATCTTTTAACTGAAAACTATATTTTGCAGTGATTACAAAAACTTATACGAGAATCGTTTTTGGGGTATGCATGGACTTGGTATTCGGAAACTTGAGTGAAATTTGGGAAAATAGTCAATAGAAACTACATTGCAAACAAATTGATGTATCTTGTTGACTTAGAATCTATCCTATGATATCGAAAAAATTGGGAATGACATGGAAAAATTATAGAAAAATATGAAAATGAGTTACTTTGATTGGCAAAGTTAGAAAATTCCTGTCATTCAAATATCATGTTTTCCCAGAATCAGAAAGCTGAAATGCGCTTATTTTACTTTAGAATTGGTTGAAAATCATTTGGCACCTGCTTCGCAATGTTTGTCTTTCGAATGCTTACTGGCTAAATTCACTAGTTTCAAAAGTCAAAATACTTGATAATTATTTCACAATAATTTTAAAAAATCTCAAGACATTTGCTTTAAAAAAGAGAAACTTTTTGAAACTTTTGATGAGATGTGGAAGTAAAGGAACCAATCACTCTGAAAAATTTTATGCTCTTATTTATATTATTACTCCTTTCATTTCCAGAATACATTTTTGAATTAAACATCGAAGCAGTGAGTTAAACATCATTAACACAATTCATGTCATATACTATTCAGTGATCATAAGACAAACTTTATTAGTTACTAAAAGACAACTATGAGAAATTCGTCAATCGCGTTTTCCTTGCGTCGAACTGCTTGTGTTGTTCAACGTCCGGCCATACTCCTGAAAATCATGCATGACAGTTAACCGGAAATTTGTCCACTTTTTATAAAGGATCTCAAGATTCGTAGATTTAATTTCATGTTTTTCAAAATGACATTTTATAGTCAATTCTAGTCGCATTCTTGATTATTTTGTCAAGTTTAGTCTAATTACAATATGTCTTCCGAAAGTAATTCACCTCAAGATATCAATGTTTCACTTACCAAATAAAGAATGTTATCTAGAAGAATGTCAATGTGAAACGGACGCAATTAATACAAAAAGAAATATCTTAGAGCATTAACTATGTGACAAATCATTGGAAAACTCTTATAGTCATGAAAGAAATGTCTCGACTGTTACAGAGTTTAAAAGATTAATTATCATAAAACTCACATTTTTCGTTGTGGCATGTGGTAATTGACCTCTTCATCTTTTTTGCTGTTGCTATCTTTCACTTGCAGCCCGTTTGGACTTGAAATGTATGTACTCATGATAACAAATACAGTATACCATCATCTTTTTTTTTTTTTTTTACGGATTTTACGTCACTTTTTACCCCTACTGGGGCCTTGGACGGTGCTGACTGAAGTCAGACTTTGTTTGGAGCGTTGTGGTGCTTTGCATCATCATTAGATCCAAATATACACATCAACCTAAATATGACAGTTTTTCGCTTTTTATATCATGAATTAACTGAATTCCGCTCTGATGATGTCGCCACCATTTCTTTCAAGTTTTACCATTGCATACATTGCATTAGAATTTTTATCTATTAACGTCAATGAAATCTCAATGCGGCATAGATGTTGTTAGTGATTGTAAGCGATGTCAATTCATCGTATTCAAAAATGTTGTTGGACTTCCTGTGGACTCAAAAATTAGATAACAGATAGTAACAGATGTTCCGGAAATTTACGAGCACCAGATATTCCGGAAATTTCGCGAAAAGGCGTTATCATGTCTGAAAAATTCACTGTCAGAGGATTCAATTTTGACCTTGGAAACATTGGATAATCAAGGATTTTTTTAAAATAGACCCATTCTTGTTTCCTTGATATACCTGACATTTTTGTCATACCTGACATACCAGCCAGATTCAGAGTATATTGTGAACTTACAATATTTCAGATACTGATGTATTAAAAAAGTAATTAAGCATTTCAGCTTGCGATTGACCCATTAATTAATGTAGCTATAAGTGCATTTAGTTTATGAAGAATCTTTCTGTCTTTTGATAATGATATTCAATATAAGGCCAAATGAAAGTTTCAATAATGAAATTTTATTTCCAATGATGAGGGGCCATGATCTTGGGTCATGGTAGAAAGATCCTTCAAAAATTGAATGCATTGTTGAATACGTTATTCAACAGGTAGAGCTGACACCGAAAATATTGAGACAAATGCCCTTACTTTCTCAAGATTTTGTTTTTACTGTTTTACTTTTTGCTTTCAAAATATTTTTGATCGTTACATTTACGTTGGGCAGGGTTTTCTGAGAGCATCAATCATTCAGTGGATATGTGTGTATAACTTACAAATTGCTTTTAGTCCACTCAATAGTATTGGTTCAAGCATAATTTAAGTTCAAATTTTGCGAAGAATGGACATATTGTATACAGTTAACATGAAATTGTCATCTGACCAACCATTTTTTCTGGAAATTGATGCTTTAATAGTTGTACGTCAATATTTTACCTGTATATTTCATTTGGGCAATGTATATCTTCTTTTGATTGGTGCAGTAATAAAAATAAATTGTGATAAGAGAAAACGTCGGTTATCTGTGGCCACGCCTGTTCTCTAGGCAGAATACACCAAGAATGTGAAGTACATCTACGGGACATGCGTTATAAAAGAAGTTAGCACTAATCATTAAGAGACAATAGAGTCATAGATATGAAAAATATGCGTCTTGTTGGGACTCTAAAATGAAAAAATTCATGTGCAATCAAGTTACTTATCAATGAAAGTAAATAGTAACACTAAATAACAAAATAGACAGTAAAAGAATAAATAATAAACAATCATGTGCATGTATTCGTAGAAACCAGGCCTGTGATTGCTCCTCAAATTCCTCAGATTCCTCAAATATTTTTTTTACTCCTCAAATCCTCAAAAATTCCTCAAATATAGCTTAACTAATAGAAATTCCTCAAATGTGACACATTTCAGACTAAATGTAGGATAATGTATTGTTTTTTTTTTGGCGAACAGCGATGATATGTAAACTTCCAATCAAGAAGCTGAGATAGAATCCTGTAGCATGTATCCTACATCCTGACTGCTGAGCTTGAGCAATTATGATTTATAACGTGTTCTTATTTCACGTCGTTTTCATTTCTGGAAGCTACATGGCTGCAGATGTTTGGGTTCGTCCGGACTTATTTTGCTATGCAGAGAAGTCTAAAGTTGTTGTCTGTGGAGTTCCTTAGTGTAACACTTTCACGTATTTAATGAGTGAAGCACTGCGATCAACCGACAGAAATTGTATATTTGAACACTGCAATCAATTTTTACTTCCAACATCATAATGTTGCGGAGAATTCCAACAATAAAATGCTTATTCAATTATTTTCATTAATTATCTTGACCTGTTTCACAGCCTTTATTATGTTTCTGCGACTACAGGGTTGCCAAATCCATGCCTGTGCTTCTTAAAGAACTTAAGGATATCTATATTCTATATCCATTATGTGATAACGTATAGGTGGCCTAGCCCAGTTGGATTTCAATGCTCTTATCAACTGAAGCTTTTGCTTTACTCATTCTCTTCCATTATATTTCCGCTGAATGTGAACACATCCTATGGGGTAAAGCGAATGGTCTCTAAATGTAGTGTCTATATGCCTCCTGGTCACTAGTGTGTGGGAGTTAGAAGCTTATGAGGCTGTGCTATCCTATGAGTCTGCAACTACGTTTTCCAGGGTTTGCAGACCGACATTTGAACACAGGTTGGTGTGAAAGTAATGCACACATCGTTTATCGTTGTATGCGAACTTAGATTAATGAAGACATTCAAACCACATATTTCTGGGTTGGTAGATTTTCAACCTGGGTCTACTGCAAGATGTTGTCAATATCTCAGCGGAACTTCATGCGAATAGAGGTGATAATCTTTCACTCTTTGCCTAGATGAGACCAACGACTTAGCTGGCAAGCCTGTTCCTAACAGTTGTTGTAAGTCGTCTGAGAGAATTCATGTGAATGTAGATTGGAGCGATATGATCAAAGCGCTGACAGGTAAACAAGAGCCACCAAAACTTATGCAGCAAAAAGTAATATTAATATATTCGTGTATAATGTGGCGTATCCTTCATAATACTGAATTTTTTTAAGCGACAAGCAATGCATTCCGTCAACGATTTTGATCTTTTTATAGTTATGGGTTACTCTCCTCCCAAAATTTGTCTAAAATCTGTGAAAATTAGTCGTCACAATAGCCCCAAATGCCTGTATTTAGGATATTTCCTACATTAAAAAAATTGCAGTATACAAATCTGCCAAGCATCATTGAATTGGTGACGATACTGTGAAGCACAGTGATATCAGCAGCTTGATCTGACATCCTCTGTTCGACACATTCTAAGCAGATAGTACTTGAGGTCAACAAATTAAATTCGTAACAACGCGGGAAGTTATTATGACCAGGCCAGTATCCCTTTGTAATATACACAACTCCAAAAAGTGTGGTGTGGTCAACCCTGTGGTTGCCTTCTTCGACCTTCATGACTTGAAGTTTATCCCAAAATCCATGCTAAAATTTGGAGCTCTTTTTTCAATTACCATACTAGGCTCCGTTTCTATTCCTCAAATTTTTCAAGGAAAATCCTCAATTTTTCTCATAGGCTAGTCACAGGCCTGTAGAAACTCAACTAAGTCGGGGAAGGAACTTCCCGACTTATTAGTATTATTATTAGTAGTATTAATATATTTATTATTTAGTATTACTATTAGTAACTTGATTGTACATGAATTTTTTCATTTTAGAGTCCCAACAAGACGCATATTTTTCAAATCTATGATTCTGTTGTCTCTTAATGATTAATGCCAACTTCTTTTATAGCGCATGTCCCTTGATGCACTTCACATTCTTGGTGTATTCTGCCTAGAGAACAAGCGTGGCCACAGATAACTGACGTTTTCTCTTATTACATTGCATATCTACCAATACATGATACCATTTGTGCAGCTACACGCACACTTTATGCGTGATCATCTTACCCGTGTAGAGCCTTGGAACTTTGTAAGTTTACTAGCCGGCTGTCGAATGAAAAGATGCATAAATTGTGCACACAGGGAAACGTTGGTTATAGCAGTAAAATGATGAATTAATTGTTATTGCAGACTCATTTGTGGAGTGCGAGCGCGCGTAGAGCACAGCAACAGCATGATGGAAGGCGTGGAGCGTCAGAGACAGCGTAGGCGGCGTCACAGTTCTTCTCATTCCCGATATCGGCGGCGTCGTCGTCGGCGTTCCAATTCATCCTCCTCCTCCTCTTCCTCCCGGACACTAAATAAATCGTCCAGTTCGTCCCGCAGTCGTTCACGACACCGGCATCGGTCCCGGTCTAAATCCCGACGCCGTTCTCGCCATCCCCGAACCACCCGTTCCAGTTCCACCACCCGTAGTGTCAAAAGAAGTCCAAAGTGAGTCAATTTCAAGACTATCTGTGCTGTAACTGTATCAACCAGAACTTAACATACTCTTTCAGATCCAGGTCGCGATCTAGGTCCAGGTCGCGCTCCAGGTCAAGATCTCGATCAACAGACAGTTCAAGACCGCGAGGCCGCTTGCGTAGCATTGACAAGCGATCGAGCAAGTGAGTAATCTTAAACTTTGAATGTATCTATCACTTTCATCAGTATTTATTTAAACAGTAGGCATCTGTTGCTGTGGTCTCCTGATGAATTGTTCTTACTTCTTAAGACTATTATTATAGCTGACTTGGCGCTTTGAGTGTCTGTGGTAATATGAAAAATTCAAATGATAGCGTGGAATTCATCTCCGAACGATAAGCATGCCCTTGTCATTCTTCCTATATTGCCAATTAGCCAATGAAATACTTCACCATCTGATTCTGTGTCCATATTCTATTTGGAAATTGATTGCCTTTCTTGCCTCTTGCCAGATAAAAGTCTCATTAGTGTCTAGTCTACTTCCGTTATGTCGAAAAGAACAAGCGCGGATCTCTCAATTGGTGAGAAGATTGACTGCAAATTTGCTTGACAACAAACATGGACGCACACGAAATCAACAAATGGATTATATCAAGATATCGGCTATGCAGGATTTTAAGGCAAGAGTTTACTAATGCAAGTGTTTGTTTACAGCATAAAAGAATATAACGCATCAGTGTTGCTTTAATTGGTATTCTCTCTCTTATATTTTTGGATCTACATGAAAGTGCATTTAGGTGATAATACACAGTAGAAGTATTATTTAATCATCCGATGTTCGATGGTTGTGGAGATATAGTGAAGACACTATATTTTTTTAACCTCTCACGGATAGAAATTATATCAGGTTGCAAAGTTAACATAATAGATGTAGCATGGTAACCCTTTTCGTCATCATGGAAGAAAGAGATTTTGTACTTTGAGATTGAGATTGGCTCAATTTCCTTTACCAAACCATACTGCTAAGATTCATACAATTTCAGAATTTCCACAATATATTTGGAAGAAAGTAAGAAAGTTTTACGTTCATTTGTTTGGCCTGACAGTGTTTAATGTGACTAATTGACAGATAAGGCGACATCTGAATGTTGATGGACAACTTGACTTAATCTCCCACTGAATTCCCATTTCATGAAAGTCGATTATATAATTTTGAATTTAAGAAAGTGATTATCGCGAAAGATTTCACTCATTTCGCCAAACATTTTATAGATGCAAGCGCGCTTTATACACATGATTTATATTCCAACCTTGAGATGCATTGACGATTAAAAAAGTCCATGTATGGACAAAACTGTTTCATGGACAGCGTGTTCTTTTATGTTTTCCTTTTCTCTAAAATTACCTCTATTCCTAACAATTAACCATTTTCTTTGGAAAAGCTAAAAATAAATCAATTTAATTGGACAACTCCATAAATTGCGCTCGTTGCATTAGATTCGTAACGTAAAAAAAGTTGGTATAAAACTCCCATATATACAAAAGATGCGTAGATGAAACAATTATGGAACCTTTTCAAAACAATTCCCAACTGTTCGAAACTATACCATATTAAACATTCAGTGCAATTCATCCGGACATTCAGTTTACTCTCAATACACCAGAAAATAGAAAGTTCAGCTTCTCAGACTTAACTATCTCCGTTGGAGACAAAGTAGAGCATGAATTATTTCAAAAAATCTTGTCATTCAGGCAACATTTAGGATAAAAGAAGTTGAATTCCCAATCTATTAAATCTAGCTTCGTTTGTAACTCTATACAGTATGTTACTGATTGTTGTTCCAAACTTGAAGCCTAAAATAAGCATATGGAGAAGATGAAAAATGAACTTTTTCGCAATAACTGCAATATGAGGGATGTTGAAGCTGCTGAAATTAATAAAAATGAATCAAAATGAGAATCATCCAGGCAACAAAGACAACTGCTGTTTCCGGACCTGTGCCTGAAAATTGGCCGGGTAATAGCCGCACCCGGACCCGGGCACCCATTCGAACCCTGGTTGTAAATATGCATATTCACTGTATCTCGTGAAAAGTCCGATTGGACTGGAGTAGATAAATTGAATCTTGCATTATTTGATGATGGCCATCGGTCATTAGAGTAATTCAAAATGAAAATGACAGCATTTTTACGACCGTTTAATTCGAAGTCAAAACGAGGTATGTATAATGAAACTTGTTTCTGATGACAAGTTCTATATATTTTCTTTGTACATACCTCGTTTTAACTTTTAATTAAACGGCCGTGAAAAATATTTTTGTTTTCACTTTGAATGATTCTTAGCAGCTCCGCCTTTTTTAATTTCATTTAACAACAAGTATAAAATGCTGATTATTGACAATGGATATACGAATACACCACATACAGTATTTGAATATTATGTTCTTTCACCCTTTCGAATTAGAACCGTAGCATCATCTAAAGCTACTGTACAAGTAGTGTTGCCATTGACTACCGACTTAGTGCTTTGCACAATTTATCTCGGGAGCTGCGGAATTTCAATCTGCACGGAATATTTGTCGCTAGAGTGAAGTACCATTAGGAAACTCTTATACAGTGAACCTCGGTTATAACGAGGTCAACCACTGCTAGTAATAGTTCGCTATAAACAAGGTTTCGTTACAACCGAGGGTCTTAAAAAAGTAGCCTTATTTAAGTTTATTTGCTCAATACATGCACATGTATAATTTTATTTGACGTCACTCGTTTTCATGTTACTATTAAGTAAATCTCCCCATTTATTAATTTAACCTCTACGTTTAATTTTATTGTAGGTATACATGCAGTCTATATGCAGTATTTGATAACATTCTACATCGTTTCTATTCTAAGAAAACGGAGATGCTTACATGTATGCCTATGTACTACATGTTTCAACTTACTACGTACATGGACTCTATTATTTACATATAATTTTCCAAATTTTGATACATTATGTACATGAAAAAAATTCCAATTGTTAGTTATTTGAATAGATCACAAAAGGTGAAACGCAGAAATAAATGTTTACCCTAAACTCCATCGTACAACACGCGTCGAATTGTTCATGTAAAACAGAGTCAATTTTTTTGACGCATACTTGGAGCTGTGATGCTATGCATATGATTTTCCAAATCTGTAATGGGCTTCAGCGCTGTGTCGCCATTGGCGTGTTGCAATACGTATTTCCTTACTTGATCCAAGGCTCAGAAAGCTGCGTAGTTTGAGACTACCTTAACTGCTTCATCATCTTCGCCATCTTCTGTTATTTCAACTGACTGTGATTCCGATCGAACAGCAGCTGCGATGTCCTGTGGTGATATTTCCTCACATGTATCAGCTGAATAATCGATATCGATGAATTCATTCACACTCAACTGATTGTAGTTGGAAAGAGCCAATATAGAATGATGGTGGTTTTATTTTCTTTTTCTTATTTCTTACAATTAATTTCAGTTAACATCCGTTAACTATCTTTAGGTAAAAAGGTAGTTACCTCTTTACCTGAAGATAGTTAACGGATGTTAACTGAAATTAATTGCAAGGAATAAGAAAAAGAAAAGAAAACCACCATCATTCTATATTGGCTCTTTCCAACTACAATCAAATAATGAAAAATAGCCAAGACAATATATTCAACACTCAACTGAATATGTGTTAGTCTAGCGTTTATCACTTTTCGCTATATCCGTGGTTTCGTTATGAACGAGGTTTGCCGTATATCCTACCATGAAACCTTTGCACAGTGGACGGTTTGGTAATGTTGAGGCAGCGATATTTTAATGAAATATGACCTGTCTTAAAGACAGACACATCTCTTCGATTTAAACTTCTCACTAGTTTCCACATTGATTCACTTCTTTGAATCCAAGGTCTTTAGAATTGGATATATATTCTTTTTATTTCTTTTCCGACGAATTGAACTGCTCTGGCATTTCCAAGACAATAACGAAGCTGCTAGCAACTTGAAACAAGAGAGACTTAAAAAAAAATCCTTGCAAGCCTTCTACATGTAAAGGATTCGTCGCTATCACTGCTGTAGCAAAACTGTCCAGAACTATGCAGCTTACGGCTTGCAGAAGGATGTCATTTGTAATAACACTTGTTCGTTCAGTCCTTTCTATGTCTATGGCTTTTTTTCTTGTTCACCTCTTCATGCAATCCTCGAACATCTCTCGCGGTCTCTGGACAAACACAGTACGCATCTCGCTCGCCTCGCACCACACCGCACCACCCTGTGCAGTTCTCATCATTTGTGTATAGTGTTTCGATCGACCAGGGTAAGTGTGAAACCTAGTGATGTGCGGTTAGAAAATTTCCGAACCGTAACCGACCGTACAGAAAACTTCCGTAACCGTAGTCTAAACCTACATGTACAGGTAAAAAGCCCATTAAGGTGGCCTGGATACGAATTATGAGTAGTCTGGGTAAATAGAAAGCCAAGATAAAGTTTCGAATTGTTATCAAACTTGATATAGTGTGCAAACATGTGCACATTGCAATAGTTAAGATAAGAACTTGCAGCCAATTATGAAATATATCATGTTAAAGTCGTCTGCTTGTTTACGCAGCCATCTAACAGCTGTTAATTTTGCGTGAAGCAAATGCATGAACCCAACGTACCTGCCTACAAAATTTATTCTCAAGATCCCATCGTGATTCTGACATTATTCAGATGTCGTTGAATATCTGGTATTTACGAGTATTGTCAAACTTTAAGACAGCATTCAATTGTTACTCATTTAAAATCCCTAAAGTAAAACAAATAAGAACAAAATATATTCCAATTCAAAATACAACCGTGATTAGCAGTAATCGCAGATTACGTTAACCCTAACCAATTGTAGGCGTGAGAACTTTAACCGCAACCGACTGTAACCGTGGTACTTTTAACCGTAACCGGCCATTAAGCGCGGTTACAGCGGTTCGCGCCATGGTTATAACCGCACATCACTAGTGAAACCTCACCTAGCAAGAAGACTGTAAGAAATCTAAGAAAATATGATACAATATATCAGTAAGCCAAAGAAGGTGATTCATTTCGAAACATTCGTATACAGTATGTAAACTTTCGAATAGCGATAGATACGTGCCTTAGATGTGTGTCGATAAATTGAATTTGTGTATGCCTTTTCTGTTACATACAGGGTGGTGACCGAGTCCGGGAATTCTAGGCAGCCCGGAATCTCCCTTAAATTTTCCCAAAGTAGGCAATTAGCCGTCAAATAGCCCGAGAATACCATTTTGTGATTTTTCATTCCTGTGTTTAACTAGCACAATTCCTTGATTTCATTTAGTTCTAATCGAACAATTATTAAGTTCACTAATTTTATTCATCGTCTTCGAATCTCAATTGAATTAACCAAGCAAATATGTTCAGCACAGATGTACATGCTTATTGCACGGCATCTATATGACGCTCACACATCAGATGATTCTGTCAATGATATCTGTGCCATGGGGAGATAGTAATCTGTCGTCAAAGATTCGCTTTTAGTAAAATCACAAATGACGCGAATAAGCTAATAAGTTAGTCGATACAAAAAAGTAGCCTGAAATTTGATTAAATTGCATTGGAATAGCCCGGAAATCGCCCGGTAATTTGAAGCTTGAATCCCGGCCGCCACCCTGTAGATGTTATAGAATGAAGAAGTGTTGTTATGTATTTCCTTTTCGATATTGTAACTGAAGAATGCGATGTTCAGTTGTAATGATGTTGCAGTCACTTAGTTGGAAACATTCAGAACAATATGTCTCAATAATAAAGTAACCTGCTGATTGGCAGGGATGGAAGTATTTCGAAGTAAAACACAGATGAGAAACTAGTTGCTTTGCAAATGTATTATGTTAAGTAATCATAATACTCATTGATATTTGGTGTGAAGAAAAACTTCTAAGTAAAGCATTATATCTCTATTTTTTTCCTTTACGGTGTGATTTAGTAGCCCTTTATCAAATCAAGCAGTCTCTTCTAACTCAATGTCGTTTATAAGTTAGAAGAATCCAATATGATAGTCATCCACGTACATGCATCTCACAGAATATCTCAATTGATATTTTATAATGTTTGAATGAGAAACTTTACAAAGCTTTTGTCTTGAGAACCATTCGGATGCACCAATAATCAGAGAGAGAATTTGTAGACTGATTGTTCCATCGTTGTTCATGTTATCATGGTCCCTTAACTCATTTTGTATACATTTTCTCTATTTATTTCGTTTGCTGATTATGTCTTGAAAAATCAGTCCTTGTGTTGTCCCACCTGGCTCATGCGAAAGTTGCGAACCGTCTGTTTTTCAGAAATGCACGTTCTGATCACATTCTAAGCAGATCGTACTTAAGGTCTTCTTGAATGTAGATTACAAGAGCGCATTCGTGCCATTATTAGAAATACATCAACCCATTCAACATTTTGAAATTTCCTTCGTACCCACCAACTTCTTTGGAATCACTACACATTCGTTGCCAGAAAATGTGGTCGGCAACTTCATTCGAAGATATGCGATGTGACTTTACAGCATCTCACGCGGCTTCCGTGCGGATCCCCTTCCGCCAAGAATGATAGGAAAGTGGTCTTGAGAGAACTGGAATTATACTGTGTTAGGTGTGTTCTACTATCAATTAGATAATAAGGATAACAAGACATTGTTTAGTAACTTGAAAGAAATGTTTCTCATTGGGGGAATAGGCTATCACAGAGCAAGAAAAGGCCCTTGACAGTATGAACTCTCGTAGATATAGGAGGGTTCCCTGAGAATACAAATTGACCGCTTTAGTATTACAGGGCTCTGTTGGTGAATGATGGGACCCACCCTGAAAATACAAGGGGCCATTGAGAACATAATGGGCCCCACATAAGATATTTATGAAAATTTTAGAATGATTTCTTGTTTATTCTATTTGTTTTTACACAACAAAATCATAAATTAGCACATATTTAACTATTGACAAACCATACTCCTCTTCAATGGTGAAAATGTCGCATTTCATGAAAAAATATATCGTTTTCATTTGCGTTATGAAATTGAACGTCCCAACCACTTGGGTCACCGTAAAATTTCCTCTTGGGCCCCATGCGCTTGGTTCGTATACCTGAGAAATGCAAATAGGGGCGATGTATAACAAATTCTGTAATGCAATTAATCGCGATTTTAATGTTACACTGTTTTAATACATTGTAGAGTTCCTCTTTTAATTTGATTAAGCTTTTGATTTTGATTTTATTTTCACGCTATTCATCCCATTTTCTTGCAGATCCAGATCAATATCTACGTCAAGCTCTAGACCTAGAGGTCGTGCGAGAAATGGAGATAAACGTCCGTCGAAGTGAGTGATTGTAATCAATTGTAATTATCAGTCACTTGGAAGTCTCATAACTTGGAAGGAAGTCGATGTTTTATTTTTCAATACTCGCTTATCGAATATTTTATCAGTCTTTTACTTGTCTCATTTTTTTATTTGTCTGCACTCTTTCACCATTTTGCGACTTCGACCGCATGATGGAAATCCATTAAACTTTATAGCTTCAAAATTAAGAGATTTAGGAAATTCTCCTAAGGAGCCATACATTTAGTGTGCACTCAACTGGAGGGTTGGTGGGGTTTGGGCAAAATGCATGCGTTTGCGTGCAAAGGGGAGGGGTAATCAAGAATGCGTACGTAATCAAGAATTTCTTTCTTCTCTTATACAGGGAATGAATGCCAAAAACTGCCATGTTGGAGAATGGATGAGGGCAACAAACAGCTACTTGCTACTCAGAAGTCTCGTGATGAATTTCGAAATTAGGTATCAAGTCTTGCTTCATCTCCTGCCTCAACGTCACCCACTCACTCAACTCTTTTTACGTCCTTGTGGTCCAGAAAATGCTTGGTTGGACGGTTTCCGCTAGATGAGTTTCCTCCACTTCGCTCACATCAGACTTCCGGATTGGGTCAGTCTTTCTTTGACGTCCCTCGATCTCCTTGACTTTCTTGACCTAATCTGTCTCTTTCTCCGTACGTCACCAAACTAATGCATCATGTCTTCTGATGTTCTCTAGCCCCATTTCCTGTCGGAGCTCTTCATTCGACCTTCTTTGATATCCGCACATTCAGCGCATCATGACCATCTCCGCAGATTGTGACATCTTCTCATGAGTAAGGAGCAGCCAATACTCAGAACTGTAAATCATTGCTTAGCGGACACATGCTGAATTCAACTTGCCTTTAACTCGTATGGATGGTGATTTATATGTTAAAAAGGAACTTGCGGTCGCAACATGAGCCCTAATTATACCGGGCTCTCAAGCGGATCGATTTCCCTGATATGAGCATTTCGGCGTCTTTCCCTCCTGAACTTCTAAAGTATTGCACCGAATCACGTGAAATTCTCGGCACAATATACTGTAGTTCGAGTATGAGCTCTCTAATAGTGATATTCACTTGCTTTATCTTGCTGATTTTCGTACTACAAATGGCAATTCAAAATTGAAGATCGAAATTTTGACCATTTTGAAAATTTGCCGAGTTATCACCGTAAATCGTCTTGATTATCGCTGTTAAATGTCTGTTCATCGTTGCTGAATTTCCTGAGAAGTTACTTTTGAGTGCAAAAAGGGATTGATAAGATTGATTCATGCATGGAAAACAGATCAGACATGAGTATGTGGAGGATTCTTCAAAAGTATGCCATTCCAATTTATCTGTGAAATTTCCATATATTTTTCCATATATCACTGGGGCATTTTCATTTTAAGATAGAAAATAATTGCGTCCATTAGTAAATTCTGATAATTTGATATCTCGTTTGATAGCTAGCACAAACACGAGTAAAACGTTCCTGTTGAAGTTCTCAGTAGCAAAGCGTTATCGTTGCTTTGAAATGACGCATGCATATGATCTATCGTGGTATGAAAAGTAAATGCAACCTTTGCAGTTACAAAACGATGATGTTCTTTCTTGCCCTCTCTGACTTTAGAAAACGAAATATTTTCCCCAATTTTTTTTAAAAACTACGACGTTAATGAAAATCGAATTACACACGCCAATTACCTTCAATGATTTCAGCGGCTCCTCTCGGGTTTACGTAGGTGGCATTTCAAAGTACACGAGCTCTCTGGAATTAGAGAGTGTGTTCCGGGATTATGGTCCAGTGACAGACGTGTGGGTAGCTCGCAATCCTCCGGGCTTCGCCTTCGTCGATTTCCGC
The DNA here is from genome assembly GCA_907163375.1 of Prostheceraeus crozeri. NCBI lineage: Eukaryota > Metazoa > Platyhelminthes > Polycladida > Euryleptidae > Prostheceraeus > Prostheceraeus crozeri. Next base: position 316,882 of record CAJQUW010003251.1, read on the forward strand.
AATTTCCGGGATGCAGATGACGCGGTTCGAGCGATGGACGGATCGTGAGTATTGTTGATAAGAATCCAAGGCATGAACATATTGAACATCGCTCTTTACAGACTTGTGTTCGGACGTCACATTCGCGTCGAACATAGTACAGGAAAGAAGGGTCGCGGCATGGGCAGAGTGGCCAGTCCACGGGACACTGAGGATGGAGAGGTGAACAGTACCGTCTCCGGATCAAGGTGAGATCTTCTAAAACTTTATTTGCTTTCGTTTCGGTTTAGCTTCATGTTTCCGTTCAAGATTGGAGATTGTGACTTTATTTTTTGATAAAAGGCCCACTGTAAATCTACTTAAATTAATTAACTTTAATGACAAATAAAACAGTAAAGTAACCACTTTTCATTTAAAGCAATCAAATACGCATTTTTGTTAAATAATTTTGGTCATTTTAAGTCATTATGATGGTCTGAGGACTATCGACCTCAGACGGACGCCAAGGTCCGTCATATTTTAAGAATCAAAATTTTGCAAATCGAGACCAAAAAATTAGTTTTTCCCGGAGTTTTAGTCAGATTTATATTGCAAAATGTGGAGTTTGACCATCCGGGACGCTACCGATTTTGTTGGCCCCCGGATCGCTTCCGGTTTTGGTTGGGGATCTCCAAAAGCTCTCATTCGTTCTCTCAGCCATTCGTCACATCGCAGGATATGATGGTCTGCAGTCTCTTCTTCTGCTCCACAGTCTATGCAGGAGGGGTCTCTAGTTCACCGATTTTATGTTGATTATGCCTGAATATATTGCAATGGCCACTTCGTATTTGTGACTGTGTAGTTCGTTCCATTCTGTTCATCATCACCTCCTGTTCTGTTTCTCTGGTGAACTTCCATCTGCTGTAGTGGGCTACAATTTCCCATTTTTCTTTTGTTCGTCTCTGGATTGCTTTCTTGGCTACTGTGAAATTTGGTAGCACTTCGTTTTGGTTTTCTTTTGTCGCTTCTTTTGCTAGTCAGTCTGCTTCCTCATTTTCGGATGTTCCTACCTGTCTTGGTACCCACTGAATGGTGATATATGGAGTCTTGCATCGTTTCTTTATGTTCTGCCCTTTTTAGTCTCCAATTTGATCGCGTTGTTTGTGTGGTCCTCAGCCGATCTGTAAAATTGCACTTTAGCTGTCTGCTAGCATCACTATTTGTTGGTGTTATTTTCTCTTTCCTCAATTTCATCGGTTGCGATTTTGATTGCTATTATACTCATTGGCTTGAACTACTATCATTGGCTTGAATTGAAGTTTGTTTCATTTTTTCTCAGGTATGATGCAATATCTCGTTTTCTGTGTATTACCATTCAACACATTAGAGAATGGAGAAAGATCAATGGTGGTCAAATTTCAAATTTTGACATCGATACAACTGTCACAATTGCTTTTACAAATTGAACATAAACGTGAACTGAAATCCAGCTTTTGTAAAATAAAATGGCACACGATCAGTTTACCAGAGGTATGGCTATTTGAATGATTCGTTGTGGTAGAAGTTGTGCGAGTGTTGCACAAGAGCTGCAACTATCGAGAGTCGTTGTTTGGAGGTGGTGGTGTCGATGGAAAGCAGAAGGAGATGTTAAAAGGAAGAAGGGATCTGGTCGACCAAGAAAGTCTGCAGGAAGGACAGACGCACGTCTAGTTTTATCTGCAAAGAGGAATAGATTTGTGTCAGTCCCAAAGCTAGTCGTACACTGTAAGAGTGCCTGAAATATAGACTGTAGCGTTCGAACGGCTTATCGAAGATTGCGAGAAGCTGGAATTCAATCGCGACAACCAGTTGTCCTAATTCCATTGAGTTTTGAGCAACGCAGAAGACGAGTTGCCTGGTGTGATGCCCATCGCTCATGGAATGACCATCACTGGCAGAAAGTCTTGTGGACCGATGAATTGAGATTCACTCTGGATTTCAATGACGGTCGTGTCAGAGTGCTTCCTTCAATCAGAAACTTTGTGAATCCATGCCATCTCGGATTACTGAATGTATTGGAGCTGGAGGGGGGCACACGCGCTATTTAAGTTGAATCTCCTACATGCGTTTTTTTTCTGTGCTAGCGACTTGGTGGAGATTGTGACTAAATTATCAAGGTATCATACATACATGCATATATACCAGTCAAAAATGAAAGAAGTTAAAGAAGTAAATGTTTCAAAAATTTTGTCAATGAGTATATTTCAACAGTAAATCTGGGACAGCACTTTTCTGCTGGCGCCTTTTCCTCTATATTACTCTGTTTGTTTGCATCTTTCATCTCAATACGTGCTCCACTTCCTCCATTTGCTTGCCCTTCCTACACCTAGCCATCTGTCCAGATGACTACATCCGCGTTGTTGATTTTGAAGTGGTCTAGTGTCTTCGATGTAATTTCCTTCAGTCTTTGTTGGTCTTCCTTTTTCGTGTAGTTTTCCAGAAGTGTTGTTCTGATGGTAATGTCAGTGTTTTCTTCCCATGGAGGTGCGGATGAGTAGTAGAGGACTTCCTCTGTCGGTATATTCTTTCGTCCAGCTTCTTCTGATGTTTTTCTGTCGTCCTTGTTTGCCTCTCCTGTTCTTTGCTGTTGCTCATTTCTGTGCAAGTTCGAAGTTCCGACTGTTCCTGTTTCTGCGGAATTTTTCATATGCGCGATAGCTGCTTTAGCATTCCTATAGTAAGCAAATGGTATCAAGTCGGCTTCTTGATTTAGGGATTCCGCTGGCTTTGAGATTGCCTATAATGATCCTGGCAGCTTCGTTTTTGGACACCGTCGATTTTCTTCATGATAGTGTCACTAGCGCACTCTTGCCATCATCCTCCTGATCCCTCTAATTTATAAGAGCATTTATAGAGCGCACAAAAACAGTAAAAGTCACTAGGCGCTGAATAGAAAAGTTTTCAGTGACCGACGAAAGGTATTCAGCTGTAGGTCACTGTCCCTGAGATGGATAGGGAGGCTGTTCCATAGTTTAGGTCCAGCACACGCGAAGGCTCGATCACCAAGTCGCGTATGTGATCTACGTACGGCACATGTCAACACATCATATGACCTTAATTTGCGATCCCCAGGATGCTTGATTAGGGTGCACTCATCTGCAGTATAGTCCGGAGACATGCCGTGTAGGGCTTTGAAAACATGGACTGCTAACCGATACTTTATCCTCTGCCGTACTGGGAGCCAATGAAGCTCAAGGAGGACCGGAGTGATATGATCACGTCGCCGAGTTCCCGTGATCAGGCGGGCTGCTGCGTTCTGCACCGCTTGGAGACGACGTAGAAGAACATCCGAGATATTGTAGAAAAGTGAACTGCAGTAATCAACACGAGATGATATAAAAGCATGAACTAAAGTCTTAGCAGCGTCGGTCGGTAGGGAGTGGATGACTGGTCTTAGCTGGCGTAGGAAGCAAAAGGCTGATCGGCAAACAGCTGTAACGTTTGCAGACATCGTTAGGTTACTGTCCAGCATAACGCCAAGATTGCGCACTGACTCGACAGGCGTGATCGATGTAGACAAAATGTCGACGCTAGCAGGTTTGATCTTTGCAACTTGCTGCCTGGATCCCAACCAGATAACGATTGTCTTCTCTGGATTAAGCCGAAGTCTGGAGGCCATCAACGAGTCCCCTAGGTCAGAAACGCAGCAGGACAGTCGGTCGATAGCAGACTGGGCTTCATCACTGGGCACGCTAATGTACACTTGACAGTCGTCTGCGTACTGATGGAACTGCATGCCATGGGATTCCACGATTGTACTTAACTCAGCTGTGTACAGGTTGAATAGCAAGGGCCCTAAGACTGAGCCTTGGGGGATGCCTTGACACATTTGCTGTGTGGTTGATACTGAATTGGATGTTTGAAACCGTTCCAAACGGTTCGTTAGGAAAGATGTCACCCAGCAGAGAACGTCGGATTTAAAACCAAATTGGTTTTCAATTCGAAGGAGTAGTAGCTCGTGATCGACACAGTCAAACGCAGCTGACATGTCGAGCAGGCTCAGAAGTGTCACACATCGATCATCAGCAGCAGTGAGAGCATCCGATGTAACTCGTAGCAAGGCCGTTTCGGTTGAATGAAATTTTCTGTAGGCTGATTGGCACCGTGGTAGAAGGTTTTCCTCAATAAGATAGGCATTGATCTGTTGAGCAACAGCACGTTCGATGATTTTTGACAAAAATGGTAAATTTGATATTGGTCTGTAGTTCGCCATATCCGTCGGGTCAAGAGTCGTCTTTTTGAGACGAGGTCTCAGAATGGCAAGTTTTAGACCGCTAGGTAGTTTTCCACACGACAGAGAAGTGTTGACTATGGCGGTAATGAAAGGTAAGAGAAGGGCAATGAATTCACGTACGAGGAATGTCAGTATGGGATCAAGAGTACATGATTTGACGGGTGAAGTCATAATGACGTAGCGAATATCTGCCTCGCTCATTACACGAAAACCTGTAAAGCATGTTGAGGCTGACTGTGGTACAGATGATGATTAGTTGTCCTTTGTAACTGCTCGGATGTTGGTAATCTTTTCTTTGAAAAATGACTGAAATTGATCTGCGCTGTATTCGGAAGCCGCCTCAGATCTTCGATCACGCCCAATTAATGTACAGAGCGATCTCCATAAGCTAGCCGGAGTTGATCCGTCGCGCTGCACTTTATCTTTCCAATATGCAGTTTTCTTAAGTCGATACAACCGTAAACGACGTCGCGTGTGGTCAATCCACTGTACACGATCGGCCATGTTTCCACTGCGACGATAGCGTTGCTCGTGGCGACGACAGTCACGACGAGCCTGTCGGCATTCATCATCGAACCACGGTGCACGTCGATCTGATCGGTCCTGAACGTTGTGGAGCGGAGCGAGACGGTCTGATATATCAAGGAGGACATTGTTATATGTGTCAGTCAAGTGATCAACATCGCTATTGACAACAACAGACTGACACAGTGGCTGTCCAAGATCGCTTGTCGCAAAGATACACGATCGACTCGCCGCCACGATCTAACTAGGCGGGTTGTGGGTGGTTCTGACGCAACGGCAAGTGGTAAACTGCAGCACACAAGTGAGTGATCAGAGATGATACCAGGTGGCTTCACAGAAATGTTCTCAAGTTTGAAGTCAGCAGATGTTATCAGTAGATCAAGTGTTCCACCACAACGATGAGTCGGTCCATTTATATACTGTTTCATGTTAAAACTCGTTAGTAACTCGCTAAGATGACGCGCATCAGGATTGTCATTGTTCTGCATATGTATATTAAAGTCGCCGCCAACTATGACGGGACAAGAGAGTAATACGATGACCTGAAACACTGATGTAAGTTCTTCAAAAAAAAGGATCGCAGCGGTCTGCTAGAGACAGGTCGATAGATGTTGATTAGAACAATCTGATTATGTTGAGTAGATAGACGAACACAGACTGCTTCAAACGTGGAAGTTGGCGGCAAAGTTATATGAGAACACTTCATTTGATGGCGATAGATGACAGCAACGCCACCCCCTCGTCCCGTTGAGCGAGGAATATTGACACTGGCGTAGTTGTCTGGCGTCGCGATGTTTAGGCGAATATCGTCACACGCTGAAAGCCAGGTCTCCGTCAAGGCCTGGATGTCGAAATTTTGTTCTTTGATTATAGTCTGTATGGTATTCCCTTTATTAGAAAGGGACTGAACGTTAATCCATCCCACATTTGTTTGCTGGTCTGATGGTCTTTCCTTGACTTCCTCATAAGTCGATGGTTTAGATGGCGTTACTGACGTAGCAGATGAAGTAGTATGTGGATGACGAGAAGTCCGAAAAACCAGAGAGCACGTCTGGTTTTTTTTTTGATTGAGTGGTGACGCACTCGATCTGAGAGACAAGAGAGAGGCGCGCGAATAAACCAGGCGTGACGTCATCGTGGGATGCACGGTCATGTGTACATTGCGGTCGGCAGATACACTTGCGTACTGTGCTTGCGTATTAACAAAGCAGGAAGTCTGCATGTGCAGCGTAGGGAAGATGTCAGCGATGTGCGGAACTGCTATCTGGCAATGGCGATAACCTTGTTACATTGGAGATCCTAATGTAGCCAAGGTAGAGAGCTCTCAGTTCTTCGTTTCTGCATCCCCCATTCCTTGTTGCCAACACTTAGTACTCCTAGTCTACCATCAGTGTCCGTTGACTTCTGCTTTTCTTGCTAAATCTATCCATCATATCTTGTTGGATTCTTATTATTTGGTCCTTTGTGCAGCGGTGTTCTTCAAATCCAGCTTGTTCGATGTTGTCAATGCTGCTTTCTTTGAAGAATCTATTAACTGTGTTGAGGACTAGTCTCTCTATGAACTTGCACAAGCAGCTTGTCAGGCTGATGGGCCGTGGAGTGTCCCTGAGCCTGGTCAGGTATGTGAAAGATTTTCTAACAGGGTTTTTTAGTAGGATCAACTTGCCAATCAGGATGTGATAGCTTAACAAGGAATGCAAAGTGTTTATGCGCAGCTATATAGATGATGAATAAGACTGAGTCATATTCTTGAAGTAAAATGTAGTGACAAGACTTTGTTTGGTCCTAATTTAGATTTGATATAATTATAGATGTACAGAATTCTGAGGTAACTTGAATAGACAAGTAACAAGAATACCAAATGATCAGGTGAACTACCAGTACGAGAGAGCTGGTTCTTCAAACTTGGGCTTTTTTCTTAATGAAGATATAATCACCAATTTGAACAAAAGCCGTTCGAAGTAGAGTATATGAACTTACTTCAATATGTCATTTTAGTCACAAGGTGAGTATGTCAATAAGGGAGTACTTAAAATGGTCGAGTTATATGCTCATGAAACCTGTCCCTGATGCAGATTCACGCATACATTTCATGTGTTTTGTTAAGTTGTCATTCATTGATGATGTTGGATTGATCCTATTGAAAGGCATTCATTCGTAAAGATAATCTTGTGAATTGTGGTTGTTTTTCTGTTATATTTATCATTAAAGGATCTGATTTATCTGAACAAAACTGAATAGATGAGTAGGCATTTCGGTTTCATGAATGAATTGAATATTTCGATTTATGACTCGGTACTAAAGGTTATTCAGTGTAGCTCAATAAGATGAAAAAATTTCAATTATGACTGCCTACTTCTATGATTTCCATGTAAAGGCACTTCCAAATGCTTGGTTTTGGTTTTACCCTGTTTTGCTCACGCCAAGTGGCACAATTTATGTAACCTATGTGATGGTGTGATGAGAACGGGATTGGTCTCTCTGTTAAAGTGCATTCATCTAAGATTTGACACCAGAAAATTCGTGAATGGTTCGTGGTTTTTAATCGACGGATTGCCATAATGGACTGCTACTGTGTATTTGGAACCAAAAAACGCAAACTCAAAAGTAAAAATGCATAGAAAGCCAACTACTACTAAAATCTAATAAGTAACCAAATTATCTTGTCAACTCTTCATGTGAAGGTACGAGCCGGAAACTGTATTTTGAAATCAATGATAGATGAATCAAAGATATTAGATTAGAGTTGGCATCATCAACAGGTGTTGGTTGTGAAGCGGATAATTGACAACATTGATTTTATCATTCATCTTGAAGTTTTTGAGTCATATTCGGTCGGATTTCGTTGTCAAGTCAAAAAGTCAAAATATAGTTAAATATCTCACGGATTGAGAAAATTCCTCGTTAAGTTAGTCAGTGAACTACAAATGGTGCAGCTACATCGCACAGCTGCATCGAACTTGCAATGCAACGATTCGATCATTATTAGAGCACTGCTTCATGGTTTTGTGAAATTATCTAAAAAGAAAACTGGAAAATGGGTTGCAAGGTATCGTTAACAGAGCGCTTCGAGCTATTTTTGGAGACTAAAAATTCCAAACCTGCCATTTGTGAATTGAAGGCACAAAAAATTCAAATAAGGTAATAAAACACTGTCATCTAGTGTTGAAAAAATGTTCTTCTAGTTTATACTTACTTAATAAGCTTAAGCCAAAGATTAAGCATAAATTACTTCAAATTTATCATTTGTCACAAGAACTGCAAATGTAATAAAGTCGATACTCCTGACTTACACCCCTATAATTATGCCATTACATTATTGCTCCAGGCTGAGTCTGACGAATGTCATCTTCTTCATCAATTGATCCCTCGACGTTTGCATCGATCTGGGAATTTTGTGCTCCCTGGAATAAAGGGTGCGAGATGACATCATTACTTCATTTTTATTTGTTCCAATTTTTAATCTGTCCGTTTGTTTGGCATCGCTTCGGAATTGTTTCAGCATGATAACTTTTATAGTTTTTCAACTTTCCTTTTTGTGGCATCATTCTGTATTGGTTCGATTTCCGTTTGAAGGAAATAAACAAAATTGCGTAGTGAATTACCGGTGCTTAATAACATTGTGTCGGCTCTCAAAATGTCTGATTTTGCAATTTGTGTTAACACAGATCGACATTTGTTTCACTTCTGGGGAGAATGAGATGACAATTATAATATAAGCACGAGGGGCCCTCTCTGAGTGAAGGATTGACGATGTAACTGATGGTGCAGGTTACGCTCGCAGATAGTTCTTTAACAACCAAAAGCCGTTGATCCGAGCACCAAACATCTCTGATATTCTTTGTATTTCATTTCAGATCATCAGACAGCAGAAGAGAGGATAGAAGCAGTAAAAGCAGCTCGAGATGAGTGTCGTTGCTATTCCTTCCCCTCGCAGCGTAGGTCTCTCCCCCACTCCCAGCTATTGACTGTCTGGTTGTTCCTTCAGACTAGCGATTCGCGAGGACTGTTCCACGTCTGATTTTGAACGTCAACGTTTTGTATTATATTATAATTTCTGTGTCACAGTTTGTCTTTTTCAATGCGCGAACACTTGCGGAAAGAAATAGCCAACCAACTCCAGTTTCAGAATATTCTGATCATGATAAATGAGGATGCGTTCAATAAACTGCAACCGATTTATACATAATTTACTTTCAACAGTTTCTATTTTCACATGTCAAAATTTAGCGGTTGGACATACATCAAAATTTCGAATGGCTCTAGGTTTTTCAATATTTTTCTATTTCAAATATGTCACTTTAGCCTATACCCAACACTCCAACAGTTCAGCGAGCAGTAGCCTAGTGTGCTAGAAGGCGTATGCATGGCACTGTTGCCCCAGAATATTTGGTTGCTATGTTGAACGAATTCACTGTCGCCGAGCAATCAGTTCGAACAACTAAAAAGAAAAAAGCAAAGAACTCGTGACTACAGTTTGCAACTAAAACTAATTGAAAGCTTACAGGCGTAGCACTACTGTAGTTATGATATGTTACAATTGTGGGCATGGTGCACCAATTGATGTTTTGTGCTCTTAGAATATGAAAGTTATGGAGCTTGTCGGCTAATAGCTGCAGTGTAACCTTACATTCACATTTTTTGTGATTTTTTTCCACATTGAACTACAAATCCAGCAAAAGTGGTCCCCTTTTTTGTCCACTCAAAATAATCTCGGAAATTCGATTTATTTTGCTTTTGATAGTTGTATCTGGTTCTTGTAAGATACATTATGTGTGCTACACCATGATCTAATTACTATTCGATGATCTGTAGCCGAGTTTCTGATATGAGGGCGTCGATGTGATGTCGGTGATGACCGAAAGTTAATATATCCTTGCGCATTTTCTTATTTAATTTTTTTACTTCAGTAGTCATGCTGAGGATGTACTCGCAATTTGACATCTCACAGTATTCATGATGAATTCAGCAAGCTCACAATCTAGACCTAGGGTGCAACACTAGGCGACATACCACGCTCAATTACGCGTAAACTACGCATAAGTACACATGACCCAAACATCCGTGCCTATGCGTGACATTGCTGCAACATCTGTCAGCAGTCCAATTATAAAAGACTTTGCGTCTCATATATGTCTGCATGTATCAGAGGAATGTGATAGGACCTACATTTCATGCTCAGGGAAGACAGAACATGCTTAGCGGTTCATCCGTAGTTCAAGCGGCAATGTATGACGCGCAAACTACAAACGCTCGCCCGCGCGTATTCATTCCCCAAGAGCATCAGATCGAGTGATTTCTGACTTTCAGTGCAGCGCGTATGTAGGCTACGCGCGCAGAAGAATAGAATGTCTTCAATCACGGATGTTTGGGGTGCTCCGTAATTACGCGTGAATGACACGTGGCATGTCACCTATAGTGAATGTAAGTAGGCCTAAATAGCTTGCAGCAATTGCAATGGACACGAAACTGCTTCCAGCTATCATATGCTGATTTTATAGAGTTAATACCTAAAAACAGCATGAATGTATTACTTTGTGGCCATTCTACTATATTCACATTACGACATCATGAATTGGAGTAGGCCTAGAATAGGCCTACTTGACATAATTAACTATGATAAAATAAATGCCAAACGGAGGGGGACACAACTGTCTTCATTGGTCTCATTCCTTGCGTAGATTTATGCTGGTATGCATGCATGTGTTTTTGTTTGATAATGAATTTATACTATAGTGCATATCCAATTAATTTTATTGACTTATCAAGTCTTAGAATTTACGGAAGCTGTCGCACCGGTATGCATTTGCAAACCTATTGATTGCCATTAATCGAACAATGAACATTATGTCAATCAATCAGTCGAAATTTCATTGCAACAATCTTGAATTTAGACATATAGATTGTTTAGTAGTTACATAGATATAGTTGATATTCAAGCAATATTTTATAAAAAATAACAAAATTATTACTCGCACATTGATCATACCAAACCGTCAGTGGTACGTACCCATGATTCTCGTGCCGCGTCCTTACACATCGGTAGTCCGTGGTAGATCAATTGTGATGATAGCCAAATGACACACATTTAACTTTTCTTAAAAGCGATTTTTTTAGTAGGCTATAGGGTGTGACAAATAGAATCATACGCTCACTAGCACATTGTGGAGTGGAGAAAGGAATTTTTGATTAAACAAAAAAACATAGGTACTTTGGATAGTTAATACACAGACGCGAGTATTTAACTTCATAGTTGTCTGAAACTGTAGGTAGACATATTTTATGTGCCTTTTAAAACAAAAATCCGTCAATTTGAATCCATCGTATTTAACAAGCATCGGCTTTAAGAAGCAAATTTCTACGGTTTATTCAATCTTGTTATAGAACAGATCTCATTGTATTCTATTATTTACGAATTTTTCTATTAGCAATCACTTATTAAAAACAGATTAAATCAAATAACAAGTTTACTAATTTAGGCCCATCTCATTAAAAGACGGCTTGAATGATTATCTATTTTCATCCACGAACGTGGTGGTCACTATTTGTGAACAGCGCATGCAAATTGATGTGGCGTTAACAACGCAATAGGAAATAGCGCATGACAAATTTACTTTTGCACTTGAAAAACCCTGTCTTGCATGTTATCGCGTGTATTAGCTAGCGCACATAAACGGACAAAAAGGTGAAAGAGTTTATGCAGGTATCATCCCTGAAACCAGTGCCAGGGATTTTTAAGCACATGTGCGGTTAACCGCTTGCGATTAAATTTAAACGATTATGCGGCTTTGTCAAGAATATTTTTGAAAGCACATAACCTCTGAGACATACATGTAGACAGGGGCAATTATTTCCTAATTTCAGCAATAAGCAGCATGATTGGCCAAACAACACATACATTTATGTGATAGTTAATTTTTATGCATTTGTGCTCCTACAACTTTTGAATAATGATGATTACAATATATCATGCATGCTTCCAAAATGACAAATGCTGCAAATTAATTAGATCGTACGAATATTCGAAATTGATGAATTCGATTAAAGAAATCAAATATATCCTTGCAATTTCGATAAGAACAATTAATACCAGCAAGTCAATATTCCATGCGCATGAAGATTTATCACAGCTTATCTCCACTCAAAAGTGTTTCGCATGCAATCAATAGAAAATTGTAGATGCTTAAACGGACCCGCGATTAATTATTTGCAATACTTGATCCGGTAGTACTTATAGCTGCTCAGTAACAGTAACCACACATTTAGCCATGGATGAAGCATTTCTATCCAATTAGTTTGCCTGAATTGCTAGATATTTTTTCAGCGTGGAAGTAGGTCATTCACTAGAAGTATAAAGTGCACTGATTCAATAATGTCTTCGAGATTTGAATTGGTGTTTCTTGCACGATTGGATAAGTAGTAGTTATGTCACAGACAAATGTGGTGCATGGAGATTTATAGCATAGTTTCAAATCATCAGTATTATCAGGCACGCCTAGATAAAGCTGCAGAGACTGGAAACTCGAATACCATGGATGAAAATGTGTGGGGCCGGAAGAACCCAAATTTTCTCTTTCTTTTCGAACGAAGATAGATGGAAGGTATCAGCGCATAATTCTGTTGGACGAATTGACGATGACCTCTCCCTTACTCCTCTCTGTTATAGATCATCAATCGCCGGCCAAGAAGCAGTCATGAATTTAAATCTTTGCCCGACTTTTTGGGACTGTTGAATTTTTGATCAGTTGATGTAAGCCAATTACTTCTAATAAACTTCAATCCGTGAACGAGATAAAATAATAGATAGTTGGGCGTAGCTGAGGTTCGGCAATGTGTCTCACTGAGAAATTGTGATCCTTTTGTGATCCTTCTGAGCTGGTGAAGAGAGTGTTCGATTTGTTGCATGATTATCTGTCTTTAGATAAAGTATGGATATCCACCAGAAGACTTCATAGTCTCAATAGCATTCACTAAAACTTGCTTGATCAATTTTGAAGTCAGTGGAAATACTGGTTAGAGACGTTTAACAAATGCAGGTATGGGTTTTTGAAAAGAAAGGCTTTACCATCATTGCTAGAATACTGCGGACTGTTTTTATGCGAGTCACTAGCATGTCCAATAATGTGTTTTCTGCATCATCTAGGAGATGACAAAATCTTCATCTCATCACACACCACAACTTGTCCAGGAGAACCTAAAAATATATAGTTTTGAAAATTTCTATTGTCTCTGATTCCGATCCAATATTTTGGCAGCTTTGAATGTTTCCGTCAATGTAGTCGGATGTGGAAATGGAAGAAAAAATCATTTACTAATATTCATTGTTTGCTGTATACAATTTCGATGATTTCATAATAAGTGATGCACTATACCTGCCCCATTGAATTCAATATCAGACAGCTCAATTACTTTTAAACGGATTTTGGGTCTTCGTTCAAATCTGTTGGATTAATTCAGTTACTTATTTGATCAATTTGATAATATGTTATTCATAGTTTTCATTAAGTATAGCACATTTCCCGAATGTGATAATCTCTCTAAAATATACTAGAAACCAAACATCGTGGGTGGAAATGAGAAAAGTTATGTCCGCAGGTATCCTTTCAGCTGTCAAATATGAATAGGCTTGAAGCAAGACTATTTGAAGCCTTCATCAGTAAGCATCCATGATCAAGAATTATTGACGGTGATATTAAACGCGACATTCTCTGCAAATGAAATCGATGGGATACTCTTTCAGCTACACGCATAGTTCTTGCCTGGATGATAAGAAATCACAATCAATAATTCACACGCAATTGTAAATTTTCTTCAAATTCAAATAATTCGTCGGGAATTTGATTCTGATGTTCAGTTGATATTCAGTTTCATTGGAATTTTTCGTGACTAAACACGCAGATTACCTGTAGTGCTGCTGTGAATGCAAGAATCGAAATATAATAGAATATATGGCTATCAGATGTCCACTTCTTATTCAATTCTTTGGCGTATTGCAAAACCAGTGCACAAATACTCATAGTTTTTATTGTTTTCTCTTAATGATTTTAGGAATGGTGTCAATCCACTTGTCTTCGTTTTTTCATTTCTGATTGGAGATTACAATTTACGACATTGGACTTTCTCAACGTCTTTGATGAAAATTCTGCAATTTGTATTTTCAAACCGGCCTACGCTAAATCCTACGGATTGAGAGTTGGAAATCCCTTACACTTTCTATGTTTCATAGACATCCTGCCGTTGATATCTCCCTATCTATGATTTGATCTATGGTATGGTTAATTTCTATGATATAAACCTACTAGAGGTGGATTCATACTTCAGCTTCAATTTCTAATCCATCATTTTAACTTCAGAATGAGACTAGTCAAATCGAAATGGGACTACTTAATATCGAAATGGAGCTAATCAATATCAAAATGAGACTATTCAACTTCAAAATGAAACTTCGTGCTTGACTTTCCTATCATTGAGATTGACTTTGCACTCAGCGCATGGTTATGATCAAAATGGTCCAGAAAAACACAGTTTTGATCAGAGAAAGACGCAAAATGACATTTACATAACACGAATATTCTTAGCACCATATGTAAACGATCAGGCACGCGGGAACAGGGGGCTAGGAGGGCTAAGCCCCCTAAAATTTCAATTACTCGAAGCAGCTCCGAAACATTGAGTTGGACTAAACATGTTGTCTAATTTATCGATAGGCTATCTCTAACAATGTAAAACAAATATTTCCCAAAGATTTCTAAATGATTTCTTTTTTCACCATCCACATGGCTGTTTCTCCTGTCACGTGACTAATTATTGCGCATGAATGAAGTAAAGCTGCTACACCGAGTTCAGAGATGCAGAGCCTGACCCACTGAAACATAATCCTTAGATTGTTTAATCTTCTTAATTTTCCTGTAGATGAACGGGAAATTTCAATAGGGCTGCAAGAACTTATTAAATGGGCGGAGAGTCTCATGTAGCCTATCTGTTGAAAAGCAAAAACCGCCTTCGTGTGCTTTTTATGTCATGAATATCTTCAGAATGTTCAAATTGTCGCGATTACATCAAATATTAAGAAATTTTAATTCATAATTAAGAATTTTAATTACAAAATTTTATAGAATTTTTATTATAGAATTTTATAAGTAAGAGTTTATAATTAAGAATTTATAATTATATTAAGAAATATTAATCCCATCGACTTGTCAAACTCTTTTTACATACATCAGAATGTGATTGACTTCTGCCAGTATGACAACTTGACCATAGGATCCTAGAAACATCTCCGCGAAAATTTCGCCTGACGGGTCGGCCAGAGAAATTCGACTTGTGCCTGGAAACGACCAGCAAGGCTTTTGGATAATCTGGTGAATGGCAACATAAGACGAAGATGCGACCTATCAGGCAGGATGATGATTGTAGCAGTCCACGAAGCCTTGCTCGCCAATACAGATGCAAGGAGAGGTGGCGGGTTCTCTTTCGAAATATTATCTCTGGGCATGGATTAGCGATGGAGCTGCGAGTACATTAACACTCTTAAAATCCTTCTTTCATTCGGAAAGTCTAAGGAAATCGCTTGCTGAAATTGTTGCCAAAGTAAAAAGCTAGAACATGATAGTATACATAGCACCGATGAAACAGGGTCAGCGGCTCAAAGGCACCGCTCTGTGACCCAGTCAATGACCCGGTTTTTCGTTTTTGGGCTTTGCTGCTTTTGTAGCCCATAGAGCAAACTTTTAGCTAAATTTTGAAGTCAGAGTAAATTATCCGTTATACTAATTCTATGAACTTGAAATCACCAGGCGATTCAAAATGCAATTAATTATTGTTCAACTGCTAAAGACAAATAAGTAGCTTGCTGTAAAGGAGTAGACCCCTTCAGTGGTCGGCACAGCTATGAAAAGGATCGTCATGACGCAGTGATGTAAATTTACCAGCAATTTTAAAAAATTGCTAAATTTTGAAAAGCTTATGACTTTCAACTTTTGGCAAACGTTAGGCCTTATTTACGGCATAGGTATTACAAATGGAATTCTTTTTTCATCTGACATGTATACATCACATGAATTTTGTACGCATCTGCTCAAGGTCAACGATTCGTACAATCAGCATTTAAAATCTATACCCGGTACCGTGCTGACGGTGTAGTGGCGAAGAATGTAAGGGTGGGAAAATCCGAAAGCACTTCAGTTAATTTTGGAATTTTGAATTTTATTTATAACTTATCACTATATAGACTTCTATGCAGAGCTGGAAAAATTCCACTGAAATATTTTAATTCCAATTCCAATTCCAGAGCAGAAATTTCAATTCCAATTCCAATTCCAGTCGAAACAGTTCAATTCAATTATTCCAATTCCAATTCCATAATGAGATTCAATTCCGATAATTGCATGACGCGTATATGTTAATGTATCTAAAGTTTCCTCGCTTCAATCTAACCCATGTACCCGTATCCTATCCTCGTTATTCCTGTGTGCCGTTCCCTGCGTCGTTCCTATGTGCGTTCTCATGTTCATAGTTCATATTTCTTGTGTACATGTACATGTATATATGTAGCCGGTCAGCATACGCCATTTTCGTTTCGTAAGCGAGATATTCAACATCTTGTGAAAAAGAGAAAGGAAAATTAACGGTCAGCAAAGAATCAAACGCTGAGAGAGAGAGAGAGAGAGAGAGAGAGAGCATATAGAAAGTCCTAGAATGGAAATTGCATGAAAATTATGGCACACGCCGGAGGAACTAAGTTGGGCCAAAACGCAAATTGTGCGAGCTGGTGTCCATGTTTTCTTATTTGTATTTATATTTATCAAGCCAAATTGTGATCTGGATTGCTGCCCCTCGTCCAAAGATCATGCACAAAAGCAATAGTGAATTTACAAAATACTGCGGCGACAGGATGACAAAGAAAGAAATCCTTTAAAACGTTCTGTACGTTCATCATTTTGAAATATCGCTCCTATAATCTATCAAGAGTACTATCAGTCACATATGCAACTTGCAATGTCGATTTACAGAACATACATTGCTCCAGCTTGAAATCAGAGGTCAAGAAATCTCAGAGTATTCATTTTATTTGAAAGGGCTCCCCTGTTCACTATATTTGAACAATTTTCAAAGTCTTTGCATGCTTTCGAATATCAGCTTCCAAAATATCATCACACTATATCACATGTGTCATTTAATGATTAATTGAAAAGTTCCAGCGACTATTCACTTATCTGGGAAATTATTGTCGGTGAAGAAGCTTTCAATGTGTTTATTCGACAAATGCGCTAGGTTTCTTAACCGTATGAAGGAGAAATCATCCTATAATTAGAATTTTTTCTATTGAATTCTTGAGATATTCTTACAACCAGTGCACCGCCCACTTTCAATTATGACTTTGTGGACCAATTTTTAATTCGAGTTTTGAAAAATAGTCGTTAATGACTGCTGCAAATCGACACAATATACCAACCCAGGGAATAGTCGGCCATAGCACATGAAACAATGCCACCATCTCACTTAATATTATCTTAAGTTTTAATAATGGAAGTAACACAATTGACTTCATGTGTTTAATACCCGAGCGGTTTCCTGGCCTCTTATCAAGGGTGGACGGCCAAGTGTGAACATGTACAGAGATGGCTGAGAAACATTCAATGATGACTGCCGCCAGTGACACCAACCAATCAGTGCCAAGGTAAAGACAATGAATAAAGAAGCTCTTTATGTACACATAAAACAAGTCGCCTCGCAGCTATGTACAGTGCTTCCAATACAGGCAAAGAAAAACGATATTTACAAGATGATAAAATAGAAAAATATGTACAAAGTGGACGATACTGAAAAGAGTCACATTCAAGTATGTGTCGAGCAATAGAACTTAGAGGTGCTGTTCTAGATTGCGGTCTTGTCTTTCTATCCTCAAGCCACCTAGGAACATGTTCTCTCATTCGGACCCGCAAAGTCCTCTCGGTACGTCCGATGTAACTGTGTCCACAGTCACATTGAAAATCTCCTCAAAGTTCTATTAACAACAATGAAATTAAATAAACAATAGATCAAACTGCCATGCAAAAGATGTGCGGCTGGTAGGATTCGAACCTACGACCAAGGTTAACTGGACCTGTGCTCTAACCAACTGAGCTACGAGCCACTTACGCGACTCTGTCAATTGGCAGGATCAAACCCTCACCACCACACATCAGTTGTCAAGGCAATAATAATCAATGGATAAATAACACGTCACAATTGTGACCGCCGACATTAAGGCAAGTAGCGGGGATCGATTGTCCACCGAAGCATCTTAAACCATGTCGTGAATGCAATTAACAACAATGAAATTAAATAAACAATAGATCAAACTGCCATGCAAAAGATGTGCGGCTGGTAGGATTCGAACCTACGACCAAGGTTAACTGGACCTGTGCTCTAACCAACTGAGCTACGAGCCACTTACGCGACTCTGTCAATTGGCAGGATCAAACCCTCACCACCACACATCAGTTGTCAAGGCAATAATAATCAATGGATAAATAACACGTCACAATTGTGACCGCCGACATTAAGGCAAGTAGCGGGGATCGATTGTCCACCGAAGCATCTTAAACCATGTCGTGAATGCAATTAACAACAATGAAATTAAATAAACAATAGATCAAACTGCCATGCAAAAGATGTGCGGCTGGTAGGATTCGAACCTACGACCAAGGTTAACTGGACCTGTGCTCTAACCAACTGAGCTACGAGCCACTTACGCGACTCTGTCAATTGGCAGGACCAAACCCTCACCACCACACATCATATTATAATAGTCACAATTAGCACCCTTTATTCAACAATAGAATAAAACTAGCTCTGTCGATCTATCTCTCTCTCTCTCTCTCTTATCTCTGCGTGCAGTTAACAGAACAGCCGAATACTGTGATTTCAATTTTTGTACAAATAGATTTATCACAGGTCTATCGAAAAAGTGGAATTGAGGTTTATCAAGGTCAATTCCAATTCCAATTCCAGTAGATTTAAATATCGTCAATTCCAATTCCAATTCCAATTCCGACTTTTCCAACTCTGCTTCTATGACTTCAGACCGACTCGAGTATTCTATAGATAGATCTGAAAGCATACTTTCATTTAGATGTAGTACATAAAATATTGACTGAGTCTAATTCATGCTTGCAAATTATCTAGCAAATGCTTTTATAAGGCCAACTTCAATATTCACAAAATCACATCATTGGTCGTCTAGGCAGCCAGCAATTGAATAAAACGATTAAAAAATTTCCACTCGTAGAGGCATGGTGATTTTATTTGCAAAAGACAACATGTATGTTCAAAAATATAAGTCTTCTTTTATGTTAATTAGGTCCAATTTTGGTTAATATGACATAAATGCATGTAGGTCTACATATTTTCAATGGAGTATTCAGAGGATTTTGATTAGATTTGAACTGATCTGTAATGGTTTGTGCGGGACGTGCTCAAATTAATATCACTTCCCCCCGAGCGAACTGCGCGACTTGAAGGGCATTACAAATATGTTACAAAACAATGACTTACACCATAACTAGTTCATTGAAAAGCGCCTTCAATTTCAGGCAAGTAAAATAATATATTATGATAGTGAACTTAAATATCACAAACTTAATTCTAGTCACACATGGTATAATTAATTATAATGCTGATATTTTATGCCGTGATTGTTGTTATAGGTTTGCATGTAAAAAATAGTTCATTGATAAAATATTGCACACTTAAGTGAACCTGTTTAATAAATATCATTGTTGAGTGCTTGACATGTGGGCCCTATATCAATTAGACGTTTTTTGTACATAAACTTGCGTTTGTTTCACCAATTATCATTTTAGTTCGGCTGGTCGGAATCTTTTGGTAGTAATCTTTTTCTAGGTAATAGGCCTACAGGTCAAATACGTGGTAGAAGTCAACTATATGATAAAAATGCTGCTCAAATGAATTGTCTTCTTATTGCAACCTTTGAGTGTCATGTCCAACAGCATAGCAATATAGCATAAGCAGCAATACACAAATGCAGCACATATGCAGCATATTGATAAATAAGCGCTTTAAAAATTGCCAAAATGGATGTATTGGTCAAAAAACACATCCCTGCTTCCTAACGGTAGAAATATTCAGAATTAAACTTGTTAAAGCCCAAGCCATTTCGAATGGCTACAATAAAATCTAGATAAAGTGCTGGTACAATGAAATATGATATCTATGCTGGTACAATGAAATGTAGATTGACATGCATCTTGTTATGAAAAGCGTGCTTTACTTTGGAAGCACCATTGTCATTTAGTTTATGACAATGATGAAAGAAACTCAAGATAACGGGAGGCCATAACGATGAAAAAACTAAAGCCGAAACTTGATAACAAGATTCAGCTTGAATATAAAGAAATTGTAAAAGAAATTGTATCAGAGTTTCATCCTAGACGAATACAGTTTCCGCCACAGTAAGTAGTAGTATACATCAGTTAACCTTCTAAGAATTCGTTTTGCAACACCCAACCTCTAGCCCCCCTTCCTACCGAAAAATCGTTCCCGCATGCCTGCAAACGATATTCCTGTTAAAGTTCTAGCATTCGAGGGGATTTTTTCAATTCTTCTGATGCATCAAGCTGCTGCATTTCAGCACTATGAATATTCCAAACCGATGACCTAGCTACATGCTGACACTTAGTAAGAGAAATCACACAAATTACATCGAACTGACGATAATATGGGTTTACGACTCCAGGTAGATGCGGCATCAAGAAGTGACTCAGCTGTCAATGCTGAGTTATATCGCTAGCCAATCAGAATTAAGTTCTTTCGTCATTCCATTTTGCAGATAGAAGACGATGTCCGTCTTACCCACCCTTTCTTGCACCAGTCTCCCCTATATATCTATGTAAGATATCTATCATCATTTTTCTTTAGATTATAACAGCTCAGATGATATTTGCAAGTTAAGTCATGCTTTTTTTTAGGTTTTCTTATTTGCACAACCTAAATTTATAATTTTTATATTGAGTTTTATTTAATAATTGTTAAGCTTAACTGCGCCTTGACAGGAAAAAATCTCAAGCCACATACAAGCGTATTTTGAAGTCTTACTTGTTGCACAGGGTGCACTCTGCTGTTGATGCTAAATGATTCCGTATCAATTTCAGATGTAAAATGGATTAATAACAATATATGAAGTAACTTCCAGATTGATTGTACTGGTTTAATGAAAAACGAAGTTACGAAATTATTGAATACGCTCATGGTCACTTTGCTGAAACGTTTATGAGTATGAGTGACATCTGAAAGGATAAATAAATCTAGCGTGAATAGGCTCATCATATTTCAGCCTGTGTTTATATGTTCAATTAATTAATTTGTCTATAATAGATGGGAATGACATAGCTCGTACATGAAAGAGTAGTCGGACATGTTTTCACCCATTTGTGGTCATTGGAAGCTATCTCGATCTTCGGCTCTGGGTTCACAAAAATATGCATTTATATGAAATGTGAGGTGAGAACAAAGCCAATCTTAGATGCCAATCTTCCCTTAGTAGGGGCAATATGAAGGCCGCAATATGTGTTTTTGGAGACACGTGTGAAATGACCCTCTTTAATTTTTGAAAACCTGTTTGGGTAATCAAGTTTACTATCTGCAAGGGTCGTATGCAGTTGCGTTGTGGAGTATAGGCTAAAAATGGGAATAGAGTTTTGGATACAGTGTGTAGTGTGCAATCGCGAAAGAGTCAATGTTATTCCATTTACATATTCGAATATCTCATAACGACCAAAAAACTTTGGCAGCCCACCTGCGAAAGTCAATTATATCATAATGTCAAATCGCTTATCAAGCAAAGTAGTATTTTCTTGTGTAAAATAGCAGTCTGCTCTGTTAAGAGCTACCATGGGATTGAGAGGAGTTCCCATTTGGTGTGATTTAGAGATTAATGCTTGTGAGTGGTCACTTGTGAGTCCAAAAATTATTTTGCTGTAAAGATTCATTCGACATCATTGCAGCGTCACTCACAGTATCAAATCGACTATTAACCTGGAGTTGCTGCTAAATTCAAATCTCTTTTAATTTGATATTCATATGACTTCCATATTCGAGCTTCCTTCACACGTTTCTCTTTTGAAAACTCTCGCTTATTATTTTTTATTTTGATACTGCTTACATAAATAGATTTCTACATCCTCCGAAATTTAAAGACAATGGAGTTGTTGCGAATGTCACACACAAAAACCCTTT
This sequence comes from Prostheceraeus crozeri, assembly GCA_907163375.1. NCBI lineage: Eukaryota > Metazoa > Platyhelminthes > Polycladida > Euryleptidae > Prostheceraeus > Prostheceraeus crozeri. The sequence goes on from CAJQUW010003251.1 coordinate 338,876, forward strand.
TGTTTGAGAATGTACTAATTTATTAAATTCAAATTGATCGAATGACACATTCTACTAAAACATGCAGACGTAATTGAGACGTTCACGTCTTGTATAGGATGAGCAGTTGCAGCACCAAGTCATTAATTTTTGCATTTTGTTATGTTTCCGGAGACTCTGAAATTCAAACATTGTGCAGCTAATTTTTTATTACGTATTGGTTGATTCGATTTATTAAGGCAATTTAATTGTAAAGAATGCAAAAAACACAATTGTCTCTCGATATGGTGCAATGTCAAGAAAAACATGCAGAGTAAGCAGACATCGTCAGACATGTCAGATCCAGACTCTTTTTAAATGCAGAACTCTTGCTAATGACTCCTCTACATGACGTGCATTCTAAACTTTCAGCATTGCAGTTCCTACCGTGCCATGAACTCCTGTTCATGGTTTGCCTTGCGTCAACAGAGTCATTTCAGCACATCAGACATTCAATGCTAAAATCTTCTAATTTTTGAATTTGAGGTAGGTAAACTTAGTATTTTTTTTTTGATTTCATCATAGTAGTCATAAGCACACCAGATTTCACAAACCTTAACATTTGATCTCGTGAAAGCATTTGATAATTTGAATCATAACCTTATCGTCAAGAAGTTTTTAGAAAACGATGTTCAGCGAGGTATTGTTTCATTACTAGCATATTATTTAAAACTTGAATGCGTGTGAAAGGGTGAAACAGAATCTCTCCCCAGATATTTTCAGCCCTTTTAGAGATTTTTAGATCTTTGACCACGAACGATCACTGTGGTCAAATATGTTGACGATTTCACTGTAACAATACCAATTGATACTGGTCCTACAAAAGTCTCGATCGAACACACTGTAAACTGTGCACCGTTAAAAACAGCTAAAATATAGCCATTAAACTCCACAGAAAAGCTTCACAGATAGTTTCCGTAAATATCTGTTAAAATGATGACGTCACAACGTGATGAGTGATGACGCAACAGTTAAAATCATAGAGTAGGGATATACAGGTAGAGTGTCGACTCAAAAAAGTATCTGTACAGTGAAAATTTTTATATGGAAGGATTCAGTTTTTTGCGGAGATTACGTTCCCGTGGTCCAAAAAATTATTTGAGCAGTTTTAAAAAAGTCAAAATTTTAAAAATTTAAATACTACCAAGATGACGCACCCTTGTAAGTAGTATGAAACAAGTTGGATATCAAAAGGAATGACTATTTGCTAATAAGCATCCTAACTAAGCGGAAATTAAGCTAATTAGCCAGGGAATCTTATGAGCAGCATTTTAATGGAAGTCTTCATGAAAAAGTCGAGATCTTATTTTGCTCTCTTGGCTGAAATTTCCAGTTTTATTTCAATTTTCAGCGACTTGATTTCATGATTCACTAAATTCATGTTTCATTTCTTAATTTAACCTGAATAGTGATGTGGACCCATGTACATCTTTCAAAGTTGATTGAAATCATTGTCCTTGATTCTGTTATTTTGTTCTACCAGTGGCAGGTTGCTTGTGATATGATTCTGTTGATGTTCAGCATGAAAGTAATACCAACCCATCGAATAACCAATTTAACAAACATTAAATCTCCAAGGCTGTCATGACGCGAAGGATCTGTAGAATACTATCATTTCTTCTACATTACTATCATGATCATTCAATTCTGTGGTAATTTCTTTAAAACTGCAAAAATTTGCATATCTCACACTTGGCAATAATTACCAGCTACACCCCCCGAGTTCATTTAACAAAATCAAAATTGTGTACACATTGGGATTTAATAAATGTGGAGTTGCCACTCTACCTAATATACTTACTCTATGGTTAAAGTTATATCAGATAAAACAAACGTCTGTTTTTACGGATATTTACAGTTCAGACTGTAGAAACCGTTAAACTAATTTTAGCTTTTAATCCTATCGGATATTTACGGTTTACAGCTTACAGTGCACGCACTACAGTGTGAAACTCTCAATTTATTAAAGTTGTATGACTTGAATGTTCTGACTAAATTTTTTTCCCAAAGTTAAATGCTCTTACAAGCTTCAAAGTATCGATAAAATTTTCTTGTTTGCATCCAATTAAAGTTGCTTATACAAATGATATCCTTGGTGTTACTCTCTGTAAAAAGCATAGTTGGAATATTTCATATAGATAACTTAGTAAAAAGAGAGAATAAACGGTTTTATGTGATGTGCAAATTGTGGCCTTACCACTTGAATCCATGTGAACTTCATTCAGTGTACACAACATTTATGTGATCCTTACTGGAATGCGCTTCTCCCGTTTTCCTGGGAATGAGCATAGCAAACTGTCACAAATGGCTTGCTGTAGACAACCGTGATCACAAAATTATTGTGTGCAGGAGGATGATATGACTGGAAATTCAGGCATTTATTGGTGATAGTTAACCATCTGACCTCTACCTCAACGTCAAGAAATGGCAATTTCCGCCCTAGCTGTGTCTTCGTTCTCCGTGGTGAATTTGCAAGAATGGTTCAGCTTTATTGATGAATTCCATGAAGGCATCTGACTTGTCTTTAGGAAGCAAACATTGAAATTCACGTTGGATAATATGGGCACTTCATCGCTTTCCACGGTCAAATTAGCCACTAATGGTGAGACAGGAGACACCATGGTAGGGCCTACAGTCAAATACTAGACGATAAAACATGCCAGTAAATAAAAATTGTGTGGCCCCAGACAATGCGAGAACAGCTCATTATTGTCGCACAATAACGGTGTAAGAAGTCACAGCCCAACCTGTGCTAATTTACTTGCATTCACAGCTATGAGATTGACAAGTATGACAGGTAAAGAAAGTGCGAATTCTTTGCAAGTAGGATGCATCATACTTAACTGATTTCTATGTATTTGCTAAAACTATAACTTGAATATTTAGCGATTCAACAATCAGATCCAAAATGAGTCCAGATGTCTTTCAACTTTGCTCCCGATAGGCTTACATTATGGTGAGATGAAAATTTCAAAGATCTGAACTACTGATGTCTAAGCAGAAGGTCTTTGGATTGCGATTGTCTAAAGGGTTAACAATAGAAGCTATACACTAATTGATCATTTGTGTCATAGAAATCCATTGTCTCCATCACAACAGTACCAATGGAAGGACATGTAATTGGGCAGCACAGAGATAAATCAACTTGCTAATTAATTTTCTAGTAAACGTAATGCAAATTCAAGCCTGAATTCGAACAAGCTAGAACATTGACAACACATTAAGCGCACTAATTTAGATTCAGTAAATTTAGATCGTGAAGAGAAGAGTCGAACGGTGTGAAGAAAAGGCTCTAAGAAAAATTGGGTTACAGATATGTCACGGTGGGTTGGAATGGAGATTTAGTTCAAAAAAATTGTCCAAGCTATTATGATACATTTTCTGAATCCATAGAGTGTCAGCATTTCAAATCTGTTTTCAGAAAAATCGCAATAATTTGTCCTTTTTTGCAATACTCAAAAATTCAAAATGGCCGAATTTATGATGACATTTTGACCTATCAATTGGCTACCCAGCCTTGTAATCACCTGTGCAGGCTATTATAAGTGCATTGACAGCAAAATACATTCAATTATACCATTCAATAATATTCAAAATTAAATTCCAGCCTAATGCTTTGAAGGCGATGTTAGAATACCATTTTACAATATAATATTGATTATTGGACAACGTTTCGGACCTGAAAACTCGGTCCATTTTCAAGTACAAAGAAGTTATGAAAGTATTTAAAAATCATAAGCTACAACATATAAAAATATCACTGTTATCAAATGACGTTCAAATGCCTAGTTAATCCCATATCTGTTTTATTTAGTGTGGGATTTATTTCTATGTAAATTGATCCTATCAATTGAATTACGCTGCATAATAACTCCTAGAAACAGAAAAATATCTCCCGGAAGGGGACATAGATAGGGATATAAGTTGTATGAGTTGTCCATGGATGCAGTGCAAACTTTATTGCAAATCACAATACGACTGCTTGACACAGTATTTTCCGCATCAGGCGAATAAAATAAGCAAAGCAGCACACGGGATCAAATCAATTGAAGGAACGTTATTATGGTTGAGGTTTCATTCTAGGTTTCAACTCAGTGGTAAGCTTTTTTAGAATCCATACATTTTAAATGGTATAGATGAAATGACTTTAGCGTGCATGCAGTGTATAAGTAGGTTTTAGAACATTCGTACTACCGCAGTTTAGGGACAGTTGGGACGAATCCATTCCAGTCCAAAATATTAGTGAATACTGTTGCAAACGAGAAAGCAACAGAAACCTGACATCCGATCCCTAACAAACAACCCTGAAATGAATCACTGTGCAATGCCGTAAGATACGGATCTCGGACACAGATTTGCAAATTTTTGATCATTTCTGTCAGGCTTGTACAGATTGTTTCATAAAAAATGGATCACCCTTAAACATCGCCTTAACTTCAACTTTGTCTAACTCCGCCAAACTTGAACGAATTTCTCTGAAATTTGGAAGATATGTCAGTTGTGCTTACCAATATCATTGTTGGAAATTTCAAGCATGAATATTGAGTTGTTTTCCTGTTATAGATAAAAAAGTAGTAGATAATTTGATCTTCATTTAGCAATGTTACACAAAATCATACCTCACTCTTATAAAATTACATTTGTTTCCTTTGTTATGTAATATGTTGTTCTGCAAGGCAAAAGCTATCAAGCAAAACAAAAATAAAGAAAATCGGTCAATCAGAGCCAGTATAGCACCATTATTCATCAACAATAATGTAACTGCTACATGCGATTAACTGGACTTCATGTTCCATAGCTTCCTGACTTCGTTGCGGTGGTGTTAGCAGCACTCCTGATTGCTTTCAGCTAGAAATCTATCTCTTACCGGTTGAAAACAATACAAAGCACAAATGAACAATAACGAGATCGCATTCACAAAAGGCAAAGTATCAGCCTTGCTAGAACTAGGGTTTTCTTTGCGAGCTACAAGCAAGCGACTAAATGTCCCTTACACAAATGTGCATCGATGGCATAATGATAATTTTTCGACTCTGTCGTAAAGAGGGCTCTGGCCGTCCACGCAAAACATCCAAACGTAGAGACCGCCTAATTTTGAGATTTGTTAAAGTTGATCCAAGTCTCTCGTTAACTGAGATGGCTGCACTAGACTCGTCTATTTCTAAGTCCACTATTCGTAGAAGACTTATTGAGTCGAATTTCAAGAGCTGTAAGAGGCCCTCTCAGATCGAATTATCAGATCAGCATACAAAAAGACGTCTCAGATGGGCAATGAGTCATTGTCACTGGCGAAATCAATGGGATCGGGTTGTCTGGTCTGATGAGGCATTAGTCCGTCTGAAGGATAGTGATGGTCGATTGAGATTATGGATAAAATCTGATCAGGAAATTTCGAGACATTTAGATCGTCCCCGGGTACAAGGTGGTGCAACTCTACTGATTTGGGCTGGCATTTGGACCAATGGCCGCTCTGAACTTCACATACAGCAAGGAACCATGAATTCTGAACGCCATGTGAATGTTTTACGAATGAACATTGGCCAAATGACAGATCAACTTGGTGATCCATCGACTTGGTTATTTATGGATGATAATGCTACGTGTCACAGGAGTAGTAGAGTCAACTTATGCAAGACTCAATTAGGGCTTAGGACATTATCTTGGCCAGCTCGTTCTCCTGATCTGAATCCCATAGAAAATGTATGGAGTATTCTAAAACGTAACGTTCGTCGTTCACTGCTACCTACAGATGGCGTATCACAACTTACGTCACTGTTAAAAAGAGAGTGGAAAAAGTTAGATCAGTCAAAAATCAACGATATCATCGAATCAATGCCTAAACGAATTGGTAATGTCATTGACAATAAGGGTAGGGCCACAAAATATTAGCTTCTTAAGAACCGTTACTGTATCATAGGTTATCAGATTATGTAAGGACATTTAAATATATTAGGGACATGAAATAACTTGAAAAATGCTTTCTGTATCATACTTATGTTTTATTTAGTCAAATTTTAGGATGATCCACTTTTTATGAAACGGACTGTAGTTCCCTTTATGTTGCACCCTTTTACTTCATAACTATCTGATGTAAGTAGAGAATTTTATCGGAATTCAATCATTGGTCTACATAAATCATGGTCAACACGCATCTGAATGACAATGAAGTACCTCGGACACCAGAGTTGAATTCAGGCAAACTAACGTTGAAGACAAATGAAGAGCAAATGAAGAAATATTGAATTCCATGAAGAATTACCGGCGCATTACGAAACCTGCAAACAAATGGATTCAAGTGAAGAAATACTATTTTCCATGTGTAATCTTTGTTATAGTGTGTAGCATGAGCTCCATTGTACTCGGTGTTATAGTATCATTGTAGTTCTATTGTTTACCTCCATTATCCACCTTTCCATTTTTATCCATCGGTTTCCTGTTGTTTTTTATATTCGTTTTTAATTTACTTAAATATTAGTGACCATTGTTTTTTCCACTACCAGCATCTGTAGTCAGTACAGTATATTAGACGTGTTTGGTGAACGCGTAGGCTATGTAGGCATTGTTTGAAATCAATGTTAGCAGCATATTAGCAGTTAGAATAGGTAAATTTTTAGTTTTGCAAGTCTTTAGATTTCAATTTTTAAGAGTTATTGGGAATAAGCAAGTCCATTTATTGATCAATTTCAATTCGTTGCCACGAGATTGCTCCATTTAGTTCTTTTGATAACTGGTTAATCCAATGCACTGTAAACCAACACCTCATAAAATCGAAGAAACCTGCATCCTAAAGCGCCAAACACTAGAATTTTAGGAGGTTGTGTGAAATGAAATGTTGACATACTAAAGAGAACAATAAGCTTAATGCGTTGGCCTCCTAAAACGCTTTGCTTTAGGATTTTTTATTAGTTACGAATAGTGTCTTGCTTTTGTGTGTGATTTAGGAGGTGCTGGTTTAGAGTGTGGCTATAACAGCATTGAATTTGTAAACCTACGGATTGGAAAACGCCATCAGTCCTCATCAGGACTGCTTCGATTATAATTATTTAAATTAATATTCAATTATATATGACTGCTAGGATGACTTTCATCATCGTGTGAGAGTAACAGAGTAGCAGTATACAAATAATATTCTGGTCTTGCTAGAATCATGAATGCTGTTGATTGATTTATCAATAATATTACGGTTAAGAACGCATACATTGCGTTCTAATACATTTTCTTTCACAAGTTCTACTCTCCGCTACTTTTCGCCTATTTTGATGTGGCAGCACCTCACCTGATTCTCTATCAGTAATATATCGCATGTTTGTTTGCATTACCACATTCACATTCCGTTATGATCTGTTTATCAACTTTCTTTTCATGCATTCTTGCAAGTTGTATCATCCACTTAAGGAGTGATTTGCCTCTTTTCTGTAATGCTGGTATTGATGCAAATTTCTGTTACCATTTTTTCCAACTGTATTTTTCCCAATTGATCTGTTTCGCACCAATATTTTTAAATTGGCATCCCAGTTCGGATTTATGAGCCTGCTTACTCGCATTGATGGGTGTTAGAAAAGGTGTTAGGGACATTCAAATAATCGTTGGCATTCTCTGATCGATGTTGTGTCGCATCTCATTGTCGTATGATATATTGAAATCCTCCTGTGCAGTGCTTTGTGACATTGACACAGGACGTTACAGCCTTTTTTGATTTTCATTCATTATTCGCTCTTAAAAAGTGACTGAAGCTCGTGAATTGCTTAAGTACCGTAATAATTTTTAATGCTAAGTTGAAATTTAATTTGAAATTTGCTTTAACTGTCCCAAGATGTTCAGTGAAGGCTCACACATGCGCACACACCGCAATTATTATTTTACAACTGATTAATCAGATTGATAATAATGAACTTGCTATTGCAAGTGAAAATATTGGTTTTAACAATACCAAACATGAGGTATAAATACATGAGGTAGGGTTTTTTAGATTATACATGTACTTCATTGAATAAGCGACATACTGATGCTATGACTGAGTAAATATTAACAAATTCTGCTCTGTGGAATTGGGAATGTCGTTGCCTAGGAAATTCTTGATCCCATTCATAACTTGCTTCCCTGCATATTTTCAGTGAGAAGAAAGCTTCGTCTCAGCATTGCATAACAACAGGATGAAGCACATGGTCATGATGCTTATCGGACTGGGCATCTTAGCAGGCGTGTATGGTCGATGGCCTCCTTGCGAACGTAGACACCCAAATATGAAACTGTCTTGTTTACTTGGCTGTGTGCATTGTGCCAACTCCTATGAGCACCGAAGATATCGCATCGCTGATTGTTGTCTCGAATGTAGAAGAACAGGTGCGTCTATCATAAATGATGCACCAGACAACTGTTCGCAGCGATTTTTCGATTGAAGTACTTTTAACCCAGAGTAAGTTACTTCTCATTACTAAGCCGACTTCTCATTCCGCCGGCAAATTTAATTAGACCCGTGTTGATAAAATTGCTTAGTCAATCCTTACAACATTAAGAGTATGCAGATGTAACATAATTTGAGAGCACCTGTACGTGTGTTTTGTGATATATTGCGAACTATTCTTTAAGCAGTTAAAAATGATTTCCGGCAACTTATACATGCAGTTCAGACCTTACTTTATCTCAAATAAAGTTTCCAAAATCAATTGTTTCAGTATGAATTTAGAAGCACTGTGTTTTCCGCAGCCTATCTATTGCAAAAATATTCCAGATACTGAATATTTTCATTACATGGGATAGTTTATATCCAGTGGCGTCGCGTGCTCCCACACTATAGGCCTTCGCTCCAAAGTGGATTCCTATATTTCTGCAGCAGACAGCATGAACTGCATAAAATAATCAATTTGACACTATCTTAATTTCAGTGAATTTTCAAACACTTGTACAAGTGCATGAACATTCAAATCATGTTGGCATCCATGACTTAAGAATGAAATGAAATGATGTGGCAAATAAATACTGATATTTAAATGAAAGGTACACTGAAGTCCTTAGACTACCTAATGTTGACTATTCTGCATGTGAATTGTGATTCACTATGAGTCCTATGTGACGGCCTCTTTTTTTGAACAGCCTCATAAGCATGCAATCTTAAGCTGACTGTTCGTCAACGCGACTCTTGTTTTCCCAAGATTTTAAACGTCCAATGACAATGAAAATGTGATGTTGATTTCTCACATGACGCTTGATCACCTTGGTGAGATTACCATAGAGAACAGTCACTTTCGAGGAAGCTCTCGCCAACGCAAGACTCTGTTGTGTTTATTGTAGCCTGTCAATCACCTACATGTTTCAAATTTAGGGCTGCTAAAATGTTTTTTGTGCTCCTCCTGATATTCCATCCCTTGAGAGTGGTTTAGCTTTTATTTCAATGCCATAAACTTTGTGTACGATGGTTTGAGTTTTCTGCACAAGCCTTCGGACGACTGGCCGGTGTAGAAAATAACCACTGTTGAAATCGCCGCCATAAACATAATATCAAAATATTTCTTGAATCATTATCTCTGACTGAATCACACATAAAATTATAGAAACTTCATTGCTATCTCCTTTCTGCGGCTTCTGACCTTCCGATCTGACATTCAGCCATTGGTGAACGCAGACACGACGTTTCAACGCGTCATCATCTCCAAAATTTGGCGAAGCCACGAATAGGAAAAATTTGCGCCTTTCTCTATCTGAATCTAAGAATTTATAAATAGATCTTTTCATACATTGCTGCAATGTATTTGCTTCTTCTTTTCTATTGGGAGAAGACGATCGAGCTGAGCGCACACGCTCCACATATCACACAAACACACAAATCTCTGTGATTTGCTGTGAACACATCTCCAGCGCATTGTGTGATTGCTTGAAGATCCTACAGTTCACAGCTGAGCGCTGGCGCTTGGAACGTATTTGAGAGTAGTAACTTGAAACTGTAAAGTGTGTGTAGAGGTGTAAACGTAAAGATGCTCTTAAATACAAAAAATTAAAACTATTTGGACCTTAGTTTTATGAGCGTAAATAATTATTTTTGGGTATGCGGCGAAGGCCTCGCAGGCACGGAGACGACGCCACTGTTTATATAACATGTGGAGCTTAGAGCTGCAATGAGTAATGGATTGCGATGCAACCTGAGGGTCCACTACCAGAACATTAACCAGTGAATCGTGGATTACAATATGAGTTAACGACACGCGATAGATTTTGCTTGACAGAGACACTCACTGAAATGAAAAATTGATGAAAAGTTTGGCGAGATCATTGTTTCAGACTCTTACACTCAAAAGATCTGAAATTAAACTGCAGTGGAGAGAGTTCTCCATTGACGTCGCAAATTATTCCCTCACAAGTGAAAAAGTAAGTCTCACTTCAGTGAATCACTTTAATCAAGTTCACTTTAATCTCATTCAGTGAATCAAGTTTGCACGTCGCAGACAAAACATTTCGCAGTATCAGCCCTCTGTCAGTGATCAAATTCCTCATCTCAGAGCTTTTGTCGACAGAAAAACTTTTATTATATTGGAACTTGTTGACCCCTCGTAAAGCCTTCTTGTGGAGGCGAGATACAGAACAGATAGATATAAGCATTTATTACCATTGTGTCAATGTTATTATTATATCAATGCCCATTTGGGTCATTTTAATAATATGTTTTCAGTTTGCTTGATTGACTTCGAAAATGTAGTTGACACTATCATAAATTATAAAGTAGGCCTACAACTCATTAGATTAGCGAATATGTCATTAGGTGTATTACTGATCATCGGACAAAGCACGTTATCAAAGTGCGAATAATTGGATCGTATAATATTGTATTGTAATAAGTGACTATCGCTTATGCGGAGTACCGTTAGGCCTACCATTCATGCACTTTATGCATGCTATGTGGAAATTCAACAATGGAACAATGTGGAAAATCTGATCAAATGGCATGACTTGACCAAATAATATCTGACGATCAAAGCCTTAATCAACCGGTATAGAGACATCATCCATCGTCCCATCCATAACTGGCCGGTTTTTATTAAGCTGGCCACCAAACGGTCGGTTTTGAATACGCCGGCTGCCGGTTCGGCCCCGGTCGACTTCTCTGAACGCCGGTCCGGCCACCGGCCGGCCATCGACCGCTTCCAACCCTGGTGGGTACTGTGACCTACTTCAGATTAAGGCTACTACATCTTCATGAGGAAACAAAAATGGATCATATTGTTATTTCATACTTACAGACTTCTAGACAGTCTATCCATTCGTACGTGTTCCTATACATGCATTTTAGATTTGTAGTAGGACTACCCATTTTGATAAGAGTACCCATGGATTGCGAAAAGCTGGTTGATATTAAATTTTTTATCGCTGCCTCAAATTTGCTCATCGCTCATTGCTCTTTCGAGAAGTTCATTGAGCATTATTAATTAGACAAATATTGTATTTGTTGGTAAACTTTGAACGATTTTAGAAGTTCGTGTAAGCAAAAGCATGCCAAATCGTATACCCAATTCTGTAAATGTAATTTGCAAAAGCAGTCAAAGTATTATTGTATTTTGTAACAAATACAATCAGTTCTTCTCGCTGCTGTGAAGAAATTGAGAAAATATGTGCATGAATTATCCGAATTAGGTCGCTCATTACCTGAAGTGCCATATACAAAGGGTACGGATTGACGCAATGAAAAACAACTTGCTGACTTTTTTGCTCAAAGCTTGCCTGGAATGAAATGATGTAACGAAAACTACCTGAATTACCTCGTGTAGCCCTACATAAATAAGAATATAATGGTACAAGACGTCTCCGGTTTCGATGATAGATTGACATAATTTGAAATATGTATATTCCTCCTGAGTTGAACATGACTTTATGGAAAAGATTGTATAGCAAGCTTTCGGAGCCTGTTTATTCTTAGTCAAATGACTTTCTTTAAATATTCACAGCGATGATGATTTAGCGTTCCAGGTGCTCTAGCATCTTTGACTGCTAGAAAGTATAAGGAGCACAAATTGTATATGACTATTGATTGGAAGCAGAGATGGGCACGGAGCAAAAAATCAAATATTCAGATATCCGGATAACGATCGAATGGACATCCGGATATCCGCGATGGTAATAGCTTGATAATTTAGGCAATTTTTTATTTGTTCAAACTGAGAAGCACATAAATAGCTACATCTATGTTAACTGCTTTCGTAGATGTTTCAAATAACTAGTTTACAATGAATTCTGAAATGACTTGCTATTAAATATATTTTATCTTACACAATCATCTGTCTACACACATTCCATTCATTTGGCAAAATAGGGCAATGAGAAAAGTTATTTCTGTGTCGGCAACAATCTCGTATATACTGTAGATTTCGGTCGTTGATATGTTGACGATGGACCGATTACGCAAGATGTCATTGGTCTGTCCGATGTAGAATGTTTCACATCCATTACATTCTTACACTTAAGTAGTGGATAGAGGATGGCTAAGCGATTCTCTGAGATACAGCATGGATATAGAGAGAGGGAAATTATTTGATGAATCCCGAGGTCTTTAGACAGGGGATATATCAAATAATTTCACGATCTGTGTCAGAGAATCGTATAGCTATCCTCTATCCGTTATTCAAAGTATACCAGATTATTACATAGTTGTAGAATCGTATTTCAGAATTCCTTCTATATATGATAAAATTTGTTCCTAGGGAAAATCTTGGTAGAGAGGGGTTCTGTCGCGGATATCTATGGTCCCAATAATCTGGCATTCTTTGCCATAGTTATAGGAGGATTTCATGTGGTTGACCGGGATAGGAATGACGACTAACCAATAACTTGCCCGAGGGTTTACGTCCTCGGGCAATTAATTGGTTAGTCGTCACGAAATATCGGTGCTAATCACATGTAAATCATCTTCCAACTGATTTGAAGTGTTTGGCCATTCTTGGAGAAATGGTGTGTTTTTGTAAAATGAATTGCGTAATCGCTTTAACCAGGAAAATAATAACCACTAGGGTTGTCCGACGTTTCGAATGTCTTTTACGAGGACGAATTACACAATGGCTAACATTGCCTTATATATCGAACTTGGAACAAGTCAAAATTTGAAAAAAGTTACAAATTATACAGAAGTGTCAAGATTATAGTGAAAATGCATAGAAGTCAAAATTATGTTGGGAAATCACGGATAGAAAAAATGTTCAGACAAGATATCCGATGCTGGCTACATCATGCCACTACATCATCAGTTTTTGCGATCCGCACATGTAAACAAATCCTGTACATCAATCTTTGCCTTTTCGATTCCCACAAGTAAACAGATTCTGTTCATCCTCGAATCCCATAAAGAGGTAATCGCTGTGTAATAAATATGCAATCCGCCTTTACACACACTTCGCCTCATACATCAAGACTTAACAATGGGAGCTCCCTCATCTCCCTTAAGCCACGCTAAGCGCTCTGTATTCACTCTTCACCGCCCCCCATGCATAGAAGTCAAAATTATGTTGGGAAATCATGGATAGAAAAAATGTTCAGACAAGATATCTGATGCTGGCTACATCATGCCATGAAAATAGAAATCTTATGGGAATTTTGATGCCAGTAGGGATAAATGCAATAAAGAATGTACATGTACTGTATTGTCATCACAAATGCATGAGAATCCTGATTATTGTCAATGTTATAGGTTCATTATCTTGATCCCCTCACAGCCATTCATGAGATTGTCCGAGATTTTCATGAAATGGGCCTCTGCTGACAGTCAGGCATTTTTGTTCTTGATTGTTTTCAATATTTTCCATTTAAAATTTGTTGGCTTGACCTCTTTGTGTTCATCCACAAAATGTCTTTTTACATGCGAATCACTAGCTGTACAGTGTTCTAATATTCTTGTTCGTCATATCCTTTTTGTCTGTCCAATGTATTCTTTATTGCATATGTTACAAGAGATCTTGTACACTGCATTCTTTGTTTGGCATTGATTCGGAAAACAAGCTGTTTGACAGGTCTTGCAATTATTCTGGCAGTTTCTTAGGTTTCTTCTGTTGAATTGTCTAGAGAGAGAGGTCTGTTGGATTGAAAAATTATACTTATTTTGCCGAGCATATCTGTTTTTTTGCGCCTCAATTATTGTCCTTTTCTGCTGTTCGTTGAAATAAGGTAACTTGACAAATGTAATTGGTTGTTTGTTTTCTTTTACCTTTTTCCTGTCTCTTTGTTTGACAACATTCCCCAAGAAGTGTTTCATGTATCCATTGGTAGTGAACCTATGCATAACCATTTGAGTGCTCTTCTTTTTGTTCTCTGCTGTTGAATTTCTTTCAGCTCTCAATAATTGAAGGCAGCCGATGTTATAGTGCGTTGATGAACTGCAAAGTATCCGAACTTCTTCCAAGCCATGCATACGCTCTTCCCAAAGACCACAAGCCGGGACAGCTTTAAGGGATACCAATTATTGCTACACTTGACTCAGTTGTGCGTCCACTGTCGAATCTTCTAGTGAAAATTTTGAATCCTTTAGTAGAATCTCATGTCACTGCTTATCTTAGCTCCACGCAAGACTCTTTCAACTATTGACATATCCGAAAATCATCATTTTGGATCTTTAGATGTCGTGAATTTGTACGGAAGCATGCCACTTTTTGATCAGGACGGTCATAAAGGACTCATCACAGTGGTATCGGGTTTCTTTGCCTTACACAAAAGACAATCGATTCCAACTGATCTCAGAGCAATTGACTTTCAAGAACTTCTTACTCATTGCCTCACTGAGGATGTGTATGAAATAAATGGAGTTCATAAACAACAAGTATCTGGAATCGCAATGGGGAACTCAGCTGCGCCATCACTTGCAATAACATCGAAACTGCGATTTTACATCAAACTGACATTAAATTTTGGAATAATGGTTATGCATAGGTTCACAACCACTGGATACACGAAGCCTTGAAGGCAGGGAAATTAACCTAGATAGAAATTTAACTGGATATTGAAATTGCATTACCTAAAAAGTGGTATCCTCCAAATAACGGGTAGAGGATAGCTATACGATTCTCTGACATAGCTCGTGAAATGATTTGATAAATCCCTCGGGCTAAAGCCCTCGGGATTCATCAAATAATTTCCCTCTCTATATCCCAGAGAATCGCATGAAATCCTCTATCCATTACAAAGTATGCCAAATTATTGAGACCATAGATATCCGCGATAGAATCCCTCTCTACCAAGATTTTCCTGGGAACAAATTTTATCATATATAGAAAGGATTCTGAAATACGATTCTACAATTATATAATAATCTGGTATACGTTATTGTACTGTACACATTAAATCAGTGATATAGAAATTTAGATTTTCATTGAAGTTGTCAGTACTTTTTTTTCTAAGCATTAATATTTTATTCAAAACAGAATAACATGCATAAAAGTTAACAAGCAATATTCTAAAAGGTGACAAAAAGCTATAAGAAAATCATGAAAAGAAAGAAGTAAAGCGAAAAAGAAAGCCGTCAAGGAAAAGTTCTGACTGATTGCTCGATCTCTGATCGGCCAACAGAGGCAGCATTTCGCTTGATGATTGCTTGCGCACTTGCCCGAACAAGTGAGATGGAGATTCTGCCACATATAGAAAATATCACATCTCTGAATGCCGCTCATGTTTGTGTCGACAGTCTGCGACTAAGGCGAGTGATAAAATGGGTGGCTTCGTCTCCAAGGGCACCATATGCTGTTAGAGCAAATGGGAGACATCCATCCCAACTCGCGGCGTTTTTCTCCGTTATTGCTCCGCTTTCTGTCCTCAGCTGTGGCTGTCACATGTTGGACTGTTAGGCTCGCTCCTGTTATGTTCCTGTGGTTGAGTGGGTGCGTAACAGTCACATCCACGGCCGCTGGCTTGCCGAGAGACCAATCAGGTATGCAAATGTCAGCTGGGCGCGTTTCCGGATTAAGCTGACCAAGTCCATTCCCCCTCTCGAGTTGGGGTCGTAGTAAAGCACGTCTACAGGAATCGTAAAGGACGTTTCGTATGTTGTTGTGCCGTGTTACTACATCTTCTCCTTTGTTGCATGTCAGAGCATGTTGTCCATATGGGTCTAGAACCGAGGGGTGATATGGACATTCAATTGCCTCATTTAGCTCCAAGCCAAGCCACCACTTTAAGGCTACCGACATCTCGTTTGGCTCTAGTACTAGACCGAAACCAGATGATGGAGCCACTCTTAACCAATCTGCAGCTGTGAGGCTGAGACATTCTCCATTTGTGCTTTTGTTGCCGCTGTAGCGTTGACTAGTAAAGCTCGCTTGGATTCATCATCAATCTTTGCAGAGAGTATATGCTGTCGAAGCTTTTGATAAAATGAAAAATTAGCCAGTATTTTAGCTAATTAGAATGGATCCAGGAAAAGAAAATAAGGTACAGGAATGAGTGAAATAAATAGGATTACATGAGTAGCAATTGAAATGATATCTAATATTGAAGTTGGTATATGAGTTGTCTTCCATTCGGAATTTTAGTTCCTTTCCAGTTATAATATGGTCGCAACATTTACATTTTGAGATATTGCATTTTTTGTCATTATTGTATTGATTTACCGTTCTAAGAATTTGCAGAAGAGAATTACTTTGTCTGAAAAATTTGATTATTCTTAAGTTCATAAAATGATGTATGAAATGAAGACCGGGAGCAACAGGATTAATTAACAAACATTTACTGGGAGTAGACATGTTCATTCTTTTTATCGATGAAGGTTTTGCCTGCTTCGCTCAATACACTTTCTACCTGTGCAAATATCTATTATGGATGTCAGTCATATTAGATTAAAACATTTAGGAAAGCCAAAGTTAAGTTGTGGCTGGATCTTATAGTCGAAATATACACTAAAAGCCAAAAGACTTGTCGCACATACAATGTTAACTAATGCGCAAGGGTGACAAGTCTTTTGGCTTTTAGTGTACAGTTAAATATAAACAATTATAACTTAAATTGGCTTTCCAAATTTTTAAGTCTAGTACACTTTCTACCGGAGCATTTCACCGCAGTGACTGCAAGTAGAGCCAGTGCGGCTTTGCTGACAGTAGCAATAGCTGACCAAGTTCTCTGGTGCATATTCCACCAATACAGATTCCTGGTTTGCATAGCAGCCTATATGTGACATACGAGGGGTGATTGAAAAGTTCGCGGCCCGATATAGAAAAAGGCATATTTCGCATACGATACATATTTATTTTTCGACATAATCGCCCCTACAATCAACGCACTTAGCCCAACGGTACTGCAATGCGCGGATCCCTTGCTCATAGAAGTGTGAGTCTTTGGAGTCCAGATACTCCTCAACAGCCTCCATGACGTCACTGTTGGATGCGAAGTGCTGACCACTGAGCTCCAATTTCATTTTTGGGAAGAGATGAAAGTCCGATGGTGCCAGATCAGGAGAATAGGGTGGATGGGAAATGATGTCAAACCCACAACCTTGGATGGCAGACATGGCGGTAGCGGAGGTGTGAGCAGGCGCATTGTCTTGATGGAAGAGCACGCCTTTCGTGAGCTTCCCTCTCCGCTTGATCTTGATCTGCACTCGTAACTGCTGCAACAAATGAACGTAGTACTCGCCAGTAATTGTCCGACCAGTCTCTAGGAAGTCCAACAACAAAACTCCCTTCGAATCCCAAAAAATGGAGGCCATGACCTTTCCCGCGGACCTGGTGACCTTGCCTTTCCGCGGAAGTAGTAAGCAAGTGACAAACACTCGACCGGCGCCCCCCCCCCTCTGGAACGACAGAGTGTCGTGGTGTGCCGGCCAGGTGGGTCCACGTTCACAAACTCTTCGCTGACTCCCCCCCCCCTGGAACGACAGAGTGTCGTGGTGGACTTGGGCGACCGCCAGGATTAGTCTTGAGGCTATAGGGTGTGATGTTTTTCGTGCAATCTGCTGAATGTTGGGTTGTAAAATGGGCTGTTTCGAGTGGAAGGAGTGGTCGAATGAGAAAACGGAGGCCGGATTCGGATTCAGCGTGAAATTCTGCATCGGTATGGTGAATTTGAACGCAATCGGAGAGAAAAAATTTTCGCTGACGTCCCCCCCCTCTGGACAGCTCGCTTCGATTTTGGCTTCCAGTTGACGGATTTTGTCGTGCCATAGCTCGTTTGAAAGCTAAGAGTGAGACAAATTCACAGAAAGAATCGGCTTGTTCCTATCTGTCTTCGTTTAGATGTGAGACGCCATTTAAGATTTTGGGACATTGGCGAAAAACGACAGAGTTAGAATTTGGGACGTTTTGGGCTGTAGTTTCAAAACGAAGCATCGGATTGGAAAACGGATTTCAGATTTGGAATCAGCGTGAAATTCTCTATCTGTATGGTGAGTTTCAAGGCAATCGGCGAGAAAAAATTTTCAACATTTTTCGAAAAAACGACAGAGTTAGAATTTGGGACGTTTTGGTGTGTAGCGCCCAAACGAAGCATCGGATGAGAAAACGGAGGCCAGATTCGGATTCAGCGTGAAATTCTGCATCGGTATGGTGAATTTGAACGCCATCGGAGAGAAAAAATTTTCGCTGACGTCCCCCCCCTCTGGACAGCTCGCTTCGATTTTGGCTTCCAGTTGACGGATTTAGTCGTGCCATAGCTCGTTTGAAAGCTAAGAGTGAGACAAATTCACAGAAAGAATCGGCTTGTTCCTATCTGTCTTCGTTTAGATGTGAGACGCCATTTAAGATTTTGGGACATTGGCGAAAAACGACAGAGTTAGAATTTGGGACGTTTTGGGCTGTAGTTTCAAAACGAAGCATCGGATTGGAAAACGGATTTCAGATTTGGAATCAGCGTGAAATTCTCTATCTGTATGGTGAGTTTCAAGGCAATCGGCGAGAAAAAATTTTCAACATTTTTCGAAAAAACGACAGAGTTAGAATTTGGGACGTTTTGGTGTGTAGCGCCCAAACGAAGCATCGGATGAGAAAACGGAGGCCAGATTCGGATTCAGCGTGAAATTCTGCATCGGTATGGTGAATTTGAACGCCATCGGAGAGAAAAAATTTTCGCTGACGTCCCCCCCCCCTCTGGACAGCTCGCTTCGATTTCGGCTTCCAGTGGACGGATTTTGTCGTGCAATAGCTCGTTTGAAAGCTAAGAGTGAGACAAATTCACAGAAAGAATCGGCTTGTTCCTATCTGTCTTCGTTTAGATGTGAGACGCCATTTAAGATTTTGGAATCAGCTTGATGTTATTGTCCAATGAGGATCATCATCCAATGAGAATCAAGCATTTCTTTATAAATAGCGAGCCTTCCACAGTGAGAATCATTCCATCGTTGAATCACACGAGTGACGGACGCATATTTTCTCTCTCTATTTTATTCTATTATCCAACTAAAATGGTAAGTCGCTACTTTCCTCCCTCTCCTCCCTTGAACGTAAACTTAATACAATCTTTTTTTATTTTCAGGCATCTACTCCATCTGCTACACTAGTAGGACAAAATGGCGGTCAAACGTTACAAGGTTCGCTACGGTCAGATCATCTACAACTGAGGCCAGTGGAAGAAACAACCAAGGTACATAATCCTACACCGCTACAGCGTAAATTTAAACAAGTCTTGCGTTATGACGATCATAGCGTAGTACTCCAAACGGGAATGCTCCCTTCCACGGATGTCAAGATAATGCGCAATCAGTATGGGGACTACATACTGATCCCCGTGAGTCCGTACATTCGCCACCAACTTGATATTATTGAGGAGTATGTGACATTAAATATGGACATTCCTACTCCTCTTGCTCAAGAGTGGAGGGCGAGAGATGACAAGGATACTCCCTATAGAAAGATTTGGGATGGTAATCACATTTGCCTACCGGTATCACATTGGTGTACTTACTATAAGAAGGAGGGAGATCAATCAATACCCATCAGATGTGATGAGCTCGGAGAAGGTACTTGGGATATCCTTTTCAAAGTGAATGGGCTATATTATGGTCGACACAAGGATAATGAAATAGCCTCTCTCTCCATGCATATGGAATCCATCCTATATATTCCAAAACCACCCAACGTGGACGACATAATTGATCAAATCCTTAACAGCAGTGGTACGAAGCGCAAGTCGGAGAAGAATGCTGCATCAAAACGCAAATCAAAGAAGGAGAATTACTAGTCCTTTCCTAACTCTACCCTATGACAATTCGCTTATGTGCTTTGAGTGTCGTAGACGTGGCCTTATTAGATACATTTTACTTCTTCGTTGCCATCATATCATTTGTGTATTTTGTCGTGAAAAGCATCGATGTAATTCTTCATTTTGTAATATGTTATAGAACGTTTCCTTAGATGTGTAAATTTCCGTTTTAGGCTTCTATCATCATTTTTATGGATTGTGAGGGTGAACCTGTACAGGAGCTCAGTGCTATTGCTATGAACAATTGGACATATCAGATTGTCAGTGTCTATCATCAACATGCCAACTGCAATCCCAATGTTGATCAATGGGCGAGAAAACACATTCATGGACTTAATCTGAAATATTTGCAAGACTATGGCTTTTCTTGTGAGAGTGCTCTTCTTATTGACTTTAAACGATGGTTAGCTGCTTTCAATGTTATACGCATCTTTTGTAATAATCCTGGTAAGGAGAGGAAAGTATTTCCCAATCTAATCATTGATGATATTTTGCTCCCGCCTTGGGATAGTAGAGTGAATCAACACTACCATGAAGTCACTAAACGTTTTAAGGATTTGTGTGTTCCTATTTTGTCTATTCGTTGTAGTAGCTACGTTCATAACCAATGCTTCTTTCCTCCTTACCTCAACACTGCCAAAGTCCTGTATGGTTATCATTGCTCGCTGTATGATAGTTACCAGCTGTATCTATTTTATCTCTTTCAAACCATTGATTTATAATGCATGCTTGTTATAGTGATTCAATAAATGTTACTATGAGAAGAGTTGTTGTTTTCATGCAATGGATGGGTTAGATAAAGGGCGATCATGTCTTTCTCAAACGACTGCGGAACATTACATTTTTATAGGCAAAGTTTAAAAGGAGCTGTTCAAGATTATGTGATAAATTTTCATAAAGATGAGACCGACATCGAAGCAGTGGTCGATGATGCTAGCACTCTATTTCTAGAGTTAATGAATACATTCTCTGATAGCATTATCATGGCGCGATTAGTTGCGAAAATTAAGTCTAGTCATTTTGGAAAGGAAGAGGTGGAAAGTCGCTCTTTCCATTTTGCTTCTTATTCAATGGAAGTGGTAGATCACCCCGAAGAATTTTTTAAAAGACATCATAAAAATTGCTGAACGCCTTAACGCATTTAACCATCATGGTAGCAGTCTAGTGATTGAAGCGATTTCAGATATTCACATTCAACTTTCCATAAAGAAAAATTGAAAATGCAGTGGTACTTGATTGTAGCACAACTGGTTTTCGAGCTATGTCTGCTCACTCTCGAAGTATATTCCTTCTGTACATGCGTCTATTATTTAGAAAAGACTAGCAAATTCATATCTTCAAAAAGACTTGCTATAGACATCAGTAACGGTGAAACTATGTGTTGCGATGTATGTAAGCGAAAGGATGGAAATGAAAAGCGCATCTTCAAGAGATGTAAGCATGCTTTTTGTCGACGCTGTTTCATACGTAATTGCATTCAACTTTGCCAATGTAACCACTGTGATATTGCTCATTTCGAGTGTCACTTATGTCGCAATAGTTAGTACCTATGCAAATGTGGTAAAGATAGGTTTTAGCAAAGACTAACACGGAAAATGGCGAAACGTAAAATGACGAAACGTAAAAGTCAAAAGTTTTCTTCAGCCATTCAAGCTCTCCGACGAATGAAAGCAAATCAGCGATACAATGCTATACGACATGCTAACGATAAATTCATTTGTGAAATTATTTCTCATGTGAGGAAGTTGAGGACGAAGAAATTAGCGCCAAAACAACGAAAGTTACTTAAGCGATATGCTACGAAATTGCGTTTCATCTCCAATCCTAAAGTCACCCATCAAAGAAAGAGGAAATCTCTAACACAAAAGGGCGGTTTCCTTTCAGCAATACTTCCAATGATAGCTCCTGCCGTGGGCAACCTATTGGGTAATATCTTTGGCTCTAAGCGTTAATTATGCAAATGTTGAGTCTCAAAGTAATAAAATGGATTTCAGACTTCAATGTGATAAAGTTCTGACTGTATCAGGTCCATCTCATGCAGGTAAAACTGTTTTCACGCTGAATTTATTGGATAAAAGAAGGGAGTTGTTTAAAGAACCTATCAATCGAGTGATTTGGTGTTATGGTATTTATCAACCGTCGCTGTTTCAGGAATTGCAAAGTCGCAACTTTATTCGACATGAAGGAATTATTCCAGTGGATAAACTTCAGTCTAATGATGTTGTTGTATTGGATGATTTATTAAAAGAAAGTAAGAATTCAAAAGATGTTACAGATATGTTCACTCGCGCAGCACATCATAAAAGGTGCTTTATCATCTATATCACACAAAATCTGTTTCCTGATGGAAAAGAAGCTCGTACACGAAACCTGAATGCACACTATTATGCTATTTTCAAGAATCCGCGAGATAAAAGTCAATTTGAAATTTTAGCGCGACAAGTTGCACCCAGAGGATCAAAAGCCTTAATTGAAATTTTTCAAGCAGCTACTGAAAAACCATACGGTTACTTATTCATTGACTTTACGCAAGAGTGTCCGGAAGAATTTAGATTTCGGAGTGATATTTTGAAAACTCCCATGATTATCTACAAACTATGAGTTCTTATTCTCGCATGATTGTTATTCCTCAGGATGAATATGTACAATTGACTGCCATGCAGCAAGTAAAGCAACCTCTTGCAAATCAAATGTATAGGAAAGAAATAGATTATCAGCAAAATGTTCACATCAAAGATCCACATCGTGCTGTATTATTACAATCGGAAACTGTTGAGCAATTAAAAAACTTGAAGAATAAGATGCGTGACTCTGTATCGACTGCTACACCTTTAGCATCTCGCGCACATGCCATATCTCTTTTCAATAGTATTGAACCCCATCTCAATGTAAATGATAGAGGAGAAATCATTACAGATGAAAAGAAAGTGATTGATGCTTCACGTTATGAAGACTTGATTCAGTATGCGACACGTAGAAAGCGCCGTCAGGGCTATGTTCCACCTGGTTGGTCATACTTTCTTAAACTATTGAAAAAGCATAATGTGTCAAAATTTGCTTTGAATAATGAGACATTGAAAGAACTTGATTCAACAGTGGCTACTGCTCCAATGCTTCAGACGATGAAAATGCCAACAAATTGGTTTAAGTCGTCACCTGCTACATCCCCTCCCACACTCACTAAGCAAACAAGAGGAAGAACTCGACGTAGATCTACATCACCACTAAAACTAGTAAAAGGAAAACGTAAAACAGCTCCTCCCAGGAAATACATGTTCTCAGACTATTAATATGAAGCAGATGTGTTGCTTGCCATGTAATGAGCCACCAGAGGTGAATGTCGTTGTCAGTTGCACTTGCTGCGCCAGCTCTCATAATGAAACCCCTAAGCAATGTGAACACGATCGCAAAACCGCTAAAGCTAAATGCTGTAGTTGTTGTAAATGTAGAAAGGCAAGAAAACAAAAAGATGAGAAGGAGGAAAAAGAGTCAGTCGTCATCGACTGAACGTTTGAAGTCAATCTATTATGATGTAAAACATCCGGCAGGATTTGCATCGATCAAGAAATTATCAAAAGCGAGTGGTCTTCCGCAATCACAAGTGAAACGATGGTTAAAGGGTCAGGCTACCTATACACTCCACAAACAAGCGAAAAAGAAGTATCGCACCCGCCATTATATTGTTCATGACATCGATGAACAGTGGCAAGCATATTTGTGCGATGTCGCCTCCATTTCAAAACATAACTCGGGCAATAATTTTATTTTAACCGTCATTGATATTTTCTCGCGTTATGCGTGGGCTCAACCTTTAAAAACTAAAGAAGGGAAAGGAGTAGCAAAAGCATTCCAAACAATTTTTCGAGAAGGTCGGATTCCAAAAAGAATTCAGAGTGATCAATGAAAAGAGTTTGAAAATCAGCATGTGCGAAGATTATTTGAGAGGCATGACATTGAGTTGTTTAGTGTAAAGAGTGCTTATAAAGCTGCACTCGTTGAACGTTTTAATCGCACATTAAAAAATCGCTTGTGGCGACATTTTACTGCCAACTTGACACAAAATTGGACAAAGGTTCTACAAGATACACTCCATGCCTACAATCACTCTATCCATCGTTCTATTGGACTCAGACCAGTAGATGTAAATGCTGACAATGTAGATAAAGTGCGCGAATCATTCCAACGTAAACGCACTCATGTGAAAAGTGATGTGAAAATTGGCGATAAAGTTCGTATCTCAAAAGTGAAGTGTTTTTGCTAAAGGGTACCTTCCGAATTGGAAAGAGGAGGTATTTACAGTATCAAGGATTAATCAAAAAGACTCTCCGACCACCTACAAGTTGAAAGATTACGATAATGAAGAAATTGAGGGTAGCTTTTACCGCGATGAGATTGAGGTAGTCACTGAAAGTGAAACATATTTGTTAGAGAAAATCATTCGATGTAAAAAGCGGCAAGGTGAAGAATGGTGTCTTGTTAAATGGACTGGTTGTCCTTCAAGTATGAACTCTTGGATGCGTCGTGCCGACATCTTTCATCTAAGTGATCGACAGTGATTCATGCAAAGTTGTAACTAACAATGTTTAGGGTTTGAGCTATGAATCCAACTGCCTCATTTTATTCACGACCCTCCTATGTAAGTGGTGGAGGACAAATTTACATCGGCGCTCGCCGCCAACGTGGAGGTAGCATACTTGGTGCACTGAAATCTGTTGTAGCACCTCTCATATCCAATGTCGGTAGATCTTTAAAACGAAATGTTTTAAGTAATGCCGTTGGCTTTGCTGGTGATGTTGCTAGTGATCTTTCCAGAGGTAGAAGTTTTAAGAGCAGTTTGTTGAATCGTGGGAAGGAACGCGGTTTAAAAACATTGAAGCAGACCTTTGCTGGTATTACTCAAGGAAAGAAATCACCTAAACGAATGAATAAAGGAAGGAGGAAACATCGCGGAGCTGGTAAGGTACGATCTTCAGTCAAAAGGCATTCACGCAAACGTCGTATAGGCTCTAATCATTCATCAGGCGCTAAACGACGACGCTGCTATAACTTCTAATCATGGAGTGTAAAACTTCCGGTTTTTGTTTGTTTGATCAACAAGCCATACAGACAGATATTCTTAGTTCAAGTATTGTAGATTATCATCCTCGAACAGCTGAGAATGCTGGCCCCATTGAATTTGTTATTCCTGGTGGTAGTGATGACTACATAGATTTGAGTTATGCGATGGTTGATTTGAGGTTTAGAATTCAGCAAGCAGATGGAACTGCTATTGACGATACACATAAAGTTGGACTGAACAATTTACCATTGACTACATTACTTCGCAATGTTTCTCTAACGATTGGAGAGCAGCAAGTGGAAGGGGGTCAAAGCGATTATCCCTATAAATCATATTTCAATCATGTATCACAGTTTCATCCAGCAGCACAAAAAAGTCATATGGAAGCCATGGGATGGTACAGAGATGAAGCAGGAAAATTTGATGTTGAAACAAACAGTGGCTTTGTAAAGCGATCTGCTATGATTAAAGATAGTAAAGTATGTCAGCTATATGGTCCGCTGAATTTAGACTTCTTTAGACAGTCAAAGTTTTTACTCTGTAATACCAGCATGCGACTCAAGCTGACATTGAATAAGCCTGAATGTGCGCTGAATGCATTTGCTAAAGTTGACAAATTTAGAATTCATGTGGAAGATATTGCACTTTACATTCGTCGAGTAGTACCGAATCCAAGTGTCATTAGAGGACATGCTGAAGGTCTTAACCGCCAAAATGCCATTTACCCCGTTCAGCATACAAAGCTTCTCACCTTTACAATTCCGAAAGATCAAAAGAGTTTCATGAAAGATGGCCTCTTTCCATCGGAAGCACCGAAGCTCCTCATGGTGGCAATGGTTGAAAATGATGCATTTAATGGTAATATAAAGAAGAATCCTTTCAATTTTAAACACAATCAGTTAAGTGATATTGCTTTACGTGTAAATGGTGTGAGTCATCCTGGTCCACCCTACAAACCAGATTTTGCTTCGGATCAATTTATGCGCAGTTATGTTGATTTTATGGATGTCTTTGGCTTTTACAATACGGATGATACCAACGGACTGACTATGAAAGAGTTTAAGAGTGGATATACTATTTATGCATTTGATTTGACTGCTGACAGCGATATTAGTGCACCCTATCGTCAAGCGAACGTGCCTCATAATATTCGTTTGGATTTGACGTTCAAAAGAACACTACCTGAGACGATCAATGTATTAATTTATGCAGTCTTCGATTCAAATATTGAAATTACAAAGTATCGTGACGTGATTCTTCAGTATAATCGTTAATGAGTTGGTTGACTGCTGACGATATTAAGACTAAAGTGCAGCGTAATGCAGACGAAGCGACGTTGAAAGCTCTCGATAATGTCTATTCACTCGATACCTTACCACCTGCAGTAAATCACTATCCCATCTTTATTGTGCTAAACACTCATTCGCAGAATTTAGGCGGTGAGCATTGGAAAGCGATCTTTATTGGAGAAGACCGACGTGGTGAACTATTTGACTCTCTTGCTCAACCTCCAAATATACCAACACAGCAGTGGTTGAGAAAACATACGCGTCAATATCAGCGAAATGAACGCATACTACAACATCCACTTTCATCAACGTGTGGTGCTTTTGTACTGTACTTCATCTTAAAACGTTTACATGTATCTCGATTTGCATCTATTATTCAAAACTTTTCATGTAATCCATCCTCTAATGAAAAAATGATTTGTAAGTTCTATCATGATTTGAAATAAAAACATCATGTTGGAAAAATTGTTTTTTATTTTACAATCCGCTGGGTACGTACATACTCAATGAGATAGTCTAGGATCACATTTGCTTGTACATGAGATTTTAGTCCAGTAATGATCACTTTACTATTATGCAAGATTGCCGCATGCACAGGTAACCAACAACTAATGAGAGCTGCAGGAAAAAGTTCGGGTTCATAACACAAATTGTAACTGCTGGTACGAATCTTCAAAAATGATACACTTTCACTCAATTGAGTAGAGATCACCATATTGTCCACAGTCAGATTCGACATCACACACCTCTCCCTCTTCCATATCCGACGTAGTAGTCTCTGTAGCTCTAAGCGCATTGACTGCGCCGATGAATGAGAAAGGGCGCCGAGAATCTGTACAGTCCCATTTTGGAAGAGTTGAAGATTCCGTGAATTGTTCATCTTCACCACTAACATTTGAGGACGGCCCGGGTAATACTTGCTGTTTGGAAGGTGTTGGTGTAATGTTGTGAGATCGATTTTGGTGTAGAGTCTGAAGCGACGGAGAATGTTGACGATGGTGTAGCGATGGCGCTTCATGATGAAAGAATGAGTAAATTGAGCGATTCACCTTCCTTTTATACTTTTCCCAACTACCTTGATGAAATGTGAAGTTAGTATGAAGTTGGGAATGATAGAGTTGAATTCGCCGATTGTTGACGCGCAGCCAGATGCGATTTCCAATACGTGAATGTCTTTTCATATAGAAGTATTTCATATCCTTCATGATATGATGTAGAGATTGAAAATGACGATAAGATAAAGCAAACTCTCTTCTCACATTTCCAGTTGAATCTTTGAAATAGACGTTTTGATCATGATCCGTTTCAATACGTTGTAGGGAATCTAATTTCCAAGTCATGATGTGTGGTAGTCATGTCTGATTAAGATTTGCATAGTAGGGCGATGAACTCACGACGAATAAATGTCATGATGGAGCGATGTATGTATTTTCTATACTTCTCCCAATTGTATTTGCGAAATGAGAAACAGTTTGCGGAATGAGAATGGTAGATTTGAATTTCATTTCTGTAATGTTGAAGCCAAACTTGATCACCCAAGGAGATGAATCTTAATGTTTCAAATATTCCAAATCCCTCATGATATCATTGAGGTTGACAAATTGTCGCCATGTTAATGTAATACCTCTTGATGTATGACCATGAGAATTTTTGAAATGTACGTTTCCATCACGATCAACTCTGATATATTGTAGAGAGTCCAAAATCCAAGTCTTCATGATGTTATGCAAAGTCGCAGATCAGCAATATAAAAATGTCGTTTTATCATATTTTGCTTAGCAATGCGGCTACAAAGAGATTTGCTAGTAATCGAGCCGCACTCTTTTCTACTCCCATTGATCATGTACAACAGCTAAATGGAAATTGGGAAGTGGGTGTCACTCAACTTGTTTATAGCAACTGTGTCTATACTTTTGATCATGAGGTGATGACTATTAATATGAGACGTACAGCTGCTTATCAATGTGAAAAGGGGTGCCGAGTATACATTCCACAGTGGCCAAAGAAAGATCTCTTATCATGTAAAAAGTTTATATATGATTTCTTGAATAAAGCGTGTAAACATATCATCCAATTTACTCCTCACAATGATGATTATAATTATGTACATCATGTAGTTGAGAAAGATTGGATTGTTGGTTTAAGTCCAAGTTTAAGAAATGATTTAGGTTACCTCGCTAGCGCCTTGACAAGCTATGATAATTTTAACGTTAATTACCACATAAGTGGTCATAAACAGTTAATATATCGAGAGGAAGCTTATTATGTAGATCTTATTCCAAGAAATGAGAAGACGTTGGTGAAGAAGATTGTGATTAAGCCAAGAAAGACAAACATGACTCCTGAAACATTATTGAAGAAATTTAATTATCTCCTTCGAGTTGATGGTAAACAAGTGGCAACATTGACTTATATTAAATCATCTAATCATATTGCAATAAGCAAATTAAATGATGATGATCTAGTATTAGTTTCTTCAAAAGATTTTCATCAGTTCTTACGACATCGTTCTGCAGCTGTTCATGGAAAATCTGATATGCAACATTTACCATGTGAAAGGTCAAATCAATTTGATACAGAATGGTCCGTATCTTTATACAGAAAGTGTGTAGAGCCTTTAGGTGGTATCTTACATGAAACAAGATTGTTGATGCCTCGCATTATTACTTCGGTTAAATTGGTTGTAGATTATTTAAATGAAGTGATTAATGACCAACATATTTCATTTTCTGAAAAAGAAGGTACTTTGTCTCTCACTATAAGTGGAAAAGGTATTGAACTAATTATGGATAAAACTCTAATGGACATTTTGGGTTTTGATCAAAATATCTTTAAAAGTAGTACTGTAACCAAAGCTAGCACAGACATGTCGCTATCGCGTCGTATTAACTATTTTCAGATATATTCCAATATTGGTGAAGATGTACGTGTGGGAGATGTTGAAGCTCCATTGCTAGCAATGATACCATACCAGCCAAAAAGCTGCAGTATTTTATCTGAGCATACTTTCAAGAAAGTGCATTATACAAAGCTGAAATCAAACTACATCCCACAAATTGATATTGCAATTTATGACGATGCTGGTGCGTTGATTCCTTTTCATAAAGATGCTGTGACAAGTATCACACTCCATTTCCGAATGAAGAGTTAATGGAAAAGTATGCTAATATATTTTTCCAATGTGAATAATATGGAAAGTGAAAATAAGGACTCGTTTCTAATCTACTTACCCAGTAATGCTTCTATAAATAAATTTCCCAAAAATAAACCATCAGACTATCGAGTAGAATTAAATCGTCCACTACATTTAGAAGGTGAATGGGAGGTTGGCGTTTCTAGTATTTGCTATGATAGCAATATTCAGAATGTGAATGATTTGGAAGAAATGATATTGACTCCTCGCACCCATGATGGAATAACGATGAATAATACATTTCAGTTCCCATACAATTTAACATCAGATGGGAAGTGGAACTATGAATGGATTCAGATAAAATCAGATTCTTATGAACCATTTGGGAATGAGAAAATTATTAAGGCATTCAACAGTGGTAATACTTCCATCATGAAGAATAAAAATCAGAAAGCTTATGAGTTTACTATCTATCATTGGAGTGGGAGACGGTTCCTTCGCTTTCATTCTTTTACTAAAGGTCTTACACTGAGGTTGGATAATGAATTCTATCCACATCTTGGTTTTGGTCATGGACTACATCTAACATCAATTACTACTGCAAATGTTAAAAAAGTTTATTCAAATCGAATCAACAAATTTCATTATAGATTTAAAATATTTGATGAAGATGTTGTAGAATGCGAAGAACGCATCATTTTGAAAAAGCGTGGTGTTCAACCTTTATCACTTATTGAGTTAGTAAAACGATGGAATGAGACTGTGGGTAAGAAGTATGGAGAGAAAATTATGGCGAACAAAAATAAGTTGGTTATTCAGAAATATAATGACAAACTTACAGTTTATTTCTCTCCAACCTTGCGTCATTTTGTAAGACATTATACACCTATTATTGGAAGCGGTGTGGTGTATGCTTCTCATGAATATCACACTAAAGCTGATTCAGTTAATGATGAATGGTGGGTGGACATCTATGGCGATCGCATCAAGAAAATTTACCAGTCTTATGAAGAATCTAAAGTTGCTATCAATATGATGCCGCGTCGATATCATACAGTTGAAAGCTTCATTCATGTAGTAAATCCTTATATACAACAGAAGTTGAAGCATGTGATGAAAAGTAAATATGATGTAAAGACACACCACATTTCGTTTTCAATTGAAAATCAACTCGTTGTTCTGAAACTGGGTGATGACATTCAATGTCAATTGAGTAAAAATTTGAAAAAACTCTGGTTTTTCAATGCTACAAACAGTGTTTGCTGCTGCGCATACGATTGGCATAGAAACACCAATGACACTTGATAAACATGAACAGCACCTTTACATTCAAAGTGATTTGATTCTACCTATTTCTGTTGGTGAGAAAAAAGAATACATTTTACGTGATTTCATTCATGATAAAGACGCTTCATATGGAATAGTCGAGAAGATGTTTGAATCTATTTTCTATCATCCCGTCGTCAAACAAACTATACCCTCTATTGCTATCAAAATTACCAATGGTTTACAAGAGTGCATCCATGTGAAAGATACTAAATCCCTCGTAACTTTAGTGTTTCGGAAAACAAAGTGAAGTCTTTATACAACATTTATTGAAATATGTACATGAATGTGAAGCAATAGACTTTATACAACATCCACTGAAAATATATACATGAGCGCACTTCAATAAACATTGCTATATACAAAAAGTCTTTTTACTTCGTGAAGGGTGGAAATATACAGGGATAGGAAAAATGTCTTTCAGTGGAAAAGTCATCACATGGGGAATGTACAGATGTGGACACATATTCACAAGGAAAAAACAATCTCATGCGATACATAAAACAACAATGTTTATCTACAGAAATCAAAATCAAAATACTAAGTTAAGGATGATTATGCTAAGACGTCTCCTGAATGTGGTAGTGTGGGTTTAATTCTTTTGGGTGGTGGTATGCCTGTATCAGGATGTCCATGTGGAAGAGATATGTTATGTCCTATCAAACACCTCTTATCCTCCCATGCTGAAAGCGCCCGTTTCTTAAAAGTATAAGTTTTGATCTCATGCGACTTAGATTTTAAGATTGTCATATTGACAAACGTTATATTTTTATTTCTATAGGCTCCCTTGAAATTCTTATGTTTCATGTTTTGCACAATGGATTTTGATATGCCTTTAGCGCGCTTAATGCTATCATCACTATCCTTTAATTTCATAGAATACATTTGAGGGCGGAGGAGAATCATTTCAGCTATCTCCTTCCCTGCTGTTTCATCCTTAAAACAACCAAGTTTGGCCTTATTTTTGATGGAGTATAGTGGATGATCAGCAGGATAATTTGATGTATCAAAATATCTTTCTAAAGATTTTCCTACTTCATTAAAATTTAAATCTTTTTGAGTGGCAATACCTAAAAAGAAACTATCTGTGTCACCACCCAACAAACGAACCTCTTTTACGAGAGGACACGGTTTTAGTATTTTATAGAAGAGTTGATACATTTCAAGCTTGGAGTAATCTAGAACAGCTTGACCAATATAGATGGGTTTGCACAACTCAACTTTAGATTTTATCATTTTAATACCTACAAGATCCTCATCGATTATGTCTCTATCGATGAATAGAGGTGATGAGGTCAATTTGTGATACTTTTGATCATCATTAACTAGTTTGTAGTTTACGCGCTTTCTAACATCCTCCATCGTCTTACCAAATAGACTGTTGTTCTTATATTTATAAAAATCTTTTTCAAAGTTATTTTGGGCTAGTGCACGTTTCTGGCTGTTACTATCTATGTAGGGTTTGAGGAAGGCTTTCTGTCTAAATTTAATAATGCGGTGAACTCTTTTTAAAATCATGCCCATTTCTAAATAAAATTTTAAGATGCTAAAGTGGACTAGATAGTTTTCTTTATCATATTGAGTGAGCAAAAGTTTGCGGCAAGGCTTATACTTGGGTTGTCCACATGATTCTAAATCTTTATGAAATTGTTTCATAAAGTCGGAAAACATATCTTTACTCACTTCACCTGATTCGGGTGCGAGTGGAAAATCTACGGTTTTATGTTTAATATTATTTGGATAGATTAGATCTATCTCAAAATAATATCCCCAAGCACCTTCATCTGGAATTGCTAGTATGTTGGAAGGGTTGGAGAAATGTTGAATTTCACTATCATCTAACCAGCTAAACTCAGAGTGAGGTAGCGGTTTGGATAATGAACTACCATACAAATTATTTTGGTCATAATACTTAAGATGGGTATGATCATTACCTACTGTTTCAGATTTTAACCTATGTTTATTTACAAATGTGAGACCACCGCGAATTCCTCGCTCAAATAAATTATACATCTCTGGATCTTGTAAGAGATGAATGGTCTCACCAGTCATTTTAAAAGCAGACTTAAATGACATGGCTGGTAGACTGACAAAGTGGACGGGATCTAACTTATCTTCTTCTAATGCCACTCGTCGAAACTCCTGAAATACATCAGCCAGCAAAAACACATCTAACTTAAGGTAGGCAATCATATATTCACCAAATGTATGGCAGTCAAATTTTATCCATGCATCTTGTGCATGATCATAATCTTCGGTCTTACATTCTGCACCGCTCAAATCATTTTTAAATTTATCTATGGGCGGAAGAGAAGTCTCGCCGAGTTTACTAATTGCATCAAAATATGCATATGGAAAGACTCCTTTCCGTGTGATGACTTCATCGGTTAGATTTGGATATTGTTTCTTAAGATTTTGTGTTAGTGGAAGAGACTTTAGATTTTGTACGAGAGAGGCCAGTGATGCAGTCATAAATTGGTAGGAATCTAAAAATTTTATATCAAAATAGACCGTCTTATTTTCTTTAGTTTTATCGACAGGCACTTTTGCTGTCATGGCCATAAACTTCTCTCTCGTTTGTGCTATTACATCAAACTTCCACTCTTTCATTTGGCATAAACCTCCTTTTATTATCATATGGCTATCATAGCCCTTAAAATTATGGAAAATGACGGGTAATGTACGCCGCTTCATCCTCAGCGAAAAATTACATTTTGAACAGAGTGCGTTTCTAAATTTATCAGTGATGTGATCATGGTCGCGCACTTTCTTAATCTTATCATCATCAAATGTTTTCCTACATTTGGGGCAAACGTTGCAACTATCAAATTTTGCTTGATCATCTGCTGTCATATGCAATGATCTGCGATAGAGTTCACCATCATGTTTTTGTTGAAATTTTACAGCCTGTTCGAGGAATTGTAGGAATTGGTAAATACAATCCTAACCTTGCCAGACGCGCATTTTATTTTGCCTACTCCTAAAGTGATCATGCCATACTTCATAGCAGGAAATGGCTGCTGGTCGATGGATGTTATCATCGATATAACATTCGATGTCAGTATAGATGACACGAAGAGGACTTAGTTCATCGCCATTCTCTCTATATGAAAACTCCTCATCTTTGGGCATGCGTTCCATTTGCAGTTTACCTCGCTTACACCACTCATAATGAGTTTCAAATTTAGTTTTCCTCCTAAAGTGGCGAATACATCTGTCGCAGTAATATAACTCTCTACTAGAGTTTTCTAAGTGGTGGTATAAGCGAGAGATTTTGGGAATACCGCAGTAGTGCCATTCCTCACTATCATCCTGTTTTACTAATAACAGGTTTACTGTACGTTCATAACAACTCGAACGCGAGTTGTAGCGCACACCCTTCAATCCTTTTTCCCAAACATGGAGAACTATTTTAATGTTGTTCAATTTTTCAAATTTTTCTATATCTTTAATTTTCATATCGTCACTATTACAGTCATCGAAGTTTAATTCATTCTCCCACTGTTGATACTTACTCTTACGGTATCGGCTATACTGTACATCATTATAGTGGAGAATGGAGAGGACGGCATACTTAAAACATTGCGATTCGCAATCTACAGAAATGACTGCTGCTTTATTTCTTAAATTTTTCGGAAGTTTAAAGGAGCTTCGACCACTATGATTTCCTAATAAACTGATTTTAATCATGGCGGTCTCAATACCATCAAAAACGAGTCCACTATCACGCTCGTTAAATTTATCTATATTTAATTTTAACCCTTGGATATGAAAATTTATCCAAGACTCACAGTCTACAACCTCGGTTGCAGGAGAGGAGGGTATGTGAAACTCCAACCTCTCTATTATTTGTCCAGTATGGTGGTCGATTTTTACATATTTTATTTTGAGATAGATGAGCGCCTTCATTCTAAAATTGTCCAAATTGTTGAAGAGCGCTTCTATCAATGATGAATTTTGATGAAACCATTCCTCAAAGTTAGCAATGGTTTCTGAGGAGTCCATCTGGTAGTTCCTCACTAAATTATTTATGGACACTTCAGTGAGTCGGATAGAGGAGGTGCTGTTAGTATAACTATCGTCACTGTGTGTATGTCGAAGTCTATGTGAAGATAGTTCAAAATGTGACTCAAAAGACTGAATGCATAAATCGCAAGAAAAGGAGACATCGTTAACAGAATCATCCCTACCTTCGGAGATTGATGCTGACTTAGGTCTACAAACACCTCGCTTGATGTGTCGGATGAGATCACGCTTCCTCGTGAAGATGTGTCCACAGTCAGCACATTCCCGATCGTTGCATTCCCGCGGCAATGTTGATATGGACTCGCTCGAGATGGGACTGGTATCACCTGAAAGAGAAATCATTCTATCATCTCTGTTCAAGTCTCAGTGTATTGTTACAACCTACCTTGACTCAACAACTCTAAACTTTCCTCGAGAAGGGAGGGCGTTGGTGATGAAGTTGATGCCTGAAATTGAGGAAAATGCTATTAGCCACACGTTTGAGGGAGATGAGTGAAGAAATTTTCAACTTACCATTTCAATGAAATCAAGTTTAATGTTGATACTTCAACAAGATAGAGACTTCACTCAAATTTGGAATTCACTTGTACGCCTCAAATATAGAATTTGCCAGAGAACACTTCACTTATACGTCTCAAAGACAGAGTGAAATGACACGAATGTCACTTTGCATATATACTTTCATATTCATCATTCATTGGCTGTTCATTCTGATTGGTTGCTTGTTGATACTTAAGAATTAGAAAACATTTCAAAGTCATTTTTCACAGTCAACATGACAAGCCCTCCGACAACATCAAACACAAAATTCTCTTCTCCATGCTCAACACCAGAGGCGCTCGTTGCACCAAACGCTCCAACGAAGGGGAAGGTAGAGAAGGTGTACCGACTGGACAATATCAGAAAGTTATCATTACCAGCGGACGAGGAAGAGGAGAGTGTATGTGAGAAGGAGTGTCCCGACTTAACAGGCGTGAGGTGGAAGTATCTCCAGTACGATACTGACGATGTGATGGAGATCACCAGCACGAAATTCCTCCACCAATTATGGGAGTGGTACACCCCTAACTCCCAGCCACGAACTATGGCGGAGTGGGAGTATATTGACAAAGTGAGGCTCGCAGTGGAAGAACGATTAAAGCAACTGAACTGTTTTTGTTATCTATGTGAAGCCAGACTCTGGGACGATATTGACGATGAAGACCTTTTGAAATACATGGCATAATAAATTTTTATTTCGTATTATCTTTGCTTTCATACTGACTTACTTGAATGGGACTTCAGTGGATGATTTAATCATGTGTACTTTTTCATTTGGAAATAGTAGCACGCTTAGTCTAACTTGTAAATCTTATAACATTTCATATGGGCGATGATGGTAGATGAAATAGTGTTAAATAAAATTAAGATAGCTTACACTTCTGATACAGGGATAGCAATCGACTGCGATCCATGTGTAAAGAGCTTGTTAGATTGTAGAAGAGAGAAGTGTGTTATGTTGCGTGTGGGGCGTGAGTGTCCTCCCATTTCATTCCATTCATCAATTCGTCTCATTGATAGAGACAGGTAGAACTCATGGTTCTCATAACGTATGCAATGGAAAGTTTTAGGCAACCTTCGACAGTTGGCTAAATGTCGCCCTGGCGCGAATGCATACTACGTTGAGACAGAGGCAATCACTTGCAAACATGACGCAGAGAGGTTTAACAAGATTGACCATTGCCGAATGTCCCTTGCGGTATACATAGCTACGGGTTTCACCGCCGCCCTTTACAGGAACGCCCGTCGAAAGGAAGTATTACACCGAGCTTCATTTGCAACGTTCAAGTTGACTGATAGCAGATTCAACTTAATGATAGTATTCGCCAGTCCGAAGACTGCCCAGGGCAAACCGCGTGGAGGTTCTATCATGTCTTGCCCCATGGTGGCCCTTAAGAGAGCCGGTGGTTCGTTCTCGGGAGTAACGTCATCTTACACCCTACCGATTCTGCTGAGAGAGTCTTTGACTCTCTCTTTGGTAGCAGTGTCGACTTCAATGCTAGTTGGTATGTGAGTGGAGGGTGGAATGTAGCGCCATTCCATTGGATTGGCAACACTTGCTGTCATCGCATTGCCAATCCGAGCAAGATTGTTGTGGACTCTGTCTTGCTCCTCTAGCCTGACAAACTCCTCAAATAAATTTCGCGGCCTTAACTGCGGTCCGCGAGGAGAGTTGACTGCAGCGTTCGGTGTCTCCATGATTGAAATGAAATGAAATGAGAGGTAGTGGTTTATATACCCCTCTAATGTGATGTAACGTTCAAGTTGACTGATAGCAGATTCAACTTAATGATAGTATTCGCCAGTCTAAAGACTGCCCAGGGCAAACCGCGTGGAGGCTCTATCATGTCTTGCCCCATAGTGGACGATTATACGGTAGTGTTTCATTGAAAAGGGAAGATATGAATCATTTCATTTGTCTCATCAACGTTTATCATGGGAGCAATCATTGAAGGGACATCTAATGAATTACATTTCACTCTACTCCATATCATAAAGACTAACCTTTGTCGAATGGCTGAAGTACTCTGACCTGGTGAGAGAAAGCGTCACGTTGAGTATAAAGTCGAACGCCCAACATGAGCAACGGCTGAGAGGTTTCGGTCTAACAAACGACGAACAACCCGTGCAACACAATCCCTCTACGGCAGTACCCGCCGTCTTGAAGGAACGCTCGAGCAAAGGAGGTATTACAGCGATGATGTGCTTTATGAGCAGAAGTGAATCTCTTGATAGCAAGAGACTATTCAACTAGATAGCAAGTCAAAACAACCTGATAGCAGGACAAATGTATAGTCAGTAATTTACACTTAGTGAGGAATGATAGATTTGAGTGTAGTGAGTGGCATTCGATCCCGTCGACAGCCCGAAGGCCTTGTACTGATCACTAGGGAAGTGAGAGATCTTCCCCGATACCCGCTATTTACAGCTTAAGACATCATTGTCACTGCCCCGAAGTGGTAACAGCAACGCCGAGTCAAAGGTAGTGAACAGTAGCTGGGATCTAACCCCTCAAAGCTGCCTTAGACTTAGTTAAATTTGAAATCTGATAGCAGATTTGAACTCAACATACTTGAAAACCTTGAGGAAACATCCCAAGTTATTGCTTTGATCAGCTTGATAGCAAGCCGTAGAGAGCTTGATTCACCAGCGTTTTGCAATGGAGATGTTTAGAGGCCACCCATGACAAGATAGCTAAGACTCAACCGATTGGCGTTCAAAGTGCTACGTTGAGAGCTGTATCAAATGCCCAACATGAGACATGAGTTGTCCCAGCGGTTACGGTCTAAACTATGACACACTCCCTTGCCACACTTATCACTACGGCATCGTCCGCCGTCCCGAAGGAACACCCTGTCAGTGGAATATTACAGCAAAACTCTCCGTGTCTTGCTCGCCTTCAGTGAAAAGCCGCTTATACCATGAGAAGACTGTCTCAGACATCATTAAAAATGCTTTCATTGACTTCAGCAGGGTCGAAAACCCCAGAAAACCTCCAAAAATACTGAATTTAAAATTTTCAAGTTTTACCACTACTTATGAAATTTTATAAGTAGTCTATCACTTAGGGCAGGTCAATAGCGACCGAACCTTTTTTGAATCAAGTCAAACGGACTTGTAGAAGCAAAGTTACAAGCCTTTAAAGTTTTGGAGTCTTTTATGGCCTGGAGACGAAGGCCATCTCCTGGCGAACCTCTAAGTCTGACGCCTTAGCTGATATCAGCAATGAAATTTTCTAAGTCTGTTTCTTACAGAAACTCGGGATTTGGAATGTCCGAAGCTATCATCGGAGCTCAGAGAGACGACTTACCGTTGGCAATCTCTCGTCTGAATGACAAGTCTCTGTCGGTTCCCAGCTTATATAGTGTGTGGCGATCAGCTGATGACGTAATACCCATCATCCAAACACTTAAAACGCTTCTATCATCGATTCTGGAGGTCCGATTGAGCTGGAAATACTTCATTTCCATGTAGAATTTGACGCTCAATCCGAATCTGGCCTCCGTTTTCTCATCCGATGCTTCGTTTGGGCGCTACACATCAAAACGTCCCAAATTCTAACTCTGTCGTTTTTTCGAAAAATGTTGAAAATTTTTTCTCGCCGATTGCCTTGAAACTCACCATACAGATAGAGAATTTCACGCTGATTCCAAATCTGAAATCCGTTTTCCAATCCGATGCTTCGTTTTGAAGCTACAGCCCAAAACGTCCCAAATTCTAACTCTGTCGTTTTTCACCAATGTCCCAAAATCTTAAATGGCGTCTCACATCTAAACGAAGACAGATAGGAACAAGCCGATTCTTTCTGTGAATTTGTCTCACTCTTAGCTTTCAAACGAGCTATGGCACGACTAAATCCGTCAACTGGAAGCCAAAATCGAAGCGAGCTGTCCAGAGGGGGGGGACGTCAGCGAAAATTTTTTCTCTCCGATTGCGTTCAAATTCACCATACCGATGCAGAATTTCACGCTGAATCCGAATCCGGCCTCCGTTTTCTCATTCGACCACTCCTTCCACTCGAAACAGCCCATTTTACAACCCAACATTCAGCAGATTGCACGAAAAACATCACACCCTATAGCCTCAAGACTAATCCTGGCGGTCGCCCAAGTCCACCACGACACTCTGTCGTTCCAGGGGGGGGGGAGTCAGCGAACAGTTTGTGAACGTGGACCCACCTGGCCGGCACACCACGACACTCTGTCGTTCCTGAGGGGGGGGGGCGCCGGTCGAGTGTTTGTCACTTGCTTACTACTCGCGGAGTTGGTGATCCTGGGTGCTTCCATTGTTTCGATTGTTCTTTCGACTCTGGCTGATAGTGGTGAACCCAAGTCTCATCCATCGTAATGAACCGGTCCATGAAATTTTCAGGATCTCTTACGAACAGCGCCAGGTTGTCCCTTGAGATGAGAAAGCAGGCTCGTTTGTTCTCTGGTGTGAGCAGTCGTGGCACCCATCGAGCGGAAACTTTGTTCATGCCAAGTTCATGATGGATGATGTTATGGACACGCTCTTGTGAAATCTTCAGTTCGAAGGCAATCTTTCGCTCGGTTGTACGGCGATCATCAAGAATAATCTTTTGAACATGATCGATCACATCTTCTGTGGTCACTGTCACTGGTCTTCCACAACGGGGATCATCTTCCAAGCTCTCTCTTCCTTGCTTGAATTCTGAAGCCCACTTCTTGACTGTGGTGTAGAACGGAGCTTTCTCACCAAGTGTTCCAACCATATCATCATGAATCTCCTTTGGTGTGAGTCCTTTCAAGCCGAGATAACGAATGACAGCTCGATTTGAAACGTGATCCATCTTACGCAACACTTATCTGACTAACTGACTGATAAGTTAGTAACTGAAGTTAAGTAGCTGTGGTTTACCAAAAGTTCACCAGATCGACTGATCACTCGTCATGCGCCGTCAGCACATTCCATTGTATCAATACACATATTGTGCATAATGGCCTGGCTTTAAGCTTTCTATGTCAGGCCGCGAACTTATCAATCACCCCTCGTACATCAGCAACTCGTTCAGGGTGGAATCCTGTGCAGCGAGTTAACCTGTGGTTAAACTAACTCTAGTTAAATTCGAAGGTTAACCTTCGGATGGAATCCAGTGGTCTGAAAGTTAGTTAACCTCAGGTTAGATTGATGAATTTTCAGTCAAAAGTTAACTCACCGATTCGGCGGGTTAAATATCAACTTCGCATGTTGACAATGATCAAAGCAATGGAAGCTATAGAAGAATACGAAGATTTGATGTATCTCGCTGGTAGAAGATGCCCGAGACGGAGAAGAGGAAGATTAGATCCAATGACGGAATACGACGATGAGGAATTTGTCAACCGATTTAGGTTAAAGAAAGAGGCTGCTACGTACATTGTTGACACTGTTCGAGACGCGATTCAACCAACACAAATTCGAAATGGCATGAATCTTTCCGCGGAACAAAAAGTTTTGGTCACATTGAGATTCCTGGCTACAGGAAATTATCAGCGACTGGATGGAGATCTGATGGGCATCAGTCAGAGCTCGGTTTTCCAGGATTGTGCATCAAGTCATAAAGGAAATTGCTCAACATTCACACGCATTCATTTTCTTCCCAAATTTTGATGAGCGAGTCGCAATGAAGAATCGTTTTTTCGATCAATATGGATTGCCATCTGTTATTGGAGCAATAGATGGCACACAAATACCGATCAAAAGCCCTGGTGGTGAAAATGCTGAAGTATTTCGTAACAGGAAAGGATTTTTTTCATTAAATGTGCAAGCACTCACTGACATTGATAGCTGCTTTACCAATTTGGTATGCCGATGGCCAGGATCAGTTCACGACTCAACCGTGTTCTCCAATTCTCGACTATGTTCTGATTTAGAGGCAGGAAATATCAGAGGAATTCTTCTCGGCGACAATGGTTATCAGTGTCGGAGATATCTGATAACTCCCTTTCTTAATCCGAGCAGCAATAGCGAACGACAATTTAACAAGGCCCATAGAGCATGTCGAGGAACAATCGAACGAGCTTTTGGACAATGGAAGCAGCGCTTATCGCTGCCTGCAACAAGGACTGCGTCTGCGATTAGATGTTGACCAAGATGCGATTGTTGTGTGTGCATGTCTTCACAACCTTGCAAAGAGGACAAATACCTTCAGTGAATTTGATGAGGATGAGACTTCTGAAGTCAATGTTGAAAACGATGTAAATTTTTCAGAGACGATCACTTCAGGTGGTAGAGCTGTACGCAACAATATTGTTGCACAATATTTTTAATTTTTGGCAATTGAAGAATAAATAAAGACGTGCTTGTTTTCAGCTTTATACAAATGTTGGGTATTATGAAATTGAATCAAGATCTCTGCTTTAGAAAAGAAACAGGATAAAGAAGCAGGAATTTAAAAGTCGTGTATGCTAGGCATTTATCTATATTTTCACTCAAAACAAAATACAAAGCAGCAGAAAAAAATCTTATACTATGTGAAATTCATTCAATGTCTCATACGCTTCACTAATTATGCTCAAGTTCTTCTGAGAAACTTCATCCTTTATCAGAGCCAGTTGTTGATCCTTGATTTCAAGTTCTTTTTTCTTTAGCTCGAGATCTTTTTCAAGACATTTCTTTCGCAAGCTATCTTCTTCCTCTTGTAATTCCATCTTCCTCTTCAACTTTCTAATCTTCAATCGATAAAATTGGACAAATTCGTCGGTTGCGAGATCCTTCTTCTTCACACATGGCTTTTTAGAAGTCGACTGAAATTCTTCATCAACTGTTTCTGAAGAGAAGTCTGATGAATCCTCAGCGTGGGCTTCATTCGACAAAATCGGCACTGCTGTTGAGGATTCTGCAGGTCTCGCATCACTGTCGTTGCTGTTGGGCAGTGGCTCTATCTGACTCGGAACCATTGCAACTACTCGCTGGTCAAGTTCAGACAGAGGTTGCACTGACGTTGCACCACCACCAGTTTGAAACTGGCTCCTTCTTTCTGCTGCAGCTCTCTTCTTTGTACATTTCTTGGTATTGTTCCAGCATTGCTTCAATTGAGATCCAGTTCTTCTTCGGTGCGGGAACTCATTACTGAACTCAACCGCCACTCTATCCCAACACTCATCTTTCTGCTTCGTTGTTGTTTGATCCGTCTTTTTGTTCTCCAACACATTCTGATGCTTTGCAACCAAACCAAGTAACACATCCTTCTCCTCCAAAGTAAAGTTTTCGCTGCGCCTTTTCATCATTGCAATCAAGAAACTTGAATGTCACTGAAACTGATGCTTTCTTTACAGAAACACAGAAGAAGTAGGTCAGTGATCGCAACAAAATCAATTCTATGACGACATCATGACGCTTTCTGCGTCATTTGCATCATAGTTTATGTCGTCACAAAGATAACCTCTCCTTTGACTCGAGTTAGCTAACCTGAAGGCACTGGATACCGATTGCTGGTTAACTTCATTCGCTGGTTAGCTAACCTAAGGTTTAGTAACTCTCGACTTAACCTCGGGTTATCGCACAGGATTCCACCCTCACTGATGGAGTCTTTTACAATAGGCATCATGGCTCAAATCATTTCTCTCGCAAGGTGCAAGTATACCCGGATATTCTGATATCCGTGCCCAGCTCTGACTGCAATTAATATGCTGCAGATTTATAATATTTCACAGAAATACATTCTTCAATCATTAGCAATCGTCTCTATCAAAAGTGCATGTAGCCTACAAAAATGCAGTAGCCTAAGTGAGACCACTTCAGATCGCATATGTAGATTTATTCAAGCGTCATTTCAGGTTTTCTTATTTTCAGTGAAATAGGGGTGCAAGTTTTCATGTACAGCTTAATTTTAGGAGTTTTTAAATTCGATGTCATTTAATTGTTTTTTTGAGGCTTAACAAAACATTTGGCAGAAAAATTATCTCGAAATTATATTTTTGAAACATCATTGAATGTGTGCACAAACTGCACATTACGTTAATTCCTCTATTAAAGCCAACTGATTCCATTTCAATTTCAGATGAAAAATGGATTGTTTGCAAGATATGAAATAACTTTCATTTTGACACTGTTTCAACTGAAAATCGAAACTTCTATGAAAATGCGTGACAGGATTAAGATGCTGTGAGCACTGTATCAAGTTTTTTCCAATACATCAAGTTAAAAATTAATTGCATTTTTGGTCAATAGATAAATTATGGCGTATCTGCGAATGAGGAGTCAGACCTGGATTTATAATTAACCCGTAATGACTTCCATCCGAAGTTTTCAGGTCAGCCGAATCGGTAGAAATATTCATTCAAATAACGATAATATAATAAGGTTCTCCTCTTCGCACGACATTTAGAAACGTGTATATAGCTTGTGTCAATGTTTGAAAATACATTTGAGGAGTCAGATGCACGATTCGATGGGGGTCACACACCGTTGCATTTCACATAGCTGAGCATGAAGTAACGTATCATGATCTTTCACGATGTGCTAAATGGAATATGAAGTAAGTTGTGACACATCGTATATCCGCTCGACACATCTCTTTCCTCGATAATACTTTTGGGCTCGCCACGTCGCTTTGGTTTTACAGAACAAGGTTAGCTTTTTTGCATTGAAAACTTTGCCAAGATTCAAATTGAGGATACAATACTGAGAAACAGAGGCTTGCGGCTACTAGGAGACTTTATTTAGTTTGAACTTTTTACATTTGCAACAGAAGTGTCGAACTAAAGCATTTTGAAGGATTGATACAACTTCCATGTATGATTTTCTTCCTTTCACATTTACGAAATCTTCGCAATAATCTTTGACTTAGATACTCCTTGCAAGAAATCTAGAATATCACAATTTTAAGAATTTCCGGTTTGATAATATGTCAATTTATTGATTTCACATACATCGAGTGATACAGTCGGCTAGCATACAAAATAATTGAGATAATTGTTCGCATCTTGCGCAAGATGAACAGTTGCAACCTCAAGTCATAACACTCCGTAATTTGTTAAGTTTCGAGTGACTCTGAAAAACAAGCACTGTGGACTCAATTCTCATCACCTATTAGACAATTTCTTAATAGAAATCAATAGAAAGCTAGTCAGACAGTAATTTATTAGGGCAATTTGATTTTATGTTTTTTTCATATCATTTTCATGGACAAGAGAATTTACGAGTATATGAAACGAAAGTATTTGACCGAAAATAAATCTTAAGAAGACCTCCAATAAGAGAGTTTTTGATCAACATTTCCACAACTTAATTGTGGATGG
Source organism: Prostheceraeus crozeri (assembly GCA_907163375.1). Classification (NCBI taxonomy): domain Eukaryota; kingdom Metazoa; phylum Platyhelminthes; order Polycladida; family Euryleptidae; genus Prostheceraeus; species Prostheceraeus crozeri. Next base: position 383,657 of record CAJQUW010003251.1, read on the forward strand.
AACTTTAAAGGATTTTAAGGGTGTTTTCCGTCTGTGAACAACAGTTTACTTGGTTCTTCCCACAATATACGTATCAATAATAGGTACAACTCAAATTTCTTGGACTTTTTGCTTCTCCGTAGTTCTGATAAACAAGCCAAGTTTTATCAAGTTTAGCTCATAGGAACATGAAACTTTTGACACCCTTTTAAATACTTTTTGAATATCAAGAATTTGTGCCAATTTCTTACTACTTTGAGCATCTACAGCAATTCAATCACTTAGAGACCATTTACATAGTAGATATGAAGTTATTCTTAAAAAATTCATTCATCCACAAATGAAATTATTTCACCACAATCCCCATTCGCATTGACCTCACGGACTCAAGAGATCCACCAGGAACTAAAAACTGAAAAATGGTATACTATGCAATTGCGTCATAATTACACTAGAACTATGTGAAATGAAGTTTGGAAATCGTAGCAAACCTACTTCAATGATGCACGCTATCCATGCTAGATTATCGAATTAAAAAAATGTGAATTAAGCATGAACAAACAATTTGGATGTTGTGCATCTGCAAATTCTTCACATCGTTGAAGTGAAATTGCAAGTCAGCAAATTCAGAGCCTTTCATCTCCATGCGCAAAAAGAACTGATAAAAGTTGGAATGACGATGATCTATGAGTATAGATCGAAATATATTAGAAGAGGAAAAAACATTCTAATTTTGCATAGAACATCAGTTTACTTGTTTCTTCACACAATATACTTACAATATCAAACCATGGCATCTTCACCCTGTGTAGCTATTATACATAGCTTTGGAACAATAATAAAAGGTGTGTAGGGATGGAACCCCAAGAGCCCCGCATGTAAAATTTGGCAGTGGTATAAAAACCGGTAGCATGAAATGTTTCAGCCTAAATCAACACGAAGTGATTAGATAATCGATTTCATAAAAATAGTGCGATGAGTGACTTTCGATCTCCTGCGATGATTGTCTTCGAGACACAATGGACGTTGTTGACAGTAGAGGCTTACGTTCGTGTCTCGTGCTTCAACAATGAATAAAAACTAATTAATAGAAATTTATAGTACAGTAGAAATTTATAACTGCATCTGCTTCTATGGCTTTGACGGAGTCCTTGGAAATAAATTGGAGTTTTCATTGATGGAACTGGCTGAAAAAGATGCATGATATGAAATTATTCAATATTTTTGAATAAACTCACCTCGATGGCGGTCATGCGACGGATGAGATGCCTTTGATTCTTTTGCAACTCCTACTACAAAAGGATGAAGACAACATTGTTAAACACTTAGTTATATACTTTGTATATGCACCTCCGTGTGCTCTCTCCATGCTCTCTCTAAAATCTCAAATGCTCATTTTCGTATTTGTGAATGATAGCATATGGAATTCATTATCTTTCAAATTATCCTTTGCGATAGGTGATAGTGTACTTCTTAGTAAAAATGTCAAAATTCATTGTGGTACGCACAGGGATAGATGTCAAGCTCATTGAAATCTACTATCAAATATTATTTAAATCAAGGAATTCCTAAAAAAATCACTCTACATGTAGAGTATTGACCAAGCTTGGTATAAAAGACGAAGTGTGTAACTGAATTGACCAACAACAAACAGCTGATTTCCATTCTGGCGCCGTGGCCTTGTAGTACACTGTTCGATGTGCGTGCGGGAGACCTTGATTCAAACCTTGGTCGGGTCAAACTTTTAACCCTTTCATACTCAATGTTGTCAAATGGCAACAAAATCTGATTTTTCTGACTCTAATTATATGTTTTCAATCGCCTACTGCTAAATTGTTGAAGTTCATTTTGTTTTAATTCATATCAGTTCAAATAAGCGTCATTTTCTATACTGGTATTGGAGATAATGGTAAGTAAAGAATTATACATATTCTAAAAAATGACTATTTATTGTTAAACCAATGAGATTGGCATCTTTTAAAAGCTCAATGTATGATAATTCGATTATAAAGTTTATTGGAGCAACACGTCCTCTGCAAAATCTACGCCGAATAACTCAAAATACTGTCAATGTTGTCATTTGTCAACATTGAGAACATCTTGATCTAAAATCTTATGATTTTCGTTTGTTTTGTCTTGAACAGCCATTTATAATATGTACTTTAAATTATTACTGCAGATTATTGACAAAAATACTGGATCACTCTTTATATATTTACATTAATTCGCCGAAGATTTAACATATATGCAGTCGGATCTTTTCATGTTGCCGTTTGACAACATTTGAGTGATATCGTCTCCCTCTCATGCTGTCATCTGACAACAATTGAGTCGTATTGGAAAATTTAAGCAACATTTTCGAATGAAATTTGAGGAAAGAAACTAGTCTATGCTAACAACTTAGCGTTTGATTTTATTATACTTTACTCTAAGATGAAAGCTACTTAAATTTTCCGTAGACTTATACATGTTGGCTACATTGAAATTGCACAAAATTACGTTAACTGATTATTCCTCCTTTGTTATAAGGGAAGTTTGTGAAATGAACATAATAATATTCTGAATATTACGAAATATTATGCTAATAATATATACCCCGAGCTAATTTTCTAATAGTTTTGTGGAGTAAAGTCAGAGCATTTCTATTTGTTTTTCAGATGAATAATCGACCACGGAGAGCTTCAAAACAGGTTGCGTATGCAACGTTACGTCAGATGTTTGGAGAGTCAGAATCCGAAGCTTCGGATGATGAAATACTAACTGATGATGTCGATCCTATAGAATCCGACGATAATTCACTTCCTGATCATGATACTGAAGACGATGAAGATAATATTGACGATACTGAAGACGATAACGAATCTGTTGCCTTTCGCTGGAGACGGCATCTTCGTCCTATGCTCACCTCACCCCCTGGTCCTCAGGATGATCAATTTGAAATGGGTCCAGAGGCCGAGCTCACACCGTTTGCCTATTTCCAATTGTTCCTGACTCAAGACATGATTGATCATCTCACATCCGAGACTAACCGGTATAGTGTGGAACGTACTGGGCAATCCATTAATTGTAAATCTTGGGAGATGAAAAAATTTATTGGTATTACTATTCAAATGGGAATATGTAAGATGCCAACTTATCGAATGTATTGGAATCCATTATACAGACATGTGCCTGTTGCGGCTGCACTTGGATTAAACCGCTTCGAGACAATAAAGCGGTATTTTCATGTAAATGACAACGCAAATCGTTCTAATGAAGATGATCCGCTCTTCAAGGTGAGGCCACTGTTAGAACATGTTCGTGAAAACTGCAGAAAGATTCAGCCAGAAAGTAGACAATGTGTGGATGAGCAGATGGTAAAATATAAAGGGCGAACCCGTCTGCGTCGATACATGCCTAAAAAACCCACGAAGTGGGGTTTTAAAATCATTGCTCGTTGTGGTATTTCTGGTATCATATACGATTTCCATGTAGACGGAGACAAGCTGCCTCTGTCAGAAGACCCGATAGGCTACACTGGTGATGTGGTTTTACACCTTTGTGACTCTTTGCCTCGAAACAGATTGTTTTTTATATATACAGATCGATATTATTCGTCGTTTGACCTGATTAAAAAGTTAAAGGAACGCAATTGCTTGTTCATCGGAACGATACAGAAAAACAGACTGAAGGATTGCCCAATCAAAGACGATCGAGAGCTGACAACTAGAGGAGACTTCGATTACGTTCTGGATGCTAATTCGAATATTGGAGTGTTAAAATGGATGGACAATGGCTCTGTTATTCTCTGCAGTAACTTTATTGGCGCAGAGCCTTTCGATACCTGCAGTCGATACAGTCGTCGAGAGAAACGACGTGTTGAGGTCAGACGCCCGAAAATGGTTGCTGAATATTCACGGTATATGGGGGGCGTGGACCTCCATGACATGCTTAAAGGACTCTATTCGATTGATCGTCGCGGAAAAAAATACTACTTCCGACTTTGTCATTATCTTTTCGGAATATGTTGTATCAATGGTTGGCTACTCCATCGCAGGCATTCCGAGCAAAAGGGCATTGGGCACATGACTCTGCTCACTTTTGTTGGTCACATTGCGCAGAGTCTAACCTCAGATGTAAGTTTAGCATCAGGAACACGTACATCCAATGTACGTCGTGTTCGCCCGCGTCTGAGCGAGGTAAATGATGAAAATCTTGAAGAACCGGTACCGCGTCCCCGTCGAACCCAACCTCAGCCGTCAGCTCGTGCTCGCTTTGACGGTTATAAACATTTTCCAAGAAGTACATCTCGAGGAAGGTGCAGGCATTGTCAAGATGGATTCTCCAGATGGGAGTGTGAAAAATGTGAAATGAGGCTGTGCCTGAATAACACGAAGAACTGCTTTAAGCTTTTTCACGTTTCTTAATTTTACAGATGAGTTGCGTGTGTGAGTATGTGTGTGTGTGTTTGCATGTGTGTAAGTGTGATAAGTGGCTATGAATCTTAGCAAAATATATTAATAGCAATTTCAAATATAGCTTTTGAATTTGGCTAATGCTCCTACTTAATCCAGGCATTTGTAAAACATTCTTAATAGCATTTTTCAATTCCACTTTTTCTCAAATGTTGTCAAATGACAACATGGGCCAACTTATAAGGTAATGATAGTAAATCGTTGAAAAGTCATTAAACCTGTTAATATGCTGTATTTAAGTAATTTTCAAACACCAAAATTTTTTTTGACACTGTTTATCATAATTTGAGTACGAAAGGTGCACTCTGCATTCCTGCCAAACACTCAGCACAAAAAGAATGAGAGCGGGATAAATAACAACTCGGACACATGGAAGAAAGGATCCGTTCCTAATATGCTTCCCAGTATATACAAGGTTCACTTATTTATTTCATTTCATTCGTCTTACTAACTTACTGAAAGCAAGAAATAGGATTTCTATGGCAAGATTTTTTGTGACAAGAATATCGTTAATTGTATTTTTCATCATATTTTTATTTTCACGCATTCCGTTCTATGCAACACATTTCAGCAACATCACTGCTACCATAACAGAAATCCAACGTTTGCTTTTATTTAGGTTTAGCCGGAGAACGCTAGTTGTCGGCGCTTCGCTTGACCATGAAGTAACATCCCTAAAATCTCTGCGTCAATCCTAGAAGTTGAGGTCATTGAATATTCAGCATTTCTGTTGGATGCATTGCATTTTATTTTCCAAAAGCTCATAGGTCCCAATTGTGTTCTTTTAACACGTTGACAATTGAACATCACAATCACATGAAAATAGGCTTGCTGTGATTAAATGACATTATTCGATCAAGTATGCAATAAATTCTAATAAATTTTTGCATCATGACGTTACAGCCAATAAAGTTGGCCCTGATTAGCCCGATAGTCGAGATTTTTCCTGGTTATTAAAGAAATTCGCATATTGTAACAAAAGCTGAATAGTGAATACTTTTATCAGTTTCTGAATGAGAATCGTTTCTGGAAGTCGTTTGTATTTGCCCGCAGGTGGCACTGTGCTCCATACTTTGTATGTTGATTGACTTCAAGAATCGAATTGAAGTTACCTTCTGTCAAATCGTAATGCAGCTACCGCAGCTTTAATGGACTCATCAAACAGTGATTCTTCAATGGAAGCATTTGTTTCTTCAAGATTTCTCCAACATTTATTAAGAGCAGCTCAGACAAGGGTTCCGTGGTCTAGCAATAAAGTATGCCGGACATATGAAAAGAAAGCACAAAGTACAAACCGGAAAAGTCATCATCATGGCTTAACTATAGAAAGAATCTATGGCTTCCTCGGTGGTATGTACTTAAATCCTTAGAGCTTAGACTATCAGTTTTATAACATACATATCATAGGAGTCTTAAAGCAACATCACCTCTGCGTGCATGAGCACGCAGCAATTTTACCAAAATTTCCTGCATAGAACAAAAATGTGTGGTTGAATTTTGCCCAAATTCAAGAGACCTAACCACTTTGCGACTGAGCAATAACGAATTAAAGAATTTCTTTCAACACTATTAAAACAACTGCTCAAAACTATTTTTCTGTGCAACTATAAAATTCAATGCCACTATTTTGCAAACTTAGCTTTAAATTACAATTATTCAACCATTAAATTGAAATGTGACTGTTTTTATAAAAAGTTACGTGTCTCAATATGTCACATTTATGAAAATTTAAATGTAAAGCTCCTTACCTTCTATAGCCGAGACACCCTCTGAAAAGAGACGTGAAAAGCGTTTTTTAAACTGAAAAATGCAATCAATGTAAAAGATCTAATAACAATATCTATGAAATAAAGCTTTAATAGTTATTTACGCATTCCTTATAAAGCTTATAGTCCATTATAAAACGCATTAGTTATTGAATTGAAACTATGGGGCCTATGGTAAAAGTGCTGAAAATTTTATAAAAACTGTTGGCAGGCGACTCATTGCATCAATTGGCGGGAAAATGGTTGTGGCTACTTACATCCACCAAATTACTTCCTTAGCGTCACCGTTCAAATCGGTAACGCAAACAGCCTATTAGGTTGCATCCTAAAAGGTCAGACTCTGAACACTATTTTTGACCTCTGGTTTGATTTAAAGCGGTATCTCCCCTTAACTTCAGGCATATCCCTTTTCAACTTTCCAGATGACGTTTTGCCTTTGAACATTTTGTGTATTGTTTTTGGAGCGATGTTCTGCGAAATAAAGGGGATCAGTAAGTTATTTACGTGCATGCATGGACTTCTAAATAGCTATGATAGCTCAGGACGCAGAATTAGGGGAAGTGTGGCAAAAGTTTTAGAGGCTGATTCCCTGAATAGATCTTGCCTGTAAATCTATGAGTAAAATTTCATGCTAATTTGCATCTCTTTAGTGTATACAATCACGATAACATTTTGAATTCTGGCAGTAGCTTGGCTAGCCGAATGTAGCTTCCTTGTAATTGCATAACAGCGGTTCTGAAGTAGTCTCAGTCTACCCCTTCCCAATAGACTACAAGATGAAGAGCAGAACATTACCTTACATTGCTCATGTAAATCCTGATGTTGGCATCTGCTCAAAACACTAGCCACCGAACAGTTGTACATTTTATGAAAAGAAATAAATGTATGTACAAAAATTAAGTAAAGTTTGCATTACAAAAAGTGAAAATCAGAAAAAAGATAGGCCGACATCAAGGCTGCTCCGTGTTGAATCCTCATGACACAAATGTGCCGACGAGTTCCGCGATTTCACATATATTCGCATATTCGCGGCGGGAAAGATAGCAAATTGGGTTTGCACTTTAACCCATATAATAACGACGGAAAAAGGTTTCTGCCATTTGTTAGCAAGGCAGCAAGCCAGTCGCTTTTGGTATGCCGAATATTCTCGATGTAACACTGGCCATCTGATTCATTCTTCATGAAAATCAAAAGATTCTCACGACCAATTGAGCCGCAATCTTTGCTTCATTATTTTGCACCATCGTTGCTTCGCCAAACTGTAACGCACAGTGAGTCCCGTAGCAGATTCCTGACAAACTGAAGACACTTGAAGTGAAGGATCACCTACCAACAACCCAACATCGTAGAAAGGTTATCATGTCTTACTTCCGATAATGACATAGTCATATTAAGCATTTTTATCTCATAAAACCGAAAGCCAAGAACTGGGAAACTGTGCTGAAATCAAAGTATATAAGGGAAGTATGGAATCAATGGTTGATTTGTGGCGACAGCTATGATATTACTTTTTCGCCCGCTCTTATAAGCAGTTTTATTTGATATCGCAATTGACAACAGAATAGTATTGAAATATTGAATGGAAGTGACTGAATAGCTATGTCAAAACCATAGAAATTAACAATACCATAGAAAGTGTACTGTTATCTAAAATGAATTGCGTAATCGCTTTAACCGACGTCCGACGTTTCGAATGTCTTTTACGAGGAAGAATTACACAATGGCTAACATTGCCTTATAAATCGAACTTGGAACAAGTCAAAATTTGAAAAAAGTTACAAACTATGCAGAAGTGTGAAGATTATAGTGAAAATGCATAGAAGCCAAAATTATGTTGGGAAATCATGGATAGAAAAAATGTTCAGACAAGATATCTGATATCATGCACGAAAATAGAATCTTATCTTAGGGGAATTTTGATGCCAGTAGGGATAAATGCAATAAAGAATGTACATGTAATGTATTGTCATCACAAATGCATGAGAATCCTGATTATTGTCAATGTTTTAGGTTCATTATCTTGATCCCCTCACAGCCATTCATGAGATTGTCCGAGATTTTCATGAAATGGGCCTCTGCTGACAGTCAGGCATTTTTTGTTTTCAATTTTTTTTTAAAATTTGTTGGCTTGACCTCTTTGTGTTCATCCCACAAAATGTCTTTTTACATGCGAATCACTAGCTGTACAGTGTTCTAATATTCTTGTTCGTCATATCTTTTTGTCTGTCCAATGTATTTATTGCATATGTTACAAGAGATCTTGTACACTGCATTCTTTGTTTTTGATTGATTAAACGAGCTGTTTGAGAGGTCTTGCAATTATTCTGTCAGTTTCTTAGGTTTCTTCTGTTGAATTGTCTAGAGAGAGAGGTCTGTTGGATTGAAAAATTATACTTATTTTGCCGAGCATATCTGTTTTTTTGCGCCTCAATTATTGTCCTTTTCTGCTGTTCGTTGAAATAAGGTAACTTGACAAATGTAATTGGTTGTTTGTTTTCTTTTCTTTTCCTGTCTTGACAACATTTGAGTGCTCTTCTTTTTGTTCTCTTTGAATTTCATTGGTCAATATTCAAGGTTTTTCTTTCTACTGATCGGTACTGCTGCTTCAAAAGGAAGACATGTTTCCACTATGCATTGGTTGATGTAAGCTTACCCCTGTGTTCTTCCGTTGTACCAGAGTATCTAGGAAAGGTATTTCTTCATTGATGGGATTCTCGATTGTGAATTGAATGAAGGGATTGATAGAATTGGCTTTCTGCAATTGATTCGCATGTAAAAAGACATTTTGTGGATGAACACAAAGAGGTCAAGCCAACAAATTTTAAATGGAAAATATTGAAAACAATCAAGAACAAAAATGCCTGACTGTCAGCAGAGGCCCATTTCATGAAAATCTCGGACAATCTCATGAATGGCTGTGAGGGGATCAAGATAATGAACCTATAACATTGACAATAATCAGGATTCTCATGCATTTGTGATGACAATACATTACATGTACATTCTTTATTGCATTTATCCCTACTGGCATCAAAATTCCCATAAGATTTCTATTTTCATGGCATGATGTAGCCAGCATCAGATATTGTCTGAACATTTTTTCTATCCATGATTTCCCAACATAATTTTGACTTCTATGCATGGGGGGGGGCGGTGAAGAGTGAATACAGAGCGCTTAGCGTGGCTTAAGGGAGATGAGGGAGCTCCCATTGTTAAGTCTTGATGTATGAGGCGAAGTTTGTGTAAAGGCGGATTGCATATTTATCACACAGCGATTACCTCTTTATGGGATTCGAGGATGAACAGAATCTGTTTACTTGTGGGAATCGAAAAGGTAAAGATTGATGTACAGGATTTGTTTACATGTGCGGATCGCAAAAAGCATACTGTATTTATTGATGGGATGAATTTAATGACAGGATCTGTTTACATGTGGGAAACGCAACAATTGAATGATGTCTGATTTATCTTTGTGACATATCTTTCAAGACATATCATTACCTATTCAGTATTTTGTCAGCCACTATGTGTGGGACCCCGCTCGTCTGGGTTTGAGTGTTCAGGTTAGGGGTCGAAACACAACTACACGAGTACCTGCTGATGACTGACGGACTGCAGTATTATGTTTTATATCCCTTAATCGGTAGATGAAGTAGTGGTCGATGTATTGTAATTCAAATGAAGAAATGTGGAATTACATGAAGTACTATAGACGGATGAAGAAACTGGCGATAACAAATTCAAGTGAAGAAATCGTATTTTCCATGTGTAGTCTTAGGTATAGTGTGTGTAGTTTCTTTGCTTTCGGTGTAGTAGAGTGTCATTGTAGTTCTATTGTTTACCTCCATTATCCACTTTCCACTTATCCACTCTTACCATTATCCACTTTGTGTAGTGTCAGATATAGTTCACTTGTAATCGGTGTAGTAGCATCGTTGTATTTCCATATTTTACCTCCACTTTTCCAATTTTTATTCATAGGTTTCCTGTTGTTTTATAATATCCATTTTTAATTTCCTTAACCTATGGTGACCATTGTCTTATTCTATTTCCACTATCAGCATCTGTAGTCGTAGCCTACAGTATATTAGACGTCTGTTTTGAACGTGTATACGGCAGTGTTTGGAATCTATGGTATTAGTATATTAACAGCAAGAATGAGTAGTATTACAAGTCTTAAGATTTCCATTTTTACCAGATATTGGGCCAAAGCTGATTAATTTTAATTCGTTTCCACGAGAAAGCTACATTGAGTTCCTTTAAGAACTGATTAATCCAATGGTTACAGTAGCATTGCCTTTGTACACTTGCGGATTGGAGAACGCCATCAGTCCTCCTTAGGACTACTTTAACGAATAATTTAAATTAGTAAGCATTATATTCTATTATAAATGGCTACTGAGATGACTTTCATCATCGTATGAGAATGCATTTTCACTATAATCTTCACACTTCTGCATAATTTGTAACTTTCTTCAAATTTTGACTTGTTCCAAGTTCGATATATAAGGCAATGTTAGCCATTGTGTAATTCGTCCTCGTAAAAGACATTCGAAACGTCGGACAACCCTAGTGGTTATTATTTTCCTGGTTAAAGCGATTACGCAATTCATTTTACAAAAACACACCATTACTCCAGGAATGGACAAACACTTAAAATCATTACTATTATCTACTTCTATGGTCAAAACTATGAAACAGTGAAAAATTGCATAGTTATCCGTAGGCATAGAAATTAACAATACCATAGAACTATCTATCCACTTCTATGTCCGTAGGCGTTTGGAAGACAAAAACATGAGATGAAGATCCATTTCTATGGCTAGAATGCTAGATTTGATTTGGCATAGAAATTAATTGATTATTAAGGTACTTAATAGACGACTGCAAACCACTCTACACGATTTAAGGGGGGACATATGATTGTATTCATGTATTGTATATGAACGTGTTTACAAACTTTTGCCCACTGAGCATCTGAAAATATTTGTATCGAATCTAGAAATACTTCATTTTCGTATTGATAACCAGTTGTACATACATTCATTGATCAGTTTTAAATTTCCGTTCATGAATGGATATTGGAAATATGATGCACCCTACCTACATTATATAATATTTTTGTCCTAATTTTTCATCTGATTATGAATCGAATCAAGACACGACACGGTCAAAAAAATTGGAAGGATCCAGGAAACGGAAGATGCCAAAGTTAAACAACTACCCTAGTGGAGAATCTTGTAAATAATTAGGTAATTAAAAGTCATGAACGAATGAATATAAATCAATACTAACAACATAGAGTATACTCCAGTATAGAGTAGGGACTGAAATACGTATAAAGGTTAGTCGACTCAACTGAAGACGGTAAGGGAAATAAATTAATACTTTTAAGCGATTTTATTTATCATATAAGAACTGAAATAAGAGTTCGTCATGGACCTGACGAGAAGCTAACTAAAAATAACAAACGGTGAAAATAAGAAACCTAAAAATCCAAAATTAAGTTTGCTATGTATGGAGGCATCTTATATTATATTTGAAGATTTTTTTATTGATCCTAATACCTCATTTTCTTCTTACATTAGAGTATTCCCTTCTGTTTCCTTCTATGATCAATAGCAGCATTTAATGATCCGTGTTGAGAAAACAACTTTTGAAGAAATAGTCAAATTCTGAAATGTTGTTACTAAATTATTGATATATCACGTAAATGACTGTTTTGGTTGGTGATGAAAATAATGAAAAATGATGAATGACGCTCCAGCCTTAAGCTGCAGATACTTTGTATTAATTGCATTCGAACATATTGAGCAATTAATACAATAGTTCCTCGGCTTCCGGCACATCACTGAAAAGTAAAATTATATTCAAAACAGAAAAAAGGAAAGCAACACGAAACATTCAGATGCAGATGAAAACATTTGAGACAACGGACATTGACTCAAGCAAACGTAGATTTGATTTCATCGGTTGGAACATCATTGGCTACATCAATTCACAAAAGGTCTTCAACCGAAATTTGTATCAAAAAGACGAGTTCCGCGATTTCACATATATTCGCATATTCGCGGCGGGAAAGATAGCAAATTGGGTTTGCACTTTAACCCATACAATAACGACGGAAAAAGGTCTCTGCCATTTGTTGGCAAGGCAGCAAGCCAGTCGCTTTTGGTATGCCGAATATTCTCGATGTAACACTGGCCATCTGATTCATTCTTCATGAAAATCAAAAGATTCTCACGACCAATTGAGCCGCAATCTTTGCTTCATTATTTTGCACCATCGTTGCTTCGCCAAACTGTAACGCACAGTGAGTCCCGTAGCAGATTCCTGACAAGCTGAAGACACTTGAAGTGAAGGATCACCTACCAACATCCCAACATCGTAGAAAGGTTATCATGTCTTACTTCCGATAATGACATTGTCATATTAAGCATTTTTATCTCATAAAACCGAAAGCCAAGAACTGGGAAACTGTGCTGAAATAGCTGAACAGAAGTGATCAATATGTTACAGACTATTCTTTACGCTTCAAACGCGGATAGTGCAGAACAAAAAAAGTATAATTTTTCATTTGAACAAGCAAAACTGAGTGGAATAAATGACAACTCGGCCACATGGAAGAGATGCTTTATGCCCAATGTGCTTCCGTGTATGAACAAGACTCATTTATTTATTCATATTCATTTGCTCGAAACTAGAAGGGAACATATATAGGCCCAACTGCATCTACAACAATGAAGATATTTGTTTTGAAGAATGCTACCCATACTTTTGAGAAATAGAAATGCATTTTCTAGTCCATGTCTGGTCTAAGGAACAGTTTGTGTTAGCCTCATCCTGACACCATTCGTAAGAGAGTTGGATGCTTTGGATTCACTGGAAGTGATAGCGAAGCCCGAGCAACCGTGGTGGTTTTCGTGGTGGAAATTTGATCATGATAACAAGAAGCATGTTAAGCCATCATGTTAAGCAAAAGTGATGATACCTAGGGAATGTTTTCTCCTTTTCTTCAAAATCTATTCAATTTCGACAAAGGAATATTTACGTCACCAAACGATCTTAAATTGGGTTTTACAAATGAATGTGGTGAAAGAGTGATGGCTTTCGGCTCAGATAATGCAACTGCAAATCGCAAGTGTTATCAAACCATGCTTGACAATACATGTAGTGTAATGATTGATTTGTAAAGGTAATTGCTCTTTAATACACTTCAACTTCTATTCTCTGCAAGATGATTACACCATGAGTTCCGCAATAATGAATGATCTTCCCAAAATATGAATAATAACGAGGTATATTCATTCAGCCTGAGTAAATGACAGATATCTAGACGTCCATGCGTGCATGATTCCTCCTTTATAGCATCTTAAATGCCGAAGCCCGTAGGGTGAGGCATGGACATCTCCATGGGTGACGGCTATTTAGATCTAACGAGTTCGAATGCTATGATGAGGCAATCTCATGCACGAGTTGCGTAGAGAATTATATTTGCGGACGTGGTATGATAATCATCATAGAAATTAGCAATACCATAGACAGTACCATAGAAGTGGACTTTCTATGGACAGTACCTACTTCTATAGAAAGTATCTACTTCTTTGATGATCAAGGACAGATTGTGATTGACATGTCGATGATTATCAAGAGTATTTGAATAAAAATTTAGCCTGATCAATCGTGAAAATATCAATTCACAGATCTACACTTTTCCATGTATATTTCAGATATCTCCAAATCGAAATCAGATCTTTTCAGGGACATCTATGATTAATATAAGATAATAATCTTATATTAATCATAGATGTCCCTGATATTTCCAAAATGATTTTTCAGACATTTCCAGATGGATTTTAGATTCCTCTAATTGAATTTCAGATATCTTTCACAAGCTCAACTTTGAAGATATATGAAATTCATCTGGAAATGTCTGAAATTCAATTGGAGAGGTCTGAAATTGATTTGGAAATATCTAAAATAGAAATGGAAAAGGTGTAGTGTATACTAAAGCAGGACAAGAGCAATCATAATAGGTATAGATTACGCTCCTTCTATTGCATTGGAGTAAATATTATTTCCCGCGCGGGCAATAATCTGCTTTAAAGCATAGACTTCTGTGGCTAAAGCATAGTATGAGACATGGACTCCTAGATGCTGTATATCTAGGAGTCCATGATATGAGGGATCCTCTGCTAAATGTCATATTCATAGATTTAGTGTTAATCTGTTAAAAGTGATATATTTAACATAGAAACTGTAGAAAAATCAAGTAGTGGAAAGTGTCGGTGGATCTCTCCATCACCTTGCATAGAGATTATGTCGAACCGCATGCTTGAGTAATTACTATGCTTTAAATAAGTTACAGCATGGCTGAAAGGGCTGTTAAAGCAAATGAACCTCCACCAATAAATATCTATTGACTTCGGGCTACGCCCTTGGTCAATGACCTCTGTTCATTTGCTAGCAGCCCTTTCAGCTATGCTGTAACCTATACTTACAGGTCAAATAAAGCGATAGGATATCTACATTACATGCACGGATTCTTCATTGATTTCCTCATTGTATTCTATTTTGACGTTCAAATCACATGGAAAGAAACACTATAATTTCATTATTCTGAAGTTCACAATTGACTCGATATCAATGCATTGTTAAGTTGGCGAAATTCATAGATCTTGTACCAAGCTACTGTAGTGGGCACATAGTACTTCGATCAGTCAATTGTCGTCTGGATGTGGATTCTATTCACACGAAGAGTCACATAGAGACCTTACACATTCAATGAAAAATTAGACTAGGCATGGATCTCGAAACATGGATTGGATTTTCTTGAGCTTTGCTTCACCACCTCTTCAGTGGCACTGCGCGCTTACAAGGTAGCAGACGGTCATCATCGCGACCCTTTTAACGTTTCTGCCATCTCACGCTTGATTCAGCGGTTCAGAGAGAAGTTAGTAGGTTCAGTAGCAGATAAGTCTCGAGCGGGTAGGCCCAGTCTCGAGGATGAAAAGGAAGAATGTCTAAGGGATGAACTGGAAACGCAACAATCAAATCCACAATTTGGAGCTGCCAATTGTCGTTCGGTTTCTCGGAGAACAGGTGTTCCTAAAACTAGTGTTCAACGGATCCTACGACACAGATTGTGCCTCTACCCATGCAGACCGCAGACTAACCAGGCACTCACAGATGATGATAAGGAAAAGCGTATTGCTTTCGCACGGTACATCCTGTCAGGTGCCCTTGGTGGTTCGTGTTTGGTTCGGTTATTCTGCGCAGTAGCGTCTAACTCCTTTCGTCTTTGCGGGAACCGTTACGGGAGAAAATTATGCCAACATGCTTCGCGGTCATGTCATCCCACAACTAAGAAGGAGCCGGCGTGTGAATTCCACAATCTTCCAGCAAGATGGAGCTGCTGGAGCACTTCAAAATATTCGAATGTTGCAAGATCTTTCCTGTCTCGAATATTCCCTGATGATCGGACTATCGCCGGAGGACATCCAAACCGGTGGCCAGCTCACTCGCCAAATTTAGCACCACTGAACTACTATTTCTGGGGTACTGTGAAAGACTGTGTATACCACTGCTTCACTCCAAGAAACCTCCACGAGCTACAAGAGAGGATAGCGATGGTGATTGAGAACATCGACTGAGATGAATTGAGACGATCTGTTCTGAGTCTGCGCTCGAATTTGGAAGCGGTGATCGAGTGTGGAGGAGAAGCAAATGAGTAATGTCTAATGCAAGGTCTAATGTGAACATTTACTTGTAAATTAGAGTTTTCCTTTTCTTTTGTTGACTGTATGCTTCGTTATTGGCTAAGTAAAATATTAATTTGCAATCAGTATTTTTTACTTATCGATATACATGGTGTTAGGTATTAAAGTCTCAGAGCCAAAACTATGAAAATTAAGTTTTGATTGCATAAAAACAAAAATGCTATATCAAATTCCGCGATCTGAGGTACTTTTTAAAAAAATCGCATGTGAATATGATTGAAAATATATGTAGCAAATGACTTTTAAAGTTTTGCGCGACTTTTTGGACACTCGGTATATCAGCGGCTTTTCTTGAGATTCACCGTTTTAGAGGGTGAAAAACTTTCTATGCGCTATTGTATTCCAATGAAAGAGTGAAGTAAATAGTGTAATTCCAAATAAAGACTATATATTGCACTCCTTGAAGTTTATGCACTCTTCAGAAAGTGGAATTTATTATGGAAGCAGCACTGTGAAATGTAAAATCCCATTAAATAAAGGTATACGATCAGTTCTGGAGCCATCTATGATACAATGTTGATTGAAGATGGCATGATTAATTGATAAACTAGTGTGAAAATGATTTGAGTGATCAAGCAAAAATCAAGGACAAAGTGTCATTAAA
The DNA here is from genome assembly GCA_907163375.1 of Prostheceraeus crozeri. NCBI lineage: Eukaryota > Metazoa > Platyhelminthes > Polycladida > Euryleptidae > Prostheceraeus > Prostheceraeus crozeri. Next base: position 400,239 of record CAJQUW010003251.1, read on the forward strand.
TAGTTTGTTAGTTTATTGCTTTTATTAAATATGTAAGCTCGTAAGTTAACTTGTACCATGGCTTCTCTACTTCAAGTTTCTTGTGATATGTACAGTTATGAATGCAATCACTTACAGGAAGATAAGATACACAAATATTGAGAGCACAGAATTAGATTGTATAATCGTATCACTTTGCTAGAAGTGTAAACTGATTCAAACAGATGGCACATGCAGGAACTTAATAAGTGGGCAAAAAGAAATTTTTAATACCTTGCAGAGATAGGAAAAATAGTCGTGTGTCACTTGCGGATTGCTCTGAATTCCTTCAAAATGCTCCGATCGGCACGATTCCTTCAGATTCGAAGAATTCAGATCATTGCGCAAAAGTTTTCTCGATTATGTTGGGGCCTCCGATAATTTTAAAAAAAGTTTGCAGGCGCATGAAAAAACGTTCACAAACTTCTCTGTAGAACTTAAAATCGTCTGTGTCTCTTTGCTGTGTGATCCGGTTGATAACAGTCACTGAAACTTTGCACAATTTGGCGTGTTTAATGTTGAACTGGTTGCTCATTGTTTGATTGCTATGGCATTATGTCAGCAGATTGTGCTAGTTCATTAAGGTTACATGTTCCAATGCTTCCCTTCTAGTCAAACGGAAGAAGAGACGACCTGTCAAATTCTGTGATTGAGAGCCTCTATGACCAAGCTGTCGTGCTGTATGGAAAACATGGTGTGAATAAAACTTTCGTCTAATATAAAAATGATAATTTCAGATTATCTGGTAATTTCATGTAAATCAACTCGGTGGAATTCACGCAAACTGTTCAAAAGGATATGAGATGAATCTCAAATACATTACTTATATATAAACTATTCAAACTTCAATAATTACAATGCTATGAATCTGAAGCTTGAAAATAGATATTACTCACGTTTTACTGCATTCATTAAATCTGTAAATGAATACATATGTTACAGTTAGCATTCAACAACAATTTGCTGTGATGTTTGTAGCTTACTTAGATAGTCCGGTTGCTTTTCTTCAGTAGGCGCATCTGCGGAATGAGAAACATGCAGTGAATAGGAACAATGAAAACCAATAGAAAATCATTCACTGTTCAATAAGTAGCGTTTATGAAATGCATGGAGATACGATTAATTTGTTGTATTCGGAGTACAACTTTTTTAGAATTACTGTAGTCTACCATTAAAATAATAGGACTCCGCATCCCTGCTGCTTATTTGGTCTACTTTGTCGTTAACAGCTTTGGATTTAGATTTTTGGTGCTAGGACACATTCAATCAATGTCATTCTAGTGGGATAATACAATCTTGTTAGTTTATGGCTGTGTAATATTTCATCTCGGGAAACTGCCTACTACTGTACATGTATTGAATGCACAGGTAGATTTGCACCATTCTTTCATTTACTCTGATGTACCTCTTAGTCTTGTGTTACCCCTATGTGACGATCAGTTTTGCGCCTTAAGTCAAACTGATGTTTGAAAGAGAACTATGAGGCAGCTATTAATACATTATAACTGAAATAGTTATGGTCCGGACGCATTTTTGATTTTGAAGAGATCAAATACCTCCATCTTGTAACATGCTTCAATCGTCAAATTCTCAGTGAAGGTTTTATTTGATTGCATGAGAGTGCCTATGATCCAAAGCTTCCCTTGATGCAACACTCAAGTTGCTGGTGGGAAGCTATGGTCAGCAAACAAAAAAGCTTTGTTTAACGTGAGATTTTGTAGAAATCACTAATAATTCAATCAAGTGAATTGTCTATCAAATGAATTGGTACACAAATTGCATGTATTTTCAAGCATCGGTCAAAACTTTGACCTTAAGATGTTTAGCGTGCACACCGGACAAAGGCATGAAGTCATGCATAAAGTCACATTGTAGTACTAGTGTCGACTCCCGAGCTGGATCGATGTTTGCTCAGTGTGACCATAATGAATTGAATCATAGAAGGATGCCCTCAGACTTGAACAATTTAATCACAGCAATTCCTTGGCAGCCGTACTTGGGCACTCATCAATCCTTATGATTGTGAGAATTGAATAATGCTTTGGTCGCATTGTCAAGGTGTCCCAAAAGTGTTTTTTGTGTCCCAGTGTTGCAGTAAGCTACTCGCTCTGCCTCTGTCTCAGTTTCCTACTTGGAAATGTAAGATCGACTATATCGTCTGATCGGAAATTTTAATCTTACTTCTTGCACTCGTTTTGAGTTTCCAAAAGAGACATTTTCATAGTACAATTTCCGAAAGGAAATAGAGGCAAAGGAAGTTGAATGTCGTTTTCGCATAATGTCAGAAGTTCCGTAGCATTACTGTGGTTACCAAAACGATATCTTCTAGCTCGTCTGTGAACAAATTTGCTTGCGTGTGTAAATGACTATCGAATTCACAATTGAAGCAACTATGGAGGACAACAAGATATCTGTCGAGAGGCCACAATCCAACCAGTGCGACCATGAATGACAAAAGAAAGCTGTGATCTAAATATAAATTGTACAAGAGTCCTCAGAGCAGCATATTATATTGCAAAGTAAATCTGAAAGTAATAAGCAGCAAGCGACAGCGAAAAAAAAAATTAAATTCATCTTTTCTTGATCCACCATCTTCGCTTCGAGGGTTGCCGGGTTCACTGTCACGAGTCGTCTCCAAGCCGACCTGCTACTCGTGTGTCGAGTTAGTTGATGATCGATTTTCCTGTCCAACGCACACATCCCGAATGCCCATTGATCCTTGGGCGGTCTTCTCACTCCTGGCATCAAGCCGGTTATAAGTGCCTTCTACAATCATTCTGTTCAACGTGAAGTATGACCTAAGTATTGAATCTTCCATTTCTTGATGAACGACAATAATTTTCTCTTGGTTTCGGACATCTGTTGCACCGACGCATTTGATGGGTGTGATGACCAGTGGGCATGTAATACTCTTTTCAGTGTCCTCATCTCAAGCGTCTCTAGTCTCCTATCGTCGTCCACCGGCCAAACGAGCATCTCACCAGTCTCTTATTCAACGAAATCGGAATTGAGTATGACCTCCAATTGGATTGCTGTGGCTTTTGTTATTCTCAGGCATATGCCGTCGGTCGTGCTTCGTGCGTCAACTGTGATTTCGCTGCCTAGGTGTGCAAAAGGTACGTAGGGCATTTACACTACGAAGCAATGCGATGATGCGCGCAAAGGAATTTGCTTTAGAACGCTTTAGAACTTGCCACAAGCCCTTGTGAATGACAGGATCAATCCTGTGCCATAATCTAAGAGGCAGGCGAAAAGTTCTTGTCCCTTCTCTTCCGTTTTCTCCATGAGAATTCTTAAGTTACAAATGTGATCACATGTACCTCTACCAGCTCGAAACCCGGCTTGTTCGGCTGATGTTTTGCAGAATAATCTTTATAATCAACTTACTAGCATGTGAAGCTATGGCGATCATGTGGTGATTCTGATTAGTACATTTCCATCGACCTCCTTGAGCAGCAACAAAAGTGCAAATAATCTGTAAAAGTTCGATCGGAAAAAAACGGATCCCATCCGCTTCGTTGACCAAGAAATTAAATCACACTGCAAGGCACTTTGACTGGTGACAGTTACTTTGGAATCATGAAAACAGTGGGGGAAACTCAGGATTTGCGCCGTGACCAGTCACACTCGTCATTACCACTTAGCCACTGTTGGCGAGTAGAGATTCGAAAAACTTACGAGTTGAGTGAATTATTGCATGAGGATCACTGTTTGTCATCGGAGATTGTTTTCTCTTTCAGGTTAAAACGTTCAAATGATGACATTGACATTGGCTAAGATATTTCGATCAATTATCATTTGTCAAAAGTCCTCTAGCTATGATCTCGGGTATTTAAAGGACGACATTTGACATTATTATTCCGGCAAATATCAATGTACCGTCCTATAACCATTCCATTATTTCGCGGTCCGAAAGGTCTGGTGGACGCATAATGAAGCAAGAACGTATAATCAATGAAGATATCGTGCTATCTCCTTACATTAAAATGTTGGATTTCTTCACTATTTTTTAGGCCTTTCACGGTAGGGAAGAAAATTTTAACACTTTTGCGACTTTTTTAAACAGTACACATGCATTTGGCTTTTCACAAAAGGGAGTAGGCTATAAAAAGTGAAATATGTATTATCTACAGATATCTATTGTATCTACATTTGTAAAGGCATTGAACCTTCTAAATAATTTCAAAATAAAAACGCAATTGTATTTTACTTTACCAGCAATTGACGGAGATGACATCGCCAATAGAAGGAGCAGAGCAGCAACAAAAGTGCAAATAATCTGTAAAAGTTCGATATGCGTCAACGATGTTCATTGACTAATGATTTTCCACAAAGAACATGAACGATAATGGATACAAATATCACGGATGTCATTAAGTGCAGGCACGACAAATTTGACTGATTCAAATAATAATGAGTGCATTTTATATAATGGACGTGAGGATTAAAAAGTTGGACATCAAAAAACATGCACTCTGATTTAAAAGGGCTCCATCGATCTGAGGAGGCGATTTTGCTCAGCCGCGCAAAGAATGAAAACGTTGGTTGATCATCATTCCTTCCGCTATCATCTTCATAAAGAAAAGTTTTCCATCGGCTCAAATCACACTTGAGTTAAGGCGGTAATCCTAAAATGAGAACTTTAATAACAATGTCCTAAAGATGTAAAAGATCCAGAGCTTGAGGCTTTATTCCTTTGAAATGTCGGTCTGAGCAAAGCTACAGCGCATGCGAAGTTACCACCTCATAATAGAAAATGAATATCATTTTGCAAAATTAATCATTACAATCATCACAAAGAATGTCTCTTAACTTTTGCTCCAGATTCATATTCATGCTTTTGCAGTACCTGTAGAAGGGGATCTTCATGCCAAAAGTATAGCTAGTAAGGTGCGAAGATGTAAAATTCACACAATGTTGAACCTGTAGAAAATTCGATGGCAAATAGTCAACTTAAAATCACCAAGTGGTAGCTATTCGTGTTTTTTGAAGACTTTTGAGCATGTGTCGACTAGGTGTGCAACTTTGATATTATTACAAAACAATTCATAAACAAGAAAATATAAAATCTAAGATAGTCTTGAAGAGGAAAGTTCTCGTGTCCATCGAATTTTTTCCACGAATTTTTCCATCGAATTTGCCATCGACACGAGAACTTTCCTCTTCAAGACTATCTTAGATTTTCTTCCTTATGAATTTTTTTGTAATAATATCAAAGTTGCACACCTAGTCGACACATGATCAAAAGTCTTCAAAAAGCACGAATAGCTACCACTTGGTGATTTTAAGTTGACTATTTGCTATCGAATTTGAATCTTGATGGTGATCATTGTGACATCTGCAGCCTACTTTGATAAATTTTAAATGAGTTTTAAAAAGAGCATGATTAATATACGAAACGCTCATGTAGATATCTTGATACTTGAAATGTAATTATTAATGAACAGAGGATAGACAATTTGACATGTAGTCCAAACTCAAAAATATTCAGGAAATCATAAAACAATCAAGGAAATCAATTGATGTCAATTATGCTCCTTTATTCATAGATTGAGAGTAAGATATGCTTTTAATAATTTCGGATATAGCAAACGATCTTGACTTATCAGCACACCATATTGTAAAAAAGGATATACATGAGAAAGAGAATGACAAAAATCAAATTCTTCAGTGTCACAGCCAGTCGATTTCGGTTATACGAGTAGGTAGGGTTGAAGGATTCCCATTGGAATCCAATGATAACATTCAAGAAATATCTATGTATTGCGAAACACTTGGTAATTTTCGTACATTTTCTTTTGTAGAAAAGAAACTATTTATCAGAATGCCATGAAATTTGAAACATGATTGAGTTCAGAACATCAACTTCGATATAAAAGTTGAAGTGAGTCACATGATTCAGTATGTGATGTTCGAGAGCCTCTACAAAATAAGTATGATCGCCAAAATTAAGTCAAAACATGAAATTTACTCATGCGGTGTAATTGTAATTGCATATAGATAGGCTGTACTGTGACACGAATGACTTTGAAGTTTTAATCATTCAATTTACATTCAGATAGATTCAGATCGCACTTTATTGCTGTCATTTCTGCGAAAGAGTGGGTCTAAAACTAAGCAAGCTCAATAGGGCCTCGAAATACAGGAGATTTCAGTGCACTCAATATAGTCTACAAGTATAACATACTTGCCTTCTAGGATTTCTAGGCCAATCATACTTTTGAATATGCCTACCAAAAATAATGAATAGGCTGATTATAAGAGATAGGCTTATAAGGAAAATTGGAAATTAAGTTTTGTCCACCTCTATCGGAAATTATTAGTCTATGGGACAGTGTTCTTTATCAGTTGTCTTCATGCACATGTATATATTCTGCAGATCTCGCTCATTACTTCGAAGAAAATACATTAAAGACTTTTAGAAGTAAGCCGGTCGGAAAGTATGATTTTTATTAGCATTAGAGAATTTGTACTCTTCCTACCAATAAACATGGATCTATGCAAAATGTTCGATGCATAACCAACTTTTTCAATAAGCAACAATTTCAATTGCACCTTAATTTTAAACCAAGGAGCTGAATAAAGAGCAGGGGCTAGAAAAAATTAATTGATTGAAAAGCAATTGCAATTAATTGAAGATGGACTTTCTTCAATTCAATTAATTGAGTAAATCAGCCGTAAATTGTTTCATTTAGTTGCAATTATTCACAGGTCAAAAAGCGATAACATTGACTAGTGGAAAAGGTGATACTTTTTATTCGTTTTCAAAAAGAAGGAAATTCAATGTAGCATTCATTGAAATTTTAACTCAAAAGTCTCCAACTAAGCGCATATTTTATATATTTGAAAATCCTAGATCATTTCTAATTTTGTCTATCCAAAAAGAACATCATCGCGATAGAACATATCAGCGCGATGGCCGAAAGGTGAAAGTGTATTACTGTTTGAGCAAGAAAATATTGCACTAGTGATATAGAGGAGAATATAAATGACAATTATCTGAGTCATTGTACAATATTGTGATCTCTGCATTTACATGTTTTTCTTCATGCAAATTAGTTCAACGAACATGGTGATGCAAAAGATGCAGGTTTCTTACTATAGGTGAACTCTAGTTCTGCAAGTGTTTTAATGCATCTTCGTAGATCAATGCGTTACGAATGTACGTATTATGAAATTTCTAAACATTTATCAATCATATGTCAGTCTTGCAGATATATCTTTTATAGATTTGTCAGTGATAGAAGTAACTGCAATTAATTGCAATTAATTGATTGCCAATGTGATCCAATTAAATTAATTGATTGTTAACAAAAGTTGAAAGCAACTAAATTACAATTAATTTTTGCAACCCCTGAAAGAGCACGAATCAAGTGATAACCGAGCGCATAGTGAAAGTTACATGAATGTTGCACATGGATGATGAATGATAGAGTGTTGCTGCCCTCTGTGGGCTGGTGTTCCACAAACATCTACGAACTTCTCTAACGGATTGAGGAATGTGGATCAAATATCCCTTAGGAGATGCAGGCATACTCTCGGTCAGACGGGATGTAGCTGCCGCTGCCTTTTCGATATAGAATAGCCCTCCGCAAGTGAGTGCGGAAAATCGAAGACAGAAAAAGTGGTCTGACATGGATATTGAATAGATATTGATATTTTTAGAAAATTTTGAATTCTAAATTCAAAAAATATATTAGAATCAGAAAAGTATTTTGTTCTCTAATTGGAAGCTTTTGATAAAGATGCTGTTGACATCATTTACAACGCACGATCAGAATCTTGGAAATAATTTTCATTGAATTGAATAGAGCATCAGTCTCAGACTTTGCTTACCTTCAGGAACTGCATGGAGATTTCTCTACAAGACACTTGTCAGTTAAGCTTTAATTGATAATAATCTGTGGGCTGACAATAAGATGCAATGGTTGATAGTGTTTTATAGCAAGAAGATGTGGGCTATGAACAGAACATTGTTTACACGTATACATGTGTCCCTTTGTAAAAGACGTGCATGTCAAATTGCTTTTTATCTTGCTCTTTTATGCAGAATTGACATCAGAAAAGCGGGCTATAACAATAGACAATGTGGGCCTGTGACAACATTAGGTACATTGCCGAGATGTCCAGTTTCTGTAAATTTCCCACGAAGCCCTTTTATTATATTATTATAAACGATAATATTTATAGTGGCGTAATTTCGAACGACCTCTATGCCAACAAAAAATATGACAAGACTAATAACAATGACAAAGGTGAAAACATGGAATCAGGCGAAGCATCGCCTCAACAGTTCGTCTTTGAGAGTTTTCTTGAAAGTCACAAGAGATGAACAGTATGTGACAGTTGCTGTCAGACTGTTCCATGCGCGTGCTGCTGCCATTAGGAAAGTGCGATCTCCAATTGTTCTCAAGCAAGGACAATCAGGTCATTGAAAGATGCCGAGTGAAGACGCCTACGTGGCTCCGAATCAGACACCAGAAGGAGGGAGGAAAACAAGTAAGGAGGAGAATCAGCTCTCAAAGATTTGAACACAATTAGAGCGATTCTGTATGAGATCCGCTCACGAATAGGAAGGCAATTTAGTTCCTTCAACAGTGGTGTCACGTGATCATGTGATCGAGCTGCGGCTGCAGATGGTTGATGGTTGCATCAGGCAGGCATAGAAAAGGCTGCAACAGTAATCCAAGCGAGATGCAATGAGTGGTACAATTAGATTTTGAAGCACTGAATTGTGACTTCAAAGTTACTGAGTTCTTGGTAGGTCTTATCTGTCGAAGTGCGGCGAGACAAGATGAAACTGGCCAAAACTTGATCTTTCATCGAAAGACAGGTATCAAGATGAATACCAAGACTTCGAATAGAGCGGACTGGGTTGACTAGCTGGCCTTTGATGTCAATCATTGAAGACATGATCTGGTTTTGCCGGCGATGCGAAGAAAGCCACATGAATCGACTTTTGTTTGAATTTAAGATTAGCCTGCTACTCCGCAGCCAGGAATCAACGGCAGTTATGCATGAACTCATGCGATGCTCTAAGGTATGAAAGTCTCTAAGCGTGATATATGAGACCGCATGATGCAATCACTTTGCCGAGATCAGCAGAGGAGGAACATGAGGCGGCCCAAGACAGAGCCACGTGGAACACCTTGATTAACTGCAATGTTCTGAGAATTTGTGGAGTCACAATATACAGATTGCTGTCGGTTAGACAGGAAAGAGTTGATCAATCGAAGAAATTGTCCAGTGATCCCAAAAGACTGCTGCAATCTCGTGAGCAGCATAGTGTGATCCACAACATTAGAGGCCGACGACAGATGAACTTGAAGAGAGTCTTGAAGAACAAGATGACCACAGTCAAGGCTAGATAAGATGTCTGAAGTGATCTTCAACATTGCGGTCTCTGTCAAGTGCAGCGACGATAAGCACACTGTAACGACGGCAGGAGAGAGAAGGTATCGCTGTGTGACCTGGAGTAACAATGGCTTTCTTCCAATTGTCAGAACCATACCAGAAGTGAGGGATTTGTAGAAAACAGTGGTAGTGCTAGAAGCGAGAATGTCTGATATCTGTTTCAAGACCATGATGGGAAGAGGATCAAGTGCGTTGACTTTGTTCGGAAGCCGGATGGTGAATGACGTGACCTCAGGAACTGTGAGTAATTGAAAATCGTTGAAAACGCAATGGTTTGGCGGATGGAATATGCCGGTGGAGGTGGTGTGGACGTCAAATTGATGATTGCTGACTTTACTGATGATGTGATCATGAAATTCAGTAGTAGTAAATGTAGGTACCTGGTTTCTCAGGCGTCCCAACAGTAAGATGATAGAGCTCCATAACGTATTTGGTGACTACTTTCGGCTTGAATTTTTGAGCGCCAGAATGCTTCTCTTAAAGCAATTTATGATAGGTGAATGTACAAAGTTCAGGGTCCACTTAGTATGTCGTATTTATCGGAGTTGCAATCTGTCCGAAATTTTCCAGACCTGGACATGGCGGCGATCGATTAGATGTCTGCAATAAAATTGCAATCGGTCCTAAACTTTCCAGGCCGGACCGGCGACCGGTCAAGACTCTGATGATGTTTGTTTCATTCTATTTGTCGGCATCGACAACACTGTTTGGTAGTTAGGCACGAGTATATGTTCCATGCAAGGTCCTTTCTCAACATCGATTTACTACAGAATTATGCAGAGATAGGCAACATGATATGTCCGATTTTCCGAATATCCGGAACTTCATTTTAGAATCGAATGATTGAATAGGGAGAAGATCGAAAAATCTCTTTGGACATTTGAATCGGACTGCTTAATGTTTTAAATCGATTCGCAACTCGGCAGGGTCGCTGTCATCATATACAGTAGAATGACAATGATTTAGAGATTTTTCATGAATCTCTTTGCCCTTTCATCAATGCAATCTCGATCGTAGAATTTTGACTGATAATTGAGAAGAAATTTCTCCACTGTGCATTCGAAGCAACAACAAAGTGCTAAATTTTTCACCAAGATGATGAAAAAAAGACGATTTTCTCCATGATATCATGCCCCGTCTACTCAAATTGTTGCAAAAACGCTGCCACCGATTTCAAGATCTCATCGCAGCAGTGCGTCCTTTGTGCCAAGCTGCTGTTCACAATATAATCGAATGTATGCTCGTATTACAATAGATAACGATGTCTTTCTCTTTTTTGCTCAATACTCTTTTTTTGTAAACATTCAATTCCTGTACCTTGTGATTTTATTTGTTCTTGAAAATGCATGCAGAAATAAACAACAGCAACACAGGTGATGAGCTCTACTTTTTACTGGCGACATTTCGAAGCAAGGCATTGGAAAATGCAATTATCAGCTTCTAAATAGCTTGAAGATTAAGAGACCGCATCCAACGTTCATTATAAGGCTCAGCTTCCATGTTGCAATAAAACACAATAAATGAAGCTACATGTGGTCGACTGTTTCATTTCCATGCCTTCAAAATTACTACTGTCATCTCAGCCTACCCTGAGATTAATCGTTGTACCCACATTCAACTTCCACGCACGACTGGCGACTCAATCGTACTCGCATCTGACGGAGCGGAAAAGATTAGGCTTTCACCCGATTTGAAACAGGCATTCAAAGAAAATCTTAGTGTACTTTACCTCTCCTATGCAAATGTCAACATGCTCCGATTACTTCAAAACGAATATTACAGATTCGAAGAATTCAGATCATTGCGCAAAAGTTTTCTCGATGATGCTGGGCCCTCCGATCACTATCAAAAAAGGTAGCAGGACCTCGAAAAAACGTTCACAAACTTATCTGTAGAACTTGACATCGTCTGTATCTCTTTGCTGTGTGATCCGGTTGATAACAGTCACTGAAACTTTGCACAATTTGGCGTGTTTAATATTGAACTGGTTGCTCATTGTTTGATTGCTATGGCATTATGTCAGCAGATTGTGCCATTTTATTAGCGTTACAAGTTCTAATACTTCCTTTCTAGTCAAACAGAAGAGACGACCTGTTTTATTCTGTGATCATAATTGATGATTTGACTGTCATGTGATTTGACTATGTCTGATTGTGGAAAAAGACGGTAGATTGACAGTGTGATCAACAACTTTTAAAGAGGCTAAAAATTCAGAGGCTCCTTCATCACTCGTCGTTGAGTTGCAGAGAAAATTGAAAAAAATAAGTTATCGAAGCAAATTAGAATCGAGATCCTTGCAACTGTGACATGAACACCGAGCATTTCGGCAAATCAGGTGACGATTTGAACTAACTTGAAAAGTGCATCATTCGCTTGAGCAGTCAAGCAGATATAGAGCTGCTGAAAGGTGACGCTCAAATTAAAACTGTACCAGTAGATAAAATACAGAGTCCTTCTCACATGACTGCATATCGATACATGTAATCGTTGGACATGAAACCGTTTATTGTGACCAAAAACCTATTCAAGAACGGCGAGCAACGTGAAACCATTTGCCGTGGCTTTGTGACTTTCTACAGCAATGGGATGCTGACGATTTTCTGCATGTTGCTTGTAGTGACGAGTTATTTTATTTGAACTCGAAAGCCAAATTATGTCGAAATTCAGTCGATGCTCATGCCTTCCAGTAGCATCGCACATCAAAGTGCCTTACATCATTCGAGAGCTTACATTCCCGGCTTACAAATGAGCTATGATAAGCCTGTGTCCGTCATACTTGCTGGGAAGTAGTCAAAATACGGAAACCTCTCAATTTACAAATCGTAATTTTTCATTAAGAAAGCATGTGACTGTGATGATGAATCAGCAGGGTTGCCGTGGAGATTGATATTTGAATCCCCACCCCATACCACACAAAAACGTGTGGGTATCCTCACAGAATCCCCATAACCCCACAGGATAAGCCCTTAATTAGTATGTTAAAGGAATTTTAACATTGACTTATACATAATTATATCATATTTTTATGATATCATTGTACGAAAAAATTTGAATCTTATGTATAAGTCAATGTTAAAATTCCTTTTCGCCTGAAGATGATCACTGAGCAGTGATTGAAATTAATAGCTGTATAAAATAAATAAGATAACATCAAACTATTCTTGACTCTTCCCTATCAACAAAATCAAGAAGATGGGAGGAGCCGAGTTGCATGCATCCAACTGAAAGCGACATCTGATCAACTATCATCGAAAATGATTGATGATTGATGCAGCAATGATGACTAAATATAAGTTTAGGTAAGCCTATAATGATATATGATGTGGGCTACCAGTTAATTTTTCAAAAAACTAGGCCTATATGCTTGCCACCCGGAGTCGGAGTCCTATCAAAAGCCGGAGTCCTATCAACTACCGGAGTCGGAGTCCTATCAAAATGATAGGACTCCGCATTCCTGGTTTTAAGGGTGCAATTCTCATGAAATACACACACATTCATTTCAAAAGTACTGTGCTTAAATTCCTCGCTGTAGACAATCGTGATTAAGTACAGCATAATTCACAAAAACAGGCAAGAATATTTATCAATATTTAAATTTTAAGTGTTAGTTTAAATCCTGAAGGACCTTAATGTCCCCACAATATTTTCAGTCTGCTGCTTTTCATGAAGACTCGATTTTTTTACTACAAATAATTTTAGGTGCATGTATTTGGCTGTTTTGATAGATTATACACGAGTTTCACGTGTTACATCTGTGAGAATATAATTCTGAGATGTTCTGTTAGTTGGTATTTGGGGTTCCTAGTGTGAGGAGTTTTCATTCGTTTGGTTGCTTATATTGGTGTTATTTTCAAATAATAGGAAGTCCATCAACATACAAAGACAGGGTTGAACATTAATAAAAAATATTCATATGTTGCGACACTACCAGTACTTCAAAATGATCACTCTGTCACAAAAAAGTCACCTGTCAAAAATTCTTATGTAGGCCTTCACTATATGTTTGCAGTCTACCAATGTGTGTTACAACCATCGTTTATTCTTCAGTGGATCATGCTATGTGCATATATGTGAATATTCCCGTTCAATATTCGTTAATTGAATTAATGTACGAGTAGCAATCATTGATAATTCTATCTCCATCAATGCCGATAGAGAAGTAAAATATCAAAGCGAGTTTTGGCCTTTATGCATCTCAAGTCTAGAATTGTTTCGCAGTAGAAGTCGACTATGTACACGTGGTGAGGGGAAAAGCTTTGAATCAATCTAATCTACTATTATAGATATAGACTTCGATGAAAATCATCCTGGATTTCTCAACCACTCATGTCACCGAATTATTGCACAAGAATTGGGAGGATGTTGACCCATTTGTGTATGATGATGAAATACAGCACTATTGAGGTGCACTTAAGTGTGCAGTTAAGGATGCCTATCAGATGAAAGTGAAAGTTCTGACAAGTCGTGGACAAGTGAAAATCTGAGCTTTCATTACAACCATGACTGCAATGTGAGTAGATGGCTTGCAGTTGAATGATTTGGTGTGAGAAATCTTTATCACAGTGTTCATGTATCCGACAAAAATCATTCAACATTATCATGTCTTGCTTTGTGGGTTGGACCCAACAGGTCTTCTATATCGTAAGTAGTTTAAAATCTAGGTTAATAGTGATTAATCGCATTTATCACGCGAGCTTAATTATATCACAAATAATTTTATCTGAGCTATTTACGATATAGAAGACCTGTTGGGTCCAACCTACAAAGCAAGACATGCTATTAGAGCTAATATTTGTAAGTCTCCATTCGGCTCTGCAGCAAAGGAGACTTGCAGAATTCTTCTACTGCAGACGTCCTTGACACACCTGGAACTATCATTACAATTGTAATGATAGTTCCAGGTGTGTCAAGGACGTCTGCAGTAGAAGAATTCTGCAAGTTTTGAATTTTGAATTTGACTTGTACAAGTAATTCAAAATTATTGAACGTGTTTTACTAATGTGAAAATGATCATCATTGATATTTCATGCATTTTAAGTGGTGAGATGAGTAGACTGCGTGATACTTTGTAATTCAACATCGAAGTTGATTGTGTGATATGATGTCAGTTCTGATTGCTTCTAGTGAATGTCAAAAATCTTCAGAATCCCCATAGAAGTGATGTGGGAGCTGTGGGGATACCCATACCCACTCCATAATCATGGGTATCCCCACAGAATCCTCATACCCACGGCAACCCTGTGAATCAGGCACGAAGCGAACGAGCATTTTCAGCGATTGCCTTTGATTCGGATTTATTTCTTGCTAGAATGGGTACAGCGAAATACATTAAAACACTGATAAAGTAGCATTGCTTATCGAAATCGGTGGAGCAGGAAAGAGAAGGCATAATTTATCACAAAATCGTGACTAAAATGACTGAAAATGTTGTGCTGTCGCTGCACGGCAAACCACAGACAATTAGAGAAGGTGTGTCATTGTTCTCTCCACACACCGACTGTTTCAGATGTGCACTATTCATCCTCGTCTATTTATTGAATAGTATTTTTCAGTCATGAGGATATGTTGAAGGAAGTTTGAAAAGGAGCTATTGAACTTATTGAGTTATAGAGAACTAAAAAGCCTACATGTATATTCGTGGTCCTACATCTCAAAAATTCTGAAGATACACTAACATGTTTGATGAAAAGCTGAGAATGTGACATTTTCCGCCAACAGAATCACGTTTTTCTGATAGCATTACGACATCATTTTTTCTGTCCTAGACCATCGATTTCGATGAGCAGGATGTCAATGAAAGCTCAGAAAAAGCACCTCTACCTCGTGCCTGATCAATTATCATGTTCACATGCTTGCATATTGTAAATTGATCGATTTTTATGTTTGACTGCTGACCAACAAAAACACTAACGGATGCAAGTTTATCGCAACTTACTTGAAATCTGTAAGCTCTCACCCGATTCGATACCAAGGTTGATTTGAAAGGCGACTGAATTTCGACATAATTTAGATGGTCCGTTGATTATGTTCAGCTTTTTAAGAAAATTCGAGCAGCAAAAGATTATCATGTCATAATCTAACGTGGGATCTTGAGTTAATCTCTCTGCCATTACTTTGAGCCAAATCGACAGACACCTATGCAAAGGAGTCCCTTCATCGCAGCCTTTAATCTGTCTAAAAGAGTAAACAAAAACTAAAGAATTCCGAATACAGCATACTGTGACCGAATACCTTATTCTGTCATTGAGTTGGACTCTGTTTATAAAGCGCTTGTCTCCCTGAAGGCTAATTAAGTCCCTGCGTTCCATGATATCTCTGCTTTTCTTTGTAAGGCAGCAATTCATGCCATCTCACCCCTCTAAGGCATATCATTAATGTCTCCGTACTGAAGAATCAATTTTCTGATTCTGAGTGTCGCAACACCTGTACCAAAGTATGCACCGGTCTCGATAGATGAACCACACCCTATCTCACTTTTGGCGCATTTTTCAAAAATTTGTGAGAAACATATTTTCAGTACTGCTTTGTCTTGAAAGCTTAGAGAATTTTCGGACCTTTTTGGTAGCATGTCATTGTCATTGACTAGACGACTACCTCCACCATGATTTGCATTCATGATCATCACCACCTGCTTAAGTGATATTGAAACAACTGGAGTCAATCTCTCGTCCCATGATTTCACTAAAGCCTTTGACCAGGTCGGGCATGACATGATCATTACATGCATTTTGGACAATCAGCTGCCATGTTGATGGGTCTTGTCGATGGTTGATTATCTGAAAATCCGATTTCAATCCGTGAGGATCCTATCGCGACTAAGCAAGTGGGAAGCTGTCGTTTCGGGAATGCTGCAACGGTCAGTTATTGGGCCGTACTTATTCAACCTGTTGATAGCATCTTTGCGTCCAATATACCGTCAAACATCGTTGTTAAATACATTGATGACTGTACTTTCATCATGCCAGCAACCGATTCATCGCTACACAGATGCATCGATGAGCATCATGATATGTTTACTTGGTCTTCATCTGTTGCTCTGTAACTTAATACAAGTAAATGCAAACACTTCGTGATCCCCAAGTCACCACTTGCATATCTGCCTACCATTGACAATATAACTCGTGTAACCAGAATAATGATCCTTGGTGTTTTTCTAACCTCTGATCTCAAATGGAACCGGCACATTGGCTACATTAACCGGCTTTCATTCCAACGACTCTAAGCTCCACGAATCCCTAGACACTTAATGGGCCACAGAAGTTTGATGGGGATTTATCATGGCTTCATCTAATGTATAATTGAGCTTGCTCCCCCGTTTTTGTTGGTCTGCTGGCGAAAGACGAACAAATTCTTAGTAGAATACAACGTGGAGCTCACCGCATTATTTATGATGAGAACTGTCACTGTATGAGTTTTTTTAGAGCCTGAAATTGCGTAAGGAAAACGCAGCCGTGCAACTGATGTTAAGTGTATCTCAAAATCCCGATAATCCAGAAACACTTGCAGCTATCTGCATATGTAAGGTGGTGCACATTTCTACAAATTAAGACGCAAGTCCGCAGTTTTACAATCGATAAACGATTACTTTTCACAACTTAAAGATTTACGTTAAGATACAGATTTTCATGTTTTTCATCAATAACAAGTACTGTCTTGTGAATATGCATAGAAACTTAATCATCTATCAAAAAACACGGTAATGCGCACTTATCTTTCAATACACATTCCAAGGTGTAAAATAGATGAAAAGTTGATGCAGATTTGCCTCAATTGGTAGGGGATAAATGTTTGTGTATTTCTATCACTATATTATAATTACTTCAATATGAAAACGCATGCAATAACATAGAATGATTGTCTATAAATCAATTTTTTTCTGCAAGAGTACGCTGAAGCAGACAAATAGGTTTTTAACTCGTGTTATCGTAATCATTATCTAGAGACTTGAAATTAAAATCCTATGCGTATTCATGAGAGAGTAAATTACAAAATGGGGTACTTCTATTCTTTCCCCGCGACATTTTCAAATTTTTCCAAATTCATCAAATTTCGTCAAACTTAGTCACATTGGACTTAGAGGAGTCTTGATCTGCCATTGTGAACAGCCCCATAAGTTTTAAGGTTCTGAACGAAAATTCTGGATGCCTGAAGGTCCATTCCCACCGGACACGGCGCGGCGTGTCTCAGGCGTCCAAAATTTTCTTTCAGAACCTTAACAAACCTATGGAGTGTTCACAATGGCAGATCAATTGCTCAATCACTGAAAAGTATGCCGTACTTAACTTACCATTGGAAAAAATAACTTTAGCAATGTCGCTCTCTTTCATCTGTGTTTAATTGTTCGTCACTCCTTCAAGCATTGCAATGAAGTCATCAAAACGCTTCATATTGTTTATTTGACGCAGATCGCAGAATTCGTAGCCAATTTAGTTGAAACACACTTCATTTAAAGGGAAATTTCACGAAGAAGATGATGGTGTTATCTATTTTGCAAACAGCAGCCGTTTTTCTCCTTGAAAATGCTCGCTTCTATCGCACATGCTCATCGCAGTGCGTGACAACAGTCGATATAGCTTATAATTATGTTCACAGTTTGACAAAAGGATTGATTTCACTTGGTTTTTATGAATAAAATTGGCAGTAAAATATCTGATCTAATATTTCCTCAAATCATGCGACAACCACAACATATAGATTTTGATACTCAAGAGAATAATTTCTGCAGATTCGGATTTACTTAACGAAAATTAATAGGACGGAATGCCTTTTTGTCGCCATATCATACTGAACTCAGTGCTCTTCTCAGATTGACTGTTGGTCGACCAAAACTCATCGTAGAATTACTCGGATATTGCTCTAAAATAGACTGTCCCTAGCTACACTTCAATTCATAACGAACTGTACTCGTCTGATGAAACTTGCAGATCTGAGAACCTGCCTGCATCACACTTTGTTCATACTCGTAGATCTAATGCAAAATGTCTCTGTATTTCCTCGTGAATGTGTCGTCTAGATATCATTTTCGAGTCATTATGCTTGAAATGCTGCATCTGATTTCATGTAAGTTCTGAAAACTGAGTACGTCATTTGACTATTTCGGGAAAGTGTCATATTATGGTGCCTTGAGAACAGGCATTTTTTGTTGGACGCGCCGCGCCGCGTCCGGTGTGAATGGACCTTGAGACGCGCCGCACCGCGTCCGGTGGGAATGGACTTTAAGACAAGTGGACCAGCAAAGTCTTCTTTCTATCACATCTTCCTTCCAGCAATCCTTCTTTATAGGGTCCTTTAGGATTCTTTAAAGAAATTGATTCGCTGTCAGCACATGGAAAGCAGTGTGATATAAATGTGCCATCTAATATGCGATATCACAGGTGCTACATTTCACACAACAAACCAGCTTTGGAATAACGAGACCCAAAGCATATTGAAAACAAAGCAAGCATAATGTTCGAACATGATATTCTTTTTGATTTAAAACATTTAAAAATGCTTATCTTTTAGACGCAAGACCATCAGAAGAGGATTAGGTCTCGGATTACTCTAAGATCGATTATTCGGACGCTGAGGTCCATGACTTGGACGCAGAAGCGAAGATCAATGACTCGGACGTGGACTCTAAGGTCGATAAGTCGATCTCCGAGGCTGATGACTTGGACGCGGAGGTCAATAAGTCGAGCTCGGAAGTCGATGACTCGGACGCGAAGGTCAATAATACCTGACTGGTATTTTTGCCTCTAAATTTGCAACCAGTCATCCTTTTGTCTTCATTTTTCAATTATGAGCATTTCAAGTAATGAAGTTAAATTGATATATAATTTTGTTGCTCTATCAAGCATTAAAGGCGCATTATGATCCTAAATGATCAATTTCCGTGCATTTTCGGAGGACTGCCCTCGATGCGAATGAGCTTTGTTTGAGGTGTGCTGACTTCAGGATCAACAGGAAATATAGAGCACCACTTTTAATACCAAGATTTTTTTATGTCCCTTGTCAATCAATATTCGGTGGTTAATTTTGAAAGCGGTTTTCTCTGTTTAACATTCGTTTGAGAAATTCACTTTTCCTCCATTCCATGTTTTCCGTGTCAACAACGCTGACAAGCAGAAACTTGACAGCCTAAACAATTCTCCCACTGAGTTCGTGATCAATCAAATGCTACTGAGCCGAAACTCACAAGCCGATTAATTTCTTGGAAGCTAAGCTTAAACTCGCGAGATTACATTATGACTTTCTGTTTACTTTGTTCCTGAAAGTGAAGGACGGTGCGGATGATTTAATGTGTGAACGGTATAGCCTAGAAAAGGGATTATACAAAATTAAAATTGCTTCAGAAATATTTCATGTTCTAGCAGTACGTCAATTATACAGTTCGTCACAGAGCATTTGGCACAATTCATCCAAATTTCTTAGGGGCATAGACATAAGGTGCATGATGGCGGTGTGAATTAAGTTTGCTATTGAGACAATGAGTAATACAAACGCCACAAGAGGAGATTAAAAATTGCTCATGTTGCTTTCTTTTTCATCAGTGAGTATCAATCATTTGTATCATTTTTCTCGCATTTTTCATTCTTTGCAATAGAAACACAAAACGATGCGATGCTACTAAATCATGTTTCAAAATTAAGAAAGCCTCTTGAATTTCAAGAGCAGCACTTTTCCTTGCTTCATCTAGCTCTTATTCTATAATATTGCAAATTATTTATATTCTTGAAAAATAATTTCTGGATATCACATGCGAAATGATGTGATGATCAGCTTGCTTGCATGACTACATAAAAGAATAGTACATGGGATTTGGCAATTCATCCCTTGTGAAAGCAACATAATATTTTCTTGGATAAAACTCGACTTTGATAGCACCCGGACAGCGAAGAATGTCGGCATCTCAATCGAAAAATTATAAACCAACAAATATAGTTGTACCTGTAATTTATAATTCAACAAGCTATTAGCCTATCTTGCGCTGACCAAAAAGTCGAAAGCCTTTTAGATATTCTATATAGCATTGAATTAAAGATTCAGTTTGGATGCAAAACACGATAAACGCCAATGGACTCATTCAAGGCTCCAAAAACAGTATAATGTCGCCATGTCTATTTCACGGATTTACCACAGATTCATCTGACCTGTTTGCCCATATTTAAAATGCTCAATAATCTTAGTTATGAACTGTGGTCAATTAAGCTTATGCACTCAACGGTGCTTCAATTACGTCATTTTTCTTCACTCATTTTGGTGATTTCTAATCGCTATCATGATTCGCGGTAACTGGGACGAAACAAATTTGTTGAAGTTTTATTCAAAATGTGAATGCAATACACTGCATGCATCCGTATCATTCAGGAATGACGTATTCGCAGCACATTATCAGTTATCGCATTTTTACTCAGAAGTGAAGGATGATGTTGTCGCGTGTTTTATAAAAACTATAGTAGATTTTTGCTCCATTTCAAATTATAATTGAAAACTATCATTTATCAGCTATTCAATTACTGCGAGTTTAAAAATTGCTGATTAATTTGATATCCTCGAAACAGAAAAAAATCGCAGTTTTCTCGAAATAACCGTTATGTCGTTTATCACGTTTCGCCTACAAGCTCTTCGTTTTGTTTGAGTAATTGATCTGATCAGTCTGAAAAGTAGACAAACTATGATGCTGTCATTAAGTTTCAAACGAATGCGGAGGAATCAGGTTTATTTGCATGGACTCAGCATGCAGAGGAAAATCAGAATCAAAAAAATCCTCGTGAATTGATAACAGAACATGACGGTAAACAGCCATTGTGGCAACAAGTCACGAAAATCAATACAAATTTACTGTCGCCAGGAAATTGATATTTTGCGAATTTCCTTCTAAAACAACAGATTTGCATCAATTGTTTTAAAAGGAGATAAATAAACTTCTATTATAGAACTTCCTGCATATTATGTTATTGGAACACACAAAGTGGAGAGCTATTATGAAAAAGTCTGTAGAAAATGTTCACCGTCTCTCCTTGTTTGTCAACTTACCATTCGAAATATTCAATCCTCCTTCGTCTGTTTGCCATAGGAAATTACTTCAATTCCGTGTTATTGCTCTGAATTTCCGAAATTTAGGAATTAGACAAAAACTTCAAGCTCAACTGCAGCTAAGTCGGAGAAACCTAGTGAAAAAGCTCATAAAGTGCCATGAATTAAAAGTGCCATGTATACAAAGTGCCATGAAGTATTATAGACGGATTAAGAAACTGGCGATAAGAAATTCAAGTGAAGAAATAGCATTTTCCATGTGTAGTCTTTGGTACAGTGTGTATAGTTTCATTGCTTTCGGTGTAGTAGAGTGTCATTGTAGTTCAATTGTTTGCCTCCATTATCCACTTTCCACTTATCCACCATGTGTATTGTCAGATATAGTGTAGCATTAGTTCACTTGTAATCGGTGTAGTAGCATCGTTGTATTTCCATGTTTTACCTCCACTTTCCCAATTTTTATCCATCGGTCTCCTGATGTTTTATAATGTCCATTTTTAATTTCCTTAACCTATGATGACCATTGTCCTATTCTATTTCCACTACCAGCATCTGAAGTCGGTACAATATATTAGACGTTTGTTTTGAATATGCATGCGGCAGTGTTTGGAATCTATGGTATTAGTATATTAACAGTAAGAATGAGTGGTGTTACAAGTCTTAGGATTTCCATTTTTACCAGGTATTGGGCCAAAGCTGATTAATTTTAATTCGTTGCCACGAGAAAGCTACATTGAGTTCTTTTAAGAACTGATTAATCCAATGGTTACAGTAGCATTGCATCTGTATACTTGCGGATTGGAGAACGCCATCAGTCCTTATTAGGACTACTTCACTTAATAATTTGAATTAGTAAGCATTATATTCTATTGTAAATGGCTGCTGGGATGACTTTCATCATCGTATATATTTTTTGCTTCAATCTATCCAGTTGACAGTTCTTATTCATTCTCTACTGTATATATTTTCTTCTGTTTGTCGCAGTGTAGCAATGCCAGATCCTGTTTTATGTACAAAATAGCGCCATTCATTCTTGTTGACCATATTCTCTCTCGAGCGCTTTCGCAGCCTCGTATCATGAAGGCTACGACCAATGTAACATTAAGACAGACATGCGCACTAGATAACAACAGATCACAAGATGTCAAATTTCACCACGAGCAATGAATTATTGTCATCAAGCCATCGATCAGAATAGGTGGACAGAGATACATCGCCACTGACAAGCCAGTGTCAAGCAAATTGATAACATAAAGGAGAAGTTCTAAGCAGCAAATAACGAGAGAACAAAGTGAGGACAATACAAATATAAATGGACGAAAAGAAAACAACCCTGAACAAAAAAAGCTATCTCTGTCTTCTTTGTTCAAGGACATTTTTTGCATTTTTGTAAACTTTTCTCTCGCTATTTGTTTTGAACATTTCTTTGATGTGGTGTCAACTTGATTGACTTCTTGTCTGTGGTATTCTTTTTCTGTTCATTTGCTTTAAATCAAAGTGCTTTCAAGTATTTTGATCGATGGTCTGATAACGACAATTCTTGCTCATTGTATAATTTTGCATTTTGTGAACTGTTGTACTCTAGTGTGTGAGCACCTGCCTTAATGTCAAAAGAGAGTACAGAATTGACAAACAAAATGAATGACCTTATTTCAAAAGCAATATTATCACTTACAAAATAGCGTTTATGTGGATCTTTTGGCAAGCTAGTAAAATGATTGAGCTGGTGCTCGAGCAGTAATGTAGTACGAATATATAGAAATATAATAAAGGATGCATAAAAATATACAACAGGCGAATATTTGGTCACCGCTTCAGCTGGTGCGGTGCATCTTTATTTGGTAAAAAGAAAAGGGCATTGTTTATTACACAATCATTAAATATGGGGCCTCAGTAAATTTATACTGAAGTGAACTTCAAACATTCATTGTGAAAGTGACTCCAAGGCTTGAAATATATTGGTCCTCATGGGCAGATTATTCGAATATTTCATTGAAATCTACGCCCTAAAAGCAAAAATGATTGCATCGATGTGTTTACTGTGTTTGCGATGATAGGCGAGTGATAACAGCATTTACCTAGAAAGGTTATTGCATCCTCGCTGTCGCATTTTTCTATTCTTTGACCCATGCATCATGTATGTAGATGCACGAGTAATCTACATCGGTGAAGCAATGAGTGATTATTCAGTCCGGTCACCGGAACGAGTTTCTTCAGGAAACGACGAAGAAAATGAGACTTTCACTGAATAATGTGCAGCATATGGCTATTACAAGGCTGCTCGTCTACCGATTTCTACGTGCTTCCTTTCCTTGTCAATCACAGTCAAAGAAAAACGCATGTAGAGTCATTGAAAAGGGCATGCCATAGAAATTGACAACAATAAAGCCTCTAGAATGGAAATTAAGCTTCATGCAATGCACAATAACGGCAAATAAATCGCACGCATTTTCACTTAGATGCACCTGCCAACGTCTGTATCATTGGGTTAGAATCAGTCACATGAGTAAATCGAAGCTTTTAATTGGTTCTTCATGCCCCAACTTAGTTCCCTCGGATGTGCCGCGACCTTGAGTCAATTTCCATTCTAGCGAATTCAGATAAACAGTTTATTTCTATGGCACATGCAGATTGAAGTTTTTCAAGATGAGATTTTTGCATTTTCTCTGATTGAGTGAAAAGTACTACCAAGTCGAAAGTCATAACTTTTGGCAGGGATTGACTTCTTATTGGAAATATTTATGAAATTTATTTATAATATCAAAAATTATAATGAAGTATTTGTTTGAAATAATTATTTTCTACTACTAGAAGCATGAGCGCTTCTACTACTGTCTTAGTCAGAAATGGGAGTTATCCGATGGAAAAATGACAATGGTGCTAAAAGTGAAATTGCGCTTTGCAATCGCTAGAGCTACTTCTCACTATCTTCATGGCTTGCATGAACAGGTGGCTCTCTCTCAGTGAATTTTCTTTTCATGATGTTCTCGGATGACTATTGACGGGAGGTATGCCATAATTTTTTCGGAAAACACAACTGTGTAGTCTCTCCCCAAGCTTTATTGCTGATAAAAGTGATTTTATAAAAGAAAAGAAACACCGGACCAACGTTTCGCTCACCGTCCGAGCTTGCTCACGGTCACGCGCATAAATGACATAACAATTTACCTGTAAGTGTAATTAATAAGCCTGGTAAGAGCATTAGCAACAAATTAAGATATAATGATAATCTAAATAATTGTACGTGCGACATTTGTGAAAATAACTCCCCCACACTTGTTTGAGCAGACATGTCGTGTATAGGTTCATGTGTAGTATTTGCAACAAAGCGTATATCGGACAGACCAGTCGTCCTATTAAATCTCGTTTTCATGAACACAAAAAGAGTATAGACAATAAAGACCGACATAGTGCTCTGTCCGAACACATAATCGCCGTACATCGCAATATCTCTATGACCATCAGTGACTTTCATTTAGATATTCTTTGCCAAGTCAGTACGCCTGTACTTGCTAGAACTGCTGAAAGTCGATATATTAGAATGTTGGAACCTGAAATCAATAGAAAACACGAGTTAACTTATTAAGAACTGTGTTTGTGGTGCTTGCTATTTAAAGTAATTTGTACTTCTTGCCCGCCATTTATGCGCGTGACCGTGAGCAAGCTCGGACGGTGAGCGAAACGTTGGTCCGGTGTTTCTTTTCTTTTATAAAATCACTTTTATCGGCAATAAAGCTTGGGGAGAGACTACACAGTTGTGTTTTCCGAAAAAATTTCATGATGTTGTTGGGCTACCTTTCTCTAGAATTTTTAAGAACTTTTAACTTCACTTTAAATTGCGTTCCGTTATTACTTTTTCTCTTCTTCCTGTCCTGCGATTGTTCTTGTAATTCTTGTATTGCTAATTAAATAAAGATGCAGATCTCCTTAGGATAATTCGTACAAAATGTGCTTCTAATGGGTGATACATGCTAAAAAATGTTAATAGAGCTATGAAATTAGTTAAATAGTTGTGCTTGCCGACATCAGGACGCTTGTTGAACAAAGGTGCAAGAGCACAAGGGTTTATGACATGAAGACATTCCATGTAAAAAATTGTGGCTCTAGACTCCCCACCTTTTAGTCTGGTCATTGAAAAAAAACTTCAGACTGAATTCTCATCTTTGCTCCTCCTGCTAACAAGAAGAGGATCCGGGTAGAAATCGGAAAACGCGAAGATTCGTAACTGCCACAGGTTGTACATCATTATGTAAAAATCCGATTTTCGGCCTCTTTCCCAGCATCAACTTTTCCTAGTTGGACAAAAATTAAATCTCAAATTATTTGCAGTTTCCCCCCCCCCATGCTCCAAATAAAGTAACTGCAGCTCATGTCCAATATAGCCATTATTGAATGAAGCTTCGGTTGATATCTCAGAATAATTTTTGTGAAACATGAATATACTGTAAGTCTATGACTGCATCAGGGGTTGAAGAATCATGCATTATGGTGTCTCATTAGAATGCATGCAACACAGGGAATGTACATGTTAATCAGGATATGTTAATCATTTATCAATAGGAAGGATCCATAATGATATAATATCTGCAGTTGCAAATTTCATCATTGTGTGACATTTCCCTTTCCCACCTCTCCCCACGAGCCTCGGTGTGATCAAACATTTGGATTGGACGCGGCGTGCCGCGTCTGGTGCAAATGGACTTTAAAGGGAATAGTTTCGTCCGACAACAGCAGACCTAAGAGAAATGCTTTGCTCTTGCTTCAAACCATAAAATCAGTGGTGTATTCTGTATTAAGCAAAGTCATGCAAACAGAAACGAAATTAAATATCACTACAGTTTGCCCCAATAAGAAGCTATAAGAATTCTGCAAAAAAAGCAAATTATAATATGTTGCGATTTTCCTTAACGAGGACAAATCCTTCTTCAGGACACTTCTTAAGCCTTTGCAATTTTTGCTGCAATAACATAACAGAATTCAATGAATAAATTGTTTCTAAATCTTTTAGCTTATTTTATTTTTCACAGCGGTCGGCCAGCTCCATTTTTGCAAGACAGCAAGTGGGCCACACATGCGGTTCGAACTCTGCAATCTGCTACGACATCTACAACAGAAACAACATCGTAAGATTCAAGAACTTCATTGGATTTGATGAATAGCCTATTGTACCTTATTTCCAGTCAGCGAATAATGTCACTGAACATTAGGTACACTTTTTCACATTAAAGCAACATTTCTTAAAAATATTGAATTTGCTTCAAAATTCATTCATTTGCGCGAGCTTTGCTGCAATCACAATGTCGGAGAAACATATCTGTCGACGGTGCGCAGAATCTGTCATCAATCCTAAACCAATAGAACCTCAGAAGAATATAAAGAAAGCAAGAAAGCCGAAGCAGACAAGGACTTATCAAACTGAAGCGTCTACTCTGTATAGTTTCAGCTCTCATGCACCCAAGATCGCTAACTTAGTCAAATCAGAATTGGCTTACAATACAAATCTTTTGAAGAGAGATTGCAACGGCGAGGAGATAAAAGTATTCTGTGACAACATGCTTTCCTGCGTCAAGGCATTTCAAAAACTGCATTGTCCACGATTTCGGATAGTTGTTTTTCTAGTGCAAGGATCCAAGATTGATGGAGCCAATAGTTTACAAGTATCATCTCGCTGCTTGTGGTCCCTCGAAAACGAAGACAATGTAGTCACTGTGTCCGAGCAAAATGACAAGTATTTTGTGGTTGTTTCTGTGTATGGAATATATAAAGAATAATTCAATTGTCTGAATGCATTACTTAACTTTGTCAAAGTTATTAAAAAAGGTGCAAAGAAGATCTCATTTGGGTTAGACTATAATTTCATCTGCCTTCAGTACATGATGTATTGCACTTCAAAAGTTTGCAATCATCTTAGTAGGGATGCAATCTGCCAGTTTCTGAATAAAAACTTCGTGTATGCATAAATGTGAAAACAGAAAACATTGCCTAAAATTTGAAACTTTAATTTTCTTACTCCGCCTCCCCATATTTTCCGAGAAAGATGACAGACAACTTCCCCTAAAATCGTTGTGAGTAATCAAAGAATAACCAGGGTGCCATCTTCCGAATTTTGTAGTTGAAAGTCTTGCTAATAAGTCTGCCTCTAAGTCAGGCCACAAGATAATCCACATCTATATGTACTCTTAATCAGAGGAAGAGTGGCTTCCCAAAAATCATCCATGTGATATTTTTCTACTGAATCAAGCGGGTCGCATGGGTGCAATCCGCGTCTGTTTGAATGCAGACCCAATAAATGCCAGTGGATCTACATTTTAGATTTCAGAAAGTCATTTGGGAGCCAGCTTTACTAAAAGGGTGTTGCTAGGGCCTACAACAAATTGGAATATGGCAAACAGTTATGTTCACACTGAAAATGTCCTTGCATTTTACTGAGCTCAAAGGGATTTTTCAAATATTCGATTATCATATATGAAAACATGAATTTGCAGGTGAGTTCATAACGTTTGAAGAAACGTTTCTACCACAAGTTTACAGGGAGTAGAAACCCTCCGCGGATCTTCGTACTTTCGAAAATTAGTTTAAGGAACTCACCATACTCACGACTAAAGAAACGTAAGGTTACGAAAATGGAGGCCATCTGTTTTTGATCGAAAATTACAACACGGTCGTGTAATTAATGCCCAAGCGCTTTCGGTCCTATTTCCTACGTAAAATACATGAGATGCACAGGATTGACTATAAGAACAGAATTGTCCCATTCTACGAATAGGCACAAACGAGATGGAGCATTGTAAGCAAATTGAATAAGATTCATCGTAAATCAAACCTTTGTACACTTGTTCTTAGAATTTACCTACCTTCTTTTAACTATAATATCAGCACGTAGAGTTAGTTCATGTTATGACACAAATGATTTTAAATTCAGATTTGTTCAAAAGATTTACTTTTGCACATTTTCTCTCCCTGATCGTGGTGATTACTGACATTGATTTTATTTCACTGAAGTTCTTACTTACTTATCTAACTTAGTGCTCATTTGTTGGTGTTTGCATATATGTGAGTGCCTGAAGATTTGGTCAAGATTACTGTTTAACTCTGAACTCTTCATAAGAATCATAGACATCATGAAGTAAGATAAAAGTTGAGAGAAGTTGGACCTGCTCTTTCTTCATTTGTAGATAGCAAATGAAGAGTCGAGTGAGAAGAATAGAGGGGCTTAAGATGAATAAGATTCAAACCCAAACATTGAATTTTGCTACTAGCAGCAGAGGGGACCTTCCGATCATGTCATTAATTTTATTGCATAGATTTTTTAAGTTTGCACCTTTTTAAGTTTGCTTCTAGAAGTTCTAACTTTGCTTTCAGAAATTTTAATTTTGCCATCAGAAGTTTGATTATCCAATATGCTTTGAATTGTAATTTTACTTCTCACTTCGACTGAAAATGCCAACGTCACCGTTAGATCGCCAAAGTGTAGTAAATTGTGTCGAAGGAGGAGGCGATTGGAGATTTTTGAGTAGACAGTTGGGAATCAACTATAAAACAGTGTCAACGCAGTGGAGAAGCAAATAGGAAACCCCATGGAGGAGGTGGAGTGAGAATGATAAGTGAGCCAATCGTGGAGCAAATTTTGATTTGGATTGAAGAAGATTCCCAGCTCACGCTGAAACAGATGACTGAAAAGTCTATGAAAGATACGATATGGCTATTTCACATGTCACAATAGACTAAGATGTGTCACATTGAAAAGGACTCATGTAGAAATTTCAACGATCAATTCCGATAGAAACAAGCACCTTCGTCGTGAATACGTTGAAAAAGTGTTCCAGCTCATACAACAGCAAAAACTGTAATCTGGATGGATGAAACAAACTACAATCTGTTTTGTCGACGCAGTCAAGGTCGTTCTCGCGAAGGCGAGGGAGCATTAGTGACTTTGCCTGACTCAAAAGGACCTAACGTCCATGTCATACTTGGCATATCATCTTTTTGTATCATTTATGCAACTCGACGTGAAGGGAGCCTTCCGTCCTGATGCCGTCAAGCAGTGGCTGTCAGGCTTGCTTTCACGGCTTCCTGATGGAGATGCTGCTCTCACGGTACTTGTTTGCGACAATGCTCCGTGCCACAGCAAGATTGAGAATTGTGAAATTGAGCATCCTGGATTCAGAGTTCTAAGACTCGGACCATATTCTCCTCAACTCAATCCAGTTGAAACTCTATGGTCCAAGATGAAAGGCATTGTTAAACACAATCTCCGTGTCCCTGAGGTTGTCGCACCTAGAGTTGGCGAACAAAGATTGATCGATCTTGAATCAAAGATTGATGAAGCTATTAGTCAATTGACATCGCAAGACTGTGTCAATGCCAGCATTCTTCCTCATTCTTCCCCGCCGTCTTGAACGGGCAAAACCTAAATCCTGTTTGCTGCATGTTTGAATTCGATAGATTATGCATATGATAATACAACAGTTAATTCTGTATTATCACCTGATCAAACGAATAAAATTAACGAAATTGGATGTGGATGATCAAAATTTAAGAAAGACATTTATCTTTTTTGCTATACAGCGTTTTAAAGATGAAAGTAGTAACAAATTGACAATTTCTGAAATCAAAATTAAAAGTTCTGAGATCAAAGTTAAAACTTCTGAAGGCAAAATTAAAACTTCTGAAGGCAAATTTAAACTTCTGAAAACAAACTTAAAAAGGTGTAGTTAGTCCAAACATATTCACAATTACAGTGATTGTTATGGAAATCAAACATAACATACGCCATTGAATTTTTAGTGATGATAACATGAATATCGGGTAGGTATCAGTTAGCAATCGATTTCCTCCCGAGTTTCATCTGCGTTTACGGGAAGGAAGCTCTCATATAATTTTGGAATTGTCATGAAAGTTGAAATTATTACGAATATCCAGAATAGGAGCATATCCATCATCGTACACAGTTTATCAAACACATCATCATGTACACGCTATCACGAATTACAAAGTGCATACGTGAATGTCCAATGCCCATTCGGTGCTTCAATAATGCTCGAAAATATCTCTTTCATGAATCATAAAAGAATCTCTCATAAATCTCTTCAGACTGCAGCGCTCACTATAGGTTGCTAGCCAA
Organism: Prostheceraeus crozeri; assembly: GCA_907163375.1. Classification (NCBI taxonomy): domain Eukaryota; kingdom Metazoa; phylum Platyhelminthes; order Polycladida; family Euryleptidae; genus Prostheceraeus; species Prostheceraeus crozeri. Next base: position 430,813 of record CAJQUW010003251.1, read on the forward strand.
ACATATGCGAAAGTTACCACTGTACGAATGCTATGTTTATTTAGCTTGCTATTATGACTTCGCACGCATCGTGGCTAATAGGGAAGAGAAAGCGTTCTTATTTCTGACTAACTCAGTCCTCATTTGGTGGTGCTTGCGTTATGTGAGTGACTGAAGCCTTGCTAATTTTTAGCACTGAACTCTTCATCAGAATCATAGACATCATGAAGCATGGACAGCTAGAATACTATCAGCTGTCCATGCATGAAGTAAGATTAAAGTGGAGAGAAGTTGGTGCTGCTCTTTTTTCAATTATATAGCAACTGAGGAGCCTAGTGAAGGTCCATAGTTATAGATATCACTTGATAGGACTCCGACTCTGACTCCGCATCCCTGGATGATACACATACAAATACATGATTGTGGAAAATATGGCATTTGATTGTTAAGCGCCACTTATACTTACGCAATTTCAAATGCAGAAAATCAGACATTAAGGAAATGCTGCCGCAGCAATTAAATATGCTGGCAAAATCGAAAACTAATCGGTCTGAAATTGTCTTACTGACACCCGGTTTTCCATCTCTGGTCGCTTTCAATTCCCCGAAATTTCCATGTTGCATCGCTCAAACCAATGATAAAAGTGCATCAAAATTCCTGCAGGTGGGTCTTCTGATCTTCCGCTGTTGAGCAAAATTCCGATATTTCCAGAAATTCAAATTTAAAGAGAATAATTAAATAAGAACATCCATAACTATTTCCCGTTTTGCATTTCGCCAGTAGCTACGATTTGTTAGAATTGTTACATTTACACTGAGAAAAGTTTCTGTTTAATTTTTTATAATTCGTGTTCTACGCACAAGTGACACGTATTCAACACACTAGTGTGTTCCAGGAATATTTAAAGGCAGTCTACAAAATTTCCATCATGACCAGATTTCTTTTGCTTTTCCTTATTCAATTATATCAGCCAGACTCAATAATAAATGTTCTTGTCTATACTCGGAAACACATTCGATGACGCGCCGCTCTTCCATGTGGCGGAGTTCCATTTATTCCATTCTCATTCTTTCGTGCTGAGTGTTTTTATCAAGAATGCAAAGTGTAGTTGTTTTAAAAGTCGTATGTTTGACCCGACCTAGATTTGAACTCAGGTCTCCCAGACGCAGAGTGAACACTCTACCATAACACTCTATCTTGGATGTACGGGGCTAAAAGATGCACAAAATAGCTAATGTTGATTGAACAATAAAGGAAACAATCAGATTAAATCAGAAATGTCTCAAAGACATCAAGAAAAAGAAAGATAGGTGATGTTGCGGTGTGCTATCTTATGTCTCATGTGCTACTCACGCTTCACAAATTGACGAACTCGATGACGGTGATATGGAGCTTCTATGGCTTTCAATTCATCTATGGCAGCTGACTCAAAATTATTCTCCAATTGTTGCTGTAAGTGTAAGCGCTTATCAGTCACCTAATGGAAGCCCTTGAAGTAACCGAAAGACTGGTATCATATACACGTATCTTTGTACTGCAGTCAGATGCAGGAGTTCCTTTCATCATCAATTTTGCCAAACTTTTTATAGGCCTATAGCTCTGTTTTGTGCCTTGATGAACTATTTTTAAACCTCCCTTTAGCCTATGTATCACAATCAGCTATAGCTGTTTCATCCAAATATATGCATATTGTCATCATTATCACCACAAAGCCACTGCGCCGGCAATGATTTCTCGCTGATCACACCCTGCCCATAGAGAATAACGCAGCCTGTCTTGACTTTTTAGTCGATGCACGTGATACCTAAAATATATAGTATACTGTATATGATATAGTGGTCTCCGTGACACAGTGGTTGAGTGCTCAGCCTAGCGATCTTCTGGTCCAGAGGCTGACTATGTTGACTATGTCAACATGTTGACTACGGCTGACTATGTCAGCACCGTCCAAGCCCCAGTATGAGGAGTAGTGACGTTAAATTATTCATGCTGTACATAACATACATGCATATGAGTGCATTTTGCATTTATTTTGCTGATTTTCACACATTCCTGTAATGAATAATATAAATAGGTATTTTATCATTTTAAAATGTATGTGTGAGATTTGTATAAATTTCTGAATTTTTCGTTTAATCCTCATGGCGACATTTCAATCAATCTAAAGTTCAAAATTAATGAAGTTTGTCCTCCAAGGAATTTTCCGTTCATGGTTACCGTTTATGGCTGCCAATTATTAACTCAATGTAGGAAGCAAGTCAAGAATTTTTATAGTTGCTTGGTTAGGCGAACATTTTTCATGCTCACGTTTTTTTAAACTAATTGTCAAAGCTGAACCGTCAAAAGTCTTATGTCTTGCTGGCGTGGAATATTATTCTTTCATCAGGGGATCGTTTAAATCCCTCTCCAATATTGCTCATATGACAAAAATTAAAAGTAAAATTTTGCTTATCTAATATTCTTATAAAACTCATGTCCCTTTGACATGTTTACACGCACATGGGTTGGCGCTAACATCACTTTCAACGTGTTCCAGGGAAAAAATGGTGGCAACGTGTAGTATACACTTGCTCGTATTGATTGACACGCGATTGTGTTCTTCGAATGAAACGTCGATACCGTTCGATATACAGTGGTCGATAATGCCGTCGACAATAACACATAGATTATACAGATGATTTTTATCAGTATAGGCCATCCACGTTTAGCACGCAAGAGGTTCATGCATCACGTACGTACAATCATCGCCAAACTATGATTGTCTACATCACAATCGGGGATGCGATCGATGCAAGTGCAGATGATGATGACGAAGGATTAACGTCGTCACTCCCCATGCTGGGGACTTGGACGGTGTTGACTTAGTCAGACTTTTAATCTGGAGTGTTGTGATCTCTTAGTCCGCATGCCCTTCCTTGGCACTTTCGGGGCTCGACCACTGGACCGAAAAATCGCTAGCCCAAACACTGAGCCACAGTGCCACGGAGACTACAGACACAGACTTGCAGAGTATGTTCAAAACATAGATATTTATATGATGACAAATTAAAACATCCAGTCAACTGAAATGGGTAAGTCTGACCTATCGCATCATTAATGACCCCTGATAAAATTGGATTGAAGTCAGTAAAAATCATAGACTTTAGTCTCATTACATTAATCTCGGAAATACTGACTGAATTGATAAATACTTTCTATTCACAGAAGGGAGGGGATCTTCCTTATCAAACACATGTACGAGACTATACATGAAATTCACAAAAACATCTGTTTACAAAAAAACAATAAGAATTTACATAATCAGCAAATTCAAAATATTATAAAAAATTCAGGCCATTAACAATATGGAATACTTTAAGCATAGGTGCCATCATGGCACATTGAGCCAGTTTGTGTCGGGAGCAGACACTGAAGATGAAACTGATTAGCAAAACAACATGTAAAAGAAGTTAAATCAGTCCATTTCGTGCTTTATGTCGTTAATTAATCTCCAGATTGAGGAAAGAACACTTTGTTTTGTTAAGTTGACAGCACTAAAAAAGATTATTTGATACAACTACGAACGAATCGCTTACATTCCCACACATTCGCATACTCCGTATGTAGTAATCAACTCGTCTCTCGTAGCTACTTTAATACAGGATTCAAATAATTCATCCACCCCTTTTCCTGTCACAGCTGAGCATTCTACGAATTCTCGACCACGAGTCCTTCGACACAGTTCCATTCCTTCCTCAAAAGTAAATCCATCATTCTCATCTCGAAGATCAATTTTGGTAGCAACGAGGATGTACGGAACACTACGACAGAAATGGTCGACTTCTACTGACCATTTTCTGACCACATTGTCAATAGAGACACGATCGATGACGGAGAAACAGATAAGGATGATATCGGCACTTGGATAAACGATGCTGCGAATACGATCATCGATAGGGTCGTTGAAGGTGTCGTTTATATTTAAAGTTGCAGTCTTTCCATCAACAATCACTTCTTTCAGGTAAGTATTGAAAGCCGGATTCTCATACTTGGGTCGAGGAGAGTCGGCGTACGTTTCAATCAGAGTAGTTTTTCCAACACTTTTATCTCCGATTAAAACAATCTTGATCGCTTCCATGAAGCAATTCCTGTGTACTGACGACAATGAGTTGAGAGATATCTGCAAACATTTGCAACTAACAATCTGTCACAGATATCGACGCTTCTCCAGTGAGCGTGACGATCTATAAATAGCCCATTCATCAGCAGCTATAGAAGCGTTATTGATAATGACGTTGCACAGTCAAGTCAACTCACGCAATTACAAGAAATTAGATTGGAAATTTCATAGCATTGAAGCATGCATTCAAGTGTTACATGATGAAACAAATTTTAGTGGTAAAATGATTTCGATTAACTGAAATGAATCGAAATGTATTGCCGAGCACTCCTGCACTGAAAAGTATTTTTTTAAAATCATCGATAAATCAATCAGCTTTTCGAATGCACTAAGCTCAAATTTTAGTCGCATGATGTAGTTGCATTGAATCGAAACTAATTTCAAATGCATTATCAGTACATTATCTTTATATCTGATCATTTGAATTTTGGACTTTAGAAGACAATATAATAAAAATTGAATTTGAAATCTTGAAAATTCAAATCAGAAATTGAGATTAAATAATCGAGATTAAAATTACCATGATATTTTGTTGTTTTGCAAGCTGAACTCTACATTATTGGAGTATGACAATTTAACAAAATACAAAAATACAAAAATACAGTTATATATAATTTTACAAAATTGCATTTTACCTTTTTAGTTATTTGAGAAAATGCTTTTATTCGTTTAAACTCCTGAAATATTCTGAAAAGGTGTGTGAAATAATGTAATTTATTCCTTGAAAGCTGTGAAGGTTACCTTAATGCTGTCTTGTTTTTGTCAAGTTACTTAATTTAGGTTGCACATTCGACATCAAGTTAGAATATGTTATTGCTTTGAAAATAGATTAAATGTATTTTGATGGATATATTTTAATTTATGATGCGTCACTTAACTGAGAGCATGTTTCGATTAGTCATCAATAGAGAAAATGCAATCAATATTTATAAATGATAATATAATTAATGTACATAAATGCATGTTAGGTACATAATACGTTAATCAATTATATTAAAATAGACCTACTTTATTATGATTATTGCATATGTATATATTTCCTAAGAGAGAATCGATAGTTGCAACAAGGGAATACATCTTGCTATGTTAGCAAATGAAGTAAGACCCATTTGAAATCCAGAGGTACACGAGTTTTGTCATGGCCAACATTGCTACCGATCGAAAAGTTGTGGTCGGTAATCAAATGATGCCTGAAGACACGCGTATGCAAGAGCAAAACTCAATGCAAGATCTGCTCAATGCATTCATAAACATGTTGGCCAGATCAAAATATTGCTCAGATTTACAAAGCTCTTGTCAAAGATCCATGCAGGTTGGAAGCAATGATCAAGAACAAATGTGCTGTAAGAAAATTTTGAGCAGCAAGTAGATGTTGCTGGACTAAAATTCATGGCTTACATTGCTTTTTTATGAACTAAATCAATACTATATGATGCTACGCTAATCAATGGTATGTGTATAATACAAAAATATGACCCACAAGAAAATCAAAAGCAAGGTTTGCTAGTGTCGATCGATTTCGGTCGCTCGGCGGCTTTTCAAGGCGAACTGCTTTATTCAACAAAATAACCATGAAATAATGTAGATATCAAATGATGCAAAATAATGATACACAGAAAGCAAAAAGCTATGATTTTCATAATAATGTATTCTTCCCTTTCATTATTTTGTATATATATATATATATATATATATATATATATATATATATATATATATATATAGGCAGGGATGTCTATGAATAATATGAGAACTCGGGATACACAACTCCCTAAGAGTGGAGAATTGACTGTGGGCCGAAGTTTTGCAAATCGCAACACTTACGTGGACAGTTTTATCCATGTTTTGAGCCTAACTGGAACTGTAAGACTTCATGAAAATGCATGTAGTTAAGTAATATCGGCATCAATGTGATGTATAACATACACATACGCATTACAGAGAAAATTAGTATAAATTGAGCTGATTTTATGACGATTGTTATGTCGATTTGCTGTCTTTGTTTAATGTTTTTGGACAAACTTAACATGAAATTTCTAAAGAAAGTCTGCAAAATGCGAATAATAGTTTGGCGGTGAATTTTTTATTCGCTCCCTAATTATAGATGGTGCAGATCAGAAGCTCATGTCCATATCGCAGATGTTCAGTGTTTTTTTTTGCTTTATGCTCACACTATCAAATAGTTATATCATTGTGTAGGTCATCATTTGATATTGATTTGCATTGTATGGTATGCGGGCTTAATTTTGGAGTTGAGACAATATGAATTGCTTCAGAGATTTCAGAATGAATGCAGTTGTGGAATTATTCCAGGTATCGAACTATTTGTAAGCATCACTATCTTTTCAAAGGAGTACTTTCTTTAAGGAGCTAGACACCCCTGAATATATACGAGACATTCAACATTCAGAGAATTGTTAAATATCAGGTAGAAAATGGCTCTCAAGGAACAGGAATTTTACTCGTCCTGTAGCTTTGAAGGACATTGCGCAGTAGTGGAGTATCCAAGGTGTCGCAATCGCTGCACGCGAAAAAGCATTATTTCTACGAGTTTAGATGCGTGTTAATGTATGTAAATGATTGCGATCACATTTGCTCTTTGATATGAATTGTTATACTATCATTTTCGTCATTGCCAACCAATAGAAGTACAAAAGAATGTCCGAATTTGTGAAATTCCTCGCTCTATTTTCTAAATCTCTTCGACGAAGAGACGAATAATTCTGGTTTCTGATTGATTGAGACGATCTGCAAAATTCAGTTGAAGTTGTTGTCGTCGTTACATTCTATCTCAATCACTTAAAATGCTCATTATAATTTTCTGAATATTGGTATATATGACTGGCCAGCATTGATATATTCTGTGAAAATCAAAGAAATGTTGTTAATTAATTGACAGCTACGTTGAGTTAATCAACAACAATATTAACAAACTCTGTAAGCAAGTTCTTCACTAAGAAATTGAAATGAATCTTCAGCCATAAAACCAATCAATTCAACTTGTCGACGTCTTATTGAAGATGTAGAAACTCCATGTTTATTCTGTAGATTATTCTGAATTTGCGTTAGACAGGGCAATAATTCGTATTGTCACTTGAAAGCTTGTTAGTCTACGCTAAACCATGTTTCAGAAGGTTATTGAAATTAGTGCAACAGATCCCAGATTTGAGTAGCATAATTTTCGAACGACAAAATTTGGCAACAGTACAAGCCCCTTTCTGATTTTTCACACAGATAATCCATATTTTCTCAACGGTTGACAACACTCTACATTTGGGAAGCATTTATGAGATCAGATTAAAATGACATTGCACCAATGCACATAATTTCAAATTAAACACAGAAATTTCCACTGTCATAAAAGACTTCAGCCCACAGTCAATTATCCACTCTTTGGGAGTTGTGTATCCCGAGTTCTATATCATATTATTCATAGACATCCCTGATATAGGCTGTATGTACGGTACATATATGGAGTGCTTCGTCTTTTGCAATTTTGTGGCTTAGATGTACCGGTAGGTCTATTGTCAATGTTCTGCAGTCAATTGGTCTTTGTCTGCTCTAACCGAAAATGTCTTTCATTTTAAGTTTCATGCAGCATTTTAGGCACAAAAATTCACTTGAAATTCATAAACACTCAATTTTTGCATGTCCACACGAAAAATACATTTTTTTGGATTGCTGTACAGCTAAGAAATTGAGTATACACTCTTTAGCAAAATTAATGTTACATCATTACAACTGTTGAAATATCTCAGTGTCTGCAGACACGCAGTTCATTTGATTACAAAAGTATCATACATCATCTGAAAGGTATTGATCTCCTCTTGGGGATTCACTATGATTATTGGATGCATCTTTGAACGATTGTCTACCATATGAAAAATTGTCAAACACAATTACTTTTCTTTAATTGAAAGTTTTGGTATCAAAATCATAGGCTAGAAAAATGAAACACATATCAGTGTATAGACAAGAGCAAATACTTTCAGAAAAGTATTTGGACTCATCCACAGGACAATTATGCGCGTTATTGGATACATAATCATTGCTAATGTTACATTGCTCCATTCATTTGTTAAGAAGTTTGTAACATAGGCATGATTTTCATTCAAATTCAACTCATAACATCTAATGCATATGCATATGCTGTGTACATAGATAGTGAGCCTTAGCTAGTCATCTATAGCGCATAAATACAGTACCATAGTTATCGCTAATTATTGATTGTTCATTTATCAAATGATAAGAGTTTATGGTCATGGTGAATCGACAGACAAGAGACAGTGATTTTCTTAGGGGATGTGCAGTTGGTTAAAAGTGAAAAACAGCTTAAAAACCGAAGAAGTGTGCACCAAGACAGTCTCTCTGGCGTTGGCAAAGAGAATTTGGTATTAAGAAATGTAAAAATGGTATTCGATCAGGACGGAAAAGAATCACGACATCTCGAGAAACCGACGTCTAATCAGACTGGCTGGAATTCGCAGATTATCGTCTGCAAGAGAGCTTGTGTGTCTGTGGAACCAAAAGGCTTCAATGTGGACTGTACATCGACGTTTGCGTAATTTCATCTTTTATGATGATAGTGCACCAACTTACACAGCGAGTACAGTAAAATTCTTCAAGAAACAACGTGCAATGCGATCACTGTCCTGGCCCTCCGACAGCCCTGACTTTAATCCCATAGAGCATGTGTGGGATTTCCTCGGTGGGAAAATCAATTGTCGTTCCACTTCCGTAAAAACAATAAAAGAGATGAAACATTGGCTCCTGGCAACATAGCAATTGATGCCACAATCTATTGTTGACTCATTGATAAAGAGCATAAATGATCGCATCTCAGCAGTGACCGCAGCTCGTGGAGGCATCAATCGATTCTGATTACCCATTGACTTAAAACATTTTCAAAATATATACATTTTTTCGCAAAATGTTCTTTTCACTTCAACACATCAAAGAACAGACATAATATTACACTAGAAGACAGGAAAAGAAAGGAAAATTAAGTTTCACAAGTGATAATTCCGCATGTAACATTAATTTTGCTAAAGAGTGTATATCTAAGCGGACTTTGGCTCAAGGAACCCCTGACACCCTTGAATTAAAGAAACATTAAGAGTTGAGAAATAAAAGTCATCGAATAAACATATTCTATTCTATTCTATTCTATTCTAAATCAGAGCTTGGTCGACATACATCCACAACTTTTTCCGTCATCACATTGACGCCTCCAAATTTGGATTAGCTGTATGATTCAAACGAAACTTTACATGTAGAATGCCTGACTGGTTTTAATTGAAAATGAAAAGTCGCATTACTAATCTCATTGACATTGAATCATTTTTCTCGAAAAACACAATATTTTCTCTAAAAAGTGACCAGAATTCGTCATCACATCGACAGCTATACTTATTGTTGTCTCCTAACCAGAAGAAATGCTCAATGGATCTTATATTTTCATGATGAATAGCTTGCCCTAAGACATCCATAACGGCACAATTGGATTTGTCATGCGACCTTTTGACTTTGCTCTATGCTTCAAAAATAGCACAAGCTGTCATGATATCGTCGATGGAAATTTAAGTCGCCATTTACATGTAATCTGCACTGCTTGACATGAGTTCTTTGGAAGATAAATTTGATGTAGTAACGATGCAAATACATTCGTAAGTGTGCCGTCTGGAAAAGAAGGCGCCGATTCTCCTGTTTCTACATATACACCTTGCAAACAGCTCTTACACATCAATGAGTGATGTTAAAGTTTCCCCCTCTTCATCTTTATATCAACAAGTCGCTTCTTTCAACGGAGCCATTAAATGCCATTGCTATGGTGCCTATCACAGAAGGATCACGATGATGCGATCACAAAATACTAGTAGAGCAGGTTAATTGGCAATATCAAGCATGATAATGATCTTAAGCTTGCGTATTGTACATTATGGCATCTATTGTTAATGAATATATTTATAATCATATATTTCCCTTGTGTGATTGTCAGGCCTACATGTACATGCACATGTCTTCCGTCTCTGTTTTTGGATAGGCCTACCTTTGTTGGAGGCAGATGTATCACCAAGCACACATAGATTCGAGTCTTATCTATTCTTTATCATCACATTATCAAAAGGAATTGTTATCACTTTCGTCGGTAGATGTTTGATGAGTGTCATACATTGTACTTTGAATGCTGTGTGGCTAGGCCTATCAGGCCTATCACGACTCCGCCATGAAGCAATCACATTAAAAACGATCCATGAGACAGGCTACTATGACAAACCCTGAACAAAACCTAAAATCCAACCATAAAACAACTGAAAATTTTTCCTAAACCAACCCCAAATGATTCTGTAAACTGATAACCCAAAACTCATTTTCATTCTAAATTAATTTTCGCGAAACCGCATGATACAAAAATGTGCAGCATTTCGAGGTCGATGTGGCCTAAATGGATCCCACCTATATCCTAGTTATAGCACTTATCATGGATATCCATACTCATCCAAAACTAAAACGTGCATAAACCTATAACTTTAAAACCTAGACTTCAAAAATATAACTGTCAAGAGAATCTCACCTATTCTGCCGGTACAACTTCCGTAAATCCTAAGACTTGATAAGTCAATGAAATTAATTGGATATGCGCTACAAATTCATTGTCAAACATAAAATACATGCATACCAGCACAACTTTGCGCAAGGGATGATGCCAGTGGAGACATTTGTGTCCCCTCTATTTGACATTCATGCTAATTTGGTTAATTATTGTAAGTAGGCCTACTCCAATTCATGATATTGTAAAGTGAATATAAGAGAATAACCATAGCCTATGCAAGTAAATACATTCATACTGTTTTCAGGCATGATCTTGTTATAGCAACTCTTGTTATATATTTCGAAAGCTGGAAGCAGTTTCGATATTTAAACTTATGAAACGTGTCTATTGCAAGCTATTTAGGCCTACTTACATTGCACCCTAGGTCTAGTTTGTCAGCATACTGAATTCATGATGAATGCTGCGAGATGTCAAATTGTGAGTACATGTCCTCAGCAGACTGCTGATGTAAATAAATAAATGAAAACATGCCTATAAAGATATACTTTAACTATCGGTCATCACATCGACGCCCTCATATCAGAAACTCGGATACAGATCTCCTAATAGTAATTAGATTGTGGCTTAGCTCACATAGTATATCTTACAAGAACCAAATACAGCTCTCAGGACCAAAATAAATCAAATTTTCGAGAATTGTTTTGAGTGGACAAAAACGAGGATCACTTTTGTTGGATTTTACCATAGGCCCTATACTAGGTAGAGTGTTGACTCAAAAAGCGTCTGTATACAGTCAAAATTTTATATGAAAAGATTCAGGTTTTTGCGGAGATTACCTTCCTGCGGTCCAAAAAATTATTTGAGCAGTTTTTGAAAAAGCCAAATTTTTGTGACTTTGTATATATACGTGGTGTGATCCAAAATGTCCCGGACTAACCTACTTGCAGATAACCTGTGATAACGAATACTACTTCAGATGTAAATTTAGGTCTTTAAGGCATGAGAAATATGGTTGCCGAAATTTTTCCGGTCAGTTTTCTATTTTTTCAAAATTTTCAAACATTTTTGTCTGAATTTCAAGATTTTCCTATAAATTCTAGCGATTTAGAATTAATATATTTAGATTAACTTGACAGTTAAGCTATCACTAATAACCTGACTAATAATTAACGGAAAAACAAATGTTTTGTTCCAGAAAACAGTTTACTTTTCAATGTATGAGCCGTTAGCATTCGTCACTTTTTGCCAACGAAGTCTCAATTCACAAAAAGCTTTATGAAAAAATTCCGGTGTCAAAGAATCAAAAAACTCAGTAACTGCATCCCGCAGTTCAACTGGCGATTCAAAATGGTGTCCACGAAGATGCTTTTTGAGGAATCTAAACAGATAGAAGTCACTTGGGGCCAAGTCAGGTGAATAAGGAGGATGGCTCAATAGTTGAAATCCGTTTCTCGTTAAGGCATTGGTTGTCTCCTGCGAGGTGTGAATCGGAGCATTGTCATGAAGCAAGTAGAGGGGAATGTTTCGTGGCTTTCTTATTTTCTTCCTCGCTTCAGATAACAGATTGGAATAATATTCGCTATTGATTCTTACTCCTTTATCCGCAAAGTCAACCAGTTGGATTCCCGAAACGTTCCAAAAGACCGTCAGCATCAACGACCGGCGATGTGATGTTCCGGATCGCATTTTCAAAGGGGCAGACTCGCCTGATTTTCGCCACTCTGCAGATTCTCGCTTACTTTGAGGCAGATACAAACTTAAAAGGTGTTTCATCCTCTGTAAGGATGCAGTTCAGAAACTGATCTCCGTTGCATTTCGAGGAGATCAAATTTGACTGTGCCGCCAGAAGTCTGTTCTCCTTCATTTCAGGTGACAGAAACTTCGGTACGAAACGTGATGCCAGTTTGCGATATCCAAGTCTTTCGATGATGTCATGACAGGAGTGATAACTGATTCGCAACTCTCTTGACAACTCACGGATGGTTATCCTTCTGTGTGCTGTAATCACTTCATCGCACTGACTCGATTTCTCTTCCGGAATCTCCTGCGGCCGACCAACAGTTGAAAAATCTTGCTCCACAGATTGTCTTCCGCGTTTAAATTCGCTTATCCAGAAATAAGCAGTAGTTCTCGATGGAGCTTTGCTTCCATATGCCAGGCTTAATTCCTTTACAATGTCACCATTAGCGAAGCCGCGGATCAGGAGGTATCGTATCACACTGCGATATTCGACTGAAGACACGCTTGTCACATCCATCATGAAAACTGATAGAACAAAGAACCATCGTTGACACGGATTTCTTAATGAATGCGTGCTGAATGAACTTCACTGATTGATATCGTAACACATGAAGCAATTAACAAAAGACGTGCAATATTCATGGCAAAGATATCCGTCAAATAAGGTACAAATCAAAATCAATCTAACTATAACAATAAGACAAATCGGATCTCGATCAATTCAGAAAATACAGAAATTCATGTTAGAATGTAAAAATATTTTTTAAAAATAGAAAACTGACCGGAAAAATTTCGGCGACCATTTTTCTCATGCCTTAAAGACCTAAATTTACATCTGAAGTAGTATTCGTTATCACAGGTTATCTGCAAGTAGGTTAGTCCGGGACATTTTGGATCACACCACGTATATACAAATATATTCATTTATTAAAAAGTTCCTTTTTTAAATATGTGGCATCATATTATATATAATGAGATTGCTATATATAAGAGAGATATATATTATATTGAGATGTTTGTAGGGTTCTAAAAATAGGGTGGATGTGAAGATCATCAGGCAACACTTTGTTGATATCTTTTATGCAACTTTTTTATTTCTTTTTCTTTATCAGTTATATAAGTAAAACTCCAAATTACGGTTTTGTTTTTTTATCATCATTCGCTGATCTTTGCACAGGTATTGAATCTGCATGTAATTTTACTCGTTCTATTCAAATGCAGTGGAAAACCGTTATTGATAAAAATTTTCCTTGATTCTGACGACGACAGCCTGGTACTTCTCATCAGGAGAACAAATTCTACGAGCTCTGTAAAAAGGATTCTCATGGCGGCAGTAAGATATAGGCTGGTCGACGTGTAAACCCCAGTGTTAGTATTCTTCAAAAACCAACAGATATCAAAAGTTTTATCGAGTTTGGTCTGTTTTTTGTTGACAAAGACTGGACTTGTTCTCAGTTTCAACTTATTTAGTAAATTCAATGTTACAATTCAGAGAAATGAGGAAATGAAAAATTCATTGGTATCTTGCTCATTCTGATCAATGGCGAACATCATCCACGTAGCACTCTTTAAAGAGGGAGATATAATTTCAAGTTCATTGAATTTCCACTATATCATATTAATGGCATTAGCTTTATTAGACTTCATGCGCCAGATCTGTAACTTCAGTTCATAAATTAGCAAAATCAAGCAACAGATTCATTCTCAGCAATGGATGTGCAATTCTTAGGCATATCCAAAATGACTACTGTTGATGTTCCCTAAGCCTGATTGTAATAATGACGAATGATGTATGGCAATGAAAGTGCTAAAAGTTTGACGTTCTGTCATCTCAAGTGAGCCCAAGTAAATGTTCTGGTTAAGCAGACATTTCGTCGTTTTTGATAAAGCGGTTATTATCTTCTTGCTTTACCGACCACATGCATCTTTCAAAACATGCACAAAAAGTTCGAAATTCTACATTAATTGAAAAAAATGGCTATTAATCTGATACTGAAAGTAAAGCCTTTTCAGAAAGACAGACTTCGTTCCATCTTTCAGACAATGTATAAAATAAGCATGTGATACGTAGAGTGTCGACTCAAAAAATGTCAACACAGTGAAAATTTTTGTATCAAAAGATTAAATTTTTGAGGAGATTGCATTCCTGCGGTCTAAAGCAATATTTGATCAATTTTTAAAATCTAAATTTCTGCAAATTATTCAAATTTATTTCCATATTAATAATTCATTTTATTTTTATTAATAACTTATTCAATATTATCAATAACCTGAGTTTATGTTCTAGCAACTTGGAACCTCAGACTTCAATATATGAATAGCATGAAACTTCTTGGACATCACAGAGAATGAAAATATAATAACTATTGTCTTAAGTAAATGGAGATTAAACAGATTGTGAAGGAGATTCCATGAACCGCATTATAATGCACGTCTTCACACAAAGGTTGAGATCTAACTCTGCTTCTTGACTCAAATTTCAAGTTTGCTAACTTGTTACCTAGATCTAAACAACTCTTTTCCATCAGGCCAAATGATCTGCTAAGTTAAGCATCTTTCGAAATTATTAATTGCATAATAATAATATAATGCATCCTACGGTCTTAAGAAATCACACTGTTAAATTGAGCTATGAATGGCTAGAAACATAATACCACAGAATTAAATATTTTGTTTATCTGCTTCAGGTTGCTAGAAGTATGATTAATACGAAATCGCCGGCACATGGAGGAACCTATTAAGTGGGCAAAAAGGAATTCCTAATACCCTACAGAGAGGAAAAAAGTCGGGCGTCGGTCGCTTGCGGATTAATGTGAGTTCCAGCAAAGTGCTTCGATTGCCACAATTCCTTCAGATTCGAAGAATTCAGATCATTGCGCACAAGTTTTCTCCATAATGTTGACCCTTCCGATCATTACTAAAAAAAAGTAGCAGGCGTAAGATAATTAGTTCACTTGATGATTTCACATCCTCTCCTCGGCATTTCTCAGTGTTTAGTGGGTACACTGAATCGAATGTTAGCCAAGACATGTGTGTTATGGTGTGTGCGAAGTGATATCACAGCACGCACGCATCTCTCAATGGCTCTGGTGTTCTCTGCTGACAGCTTATTGTTTGCCATTTCCAATAGCAAGCGATACACGAGTTATCCATTCGAGAAGGACAAGTTGTCTAATTCTGTGATGTGCGATTTCTACAGTCGGTTTCATAAAAAGTGGATCATCCTAAAATTTGACTAAATAAAACATAAGTATGATACAGAAAGCATTTTTCATGTTATTTCATGTCCCTAATATATTTAAATGTCCTTATATAATCTGATAAGCTATGATACAGTAACGGCTCTTAAGAAGCTAATATTTTGTGGCCCTACCCTTATTGTCAATGACATTACCAATTCGTCTAGGCATTGATTCGATGATATCATTGATTTTTGACTGATCTAACTTTCTCCACTCTCTTTTTAACAGTGACGTAAGTTGTGATACGCCATCTGTAGGTAGCAGTGAACGACGAACGTTACGTTTTAGAATACTCCATACATTTTCTATGGGATTCAGATCAGGAGAACGAGCTGGCCAAGATAATGTCCTAAGCCCTAATTGAGACTTGCATAAGTTGACTACTCTACTACTCCTGTGACACGTAGCATTATCACCCATAAATAACCAAGTCGATGGATCACCAAGTTGATCTGTCATTTGGCCAATGTTCATTCGTAAAACATTCACATAGCGTTCAGAATTCATTGTTCCTTGCTGTATGTGAAGTTCAGAGCGGCCATTGGTCCAAATGCCAGCCCAAATCAGTAGAGTCGCACCACCTTGTACCCGGGGACGATGTAAATGTCTCGGAATTTCCTGATCAGATTTTATCCATAATCTCAATCGACCATCACTATCCTTCAGACGGACTGATGCCTCATCAGGCCTCATCAGACCAGACAACCCGATCCCATTGATTTCGCCAGTGACAATGACTCATTACCCATCTGAGACGTCTTTTTGTATGCTGATCTGATAATTCGATCTGAGAGGGCCTCTTACAGCTCTTGAAATTCGACTCAATAAGTATTCTACGAATAGTGGACTTAGAAATAGACGAGTCTAGTGCAGCCATCTCAGTTAGCGAGAGACTTGGATCAACTTTAACAGATCTCAAAATTAGGCGGTCTCTACGTTTGGATGTTTTGCGTGGACGGTCAGAGCCCTCTTTACGACAGAGTCGAAAATCATCATTATGCCATCGATGCACATTGGTGTAACGGACATTTAGTCGCTTGCTTGTAGCTCGCAAAGAAAACCCTAGTTCTATGCCTTTTGTGAATGCGATCTCGTTATTGTTCATTTGTGCTTTGTATTGTTTTCAACCGGTAAGAGATAGATTTCTAGCTGAAAGCAATCAGGAGTGCTGCCAACACCACCGCAACGAAGTCAACGGAAGCTATGGAACATGAAGTCCAGTTAGGTAATCACATGTAGCAGTTACATTATTGTTGATGAATAATGGTGCTATACTGGCTCTGATTGACCGATTTTCTTTATTTTTGTTTTGCTTGATAGCTTTTGGCTTGTAGAACAACATATTACATAACAAAGGAAACAAATGTAATTTTATAAGAGTGAGGTATGATTTTGTGTAACATTGCTAAATGAAGATCAAATTATCTACTACTTTTTTTATCTATAACAGGAAAACAACTCAATATTCATGCTTGAAATTTCCAACAGTGATATTAGTAAGCACAACTGACATATCTTCCAAATTTCAGAAAAATTCGTTCAAGTTTGGCGGAGTTAGACAAAGTTGAAGTTAAGGCGATGTTTAAGGGTGATCCATTTTTTATGAAACAATCTGTATATCAAGGCTACATATAACCATTCATTCAAGGAAACCGAAGCACGCAGATGAATCTAATTTTGTGCATAATACTCTATTCAGCTAGAATTCAACTTTTAATAATTAATTGTGGATTGATGCAATATTTATAGTTACATAATTTTATGATTCAACAAATTAGGCTTCACTTCTTATGTGAATCTGAATAGTATTGTGGACCCGTTTACATCCTTTAAATTAGTTATGATTATTGTCTTTGATTGTGATATTTTGCTCTTTCAGTGGCGGAAGTTTAAGTTACATGATCAAGCTCAAGATAATACTCCTATTAATGAGGCTGAGCACTAAAGTAAGGCACTTTCATAGAAGCTAATTTAATGAACATTGCCTCTCCAAGGTTTTCATTACACGGAGGATCTGTATCTTTCTTCTGTATTGCTATCATGGATGGCCATGAACAACATGGCTTTTGTAAAGATTATTTGACTCCAACAGTGTTCATCGATATCACAAATATCAAAAAACAAGTATCAAAATTACGATCCTAAATATGGCTCAATTTTATTAAGATTTGATCTTGCGAAAACATTTGAAAGTTTGAACCTTATTGTCAAGAAGTTTTTAGACGACCATGTTCCACAAGGCCTTGTTTCATTACTCGATCATTTACATAGTTAACCGAAATGCGTGTGAGAAGCTGGAACCGAATTTCTCCCATTGCTTTTACATTGACTTTGGTGTTCCCTAAGGGACAGTTTAAAATTCTTACTTACTTTCAGCATTTTTTGAGGATTTTTAATATTTTCTATCGACGACCGTTGTGGTCAAGTATGCTGAATATTTAACGATGATTATGCCAGCTGACACTGATGGCACAAAAGTCTCGATCGTACGCACAGTATATTGTGAAATCAATAAATTGTTAAAATGGTGTGATTTGAATGCTTTAACTTTTATTTTGTCAAAGTCAAAAGCCCTTCTGTGCTTCAAAAGATCAATAAATATTTCGCGCTCACTTTCACCATAACGAGGGGGGCGATTCGGCTCCCCCAATCGGCCCCCCTGTCGCATTTTTGTTGTGGAGCTTTTAAAATTGAACCGATTGACCCAGGTTTTAGTGACTTTTAGTTTCTGGGTATTTCCCAACTTTTCGCCGAAAATCGTTGCATTTGGTTCATGGGAAAGTTAAATTTATGGTCCGTTTTGAAAAGTGCATTTTTTGAAAGTCTGAATTTTGCCTGATTTTGCAAACACCTGGTATGCTAAGTTTTGACAAAGCAAACTGAATATCAATTTTTTGCATCACATCACAACTAGGTGTCCATAAATTTCACCATCAAGATACTATAGACATCAAAGATACTATAGATATCGATAAAAGTCATCCAAACTTGAATGTCATGTAAATACTACTTACTTGCTTTTCAGTAGAAATGAGTCAACTAAGTTGCAACTAAGTAGTGTTCGTTCATATTGTTTTGAAAAAAAGCTACATAACCAAGACGAAATCAGCAAGATGGACTATGGTGGCCTTCAGCTATCTGCTTGACACTGTTCGAATAAACAATCAAACTGCATGCGCCATCAGAAGGAAAAAGGATCCGTCTACCATCGATTCCTTCGACTTCGGATGGCAGCTTGCTGAGAGCCTTGTTGTACCTCACATTCATCGCCGATCGAAAGTAGGACTTACATCACAGACTTTGACTAAAATAAAATTGTTTCTGAGCCCTGAATTTGATCCACCTGAAACATCCACAACAAGTGAAGGACAGGGGAAGAGATGTGCCACGTGTATCAGCAAAACTTATGGAGAAGATCAAAAGGTGAAGAAAAACAGACTGAAGAAGATAAAAACAAAATGCTCAAGATGTCACAGGGGTGCCTGTGGGATCACATGACAATTGAATGTAACTTTTGTCAATTTTGAATCACAACATTTTTTCTGGAATAGACTGAAGCTTTATATTTTACAGTTGGGATATTGTAGCTGAAGATAAACCGTCACACATGCACATTTGTTATTCGTGAAGGTAATTTGATCAGTCATTTCATTATCTGTAATAACATTGTAGAACTTGATGAATCGGAGCCCACATGTAACTGATGAAAGTTCGACAACAATATCTAAAAAATCAAATTTTGGCTAAAGTTTCAAATTTAAATTTCAAATTCTGGCCGATTGTTCATGATGTTTAAAGGGTATAAAATGACTATAACATTTGGAAGGGTCATCTGAAAATCAGCATCCAAAAATTCAATCAAGATCTAGGCAATACTACAGGCTACAGTATAAAAGCAATATCACATATTCAAACTTTGAATTTAAATTCATGATGTGCAGACAAACAAGTTTAGAGCATCAAATAGCATCATTCTCCTGATCACTAATTGTATGTGTCACTAACGTCATTGAACTAAAAGCACTGAATCTATGTTTGCAGTCGATGAGAAGGAAACATAAAAAATCCGCTTAATTTTGAAGTTCAAATTTTAAATCGCCATTTAAAGCATCAAGATGGACGAATTAGAAAAAACAGATACCACCGTTAGAAAGATCACACGCAGAATATTCTACCCTGAAATTTCATGTACAACGGAGCAGTATTTAGGAAGTTAAGGGAGGGGGCCGAACCCACCCCCGGATGGCAATGCTCTTCAGAGCCCGGTATGGATAGGGTTAAGGCTGTTAACATCATTGAAATTTTTAGTGTTGTTCTCTGTGAAGAACTCAATTGGAATATTCATTAGATAATTAAGTAAGCGGTTTTATCCGATGCGCAAATTGTGGCCTTACTTGAGTTCATGTGAACTTCATTCTATGTTATATGCATTTGTAATATCCTTGCTGGAATACACTTCTCCTGTCTTTGTGGGACTGAAAAAAAACAAACGGCGTGCTGTTCTCAGAAAAGTATTCATCGCAACATCAATGAGCGTTGATGTAATTGTCAGGATAATCAGCGCCAAAGACATAGGAAAGCAATGAACATTTGATTGTATAAAGCAATTGAAAGCATTGTATCACGCCCTCAAATCGTTGCTATCAAAATAGAATCACTCAAATGTGCCGTCCGCTCCGTTTTGTAGGACAGAAAAATGACTCGATCCATCGTTTACATCACTGCATGTATTTTGAGCAATTGCGAGTATTATAATAGTTCAGATTGCTACTGAAATTTATGCTGAGATTTTTTAAATCTACTTCAATTCTTATAAAAATTTTGAAGAAATTTTGAATTCACCTACTACCTTATCCAATTTTGGAGCTGTGATGTGCCAACATGTATGTCTTGCATGACTCTTATATAATAGATATGTAGCATGAGATTCACTCCTCAATGTCAGGGCCGTGTCCGTGTCAGCAAAAAAATCTCGAATACTCAGCAGCTTGTCACAGATGATGTAACTTTGTTGATGTAACTTTGTTGATGTAACTGAGGAGTAGCGTTTGAAACTTATACACTTAGCCATTCATTGTGGACCAATAAAAAGTCGTCCGCGAATGGAAATTTGTATTGCTAAAATAATTTGCAAGGGATGTGTATGCTATATAGTTGGCATGTACAAACTCCACTACGAAAAAGTTCGGCTGATTAAAGATAACTATAAAAAGAAACCCCGTAAAATTAAAAGATTATTGAGGTTCATTACACAGCTGATAACTTCTTCACTTGATAGAAAATCTACCAACCGTGGTTATATACAGCAAACACAACGTCACTTTTATTGATAAATAAATACAGAAAGCAATACATCTGTTTTTTATATTGTTAAATAAATACCTCTTTCACGCAGTCCATTGTTCAGGACATAAATGTCTTTACTTTGTTATCATTGAATGATTTGCGTGCCATTATAAACTTGAATAAACTTACTAGGAGATCTACTAGCTCTGTGACTGTCAAGACGCTGATACCCAAATACAGCCCCAAAATTCCTCCAATATCAGAGAACAAATTAAACACTGGATAAGCATTACTCTCAGTCCAGGATGTGGAATTAGCTTCTTTAGGTTGGATTGTTATTTTCATGATGTTACTTCGAAACATTACAGCGAAGTCTGCATCCAATGAAGTTCCATATGCTGTAGCCAATGCATCCCAACCCGGTACAGAAATATTCTGAGCAGCACGTGCGGCATTTATAGGGTTAAATATTACACTCATTATTGACGGAATAAGTTTGGTAACTGGCCACATCACGTTGAAGCAATCAGTGTTATAAACTTTACGAGAGCATCTCATTACCCCACTACATTTTGTTTTGATTTCCTGAGTAAGGGTGTAATTGTTTCTCAAGTCATGCACACATTCCAAATTTCTTACAATAGAAGTCTGTGACCAAAACGTCATATTAATGCACCAAACAGGCGGCGGGCTCAAATTGGCAGGCACAGGAAGGTTAAGAGGAATGCAGCCGCATTGCACATGGAACGCTTTGGACCATTCGAGAGTGGTGCATTCATAATAATCATTCACATAACTCAAAGTGTCATTTCCTGCTATAGACTTGAATATGTTCATCGTTTCCACATTTGAAGCTGTTGCTGTGCAAAGTTGTTCTTGTTTATTGAGGAGATTCTGTTGTGTCATGCCCACTGAAATATCCGTTTTCATTCCAGTGGATACCATTAAACGTAGGGCCGAATTGCCTGGATACGCTCCCTTAGGCGTAAACAGGAGAGCAAGTGCTGGAGCTAAATCAAACTCGTAAGCTCCTCTGTATGTTATTGCACTCAGTGTAGGATCAATTGAAGTTAGCGCTGGGTTTGAATCAGTGTACAAATATAAAATAAGCTCATCAGCTCTCATTTTCAAAAGTGATGTATTTAGAAATTTATAGCAGTTCAAGTATTCATCATTTGGAACTTCTTTGAAACTATCCAAGCCAATATCTTTGCCATTCAAAACTGCCTTGATGATTGTTTGCTCCTTCGTATGCAAAAACACTCGATTTTCTTCTGTCCTGGTCGTTGAAAAATACCCAGTTACATACATATTGTTTACTACTGTCCATTTGCTGGCTGCCAGTTTTGTTGAATTCTTTGCAAGTGTAGCTAGGGTAACAGATTTGTTTGCAATAATGCCAAGAGCAGGCGGAGGAGCGGTCATTCGCCGGGCTCTTGAAAGTGAAACGGTCATTGGATTGCAAATATAAAAATCTGGAAATTCAAAAGGTACAGCGTGATACTGTGCTTGAAAATTAATAGGCCTTTTCGAAAATCGCACAACTAATTTGCTCAAATGATAGCAGAAGCCAGAAAATGCTCCGCATACGAGTAATATCCACAAAATTCGAAATGTTGTCGACCTGGCACTCACAGCATGAGAAATTCCATGAGCTGAAGCTGCTGCCAAATGATCTGCCTTCCTATCGCTTTCCATATCGGCCAATTCAAAGCATAGCGTAAATGAAGAAAGTGGACATTAACCCTGATTTAAATGCGTCGAAGGAAAATTTCCTATTTAAGGATAGTAACCATGACAGACACGATTGAATGAGTTTGTATGATAATGCCACATCAACTCTCACTTGGGATTTCCGGTGATGATGCGAATTTGATTTTTTTCTTAATGAATCATTTTACCAAATAATTTATAGATCTATTTAATGAAGTTAAAATGCCAGCTGAGTGGGGACAATCATCGTCATGCTTTGCTGATAAATTATGGAATTGCAGCAAATGGTGAGTAATTTGATCACAACTTTCCTATCTGATAGGAATAGTTTAAATTGCGAATGACATCAGATAATGATAAAGGTGCTCATCTTCATTTGTAATTTTTTGCTATAAATTTTCACACCGTGCATAAATAATTAAAATTACATCCATTTAAGTAGACAATGTCATTAAGGGCACAAGAACCTGGAGGCAATTAAGTCACGGTACACAGAAAATTTCAGGAGGTGCATGGGAAGGATTCAAGACAAAATTATAAAGATGTTCTTTGACATGCGATCTGGCGTGGCAAATGAGTCTGATTGGTTCTAAAATCATGCATAATGCGCAAAGCTCTCTTTTCAATGCGCTTCAAAGTCGCTTTAGTAAATATTTAGAAGCCCTACATAAGTCATAAGTCATAAATGTTTATTCTGAAATATACAGAAAACGCAAAGCGATGGCCGCAAGGGCACTTACAAGCAAGCGTTACGACCACGTGTAACATATGCATGCGCAAAGTTTAGCATCAGTAAAAATACATGAGATATATATTTACAAATTTGCCAAGTGATCATGATTTACATGTGCATCATATACCATCATAAACAAATCACATGAGAACTACATTACAAATTTTCAGAGTCATCATGATATGCATCATAATATACCATATACAAAATACTTGAGATCTATAGGGCCTATATTTACAAATTTGAAGAGTGATGATCACGACATGATAAGAGTTCACTGGATGGGAGTCTTCACAATGGAGCAAAAGGCTGGATAAATATTGCCGTAATTGCTTTGATGGGGTCCTGGCGCTCCATTGCTGGAGGAACCCCTTCCCAAGTGTCTTCTATCTTTGCCCGTCGATCGCATGTAGTCGTCAGTTCCTCATGGTCCCATCCTCTTGGAGGTCTGCCACGTTCTCTGGAACCAAATATTGGGTACAAGTCTGCTATTCTCCTGGTCCATCATTCGACTGTTCTGCGCATTATGTGACTAGCCCACTACCATTTACTTCCCATGACTTCTTTCAACCTGGTCTGATTTCAAATCCATTCGCTCGCTTTGCGGTTATTCCAGGCATAATGGGTCCCATGCGTCGCTGGTCATGGTTGATGCTATTGCAGTCCATGTACTGAGATTGATTCGTTAGTCTAAAGCGGACATTGTGCTATCCCAGCCATTGTATGGAATGGTAGCCAGCGATAGAGATTTAAAAAGAAAATCGTTTCTCTTTTGCTTGCGATTGCGCCAGTCAATTGATGGCCAAGCGCATGCATTGCAGAAGTAGCTCGTATCAGTGAACACACAAGCCTTAACTGTTAGATTGCAGGCAGTCCTGTCCGGTGAAAAGTACGTATCTTTCTCGAATCTAGCGATCTAAATTTACTGATTGTGCACGTTCAATATGGTGTCAAAATTCGTCAGAATTCATACTTGAATTTGCATTGCGTTTAATAGAAAATCGATTTCTTGCTTCTTGTGTCTACTTCTGGCCGTGACCATCAGTATTGAGGAATGTCATCGTTAGACCCAAATACACATATTACGCAATTCATCCCTATATACTCATGTCTCTGCACCGCGAAGCATCGCTGGTAGGATGCACAAGGTGAATACTTCGGTCTTCAATCTTTGTGAAATGGATCCAGGGTTGGAACCGGCTGCGGCCAGGATGGCGACCGGCCGAGGCCGAGCCAACAGCCAGAAAAGTCGACTGGGCCGGCTAGCGAACGGTGTAGTCAAAACCGCCGTCTCTGCAACCTACTAATTAAGACTGGTAACTGCTCAACTCAGACCGTTAGACATCATTCTATTTCTTGATTTCTATGTAGCATATGATAGACTTCAGAATCTATAGCATGATAGGAATCTAATGTGATAGGTGCTTCGGATAAGCAAGAGTTCTCGATCAAGCGTAACGATGCCAATTTTTATCAATTTCTATCTAAATTGATCTTATCAAGTAATAAGACAAATTTTTGACCCTTACATACAGGGTGAACATAAAAGAATATCCCAACTTCAAATAATTATTATGGCAAGACTAGGTAGCGCACGAGGTCTGGCAATAAACCATTGGAAAGATGACGCTTTGAAGTTTTTTTATATATAATATATGCATTATACATTCATTGGCTTTACATTTAACAGATTCTCCAACTTTGACCGGTCATGAATAATACCAGGTGCAGGTTTAATGAGTTTGATTTCATATCACTGGGATTCCCATAACTTCATCGAGTAATATCTATTTTTCCCTGTGGGATTCCCAAACCCATAAATGAAATGTTGAATCACAAATCACTCTTATAAGCGATTCAAAACAAAACAGCTCGTTATTTTTCGTTGTTCGCTGGTATGACTCAGCCGAAAAATAAAGGTTTCTGTGTTATTGAATTCAGCAAATCTGAATCAACAACAGTCGTTCAACGTGCTTTTCTATCCTAATTTGAAGTTAGTCCTTCCGACAGGAAACCCATACTGCGTTAGCTCCATCAATTGGTTGAGACTGGATGCCTGTGCAAAGGTAAGAGTGCAGGCCGACCTCGAGTCACGGAGGAGAGTGTTGAACGGATTCGAAACGCTTTTGTACGAAGTCCGTAAAAATCCACTTGTCGAGCGAGCCTTGAACTACAATTACTGCTTGGAAAGTTTTGAGAAAGCAGTTGGGCATGAAACCGTACAATTACAACACTTGCAACTTCATCCTTGAACAATCCGAGAGGGATGAATTATTTATCTCGATGCTTGTATTCTCTGATGAAGCAGTATTCCATGTAAATGGAAAGGTGAACGAACACAACTTACGTATATGGTCCAATGAGAATCCCCACCAATCTGTTGAATTTGAAAGAGACTCGCCTAAAGTGAATGTGTTCTGTGCAATCTCCGAGTTAATGGTTTTGGTCCTTTCTTATTTAAGAGCCCACTATCACAGGACCTTCATATTTGGAAATGCTCGCCAGTTGGCTGATGCCTCAATTAGAGGAGCATGCGGAAACTATACAGCATAGCAAGTATGTATAGCTATACAGGCTTGTGAACTGGTTATTACATGCCCCAGATTGGTCTGTGCCCAAGTGAGATTTTTTTAATTTCATAACATGTTACAGGCAATAAAAAATTTGTGAGATTGATGTAGACTAGCTCATATTCTTGTATCCCAAGATAAACCAGTCAATAGGACTTTAAAGCGACTTACTTTTTCGCCAAAACTATTTCGAAAACGTACACAAATCGTCATCAGCTGTTGCATGCAAATTCAATCATCAATGTTTATAGCACCTCGGGTGACAACCTTTGTTTGCCATGGAACAGCCCCGGTGGTGTTGAAGTATGTTTTGAAATTCTCTCGAATTTTAGCAGCATGTTTTCCGTAATTGTTTGATCCAACCCTGCTGATGTTTGAAAGTCCAGTATCCTCAGCAGTTTCAGCTCTCCATGTTCCTGGAGTTACTTCGCCATTATTATCCTCGAAATCAATAGAGTGATCCGGAATGTATCGATGAGCAGGTGCAGTTTCATGATCAAATCGTCGCAAGAAGTTGTGTAAAATTATGCATGTGTGGACCATCTTCTTGGCCTTCCGAAGGTTCATGCAAATAGGAGCATGAAAAATTCCCCACCGATTGGCCAAGATGCCAAAGGCATTTTCAACAATCCGCCTTGCTCGGCTCAATCGATAATTAAAAATACACCTGTCAATAGAGATATCTGCTCCAGGATACGGTTTCATGAGATTGCTCTTCAACGGAAAGGCATCATCACCGACGAATACAAATGGAAATGTTTCATTGCTCGACTGTGACAGAGGTTCTGGATCTGGCAGATCCAACTTATCATTCAGAATGAGCTGGCCGAATTTTGAGGAAGAAAAGACGGAGCTGTCAGATTCACGTCCGTAGGCTCCAATATCAACACACGTGAAGCAATAATCACTATCAACTGCTGCCATCAAGATAAAAGAAAAATATCGCTTGTAGTTGAAGCACTCACTGCCACTGTTATCGGGGTATTGTATTCGAACATGCTTTCCGTCGATGGCTCCAACACAATGAGGAAAATTCCATTTTGAATTAAAGCCACCTGAAATGATGCGCCACTTGTCCTCGGTTGGAGAGGGCAAACATTCGGTCGAAAGAGATTCGATAATTGCGTCACATGTCTCGTTAATGATGTTTGAGACCGTAGACTTTCCCATGCGAAAAGAAAACGCAATTGATTGCAGACTGTTTCCTGAAGCCAAAAGACGTAACGAGACAGCAAGACGTTGCTTCGCGGAAATTGGAAGTTTGTGGGTAGGGGCATGTGTAAGCTTCCGTTCAATCTTCAATAGCAAAGTGTCGAAAACAGATTTTGTCATTCTGAAAAGTATTCTGAAAGTATGACTTTCGTTATCGAATAGTCGCATTTCATTAATCAGGAGGAATTCTGAGTGAGTATTCCGTCTTCTGTTTATCCGCCTGAAATACATTTTTCTGGTTCTCTTCTCTTTCAAAAGCAAAAGGCATGATGCGAACAGCACAGGACTATCTTCTTCGATCGACGTCATCACCACACAGTAAGCGCACAAAGACTGCGCCACTAGTATGAACACATGTACGCTGACTTTCACTGATTAAACCGAACGAGCAGGTCGACCGACATTGTCAGTGGACTGAAGCTTTTTCCAGTCGACGTAGTGCAGTCGATGGCAACATAATTATACGCCAGAAGCAGTGGCGACGCCAGCCGTCTGTTTTCGGCAGGGCCAAGGCAGAGCCAAATAGATTCGTGGCAGGGCCGCATAAATGTATGCCAAGGTCATTCCAAACAATGTTGAAAAGTACATTTTTGGGGTCCCTACAGATATAATGAGAACAGTAAGTCACCAAGAGGCCTGTATTATGTGGCCCTATCACTATGCGAAACGGTAGTAGCAAAATTTACTGATGCTTAGCCAATTATGCCAATTCGTTCTTATATTCTGATGACATGAGGCAGATTTCTACTTCTATAAGCGGCGTCCTATAATTCATATCCCGCAATCCTCACCATCATTTACATATGATAAATACGGAGATAAGCCAACCTCGTATTATGTATTGGTTCCATATTTAGAGGATTATTTTTTTCATTGAGGCAATTATTCATTAAACCATTTGAAGAAAAACAAAAAAGTACAATAAATTCTTTTAATAGCAGTATCTTGTGAAAGAAAAAGTCATGAAAATCTGAAACTAATCGCTCCAGATAAACGGGAACAAAAAATCACAAAGCGTATGGTAAAACAGCAGGATATATCGTACAATCAGATAAAACAAGATTGTGTGTACGCGTATTAAATCTCAAATACCCTAAAAAAACAAAAATGGTAGACCGAATTGGGAGAAAATAATTACCCCCAAAAAATTGTATACCGGATTGGGAGACAATAACATGAGGTGGGCATCCCTCTGTTTCATGAATATCTTTTGCCTGAGAACTGAAGAGATACACTCATGCAATTTAATACTCATGACACGTTCGTGCTCATTTTATAATGATCAGTTTCTGGGGAACTCAACGAGTTTGTTAAGATATGATACACTAAGATGTGCATGAATTCAGAGGGATGCTTGAGAAATACAAAGAAGGTATAAATCCTCTTTAGCTGCCACGCAAGCAATCAATAATTGCGTCAACTCTACTGTAAATGTCTTTGTAAAAGATACTTGTATAAAAAAATTAATGAAGCATAATGCGACAGTTTGGATATAGTGAACCGAATTGGTCAACAACAATGTCAAGATCGATCATTTTCGCTCTCGA
Organism: Prostheceraeus crozeri; assembly: GCA_907163375.1. Classification (NCBI taxonomy): domain Eukaryota; kingdom Metazoa; phylum Platyhelminthes; order Polycladida; family Euryleptidae; genus Prostheceraeus; species Prostheceraeus crozeri. The sequence continues at coordinate 459,547 of CAJQUW010003251.1, forward strand.
TTTGTGAGCAGCAATAATTATGATGTCGGACAACCTTTCAGTTGACATGGTTGTCCGGAGGTAAGACTTTACCAATCTCAATTTGCTGAAGCTCCGCTCGGCTTCTGCAGACGCTACAGGGATAGAGGCTGCAATTTTGAGCAACCTCATTGTCTCGAAGAACGCATCTGCGTACCTATCAACAAAAGTCAGCGTCTACAAGATTGTCAATGGACTGAATTTTGAAATCTCTTTTTTGCGAGATATGATGCTCTTTAGTTGAAGCAACTCGATTTTCAGAAGCTCCAAGTTTGATTCGTAATGCTTCGCTAAAGGAGATAACGACTCAAAGTCCAGGAAATTATCACTGACTGGACACAGGGCTTTTATTCCCATGAGGACATTCATATTGTCAGGAGAAAATCGCATTTTCAATTCAGCAATGGCGGTGTCAATGATTGGGAAGTAAATGCGTATCGCATGATTTGTGGCATTCGCGGGTTGATTTGACCGAAATTCGTGCACATGCTCATTGTCCTTGGGTATGGATTTATCGGTCACGACCATGTTTTTCAGCTTTTCTGGCATTGGCCTTTTCCGCTTCGCAGGGACACTGGCGGTGTTGAGCCCGACTATCTCGTTCTTGGAACATATTTCATTTGCAGCTTCAATGAAAGAATCGCACTGTTCCTCACTGCGCATTTCTGTTAGATTCGATTCAAGAACTTTGATGAGATCAAAAGCCGCATCCATTGATATCGAGCGACTTTGCAGGCTGTCTGATACTTTCGACAAATGGACCAACAACTGGCGAAAAACCAACAAGCAAAATACAAATTTGAAATCGATCAGCGCAAGAATCGCTTTCGCATCACAGGCTCGATCACTGTGTGATTCGTTTGAGATATTTTCCAGAAGTTTGATCAAACACGAAAACGTTGGTACACAGCATTGCAAGCAGCAACCTGTGAAGCCCATCTTGTATCAGAAAGAGACTTCAACTCGATCGGTCTTTCAGTGGAAAACATCACCTCTTGAAGATCAAGCCACGCAGAATGCACATAAGATCCACTGATGAAGTTGTGAATGCGACGTAATGTTGCGAATAAATGGCCTGCTTCACGGACAGCTTTGCAATAATCCACCACTACAAGATTCAAGCGATGCGCATAACAATGAATGTATATTGCCCATTTTGACACTTCACGAATTCTGGCCTGGACACCATTGATATGACCGCTCATTACGGCAGCGCCATCATAGGATTGAGCGATACAATTTTGAATTGGCAATCCAAATTCGGAAATCTTTTCCAGAATGTAATTTGTGAGAGATGATGCAGTAAGTGAAGTCGCTTCCACAAATCCAATGAATTCTTCATGACATTCGCCTTCGAAAATGTATCTCACGCAAATCGACAGTTGCTCTTTTTTTGAGAGATCCTTCGATTCGTCACAAATTATGCTGAAAAATTTTGCTTCAAGTACTTCATCTCTGATCTGATCAGAAATAATACTGCTGATAATTGAAATTATAGCATTTTGGATGCTTGAGTGTGTGTATTTGGCATTTCCGGCACCATTCAATCTTTCCTCTATGACAGGATCGTGTTCTGCGACAATTCTCAAAATTTCAAGGAAATTTCCCTTATTATGGGAGACTTCAGTTTCAGCATGTCCTCTTTGAGAAATATTTTGTAAGCAGGTCAAACGCAGCACTTTTGCAACAGTCTTCAAATAATGCCGATTTCGGTTAATCTGTGTGACGTGAGCTGCATCAAGGAGAGTGGTGACCGATTTATTTTCCTTTGTCATGGCCTTGTAATTTTCGAACATTTCCACCGATTTTAGATGGCAATCAGAGCTTGTGTGCTTTAACAGGGCATTTGTCTTTGGATTTTGACCAGTAGCCCGATTCCACGCCCGAAACCCATCCGAAACAAATGTTTCATTTTCACCAGCAACGTGGAAATGTCGACATACGAAACAGAAGACTGCGTCAGCAGACTCAGAATACTCCAGCCACGAATGTCTTTTAAACCACGCTGAATTGAAATGGCGATGTCTGTTGCCCATGTGACGCAATGGATATTGCTGAAGAATAGGTTGTTTAGGTGTTTCAGATAGCAATCGAGACAAGTCTTTTGGACCTACATGTTCCTTAGGTGAAATAGTTTTTGGTAGGCCTGTCACCTTTTGACCTAGAATTTCATTGTCAGGCACATCTTCAGCTGTGTCTGAGTCTGAATCGTTATCACTGTCACTTTCTGAAGAAGTTGGTGACGTTGTGTGTGTCAGATTCACATCACAGGTATGTTGTTGCGCTTCTTTGTCACCGGTTCTTTTTTTATCATCGCTTGTGTTCGGGAGGCGCGCGTTGGTAGATTGACGCAACCACGATTAAAGCATTCTCCTAAATTCTCCTAAAAGAATGAAGTTTTCATCGCCGTCACCGATATGTAAGATATAAATAAGAATACTGACAAAGAAGAATGTTAAAAAAGTAATGATATACATCGGCGCTTATACAGTAAACAATGGCACAGTGGAATGGCTACTTGTTTACGGTCTGTATTGATTCATTGATTGGTTGATTGTACATAAGGAAATATACATGTTAAATATTATGCACTCTTCAATAATACTAGGGCTCGCACATAGAAATTAACAATCTATTATCTACTTCTATCTCTATTATCTATTATCTACTATTATCTACTTCTATGGGCTCGCAGGACGTTTCGTATTCGCAATTTTTGCACGCAGTCATACTTGTATATTACGGGTATGGGGTGCTTTCAGATATTAAAGCAAACAGCTTGTCTCTAAAAAAATATACTTTTAGACGAAAAACTGTTTGCGTCAATAAGAAACTAATTCTGAAGCCATCCCTAGATATGTAAGTGAGTTGTTTATGCTCGTACGAACCCCCCACCCCTATCCCCCCAGCACAGCTAACGCCATAAATTGCAAAGGTTACTGATGGAATAATAAGATACATGTATAATGAGTATAAAATGAATATAAAATGAGTATAAATACAACAGTAAATGACTAGGATAGTAACATGTCTTTTGAAAGTCATACTGAGTTGGAAGCTGATTCCACCACATATGCGATCAAATAAACTCCGTGAGCGATCTTGGGTGCGAGTGCGTTTAGTAATACTCGTAACGCGATAACATCGCGGTGTACGTCACTGAATTGGCTCTTGCAAAGACTTTCAGCCTGGAAAGACTCGTTGAGCGAAGAGGAGTACATGTATTTGCAAAAGAGATTGAGGGAAGCCACATCTCGTCTGACAGATAATGAGTAGTTTGTTAGTATGCGACTCTCTCATCAGGTGCTTAAAAAGTGCTTAGAGGCATTCTGTACATACGATTTCCACGTCAAGTTTTGGATTTCGGTCGTTGAGGTTATGTAGATAATACCGCGAAGACGTTGTTTAGAGCATCACATCAGGAGCTTTAATTGAGTTGTAGAATTCGTCTGACAGGATTCTTTAGCAAAACTTTCCAAATGCTAATATGGTCTTGGTCTTGAACATTTTTATGTTTCATTTTTCACTTTTATGATAGACGCTTTTTAGATGGTTTGTAATGTTGAAAGTTAAGTTTCCGGTAGTTCATTACTGTACTACTTAAAGTAGCTTAATCACAGGTGTTATATACATACGGTAGTTTGTCATTTCAAAGAAAGTGAAGGATATGCACTAAAGAGTAGGTTCTATCATTTTATGAAAAAGTTACATTTAGCGTCCACTGGAGCATTGTGGCAGGTGTCACAAGTCACAACTTAAGGTTTGAAGACCTGCAAGAAATTCGATAAATACCTGTCACGGTAGTCGTACATTTTCTTTGTTCGCGTCATTGCGTGGGTGGAGCATTTTTGTAATTTACCTGGCTACGCATGAAAACAGAAAGATGGTCGCTTTTCCTGAGTTAGGCATCGCACTAGTCGCAACTAATGAAATGCTTCACAGATTGATTGGCCGATGCAGAATTGGTTATACTGTAGGCCTATTACTGGTTTGAAATGTCAAACCAAAACAAATCACAAAATAATCAATAATGCCTTGGCGCCCCTTTTAAGTTGGCCCTCCTGTGCCCCTTTCAATTCTAAATTTTAACTACGCGCCTGAATAGGACTAATTAGACTAAGCATGCATCAAAAATTTCCAAAATGACTGTCTAGTCGAACCGAAATATTTATAAAAGCAGCATCTGAATATACATAACGTGGATTTTGACACTCTTGATACTGAATTGTGTAGAAGAGGCAAAATTTACATCGGCTTCTAGCGGCCACATTGCTAGAATCGTCCATATCCGCGTCTGTAACCTTGCGTCCTCTCACTTGTAAACCAGTGACATGATTTCACAGTCTCTGATAGCGTACCAACTCTTCCATTCAGGGCAATTGATAGCCAAACATTTTCGTCTCACATAACTACCTACCAGTCCTTCATTTTACAGAATTTGACTGTTAGACTTTCTGTGGCACCTAAGTGGCTGAGGCGCTGTCCAATCACATACCTTCCTTAACACTGCACTGCCAGTGACATCTGTTCTTCCATTTATTCAATGTTACTGTTTGTGCCAAGAATTTATAAACTATTAGGCCTAACAGTCCTTCGTTCTATCCACCCTGATCTAGAAGAGAAATGGTGCCATTTTCGTTGAAAGTAGAATTTGCTATTTGATTATTTAGCTGGTCACTATCTTCTTTCAGTCGAGAATGAAAAACACTGGAACAGTTGAAAGCTACGGACCATTGATAACCCCATTAGGAAATGGTTTGCAGGTCTGTCTATCCTTGAGAAAAGAAACAACCAGCCTGCAACGTTGCCTGGTTGTATTTTCGTCAAAATATCTTTGTGTCAGACTTATTTGAAAAACTTAGAAATTAAATATCCTGATCAACTGAGCGAGTCTCACCTCGCATATCTAGCACACGGATGATGTGCTCTGTCACATAAAAATAAGATCGCCAGTATAATGAGAATGCCGAATGCTGCCGTACTGCAGGTGTGAGAGAAGTGTTTTTGAAGCTGAGTGTTTAATACATTAGGCCTAATTAAAATCAATCAATATAAGCATATATATATAGCATTTTTAAGTTACACAACATAAGTAACGCTTCAAATTTCGTTACCATACTTCAAATGTAGAATTAAAAGTAGGCCTATTATCTTACAACATAAAAATCTAAAGGATAGACCCTATGCGTCAATGATACGACCTTTTAAAAAGGTTGCTCTAACATAATGCGTATTTCGCAATACTATTAACTACTACTGTAAAATTGGAAATACTTCCTTGATTCTGAAATCTGGTCAATCTGGACATCCGCATGAAATCCGGACTGTCGGCAGCCCTGTGCCAAAAAATGAAATAAATAAGATTTTGGCCGTATTGGCCCTCCGATAAATATAGCGTATTAATTGTCCTAATTTTCTTTAAAATTGTAATTACGAATTCAGTTTATAGTTATAGAGTTTATTTTATTTGCATAAATTAGGTATTGGTGAATGATTAGCCTAATAAGAGTGCAAGATGATAAGAGTGTAAAACAATTTGAAAAAAATATCACAGCTGATCGTCAAGGTCATGGACATCCAATTTAGATTGTCCGTTTTTAAACAAACCGATAAAAATAATTGGTTTGTCAATGGAGTGAGAACAGCCGTCGTTACAACAAATACGTGTCAAATATTTCATCTGTATTCTCTGCAAAACAACCATACCAAATAAGAATAATACAAAAAAATGAATAAAATATTGCTACACTGTTAATTTACGAAATGTTCAAAATTCTCTCAAAAAGTTGGCAGGGCCACAGGCAGGGCCAGATGAAATTTGGCAGGGCCGCGGCCCTGCCTGGCCCGCCCCTGCCGTCGCCCCTGGCCAGAAGTATAAACCGGCCTTAAGACGGCTGATCGCCTCATCACATCTGTCAGTCTGACGATATTTGAATTAGAAATGTCCCCAACGATGGATTGGACGTCGTTCATCTGCAGACAAGTCTCTTCACCTTTGACCGCCGCGAAGTCCAAATTTAACCCCTTGCGATTTTTTCTTTGGGGTTATATTAAAAGAGCAGCCTATTTATCAGCTATTCGGTCAGTGAGTTCAGAAATGCTGCAAAATGTGTGACATAAGTTTGTTTATCGAATGGACGTTGTTCGCGCTGCTCAAGGTGGTCATATTGAGCACTTACGACGTCATTTTGTTGAGAATACAAAATGCAGATTGTTCATATTGCAAAACTGTTGCTTTATCAAGGAAGTTTAAATGGGCAACGGGAAAAATACGAAAATCAAGTTTATTCATAATAGCGAAATTTCATGTGAAAAATAACTGCAACGAAGTCAAGGAAATTAGACTACTAAACTCTCAGAATAGTTACTATCCTAAGAGTCTTCAACTTGCCCGCGCTCTAACTCGACATAGTAGCGACTAATTTTCAAAAATGAATTGTAAACAGATTCAAGCATAATTGTTGAAAAAGTTGTTATTTCCCTATCTCTCTCTCTTTCTTTCGGGTTTATCGTTCATTGTTGTCATTCGGTTTTTTTAATGGCGTTCATTAGGCTATGTTATATTGCCAACAATGAGACTACAGGACGTACATCCAGGTCATCTCTGTATTTTTCTATCGGTTTATAAGTGATGCCTCTCGTATTAATTCATTTTTATTCCTTACTCTTTTTGCGGTATAGCGATTAGAGATACTTGGAAATTTAATAAAGTAGTAGCAGTTTAACGAAAAATTGTATTTTGGTTAACATCGAGAATTTGCAACATTTTACGTAAAAATTTGATTATAAATGGACATTTAAACAACATATTTTAATCCATCAAAATATTATTGCAAATTTGGTCTATATGTAGGCTATCATAAACGAACAGTGATAAACATAAGTGAAATAATTCAAATAGAAATGGATAGTGAAACGTATTTATGACATGCTGAGCACGATAAGCTATACTTTTCAAATTCAGTGTATTCTCAGTTATGCATCATTCCATCAATGCAATATATATAAGCTTTTGTTGACATCCAGATCTAATTTGCTACTCATATTTGCCTTGTCTACATTATAAGACATCATTTCAGTGCATCAATGCATATAGATATCAACAATTAAGCTCATGTGGTTGGTAATAATAAAGTCGTTCATGTGAAAATTTGCAGGCCCTAAGCAACATAATTATTGCATAGGCTGATGTATTAACTAGATCATTTTTGGCACCTACAACACAAACAGACATGTGATCGCTTGAGACATCATTCTTTGAGATTGAAAAGACTCAAATTATCCAAATAATTTGATTTATTCATTTCATCAATCAAATGCTAGAAAAATCTACATTGATGCTTCCTTTGCGCATTAAACATCATCTTGAAATAAAATGAGTTGATCCTTCAGTATCTCATTGTTAAGATGATATGATAGATAAAAGGATGCATGAAGCTGAAATTTTTTCTTACGTGAAATTCTGGCATTAATGATAACCTAATCCCTTGTGCACGCAACTGACATTCGGCATTAAAGTGCTCCATCAAGATCAAGGATTTATCGATTGCACCTCAAAGGAGGGCAGAAAAAGACAGAAACACTTCATTTTCATTTTAAAAGGCCTTATTTCATTTAGAATGGAGGCAAATTTATTTATTTTAAAATCATTTACAAAGTAATTAACAGATTCTACCTTGTGTTTTAATGTTGAGGAAAGCCCATTACCAAATTGATATACCAAATGCTTTTTAATCAAAAATCAGACAAGTTGTTAACAATCAGGAGATCTTTCGAAACACCATCGGTGGAAACACCACATGATAATGCAAATGAGACACAACTGTAAGCAAGTAGGCGATCAATGCAGTTCAGACATGCGCGAAGAGAAGCGTAGATACTGATTGTGAACAGAAATAAACACTAAAAGATATCGGAAATACGACTGCATGTAGTATGAAGGACTTATCAAGAATAATAATATAAAAAAAAGTAATCAGGATTACACTGGAAGGATATTCAGGAAAAGAGTAAAATTGTTGATACTATGAAAAGAATGACATGGTAAATGATATAAGAAGGATCTGCAATTCAACAAATTATGAGCAAGTACAATGTTTAAAGCATATTAGAGAACGAACAGCATGGCGATAAACAAGTTCAATCAAGTTAACACAAATCAAAGGTTAAAAAGAGAGAAAATATGCCACAAAGTTCAGCAGGCTCGTCCACTCTTTTCCACACCGTCTATCCTAAGCCGATGGGTGCATTTTCTTCCTTAATTAACGAAATAAAGTGATCGCAGCAAAGTGCAAGCATGCATTCTGACGTATGAAAAAGAAAAAGACAAGAACGTGCTCCAAAACTTAGAGAGACAAAGTTTGTTGGCCTACTATTATCTAGCCTAACCATACTTACATAATGGAACAAGAGTTAAGTATGAGTGGAATTTCAAGCATGATCAAGTGCCCATCTGTCACCAATTATACCCCATTGCCCCGATTACCGTCTGGTATCCTTGGATATGGAGCTATTCATCTCCTAGGGGTTATATGATTTACCCTCGTATTTTATCAACAATAAGAGCTGGGTGATTCAAACACAATGCTTTGTACCTGTTCCCTTACTTTTCGACATGGTTTCATCTACGTATAGACCTGCGTACTTTAGCAGGCTCAAACTTGTAAGGACAGAAACGATAAAAATACCAGTGAACTGTACAAAGCCATACCTGGTCAATTTCATTCATGTCACTATAACTATGACCGCCGGTTTCTCAAATGACTTAATGTCTCCAGTGCGTATGTGATGCTTTCCTGGTTCGTCGATTTCAAGGCGTGCATTAGTCAGTAACTAATAATGCAGTATTCCAAGGGATCCTATTGACAAATCCCTTCCAGACATGATTCTCCCAACCGTCAATATGTTCCAACAATTTTGCCGACATTTTTGCTGGAAATGGGTGATGACGAATTACTTGTAACTGATAAAAAATCGTTTCTGTCTCGATGTCTCAATTCAATTCAATTTATTGTATTCACTACATGTTGTATGCATGTGACTAATCTAAATACAGTAAATTAATTACATGTACAAATTCGAAGATATCAGAATAAAAAGAAATAAAGAATGAAGTCAGACTTGATTCTCATCACACATACGATACAGTGATGCCATCTGCTTTTGAAGGTAAGTTCTCAGAAAGTTGATGACCTTCTTTGAACGAGCACTGCACTCGCGGATGTCGATCGGAACCTTATCCTTTTGGCTTCTTATAGCTCATGAAGGATCGTGACTCGACTTGCGAACGATGGTCTGTGGCTTGTGACTTTTATGAGTGCCCCGGCCATAGAGAACTACGTCTCCTTGATTGGATAGAGTTAATGCTCTACTACTCGACATACCCGTAAATTGTAATCCTGCGCAATCTCTTTCAATTACTCTATATTATTATTTTCGTTCCCATCTATAGACTTTGCCTTTCCTTGTCATTAGTATCAATTCTATGCTACTTCGTTGAATCGATTCTTTACATAAGCTATGATTATGTTGTCTGACAACGATCTATGAACTCGTACAGATCGAATAATGTTACATAAGGGAAAATATTCTTTTTTATCAGAACGTCAATCACTTAACTTGACTCTTCCCACATCATGCCTACATTGATTTCTGCGCATCAAATAATTGTTTATGATGAAGCCCGTGCTTCTTAACAAGTCAAAACTCCGAAATAGGCTGGAGGATTAGGCCGACAAGGAGGAAATGTTGTCTACAATATACACAAAAAGGGAGTAAAAGAGTCATTCAACTTCTTGTCGACAGTGAGTTATGCGAAAAAAGCCTCTTGTCAAATCAGAAACGCAAATAGGACACTGTATCAGACCTAGGAAAACTTCATGCAGGCCTTATCGAAAAGAGCACATAATGATGAGCTGAGAAGACAGCATCCAAATTGAGAACTGTCGATATGTTTCAAAAAGTCATTTTTTAGATAGTTCAAAATTGACTTTGCGATGATTTTGGCAAGGGGATTTTCGACTGCATGGACATCAGGATGAAATTGGGATGTTCAGCATCAAATATAAAGACCCCTACTGGGTCATAATAAATAAGGTTGATACTTATCAAGACCGAGATAGCGTCTATAGAAATGCGCACAGACTACAGATTCCAACAATGAGTATAACTGCGGCTTCTTTGCTAAAATGATTTAAAAGGCCAACTACATGCAGTGTAATTGAATTGCAGCATCTTAAGGAATTATGAAAATAGTGACTTTTTTGGAAATAAAAGCTAATGTCTTCAGCCGTTTTCAAAGTGCATGGCAGAAAAATGAAGCTGTTTTCTGTTTTCATGAGAATAACCCTTGTCGGGATATCAAAACCATTCGGAAATTAAAAGCTTCATTGCTATGCGATTTCATTATTATCTCTAATGAACAGACAAAGAGAGAACTTTTCCAAACATCAGGTAGTAACCGCACTTCAAAGAGTAATGCATATGCAGCATATGTTCAACAGTAAGATGTAACTGTACAAGAGAAAATTTTGCCCATTTTATTGCACCTTTTTTTGCGTCATAAAGCTTTTGAAATGAAATAACAATCAAATTTTAGAATCAAATTCATTTCAGCAGCATGTTTCCCGAATAAATACGAGTATGATGAATGAAATAAATGAAAATAAATCCGTATGAATGAAAAAGTGGATCCTATTTTTGCAGGTGACTATTCTCAAATTTTCGCCTTTCTATGGCGGCCTTAAGGGTGAAATGTTGGCAATATGCAACTACAAAAACATTCAATCATCTAATTTTTTAAAATTCAAATTCAAATGCCTAAAATCAAATTTTTTGAAAATCGCGTTCAAATTGCAGACGGTCCTGTTCAAGCTCGAAATCACTGTAGTCAAAATTATTTCGACTGCGTACAAATCATCCCGCATTGGCTGCATGTAAATTAAAACCCGTTGCAATCAGGTAAAAATTGTATTCACCTAAGAAAGGTGTGCCTAAGTTTTTTCCTGCTCATTGTTATTGCATTAAAACAGATTCCACTTAATTTGAAGCATATGATGCAAGGACAGCACACATGCATTCAAATATAGCGTTGCATGTTGAGCGAAAGATTTTATTCTACAGGGTATCTATCATGCATCCCGGTTGATTCTAATGAATCCCTATTAGAACAGTATTAGACATAAGATTTCGAAACTTTTTCAATAGGCTGTCGATCTGGGACAATTTCATGTCTGATCAATTTTATTGACTACTTGTCATTCAAAATGCTAAATGTTCACATTTCATAACAGATATCTATTTTCCTTTGTCTGACGTGATGATTATATTTTGAATTATATTCTTGGTTGAAAATTGTTATGGTAGCTGCCATTTCATCCAACATCCAAAGTTTAGAAAGTTGTATACAATGAACACCAATAAAACAAACTTAGATATGCCAACTGTGCATCTCATATGCTTGGCGCTTAAATTAGAACAACTAAATTTTGAATAATCACTTTAATATTTATTTAAGTAATTATTCAAAAGTTAGAAAACCATTCAAAAGATTATTCAAAAAGATTATTTAAATGATTATTCAACCATTTATAAACAAAGGAAGCAATTAGAAACATTGCCAATCAAAACAAATACTTAGGAAAGACTTAAGTTATTGTATGTCTATCAAATGTAAAACTTCTGCATTTCATGAATCATTCATGAAAATTAGGCGTTCAATCACAAAATTGCTCGACATTGTCCGTCATTCGAAGAAGTTTCAAACACTTGTGTCAATTGCTGTTCTAATAGGAGTCCACTAAAATCGACCACCATCACACACCCTGCTATCAAAGGTCATGATAATTATTCTAAACAATTTGACGTCATAATTGATCGATGGTAAAATTAAGCAAACTTTTATCATCTCTGTGTCACTGTTATCGTGGATTTTGAATGAATGGAGTTTCAGGATGTCGACAGCATGCATTTTGAAAAAGGTTTTGTTTTGATCGACAAGGCTCATTGGAGCTGCAGAATCAATGAAGTGAAAATTTATACCGTCAATGTCTGGATCATGGATGCTGGTGACATTGTTATTCATTCTTTTGGCTGTCCTATAATTGACACATTGACATTGCATATTTCATATTGTGCTCCGAATGATGAATTATTTTCATTTCATAACTAGATATTTACATTTTTACAGAAATCTGCTGTGAAATCCTATCTTGAATTTAAGCAGATCTTATCAACTCTATTGAATCACAACTTTGCAAGCAGAAATTCGATAAAATCTTCAAAAAGTAAGACACGATGACATAACAAAACAGATAATTAGAAGAGCAGAGCACTGGTTGCATCAAGCAGTTCAACATAAAATACAGCAAACAACTGTGTAAGTATGCAATACACGTATTTTGCAGTTGATATAAAATAAAGTACCCAAATTAAAGACATTTTCCAAATTGAACAGCTTTAGCAAAAGCTGGATGCAGAATCGATGCTGACCATGCGCTGCACGCAGGTGTCAGTCCACGTAGCGGAAACTCTCATCCAGTCGATCGATTATGTCAGCACATGCACATAATGCGAAACATTTTACAATAACTGCTGCAATTGGAAAATGACAGTGGTTAACTTTTTGAAACTGCTCTCAACAGATGTATTGTTGACACTTTTGATCAGGCCTGCGAATATAGCGTCATGATGGACAATGCAATCACACAATGAAAAGAACGTTGCAATAAGCAATATAGGCCTACACATTGAAGCAGGCAAGACATCGGATAATCAAAGTAAAATGCTTGAAGTATAGAGCATTAAAGATTTTTTGTTGCGATCAGAATCAAAGAAATAGACAAAACTAAATATGAAGGACTTTAGCTTTCTCTGTGTGTGCTGGTGATCTATTTGGGGTTTCTACAAAATAGGGTGAAACTTACGAGATGCATTATCAGAGGCTTAGGCTGAACGTATACAAAGAATTTTTCGGAGGGGATGGGAGACACACTTCAACATTGAACCAAAAAGTTTAACACACGTGCGAGTGGCAGAGTTATTCGTGTCATGAGGCTATCCGATGACTATAGAAGCACTCTACGTTCAACCTAGAGTTTCGCTGAGCAAGCACATAGGAGCGCTGCAGAAATAAAGGCGATGCAGCACTGAATTATGCGATCTTTATCACAGAGCGAATAAGGTTGCGGTGATGAACATTCTTCAGGTAGTTCATTTTACCACTGAAGCAAAATGCTTGTTCCATTTGAAATTTCACGAGAGCATCACTTCTACATAACTAAAGGTATCGATTACATCTTTCTAAGAAGCAGTCATCAGAAATACACAGACAAGAGATACTACTGATGCTTCTTTTAGTAATAATATCCATAACACGACGTTTAGGAGTGTTAATTAATAAGTAGACTGACAGATGATGAGCTTGATGCAACATTGTCCCACTCATCCTGTAAGAAATCATAATTAGAATTTTGCATCAAATGCAGAAAATAAACTTATCTGCACAGTTGAGTTAAGAGACATTGACAAGCAGTGGTGAAAAGTGATCAATTGACAAAACGATCAACAAGAGCCCGGGGACGTCCATATTCATGTATTCCGGCAACGCTATGTTGTGGTTTAAAGCCAGTGCTTGTACAAGAAATTCTCTTACATTGAATTGCTTTTTCAGTGACTTTTATATTTGAAAATTCCATCTTAGTGACGAATTTGCCAGCATAAGTTGCGAAATATGCATCCTACATTCAATTTTGTAGTTGACCTTCCACTGAAAACGCTTGCTTATAAAGTAATTTAACTTTCACTCTAGTCACCGGCCCCCTTACCGGAAATTTTATCTAGCTCCGGAAAGAAACAAGATGCGAAATAATTTTAGATAGCTTGTGTGCAACGTATTTCACAGATTTCCATCAATTTCGAATAAAGTCGGCGTCATACTATCGTCAATGAACTTTAAATTATTTTGACAACTTTTTTTAACAGTTTGAATTGAAAGTGATAACTCCCTTGCAAATTCCATTCAGACTTCGAGGTTTTGTATTAAAAATCTAAAATTGCAAATTTTCGTATTTGATCCGGATTTCAAAATACACAATTTACCTCTGTCCGACCTCTACAATGACTTTGAATTTCAAAATATTGGTAACTTTCTGACTCGTGATGATGAGAACTTTCATTTGGTGTCTTTTGTTTTGAATTTCGATCTTTAGTATCAGAAAAGGAAGGAAATGAAAGCAATTAAAGTAATTAAACCAATAAATAGGATTTTCCCATCGAAAGATCAAATCACAAAGGCCTTAGAACCTTTCGTAGGCTCGATAAATATATCCATGTTGAAGTTAAAGTTCTAGTAGACCTACTACAAAGAAATACTAATGAAAACGTGATAATAAATATATTGTTTTGCAGGCAGTCAGAGTGAGTTTCTGATGATAATGAGGCCGCGAGTTTCTGCAGATAATGAGGCCGATAATGAGACTTTCACAGAATGATGTACACGAATCTATGCCTACTTCGAATTTGCGCGTCTGCCGAGATCTAGATAGCGTAGTTCTTCTTATTGTCAGACACGATCACATAAAGCACATGTCAATCCAATTGAATGCAGATTGCAGTTTTTAAATGAAAAATAACAAGTCTAGAGTCATAATTTTTGACATGGAATGTCTTCAGATCATGTGCATGTGTTACCATCATGTTTCTGACAGGCAATGTATGCGAGAATGAGGTTAAATGTGGATTAAATTGCTCGAAATGTCTGTGCTTGCAGGTATTAGGTGGCATGCTGAATATAAATGTGTTTAGTTTCATAGACAAGGATGCATGAACATGATGACTGTGACTGTGGACTCAGTACTTTTCACTTATGCGCTTATTATTTTCGCTAATTAGAGACAACATAGAATATTTCATTTTCACCAAAAGCTGCAATCTGCGCCCATTGGATTAACATGTGTTTTCTGTGATCCTATCTGACAAGAAGAGAAACCAGGCAGAACTCGGCAGACGCACAGATTCGTGGGAGGCCTAGGGTACGCATCATTCTGTGAAAGTTTAATTTCATGTCTCGTTCCCTTTAGAAACTCGTTCTGGCTGCCGGACTATTGCTTCCATATGTCAGAGCGGATACACTCATGAGAAATTGTACACTTGAGAGTAGAAATTTGATGGATAGAATCATCGACTTTCGGATTTAGATAGCCATCACCTTTCCAATTTGACTTAGAAATAGACCGGTATATACTCAATATTCTATTGTATGGTCTCTCAGTGTACTGACGATGTCATGACCATGCGAATGACAAAGTGATACACATTCAATTAGAGTTTGAATCCGATTTATTCATACATGCAACGCAGTTTTAATTCAAGATATGCGAAATATGCAAGTCACTGACATGAAGAATAGCATCAGACTGATCCTATTCTGAAGAAGGGAGAAGAACTGACCTGAGATCTTGAGATCCAAATCCTACTTCCATTATGTGACCCAATGCATCAATCACACAAGTTGTACTGAGTTCAACAGCAGTCGTAGCACACCACGATGACATACATGTACCAATTGATTTTTATCTTTCATGATTTTGATACCTACCTCAATTAATTTGCATTTATCCACCGTTTGCTTACTATCCTGATGATGGTATCTTGTATCTACTTTGCGAACAATTGATTGTAACAGTGATTTTCATTCTAAAGAATATAAACAATTATTATTATCATCAGAGAAAGTATGAATATAAATGAACCAAAGTAAGTCTAAGTGGTGCTCATTTCTCCATTGACAGCACCAGTATCTAAAATTATACACATTGTATAACTTGATATAAAAGGTCAAAATCTTAGTTTCAAATGCCTTGATTTTTAATGGATTTTTGTAGATCTGCTTCAAGTATTCTGACACATGACATATGCGCATACTTTCATCATTTTATAGGTTACAATTAAAGCTTTCATGCACTCATTCCATACTTTCATTTTGCGAAGCTTTGACAGTGAACTTGCATTTAAATACTTCAATTCCATTAGTTAGATTTTGCGCCGCCATGACTTACGTGGCATGCTGTTAATATTTCGTGTATTTGAAAATGCTCAAATTCTGAAGTCCTGTCAACATCTTGACTAATGAGTCATGTTCATCGTGTCATTTAGCAAGATGTGTTCCATTCATTAACTTCAGATCAATCGAATCACAGGTTGAACTTTTATGACCGTTATTGATGGAATTTGTCCCATGCTGAAATCTACAGTTTTAAGCACGTACTATTTATGTTCTTTGCTTTGGAAACGTGCATCAATAATCAAAATTTAGGGTTCCAAAATTGAGCCTACATGAATGCGCAAAAAGAATGGCGAAAATTGCTGAATACGACATTGCTAAACAATGTGATAACATGACGCTGTCTTTTAAAAAGTTGCTGCCTACAGTATAAAGTAGAAGGAAGAAAAATATAGCTGTGTTAATTGACAATTTATCAATTATTTATTATTCATCATCTTCAATAAAGTTTTAACTTCATCTAGATATTGACAGTCAACATCATGGCAACTTGGTCAAACATTTTCATTAATATTTCCTTTCAACTCACAGAGCAATTCATAAATAATTAGTTAAGGCAATTTAAGCTCATTTATTCAGGAAACAAATCTTCCTCTAAAGTTGCTCTCGATGATTCAAGATGCTACTATCCAGTGGGTATTTGATGTGTGTGCGAGTCCTTCTTTTCTCTCACGAGCTCTTGTTCATGTAAATAAGCGATACAAAAATTGCATCTTTTTGACGCGATTGAATAGGAATTTAACTAAAATTCGCCAAATTTGTTTCAGCACCGCACTTGAATAAGCGTTGCACTATGGTTGTTTTGAACAATAGCCGCGCTGCGGCGCATTTGAAGAACTACGACATTAAATCCAAATGTTCGAACAAATGATCTTTGCATGCACTTTTCATTTTTGAGCAACCAACACAGACATTAGCAAGTGCAGCTGAGTTACTCGGCTGCTGCTGTGGAACTATCTCGACCTTTTTTATTCGCGTGGAATCATCAACCGGAATGTGACTTGAAATTTGAATTTTCACCATCAAGAATGTTTTATTTATGATCATTCATTCATTTTGGTCTGCTGTTGATACAACTGGACGCCCACTCATCAACATGCATCGAGTGAGGAGCCAAAAGTTCAAAATGAGCATATTTTATCATTGAGAGTATTTCCAGACATCCATTTTGATAGAGACAGAGTAAGAGTACATTTTGTAATTATTCATTGACAACCAATTCTGTCATTTATTCTAAGGAAGTGCTTTTGAGCTGAGTAGAGGCATAATCATCATCAGAATATTCATCTGCGCAAGGAAGTTTTCACTACAAACAAATTTATTCAACCTCTCGAGCTTCTTGTTGATATGCTTTCAATATGAGTATTAGCAAACATCAAATGTACTATTGTGACAGTCGAAAGTTAAAAAAAATCGTATGAATGGAAATGCCATTTTCCACGCTTTTTGGATCAATTAGTCAATTGCGGTAAGTGCAAAAATAAGTTTGTGACAAAAATGATAAAACATGAATATATTGAATATGAAGAACGTTATTATAGTCGGAAAATGCAATTAAATTTAGTAAAGGCTCATGAAGTCGCAAATACACTTGTTCTCTCAGTCTAAGAAAAAACATTACAGAATCCAAAAATGCACTGAACAGTATCAAGAGTTAATTGATATATGCAGGAAACTCAGGGAATAGCAAGAATATAATACATGAAATTGATCATTACACAAGAAGCTATCGGAAATATGTAATATCAAATGTGGTTTGAGAATAAAAAATTTTGATAAGCACTGTGTATATCTCTATGGAAATTACCAACATGGCTTCTTTTACTTGGATGGGATGAATAAAGATTGAAAAGAGAACAATGGATAATTATTTTCACTTGATCACTCATACTTATAGATTTTGATTAAGCTTGGTTAGTCGTCTTCATAATAACAATACAGAGATCTGTTTTTCCAGCAGCTTTCGGCAATTTAGCTAAAAATGGGTTCACTAAGTGGATGGGCACTAGACAGACATCATAGAGTAGGGACATATACGTAGAGTGTATCTGTATACAGTGAAAATTTTTATATCAAAAGATTCAGTTTTTTGAGAAGGTTGCGTTCCCGTGGTCCAAAAAATTGTTTGAGCAGTTTTAAAAAAGTCAAATTTTTGCAAGTTATATACTACCGAGATGACGTCCTCTTTATAAGTATTATGAAACAAGTTGGATATCAAAAGGAATGAATATTTGCTAATAAGCATCCTAACTAGGCGGAAATTAAGCTGATTATCAAAGGAATTTCATGAACCGTATTATAATGGAAGTCTTCATGAAAAAGTCGCGATATTATTCGTGCTTTCTTGGCTGAAATTTCAAATTTTTAATTCAATTTTCACCGGCATGTTTTCATGATTCACTAAATTCATGTTTCATTTCTTGAATCTAAATAGTGATGTCGACCCATTTACATCTTTCAAATTTAATTAAAATCGTTGTCTTTAATTATGTGATTTTGCTCTGCCAGTGGCGGATTGCCTGTGATATGATCACGCTCAAGAAAATACTCTTGAGGTTGAGCATAAAAGTAATTGAAACCCATCGAATTGCTAATTTAACAAACATTAAATCTCCAAGGCTGTCATGACACTGAGAATCTGCAAAATACTACCATTCCTTCTGCATTACTATCATGATCACTCAATTCCGTGGTAATTAATTCAAAACTGCAGAAATTTGCATATCTCACATTTGGAAACAATTGCCAACTATATATCCCCTCGAGTTCATTTAATAAAATCGAAAGTGTATACACATTGGGGATTTAATAAATGCGGAGTTACCACTCTACCTAATATGCCTACTCTATGACACACATTGCTGCACACACGGACACACTCGTCCAATTGCGCGTGCACTGTCGTGTCGATCCAGTGGACTCCATGAAATCGGTCAACTAAATTGCTTTACCCACTTGGTAAAGTAGGTAGCCCACTAAACCATATCTGGGCAATTCCACGGAAATCATGACATGACGCTCAAAATTTCAACTTTGGTTGTTGGTTCATAAACGATTATTGCAATGCGAAATTAACTGAATTTTTCAGAACTGACAAGTTATATTAAAAAATCGCATTTCTTCTGAGTGAAATCTTGTTATTAAGAAAAATTTGATTTTTCTTATCATATTATATTATTTTGTCATTTTTTTGAGACAGGCTTTCCTTTTGATGGATTGATGCAATGGTCGAACTTCTTTGCATACATATATTCTATACACAAGTTGTTCAAAATATCAATTCATATTCGCGTTCAGCAATGTCTTGATTCAGCAAAAGCGTGAAACATGTCCAACTAAAAAAAAGTGCGCACGCTGTTTTCAACTATATTTTTTATATTCCTCGAAATCAAAGCATCAGATTAAATTGAGAATACAGGTACGATGAAAAAACTTCGCTTTAGTTGTCAGATTCACTTCAGTTGTGTTATTGGTAGTCGAGTTTTTGTATGACAACGCACTGAAGTAGCAAGCGTACCCAACGATAATGTTTGAGTTCGGGCTTCCCTCATGTATGACATTCACGTCAACAAGTGTAGATGCTTGTAGTCAGTCAGGTTTCTATTGTAGTAACTATTAAGGTATCCCCAGCACACGCTATGGCCACTATCTGATTCATCTTTGTCATTCTTCGGGTAGTCTTCGTTGACTTCGGTTTATTGATCCGATGTGATTTTGACTTCTTCTCAACGCGGAAAACTTTATCGTGCCAAAAGAAATACGACTCCAACTTCAAGGATATAGAGGCCTTAAGACAAAAGTGTTAGAGATTATCCTTGAAATTGAAGCCGGAGAAGTATAAACATGTGAAGCTTTTGAGTCGTCTACGTGGGATAAACTATCGCAAACGACAGGCTAAGCTGGATATTCGATGGATTCAAGCATCTACAAACAATCTTTGACAAAAATGAAAGCTGTTCATCGCGTTGTGCGAAACTTGCCCAGATCACCTCGTAAACAGATGGAAGTTGTTGCCTTATTGCTGAGATGTAAGCCTACAAAATTAAGAGCAGTACTACGAAAGGGAATGGCCGAGAGATACTCCAGACCCTTTGAAAGATGCTGTCGCCGAATACTACTGTCACGATGACATCAGTCGACAAACTCCGGGGAAGAAGGATGCTGTTGTTTGCCGTTCTAGAATCAAAATCAAATCTTCAAATAAGACATTTACTTTTTTCACGGAAGGAAAAACATTTTATGTTTATCGAGGAAAATCCAGGATACAAAATCGGACTATCAAAATTCTGCCAACTGCGACCTTGACATGTGTTTGGTTTCACGAAAATCCCATGGAACGCTTGCATCTACAAAATTCACGAAAATTTACAAATAATTAGCAAATATACTAAGTTTAATATAATTTTTATTTATAATTCAATTGACATTAATTCGCAAGTTGTAGGCATTCATTAAAACTATATCAAATACAGTAGCGCCAATTCACAACATACTATTTATATTAGCTTATGAATTAATATATTTAACAAATAAATTTAATTATTTAAAGTAAGGTTACTCAAGCAATGCATTTCAGTTGCTGAATCACAGTTATAGCTTTTACATGAACCATAACTTTCAACATAAATGAATACAGAAAACGCACGAACGATTTTCAAAATGATGCCGAAGCTTACCTAATTATTCAATTCCGAAAATTCTACTTCCATAGTCAAGAGTTGGGTTCTGAGTTATTCTTTTATAAAAATCTTCGCGATTGACGAGTTTTCCAAGCGCGTCAATTCATCCAAATTCCATGTCCCTGAGAAAAACGTTCGAACGACATTTTTGAGGCAAGTTTTATCACCGATAAAAAACGAATTTAATGGAGATATATTGCATGTAGAAACTACTGCAATACTTCTAGTGTGGTATTCACTTTTGGGTATGGCTCTTGAGTCCTAAGATACAGATCAAAAATAGTCGTTCTTATGAACGTACGATCAAATGGAATGTCCCATTTCTGAAAGTGCACCTTCGTTGCATGAGACTTGAGTGTCCATTGTTCACTACTGGAAGCCGTCATCATTTAGGTGCCGCCAGCATTTAGGTGTCATGAAAACGAATGTCCTGGAAGTATTGTTCATTCATTATTACAGAGCATCGATTTTCTATGGTCACATCGATTTGGCAACTCGGAAAAGGTCTCAGCACGATTCAAGGGTAGCAAACGTCATATTATATTTTGGTTTTACAAAAGCACAGTGAATAGAAGCGACTTATCACAAAAACTGTTTGAATGTTTGAGTCATAGAAATCCGATCTTTAGCGTGTCGGATTTCTGTTTTTTGACTGGCTCTGCAATATCGTTAAAGAGTCGAAAATCAACAATATTTGACAACATATAGGCCTAGTGCTTCAATGCAAAATCTCTGAACTGAACCTATACCTCTTCCCAAACATTTTCACAAGTTTGATATATCCTCCGGATTTCTCAGGAATAGGAAAGCGATTCTTTTCTACGTTTTCCCGACTTTCTTTAACAAGGACATGCAACAACTGATAAAATACATTCAGATTTAGGGCATTTATGTGGATGGTCAGACAGTGAACTTCGTGAAAGCAACATCAATAGCAAGCTCCACACATAGACAAATAACAGAGATAAGTTAGTAAGTCACTACGACAAAGTTTTGCTGAAAGTCAGATTACTCACAAGAAAGGCAGTAGTAGTATCTTTCTAACCCAATTATTCACCAGAGATAGTTGGTGCTTCTGAATGTAGAGGGCTCCCAAAGACCGTCGAAGAGTTGCGTTCTGCTCCACATCTAAAATTCTCCAGCTTATACTGTCTTGTAAGAGTGTCTGATGAACCAGTGTAGAATGATGGTACATTTCGAAGTTTTGGGATTTTGCGTGTTCTTTGAGCCTCGATCCTGTAGTTTGTTTAGTTTGTTCGATATATTTCTTATTGCAGATGTTGCATGTTATCTCATATCTCATGTTTTGGAGAAGCATTTCTCACCTTTTGTCGCACATTTGCAAGTCCAACATGACGACTCACATTTGGTCGCTCCCTTGTCTTTCTCCAACGATAATTCAAAGGTCTTGCAGTTTGAAAGACAACCCGTATCTTGTCAACTAATTCACAGTTATGGAGAAGACTCATAATTTGTCTCTTTGTGAATTCACTGATATATGGAAGGGAAATATGATTTATCGGTTAAGTAGTTTCATCAAATTGTCGTCTTCCGGGAGATTCATCAAAGAACATTTGAACCCATTTCTTAGGATATCCATTGGCAAGGAATCTTGCTCTGAGTTCCGACTTTGATGCAGATACTTCGGATGATGAAGAATTTCTCATACTTCTCCAATACTCACCAATCAACAAGGCTCACTTGCGGCTTTTCAGGGACGTGTGCAGAAAATGGTAGACATGTATTACTATGTACCGGTTTGGCATACAGCGGAAACGAGATAGTGCGTGCCCTTGGACACCAATGAACCATCTTGTCCAAAAAAGGTAAGCTATTGTCTTTAGCCTACTCGATTGTGAAGGAGATATTTGGATGGATATCGTTAACAGAATTCAGGATATCTAAATTCTCACGATAGATAGCAAAAATGTCATCTACATATCTGCACTAGAAGAGAATGCTTTCATTTTCAGTTATCTTATTTTCGATGAAACACATGGAAATGGATGCGAAGACTGGAGCAGCATTATTCCGCCATAGCAGTGCCATTGACTTGTTTATAAAACTTTCCATCCAGAATATATACATCTTCGTTTGCTGATAGAAGAAGAAGAGCTTCCAGATCGGGATACGATAACTGCGGTGCTTGTGAGTAGGAATGGTTATCTTCAAAGAAAGCTTTGATATACGACATGAGGTCAAGGGTGGAGCCGGCATGTAATGGAATGCTCTCATACAGTTGATGATGTCAAGAGAGGCAATTTTGAAGTTTCCAGCCGGTCTATGTTGATGAAGTTTGTCGATAAAGTCACATGTTGATTTCAAATGTGCAAGAGGTTGGAATAGCTCAGAAAGAAAAATTTGAGTTCTTCTAACACGAGCGTCGAGTGAAGATATGATAGGCCTCCCATGCAAATCACTTTGCATAGAGAACACTTGGTAGCGCTCACCACATTTGCACATCAGTATGCGTCGTTCCAATTCAGTATCCTTGCAATGATTTGTTATGACTGCTAGCTGACGGTTCATCTTGTTTTACATTGTTGCTGGTTGAATTTTTCGAACCTCTTGATCGGCACTATTTAAAGAAGATTTCACCATGGATGAATATTGATCATTACCAGCAGCAGTAAGTCCTTTCGTCTTTTCCGAATTGATCATCATAAAGTTATTATATTTCATTATTTGATCAATCGTTTCAACTGTCTGACGAATTTCTCTGTACGATTTCGGCTCCGGTTTGGTATGAGACGTTTAAAAGATGCGTACAGCACCATAGAGAAACTCCATGATGGCTGGAGTGGATGCCAATTCTCTATCTTCGAAACTCATTCTATTGTAAGTATAAAGTATATCGCGGATATCTATGGTCCTAATAATCTGGCAGACTTTATAACGGATAGAGGATAGCCATACGATTCTCTGATATATCCCCCAGGATTCATCAAATAATTTACTCTCTTTATCCCAGAGAATCCCAGATGTATCCATTACAGCGAATGCTTTCACTACTTCGTCTTTCGCCAGACGAAGAGAATGCTCATTCAGAGGTTTTCGCGCAGATGCATTTTCTTCTGATAAGATATTCTCATCACCATGATCCAATAACCTCTGTAGCTTGTTCTGCTTAATACACCGTAAAAGGTATTTATATCTTTCCACTGCATTCCATTCTTGGTGAGAGTAAACCGTAGGTACCAATGAATTTGAAGACTTTTATAAAGGGAATTTATTGCTAGCTTCATCCACTGTCGTGACTGACTCCTTCTCAAAGTCAAAATTAAAGTCCCTGGAAATGCATTAACTAGTTTTTCCTGGACTTTGAAACCATTGGAAGGGTCCGTCGCAACCCTCCGACGGTCTTTGGGAGCCCTCTACATTCAGAAGCACCAACTATCTCTGGTGAATAATTGGGTTAGAAAGATACTACTACTGCCTTTCTTGTGAGTAATCTGATTTTCAGCAAAACTTTGTCGTAGTGACTTACTAACTTATCTCTGTTATTTGTCTATGTGTGGAGCTTGCTATTGATGTTGCTTTCACGAAGTTCACTGTCTGACCATCCACATAAATGCCCTAAATCTGAATGTATTTTATCAGTTGTTGCATGTCCTTGTTAAAGAAAGTCGGAAAAACGTAGAAAAGAATCGCTTTCCTATTCCTGAGAAATCCGAAGGATATATCAAACTTATTAAAACACCAGGAATGGCCAACCTTATATCTATATACATTTTCATGTATCTATGGTATAGTGGCCTACTTACTTTACCAACAGGGTAAAGTGATTTAGTTGACCGATATCATGGAATCCACTTTATCAAGGCGATGGCGCACGCCACAGAATGAGATTGTCTAAGCTTATCTCTTTGCTAGAAGTGTGCAAACTGATTCAAAACGATGGCACATGCAAGAACTTACTAAGATGGCAAAAAATTTTTTTAATGCCTTACAGAGATAGAAAAAATAACCGTGCGTCGCTTGCTGATTGCTAAAAATTCCTTCGAAATGCTCCGATCGCCACGATTATTACAGATTCGAAGAGTTCAGATCATTCCGCAAAAGTTTGCTCGATAATGTTGGTCCCTCTGACCATTATTAAAAAAGTTATCAGGCGTCCGGTCACAAAAGTCTCTGTAGAACTTGACATCGACTGTGTTTCTTTGCTGTGTCATCCGGTTGATAGCAGTCACTGAAACTTCACACAATTTGGCTTGTTGAATGTTGAACTGGCTGATTGTTCGATTGCTATGATACTACAGTCCGTTTCATAAAAAGTGGATCATCCTAAAATTTGACTAAATAAAACATAAGTATGATACAGAAAGCATTTTTCATGTTATTTCATGTCCCTAATATATTTAAATGTCCTTATATAATCTGATAGGCTATGATACAGTAACGGTTCTTAAGAAGCTAATATTTTGTGGTCCTACCCTTATTGTCAATGACATTACAAATTCGTCTAGGCATTGATTCGATGATATCGTTGATTTTTGACTGATCTAACTTTCTCCACTCTCTTTTTAACAGTGACGTAAGTTGTGATACGCCATCTACAGGTAGCAGTGAACGACGAACGTTACGTTTTAGAATACTCCATACATTTTCTATGGGATTCAGATCAAGAGAACGAGCTGGCCAAGATGATGTCCTAAGCCCTAACTGAGACTTGCATAAGTTGACTCTACTACTCCTGTGACACGTAGCATTATCATCCATAAATAACCAAGTCGATGGATCACCAAGTTGATCTGTCATTTGGCCAATGTTCATTCGTAAAACATTGACATAGCGTTCAGAATTCATGGTTCCTTGCTGTATGTGAAGTTCAGAGCGGCCATTGGTCCAAATGCCAGCTCAAATCAGTAGAGTCGCACCACCTTGTACCCGGGGAAGATCTAAATGTCTCGAAATTTCCTGATCAGATTTTATCCATAATCTCAATCGACCATCACTATCCTTCAGACGGACGGATGCCTTATCAGACCAGACAACCCGATCCCATTGATTTCGCCAGTGACAATGACTCATTGCCCATCTGAGACGTCTTTTTGTATGCTGATCTGATAATTCGATCTGAGAGGGCCTCTTACAGCTCTTGAAATTCGACTCAATAAGTCTTCTACGAATAGTGGACTTAGAAATAGACGAGTCTAGTGCAGCCATCTCAGTTAACGAGAGACTTGGATCAAATTTAACAAATCTCAAAATTAGGCGGTCTCTACGTTTGGATGTTTTGCGTGGACGGCCAGAGCCCTCTTTACGACAGAGTCGAAGATTATCATTATGCCATCGATGCACATTTGTGTAAGGGACATTTCGTCGCTTGCTTGTAGCTCGCAAAGAAAACCCTAGTTCTAGCAAGGCTGACACTTTGCCTTTTGTGAATGCGATCTCGTTATTGTTCATTTGTGCTTTGTATTGTTTTCAACCGGTAGGAGATAGATTTCTAGCTGAAAGCAATCAGGAGTGCTGCCAACACCACCGCAACGAAGTCAGGAAGCTATGGAACATGAAGTCCAGTTAATCACATGTAGCAGTTACATTATTGTTGATGAAAAATAGTGCTATACTGGCTCTGATTGATCGATTTTCTTTATTTTTGTTTTTGCTTGATAGCTTTTGGCTTGTAGAACAACATATTACATAACAAAGGAAACAAATTTAATTTTATAAGAGTGAGGTATGATTTTCTGTAACATTGCTAAATGAAGATCAAATTATCTACTACTTTTTTATCTATAACAGGAAAACAACTCAATATTTATGCTTGAAATTTCCAACAATGATATTAGTAAGCACAACTGACATATCTTCCAAATTTCAGAGAAATTCGTTCAAGTGATCCATTTTTTATGAAACAATCTGTATGTCAGCAGATTGTGCCATTTCATTAGCGTTACATGAAATGCAGTCTCAACATGAATACCTAAAATATTGTAAAGTCGTAATTTCGACCCTGAAAAAAAATTATTTGCTGGAAGAAAGCCATGTGCCTGTTTGATCATTGATTCTCGAGACGAGAGAAAGAAGCGCTAATCTCTACTCATTAACGTTCAAACTAAGGATCATTCTTTATATTCTCTTTCCATACCACCGGTGGTCGGTATTTAGTACCCATCTCGAAAATCAACGGAAGCAGAAGCTGTTTCTCTGTTTACAGTGTGATTATGCATACGAATCTGCATATGTTGATCTAGTCATGCATACACAGCGTTCATCTCCGCATTCCAATGTTCGTCATTGCTGTCTGTCCATGCCTTCTGATTTCTATTGCTGATGGGCGTGCTCGAGTGTGTGAATTCAGACCTCGGTCGTGCTCGGGTGTATGAATTCAGACCTCGGTCGTGCTCGGGCGTATTAATGTAGACATCGGGCGCATGAATTTATACCTCGGTCGTTTTCGGGTATGCATTTTAAACTCGGCCATGCTCGAGCAGATGGTTTGTGACTTCTATCGTGCCCGCGCGTATGAATTTATGCATCGGCGGTGTTCGAGGGTACTGATGCAGACCTTCGGGATATGAATTCATACCTCGGGCGTGCTCTGGCGTATTTATGTAGACTTTGGGCGGGATCAGGAGTGCTGCAGTGATTGTCTTTAGCTACGACAATTTAAGTTATCAAATTATCTCAAACTGGAGATATACGCAATGACTCACTCTAATTGCAAAAACACGAACACGACACGAATGGCAAGGATTAGCACGGCGCGAAATACGATCGTGTCACAAACACAGGCCTCTAGTCTACAGGTGCCGCTTCTTCTCTACAGCGTCAGTAACTGATATCTACAATGACAAACATAACAAAATGAGCTACAGTGCATCGTACGCATGATATGCAAATAGACATGCGCACACAATATAACCTTATTTCAAGTATACGAATTTTTGAATTATTCATTTGTACTTGAGTCTAAATCCTCAAATGCATGTACATGTACACTAGGTGACATGCCACGCTCAATTGCGAGTAATTCACGCGTAAACTGCGCGTAATTACACATGACAATAAACATTCGTGGCTATGTGGGACATTGCTGCAAGATCTGCTTTATGAATTAGTATATTTGGCAGTCCTGTTATATAGACTTTGCGTCTCATGTGTCTGCATGTATCAGAGGCTAAGCAATGTGATAGGACCTCAAGTTCATGCTCAGGAAAGACAGAACATGCTTAGCGGTTCATCCGTGGTTCAAGCGGCAGCGCAGACAACCGTAGACGACGCGCAAACTATAAACGGTCGCACGCGCGTATTCATAACATTACCCATGTTTTAACAGCATCAGATCAAGTGATTTCTGACTCTTAGTGCAACGCGTATGTACGCGCGTAGAAGAATAGAATGTCCTTGACCACGGATGTTTGGGGTGTTCCGTAATTACGCGTGAATTACGTGTGGCATGTCACCTAGTGTGTTCAGTTGATATATTTATCCCGTTATTCCGCTTTGAGGCTACTTCCAAGCGGACGTGTCTAACACTTACACGAAAAAATGGTGTCACATCTACCTTGGCCATGACTAAAAGTGCTTGAGCGCAACAAAATAATTCTATCTTGGGGGCAAATTTTTGAGACAGATCTCCTACGAGCACTGTTTTCAATTCAACACATACATTAATTAACTCGCTATTAATAAGAGTCTATGCTATTCAATTAATTTGTTTGCTCTAGGCCTACCTATTAACCATTTGCTGCATGGATTAATTTCAAAATTAAAGTTTTTTTGCTGAAGATGTAGGTCAAAATGTTGTCTGTAAGCCGCAACATGCATGAAGGGGTTAAATAAAAACAATTCAATCTCTTGACAGCGTTGTACTTTTTACTTAGTCTAACTGGTACCCAATTGTGATTGGATTACTTCATATTCATTTTCATTGCTATGGAATATAATTATTTAGTAATTCACTGATGAATAATTCAAAGCTGTTATATATAATTCAATGAAATCAAGAAAACATTACTTACCATTGTATTTGTTACAATCAGACAGATATAATATCACTGAGGATCAATTATATCCAAATATGAGACAACTTCTTCACGACATACTTCTCTGAAAGGTGGCCATTGGCCAATCGGGTGTCTAATCGTGGTCCTCGCCTACCAAGTCCAGGACTCACCCCAACCTTGCGCTTTTCCGTCTTCAAGGCCTTTTTCTTGCTGCCAAATGAAAAATGTGCTACTGTTTCGACTGTCTGCATGAACCATTCACTTGACATGTCTTCACTTCCCGGTGTTTGACCTGAAGGGAGCTGCTTAATGGCCATAAGCTAGACATGGAGGCGAGATCAATAGAAACGAGATAAGTATTTCTTCGTTAAGTAAACTTTTCATTCCATATCACGGCTATAAATTGAAATTGCGGTATTAGGGTATCTCTCTTGGCTGCCACTTCTAGACAGACTGTCTCGTTCAACATGAAATATCAATTAATGCAAATGCTCAGAATATTGAACCGTATTAGTCTTTTTTTACTATGGCAAGAACAATCATGGTTTTTTCTGTTTAAAATGTCGAATCAAAGCCAACGTATGAATGCTATACGCATATACAGTACATGTATAAATTCTATCCACAACTATACTCTCAGTCATTGAAATTTTGAAGTGTCGGCGGTATATAGTTATTTGCGATGACCCGTTGAAATAATTCTTTAACTTGTATTGTAATCTGCAGGTCGCTTATCTGAAAAGACGTTGAAATTTTATGTTAAGTTCTCAACTATTAGAAATTCGTTCTCAGCACGTGAAAAACCTGAGATATCTTATCAGTCTTTGAAATACATTATTAAATAATCTAAAGCAATAGTTGATGTTAGAAATTGCCGTCTATGGATAAGAGAGTGTTTTTATTTTGGAATGATAATCAGACTATACACTTTGACAAATTTTCAAATGATTTGTAAATAGCGAAAAGCTACAGAAATAGTAAGCAAATACTGAAAAAAGCACACACACATTAAGGAACACTGTTTAGATATTTTGATGCGAACAGCTGAAATTCTCTCTGCTTTCAAGAAGTCATTGCCACTTCTGCATAATATTGACCACCTCTTCCTAGACGAAGTGTGATGAGCACATGTAGATGATGATTAGTCAAACTTTCTGCGGATCAGAAGAGATTACACGCGAGTCTTATTATATGATATGATATGGATACGAAAGCAGTGCAATTTGAAGGAATGTTGTCAACAAGCAAATCAGGAAATTCATTCATTTGTAGTGGGATTCCATCAAGACGCTCGAATCCAATTTATTCACAGAGTGTACGAAGCTAGTGTTGGTGGTGGCAAATATTCCTATATCCGACTTTCAACTGAAACAATAAACACTGAAATCTGTTTGGTATGTGTTTTTTGTAAAAACGTAATTATCTCAAAATTCCATTCCTGTTTGCAACAATTTCATTTCAATCGGAATGATGTACTTGTATAAATTATTGAGTATTGAAACTGTTATTACATGAAAGTAAGAGCGAAAAGCGTTGAAAGTAAGCTAAGTGCGGTAGGGTAATTAGGACCATCTCACAGATAATGAGGTACATATGTTCTTTATGCTGTCATTGTATGTTCACGTCTTCTCCAACTGTTATGGGAACAATAGGTAGACACTTAATAATACGTAACAGGTAGAATTTAAAAGTGTGTTAACCGGGCCCTTGTGGCCACGTATTCGGGAATAAGGCTAACCTTAAAATTAGGCTCACATCAGTCAGAGAAGCAAATATCGTGACGAATTTTAATGTAATAAAGTTTTAATGTAGCACAACTTTCTAATTATCTAACAGAAATTAACTAATAAGGTTTCATTTTGCAGCCGTTTGCTTTCTAATTATCCAGCAGAAATTAACAAATAAGATCTCGTTTTGAAGCAATTGCATATCTCTATTACCACAATTGACATTGCAATTATTGCATTTAAAGATGAGAGTATAATGCATAGGCATACTTACAAAGCAGAAGAACTCGAAGGCTAAGAGGCTAGATAAAAGGAACACCGACTGAATGGAAAAGCCAGCCTCATTCCAATTATTCACTTGAATGATATCATTATGCCGAAGTCTTTCAATATTGTTGCAAATGATTAAACAGGTTTCATTTCAATCGTGCAACACTGAATATTTGTAGGGGACATTGTACTGTAAATCGTACACTATCAAACCGATGGAATGCTTGGTACCAATTGCTTTATATCCCCTCATCTGGTCTGGTAGCGTTGTTACTGTTTGGTTAAAAAGCTACCAAATCTGCAGCGTCTACCAGATGCCTCTATTTCCTCTCATGGCATAGATATGTCAAACACTGCGTGATATCTTTTACTGTGCTATAGGTAGCAAGATATTAACATCTAAATCGAATAGACAATATTGAATTCGATTCTGTTACACGTAAGTCAACAAGCACACAGGAATAAACAACATGCACAAGGAATTTTAAAATAATGATTACAACAAGTCCAATATGACAATGCATGCTAGTAGACTAAATGTTTGTCTGAGATATATAAGCGAACATGCTTACAGAGTAATTATAGTGCATTGCAATGATGTCAGTCATTTCGGCATTTAAACTTAGGTAGACTCGTGATCGGGTCGGAGCATTTAGGTAAAGGTGACCACGATATTACCTTAGAATTGTAATATGTACAAAAACGCGTATACAAGAAAATATGTATAAGAAATGTACATTACATGCAAAATAAGGTAAAAAAAGTGTATGAATGCTGCATGAAAACATTTAGTAAATCTACTACTGTTCAGGATATATATAAGTAGTATTCAAAAAACAAGCATAGCATGAGAAACCCCAAAAAAATTTAAGAATGTTGACACCAAGTCATCTGTTAGTGATTTATCATTGCTGCGAAATGATGACAAAGGAAATCAGACATCAACCAATGATCTGGTAGCCGCACTAAGGCTCTGTAGCAAGTTACCTACGAGACCGGCGGATTTCATTCTGGCGAAGCTATCCGATCAACGTGGTCTGGTACCCATGAAAGCCAATCTTTATTTGGGAAGAGTTGTTGGTTACTTTTGATGAGAAGGTTTGTCAGTCAAAAGCTGGTAGCTCACGGCTGACAGTTTTAAAGCATCGATGTGTTGAATTAACTGTCTTAAGAGAAGAACATCATTTCCATATGAAAATGCCCAGAACGTCATATGTGGCTTTCATTAGAAAACAATATAACTTGCATATCTATGACCTATCTGCAAATACGAACTTCAATTTCAGAATGAGTAGTTATAGTCAGGCCATCTTTGTTCAATTTTGTCACTAAATTATGTCACAAATATGAGCAGAGAGAAAAAGAATTAATTAAACAATGCCTACATCACTTGCATCCACCCTTATAAAATTGTTAAAGAGATAAAGAGATCCCGCGATAAAGAGCTCAATGATTGATAACGAACATATTGAAAGTAATCTAGTGGTCAAAGTAAGTGTGATGACATAATTCAAAATGAAAATGCATGGAGTTAAACTTGTTAGAGAAGTGATGACTTTGGAAAAAATGAAGCGTTTTAATTATATAAGGAATTTCTAGCATTCTATTGCAAGACGAGATTTGTGAAAGTTGATTCAGGTCATCACCCAAATGATGATAAGCGTTTAAGTGAGGAATTGGAAGTAGCTTTCTTCTTCAAATGTTCTTTTCATCTAGTTTCTTAGCTTTCGATCTCTCCTACTTTAGCGTGCATATTATGGTCTCATCCTCAAATGTAATCATTGCAATGTTGATTATGATATTTGAGATATTTTTGCTTTCAAAATAAGACCTTGAACAACGATTAAGTCAGTAAAATACACAAACATTCCTGATTCCCCAACCGCATTCGCCTGACCCAGGAATCGAACTGAAGTCAAGGGTGGAGACGAGCTCGCACCTTCTTCACTAGGCCACGCTGACGGCAATCGTTGTCATTCTCTTTAGATATTCAATATACTGCGACAGACCTTTGTTGGCAAAACAAAACCTTAGCCTATTCATTAATTTCGGTTGGATAATAAGAATGTTATGTTGCATTAAAATTCAGTCACATGTTCTCAGCCGACCCTGCACATCGCATGTCGCGTGAAAATTTCAGTATATAATCTGAGGGTGCGCATCGACTTTTTAAGGATATAGACATGGAGTGGATATACAGTGTAGGTATATTTTACAATGTCAACATTCTTAAAACATCCGCTAGATCATGTAGACCGACAGAGACAATGATCTTTTCATTCAATTAAAGAGATGAGAGTCAAATCATAACCACATAAAATTAACAAAACAAAACGTGCTCTGGGCATCAATTACAGATTTGGCATTTCGATTTTATTCAAAATTTCAATTGCGTATTCAGAGTAGTTTGAAGTATGGATTAATTGTATTAAATTTGCTTTAAATTTTACTATCACATTAAATTTGCTTGGACATATCCTTTATTCGACTGTTTTTGCACTCTTTTCACTTGAGAATGGCTATGAACTACAGACAAGATACCTCGTGCTTGTAGAAATAATTAATAATTTTCAAATACATGATTCTTCCAGACAAGTTATATAGTTTCACTGCAATTTACATTTTGATTATGTAGATGATGTTTATTTCAATTACCTTTGCCAATCAACGTGTGTCACACGGCTGTGTATTACAGTATGTATAGTCTGCTAGTGTCTTGTATGTACGAGTAGCTACAAAATTTGAAGAAAGTAAAATAACTGTTCATCCAATTGAGTAAATGCATCAAAGATGTTGTGAGGCATGACAATTTGTGCATGTTTTCGATTGGAGATCCATTACTTGTTGCATAAAGATTACAGCGCCACTTATAAAGCTATTATATCAATAGTGTTTAAAGATCATTGCTATTATCCATATTATAGCCATTCCATGCATGCATTTGTGGATTAAAGAATATGTGCTATGTCAATATTATACAAGTAATTTGAATAGATTAAGTTGCCTAATTTTGTAAGAAAGTAACTAAAATAACCAATTTTTTAAAATGAAAGTCACATTTTTGATGTTCCCATGGGCAAAACTTGACAAAATTAAATAGTCAACACTACCACGGAGAAAATAAAAGTCATAAAAAATCGAGTCCTATCTATCATAATTTTTGAGCAATATTAACAAATATATAGGTGCCCCGGGTATGATAGGGTGAATGCTTCCTTGTCGTTTTCTAGCAAAATGATTTAAAAACAGTGATAGTTTGAGAGTCAAGACTTTATTTTCTCGAATACAAATCGTAAAAACACTTTACAAAACGTTTTCATTAATTGTTCAGATCACTCGAGTGAAACTAACGCCTCTGTTGACCGGGACGGGTAATAGGCAATTGTTTGTGAAGATTCCTCGTCCATTGTTACTATCGGAGGGATTCGGTTTTTCTGTGATTCCGATCTCCTAAAAGCGAAGCGAATGATAGGTAATCTTAATACTGATAACAAGTACTTAATGAATAAATTCACCATATAAGTAGATGAATCATTTCATAATCGTCAATTTTCATGAAATCTTTAGACAGATTCATATCTGGTGTGCATTTATCAGTTGACTTGGGATGTTAGTCAATTCTGGAGACAATTGACACAATTAACACAATGAAATGAGACAAACGAAAGATCAAATTGTCATGCAAACAGATGTGCAGAGTTTAGGACTCGAACCTACGACCTCAGGTTATCTAGACCTGTCGCTCTACCAACTGATCGCTTGCATGCGCCCTATGTCAAGTGGCATCAATGTCTCAATAAAAGATACCAGTAACTTGAATCAAGATCATGATTTAGACCTACTACTGGTTCATCAATGTAGGTAACTTACTTTTACTACTACATTTTACTTTTACAACTTTTACTACTTTTACAACTTCCAGTATCAGACGTACACCAATTGAGTCTTTCAGTTGTTTTGCTTGTATGATCCTGGTTGAACTCAAAAACATAATATAATTAATGATAATCAAATTACAAATTAATTGTCAAAATTTTGAAATCTATTTGGCAATTTCTAGTGTAACCCAAACTGCTGCAAAGATGGGATTAATTGATGAGTGCAGTTCTAAATTAGTGCAAGATTATCACAAATGTTCACCACAAGATTGCCTTATCAAGCGAGATATTTTAGCAAAAGGATGAAAAATTCGAATTACAAGCTATGACTGCATGAAATATTAGATATCACAAGATTACAATTCGACAAATTTTGTAAAAGATTATAAACAA
Source organism: Prostheceraeus crozeri (assembly GCA_907163375.1). NCBI lineage: Eukaryota > Metazoa > Platyhelminthes > Polycladida > Euryleptidae > Prostheceraeus > Prostheceraeus crozeri. The sequence goes on from CAJQUW010003251.1 coordinate 494,527, forward strand.
AAGTTGTGACTACTCGAACTAATACTACTAGACTACCACACCTAAAGTTTAGAATACAAAACGCATTTTACAAATATCTCAAACATCTGGACATAGCTAGCACGTAGCTTCGTCAGATATAGATTTACAGTATACAGGAGAATTACGGTGCATTTTTTCTTCTCACACAAACAAATAAATACGTTGACTTCGCTGTGACCTTGAAATTTTGGTTGGACATCTTTACACTAACATGTCTGATTCTGAAATTAAAAAATAAAAAAATAAAAACAAAACATAACTAACGGACGAAATACACGGAGAGCCGGTCATTGCTACGGAATATTTAAAATATCTCTCAATCATTGTCAATTTGATTACAGCATATAAATGGAATCATCGCAAGAAGTCGAAACATCCCAAGTAGTGTGCAAACAGTGTGTACAGGAAGTCAAGAGTGGTGAGATGCAGTTGAATTGAGACAAATGTGCTGAATTTTATCACATCCATTGTGTGTACCTACCCGACTATGAAATTTTAAAGTATTTCAAACACAGCAAGAGAAAGTTCATCTGTAAAAGCTGTATTTCATTGTTATTTCCTGCCGAATTACGGAACATAACACACATCACAGAACAGCACAGAACAAACCCACTACACAAAATATCAAAAATGGAAGAAGAAATGAAGAAACAAGCGAAAACGAGAGAAGATCTTTTGACAACAATAAAGAGCTATCAATTGCAAATGGACGATGACAAGGAAAAAATCAGGAAGTTAGACGAAAAAATAAGAAAATGCGAGCGAGAGCTAACTGAACAATGCGAAGAAATCGAGCACCTGAACAGCAAAATAAGACAACACGAGGATCAAAACAACGATGACTCAGACGATGAAAGTGAAGATGACATTATTCAGACTGATATCCTAAGAACGCTAAACGACATCAGTGAAAAGATTAAAAAGATTGAAATCAAACAAGAACAACAACAGCAGCAACAGCAATTACTACAGCAACAGCAACAACAACAACAACAACGAAATGACAACAGAGAAGAAAACTACCAGCGAACATGGAGAAGACCGAATGTAAACTGCCACTACTGCGGAAGATATGGACACTACAGCTCCCAATGTTATTTCAGAAGACCAAGATACGACAACAACAACAATTACAACTACTACAGAAGAAACAACTACAGAAGATACCAACCAAGAAGAGACGACAACGAGCTAAGATATGAGCATCAAGAGAGAAGAGAGAATGAACCACAACTTCAACAAAGACAAGATGAAGAACGATTCAGAGTAAGAAGAGGCCCCGAAGACTACCCACGTCACTACCCAATCAACTCACCAAGCGCACCACCACCAGTACGACCACTACACACAAACTACAGAACAGAAAACAGAGACACTCATCACACTCCAAACACCAGGCGCTATGTTTAACATGGAATCGGAAGAAGAGGCTAGTGAGGACATAAATGATAATACTTGTTTGAATGCGATAACAAAAATGAAATTTTATTATGTCAATATTAATGGCCTTAATGATGGAAAATTTAATGACACAAATCTTTTGAATGATATGAAAAAGGCAAATTATATATGCTTTGCTGAAACACACTTAAAAAGCAACGTAGATCTACCTGCCATACCTAATTATAATGCCTTTCATACAACGTACGAGAACAAGACGAAAGGTAGAAATATAAAAGGAGTATCCGTATATGAAAATCTATTTAATGATAATAGAACTGAATACATAGATAGTGAGGAAGGAATCGTGCTGATACTCAAATTGGTAAACAGTAAATGGACAGATTTAAATGAGATATTCCTCATGATATCATACAGAGAAAACAGAGAATCTAATTATAAAGACAACGAATATTTTGAGAAAATCAAGCGATATATAATAAAGCATAATATGCAGCATACAATAATGATTGGTGACCTAAATGGAAGAATCTCTAATGAAAGTGACAATAAAAACAGTGACCTGCCGCACAGAATTTCTGAAGATAAAACTATAAACACTAATGGTCGTGAAATAATTTCATTTTGTAATGAAACATCTTTGATAATTGCAAATGGAAGATTTGAGACTTCAGACATTATCGGAAAATGTACTTTTAATAGAATTCAACATAATGAAATTCGAAAATCTGTAGTCGATTATCTTATCCTATCTAAATCATTAGTGAATAAACTAAAAAAATTTGAAGTCCATGAGCCTGTATTATACACTGATAATTCGCCATTAACATTTGAGATTGAAATGAATACGAAAACTCCAGTTAGGCTAAATACGATATGCCATCAGGCATTGAAGATTAAAGCAATAAGACCATTCAAATGGACTGATACAAATAAAAACAATTTCAACTCGTGTAAATTTGTTGAAGATTGTGCAATTCTCAGGAATAGTATTAAGTCAACACTATTGTCAGCAACAAATATTGATGATGAACTATACAAAAATAAAACAAAAGCTTTTGAAAATAAATGCGCATGTGATAATAAGCGCATCTACACGGATGAATTAAGAAAACTACGAAGAAATTATAGAAGAATAGTAGCGGAATATAAAACTGATCAATCAAATGAAAATCTGATGCATTTAATGACACAAGGGAAAATTTTAAATGAAAAAATTAGAAAAGAAAAGCGGTACCTAAGAAAGATAAAATATAATGAACTTCAAACCGCAAAGCAAAATAGTGATCACAAACTGTATTGGAAAATACTCAACCCAAAGCAAACTACACGTAAGACTCACATAGAAAATAATCTAACTGCAGAACATTTCAAGACCGTTGTGATAGAATATGATGCTACGAACAGCAACATCCATCCTACCAGGATTTTGACTCTGAGAACAAATTCACTAACAGAGCTATTAGATGCTAAATTCACATATAACGAAATTGAAACAAATATAAAAAACTCAAAAAAATTTAAATTAAGTGGACCAGATGGGCTTTGTATATGAAATGTTAAAAGAAAATGCAACAGAAACCGTAGACATCCTTCAAGAAATGTTTGATAAAATTTTAACTCATAATGAAATACCATGTAATCGAAACTGGATTATTCCTATATATAAGAAAGGAGAAAAGGCAAACACAACCTCGTATCGCTGCATCACCTTATCCTCATGTCTAGAAAAACTTTTTACAAAGATTTTAAATGAAAGACTGAATACATGGTTGGATAATAATCAAATTATTTACCCATGTCAAACGGGATTTAGAAAAGGTAATTCAACATTGGATAATTTATTTATACTGAAAGAATCGATTCAAATATATAAGAACAAAAAGATGCCGCTATATATATGCTTTGTAGATTTGTCCAAGGCATTCGATTCAATACCGAAGAAATTGCTGATCAACAAACTGAATTATGTTTTACCTGACAGCAAAATTTTAACCACGATAACTAATTTACTGACAGTAAAACAATTTCAAGTATTATATAAAGGAAAAGAGACAAATCCATTTCAATTACAAAATGGTATACCTCAAGGAGATAGTCTCTCTCCAACTCTTTTTTGCATTTATATGAATGACCTACTCATCAAAATAAATGTTGATAGTGATTTCACACGACCCATTAAGATAGGTAATATTCAAATCGCATGTCTTACGTACGCAGACGATATTCTCCTGTTGAGTGAAAGTGAGACAGGGTTGATGCATCAACTGAAATTAGTTGGAAACTTTTGTACAGAAAATGGATTAACAATTAATTTCGACAAAACAAAAGCAATGATATTTAACAAGTTTCATAGCAATGATAGCATCGAAATAAAAATTGATAATATGAAATACGATATAAATATAATTGATGAATTTAAATACCTTGGAATGTGGATATCTAAAAACAATAAAAAACATATTGAATACTTGGTAAAAAAAGGTAAACGTGCTTCATATGTGACTGAAAAGAAGTTAAGAGAATTCGGCCATGTAAATGGAAGTATAGTGAAGAACACTTTTGAAATGTTAACATTGTCTAAAATGAAATACTGTGCTGAATTTTGTTGTCACAACAATCTAAATTGTATGAATAAGATTCAGTACCAGTTTTATAAGAATCACTATCATTTGGTAAAATCAACCCCAAACTATTGTTTGATCGGAGAATTCGGACTTTTTCCAATAGAATTCTATTTCTATAAGGCGGCGATCACTTTCTGGATAAAATTAATAAATAGCAAAGACAATAATTTGGTTAGAGAAATATATACTGAAATTTATAACCATATGAATGACTCTCAATATTCCTACACATGGACAGCCAAAGTGAAGATGTTACTGAAAGAAGTCAACCTATTACACTTATGGCAAAATCAAAATGTTGTAGATAAAAAAATGATGGAGAAATGTACACGTAGTACTCTGTTTGAATACTTTCGCACTCAATGGATCGATAGTGCCAAAGAGAGTAATACTGGCAGAAATTATTTGAAATTAGCAAGATTCGAAATGAATTTGAAGCCTTATCTAGATTTAGACGTACCAATGGAAATAAATCATGATAAAATATAGAGCTAATAACCATGACCTTATGGTAAGGACTGGTATATACAAAAGTAAGAAATTATATGATGAACGTTTATGCGAAACCTGCAACAGTCACAAAGTTGAAACAATATACCGGTATCATTTCTTTGTTGAATGTCCTGCATATGACCAAATTAGAAAGAAATTTGCACCATTCTTGAGAAACATAAGTTGTAAAGAAGAATTCTACTATAAAATAACTGCTCCCAGTATCACCGAAATGAAAGGTATCTACAAATATCAAAATAATTCAAATAAAGTTAGGAAGAAAGAGAAATCATAATAAATTGTCAAGTACATACAGCTTTAGATAAATCAGGTCACCAATCTCATCTAAATTAATAGCTGCATTCTATACCAAAGCAGTCACATAGATTTCTATGAAAAATCAAGGTCTGCCTTGATATTTCATGCTCTTTATTGTTTGATTTCTATGCTGAACCGTATTGAACAATACTGAGAATATCTACGAAACTTCTGACCCTGCCCCTATCTTCTAATAATGGAAGTACCAACGAAAGCAAGCAAAATCGATTCGATGTTAAGAGTATTCATGCCGATTGATAAAGTATATTAAAACCAAATCTCTACCCAGTCAAAACATAACTAACGGACGAAATACACGGAGAGCCGGTCATTGCTACGGAATATTAAAAATATCTCTCAATCATTGTCAATTTGATTACAGGTGAGTTGCTTGATAACTTCATTTTTATCTGATTAAATGTTTGCTACTGTATATCTGTCCTTGCATTATATATTGACCGGCTCTCCAAAACTTATTAATAAAACTTATAAACAAATTGTGATTATTATATAAACAAGAAATTAATCCAGAAAAGACACAAAATCACAGCTAAGATTTATTCATTCATAAGAACACTAAGACGTGAGATTATGTTAATATTATTGAACACACATGTTTTCCGATATGCAGATAATTCATGATCAATTTTGAAATTTGAGTTGTAATGCATGCAATGATTTACGCATGGCCTTTTCTTCCGATCCGTATCATCATTTCACTTACTTGTACATCTCATCGGCCATCCATCATTCATTGTATATGGACATTTTTTATCATTTCATCACTCATCACATCAATGTTAAGTATATTTGTACTACGTTTTCCAAGTTGGAAATAAACGTTTTGACTTTTGACTTTTGACTTCTGATAGCTTCTCCCACAAAACAGAAGTTGCATGGTATGCTCTTTGGCCAACGCATCCATGATCGACAATAGAGGAACTCATTGACTACTAATTTGTGAAAATCAGTACACTACTTGGGTACACATGCGCCTGTGCTTAGGACCAAATCGACCTTTTCATGTGTGAATGAGACTCAAGTGCAAAACATGACTGTAGCTATAACACTGTTGTATTTAATCATTTAAGGAAGCCACAGGCGAGTAACGCAACTGATGAGAGAGGATACAGCTAAGGCTTTTCTAATCTGCTCTGAAAGACGTTATTCGACATCATATGCAACGAGAACGGACTTGCGCTTAAGATCAATTGAAGCAGAGGAAATACCGTGTTTGAAATGTAAGAATAGTTGACAATTGGCGTCAAATACATGTACTGATTTTTTATTTAGATGAGTGTGTTTCATATATTGATAAATCTCTTACCTTCTTCGAACCAGTATGATAGCTATTCCAATGATAAAAATAATGATCAGAAACGTTGCTACCAGTGGGGCTTTCGGGACACTTGTCATATTGTCCGTCCGTTTATCTTCTCGCCTCTTTGATGGCACATAACCTTGAGTCCCATTTGGGCAGCTTTCTGTCAATTGAATGTTGTCAATTGCTATGTCGGCATAGCTACCGGTCGCCTTAGGTACTCGAGCTTCAATTAAAACTCTTCCAGGCTTTACAGCTATTATATTGATACACGCGATAGCCCATTGTTGTCCATTTTGATGTCTGTGCAGTTTGACACTCCTCAAGAGTTTTCCAACTCCGACACGAACCTGTACACGGCGTGCATATTGTTGATAACTGAATTGCAGAGACATTTTCTGACCACGTCTTAGTCGTGGACCTCTCAAAGCAGAACGTCGAGACCTAGACTTTTGATTCTGACGGTAGTAGACAGAGCATTCAAGATATATAAATCCTCCGGCCCATTTTGAGTCTGCATCCCTTCCATACGGTCCGGTATACAGGGAAGTCGTCTGGAATCGACCACGTCGCCAGTGACATGCAGAAGGACGAAGATCGGGTTGGAATGCACAGTAATGTGCATCAAGTCCCTCGTAGTCACATCCACGTGATTGAGACTCATTGCACGGACCAGCGCGTAGATGGAGATCGTCCAATGCGACAACGGCTCCCGGGGAAAGTCCTTTTAACTTTAGGATTGGTGTAAAGTAATCTGCAGCTATCACTGGAAGATCAACTGCAATTGGCTGCCAAGAATAGGTGGGACGTATTGTTTGACTCCAGGACAGCAAGTTAGCTTTTCCTCGACGAGATGAAGAGAATATGAGTGCATGAAGACACGACGGTATTCTAGGTAATGGGATATGCAGCGGCAGAGAGCGCGATGAATGTTTTGTGCTCATTAAGAAATGTCCTTTAGCATTCCCTGTTGTTCCATCAATGCTTGGCGCCTTCGGATAGGTAGTAACAGCATGGTCGGCACGATAGCGTACCCAGACAGAAGATGAATGATCAATCAAAGAGCAATTTGCTGTCTCGAAGTTGCAATCGTCAATTTTTGGATGACATGGTCTTAATGTTGACTGAAAGAGAAATGCAATAAGTCAATATTGCAATGTTTAAACAATTTTTAAACTTAAATGCTCACCATGATATTGTCTAGACCTATATCTGCTCTTGCTGGGATGGGAGAAGAGCTAAATTTCGCTAAAGTAGCTTCAAATACTAATCGATATTGTGTCTTTTGAGGTGCAGCTGGCAGAGTCACTTGAGCCAGTTTCCAAAGATATCCTTGTGCCCCAAAGCGGTGCCACAAACGAATTTTTGTGTTGGTACCCTTAATAACTTTATAGAGAGCTAGTTGTCTTGTGTCTTCCCCGAACATGAGGTATCGGAAACTTAGACAATAAGCGGATGACGGTCCAAGCAAAAGATTGGTTGTCTCTAAAGTAACCGGCCGATCATTGGTGAGGTGAGATTGACGCCCGTTGACGTAGAGATAGCCGACTGAATTTTCCGAGCCAAATGGCAGTAATGATTCAGTCCACCAAGTGTCGTGTTTCCTTTCGTCTAATCGGAAGATTCGCCAAGCTGTACTTGCAACATTAAAAATCGAATTTCTCCACAATGTGCATAGTTTGCCAGAGCGAAAGTTACGTGATAACGCTTTTTGGGTATCACGTTGGACAGCATATGACTGAATTTCTGTTTCCACAATCGAATCGAAGTCACATGATAGATCAGGATGCACCATGGCAGACGATGAGCAGCCTTTCCATTGCACACTACCGACCACAACGTCCGCTGTTTCTCGTGATGGCTGAGACACATACGTAGGGGTCTGAACAGCTAGGATGAGCCGAGAGCCCTGAGGTTGCCGGCCAATGGTGAGTAATCTTGATTTCCAGCCATTTGTCGGCAGTTTTGTGTCTGGCAAGAGATTAATAATCACTGAACCGTTAGGAAGTTTTAGGAATGCATGGAGGGCAGGTGAAGATCGGTTGGATTTGAGAGAGCGATACAGAAGTTGAAGACGACATGTAGTGGCGCTTTCAGTTGGGAATGCTGGACTTTGCAGTTGTGTTGAGTCGAAGAAATGTGCTCCAGAGCCTTCAACAATGGCAACTTCAGACGAATTGAGACCAGGTGCTGGAGGAGTCACCCGTTTCCACTCATTTGACGAATTCCTGTCGAAAAATGAAATAACTGAGTACAAGACAATAAAGAACCGTTTCTTCTCTCATTCATTCTAATGTAACAAAATCAGACATATAACTTCAAACATATGCATGTACCACATGTAAAGTGCATGCGACTATGCACTTGCATTATGAAGAGGCTACAAATCACAAATGTTGAATCGAAACCATTTTAATCTCAAAATGTATGCAGAAAAATGGTCCACAGCAATGGCGCATGCTGTGAAAGTGCTCATGGATTAGAAAGATATTCAACGTACAGATCAACATTGTGTGTTAATTAATGCGTAACTCAGAAAAATTGAAATATAGAAAAACAAAAATCCCCAAAGAACCTGAAATTCAATATAGAATCTGAACATTACTAATTCATTAGATGATTAATTTTCTGCGGCAATGTTAACATAAGTACATGGCCTCTGACATATGAGTATCTCATCAGTAAAGCTGAATTGATATTTACTGATCACTTTATTACATTATTGTGGAAGCTGCTCCTAGAGACGCTGCTTCTTAAAAGAATCAAACGTGCCGGAGCCAATATTTTATCTTTACTGCACTATTAAATACTTTGCTGAATCTCTTATTTATCACAATAATCATTGAACTGTGATATAGATAATGTACCTATTCTGCACTAGTTAAATGCAAGCTTGATAAAGTGCGACATGTATATATATATATATATTGATGATGAATTTCGCCATTGGCTGGTAGAATAAATAAATGAAAAGAAAGACAAGGCCAATAAATAAGATCTTATTATGACAATATTTCGACTGTCTCTTTTACAAGTTACCATCAGACTTGTAAAAGAGACAGTCGAGATATTGTCATAATAAGATCTTATTTATTGGCCTTGTCTTTCCTTTCATTTATATATATATATATATATATATATATATATATATATATATATGCTATTCTACGGTAACAGCCGTTTTATTTTGAGTAGTCAACTAATTTTTAGCAGATGTTTCCATACTTAATAAGTTAGTCTCTCTGAAATCGATGTGCTCCTAAGATGATCTCGTGCACTGAAAATTGTCGCTGTCAATGGTTTGGTGCAATTTCGTGATTTTTCCAATTTAGAGCACTAAATGTACTCGCTAATGGTCGTTTCAAAAATTACAGTTAAGATCAAGCAGTTGTACACAAAGAGATTTTCTGATGAGTTGCTGCAATTAAATTATCATATCTCTCATATATACTATTCATCCACTCTTTTAGCAATATCATAAGTAATTAAATTATTTCATTTTCTCAAATTGTCTGCAGATCTGAAAATGCTTGATAACGGTCGATTCATATGAATTACTTTAGAAATTATCGCGAATCTTAGAAATTCATCTAAATTTAATTATGACGAGGAAGAGACATGTTACGAATTGCTGTGATAGTCAATCAGATGAATACTATCATACTAAATTGTAAAGGCTTCAAACAGTATCTCTAGAAAACAAAAGGCAGCATCTTTTTTCAGACTCATGATTGTTACTGTAAATTTACCTACATGACAAAACAAGACGCTATAAATCGGTAATAGCAATAGCAGTAATACATCAAAAAATTAATGTTTTCAAAAGTTCGCAATATCGTTGGCAGAAGCACATGCTGCATTGTTCGCAGATAATTCCATTTCTTTCATCTTTGTAATAATTGCGATGGTGACTTCAGAGATTTCAAGTAATGACATTAATGCATGTTGCGTTTTTTCATTTGCGTTAATAACATTTCATGGAAAATTAATATCCTACACGGCTGATGAGCATGCTTTATATTCGAAGATTCACGTCTCCGCCAAATCCAACCTGACTGCAGTGAGACTTACTTCGTTTCATTATTCAATTTCCTTCAATATCGGTTCCCATCATTCTCTCACGATAGTTTTTATTGATATCACAATTAGGGCAATTTGCTTTTAATTAATACTGCAGTTTATTGCTTGTGCAACTGCTATGCTAATTGCTGTATTACAGACAATGATGAAGCTTTAATTTGTCATTCATTATAAAACCCAACCAGATACCCATGTTCTCACAACTTGATAGACAATTGAGAAACTTTTCCTACAAATAGATTTTCCTTCAAGTAGTATTCCTGTTTGAGTTGCTTTGACTTCCTGGGAGCAAAAATCCTATTTTGTCACTCTCAATCATCTTTTGTTTTGAATGATACTGATACGAATATGCCAAAAAGATATAAATAGTGTATATTAACGCATGGATGAGAGAAGAGATCAACTGCCTGAAAATTTAATTGTGATTAATGTATCTGTGCCAATCAGAGCTCCCAAATATTCAGTGCAATCTTCCAAAAACATAATCAAAGAGAGGCTATTTTTACCTTAATTGGTTTTTAGTCATGCAGTTAACTATCATTTATAATTTCATTGCAGTAATCATAGAGTTGTTGTTTGATTGAAATTAAATTTGAGCATCTCTCTGAAATGCAGATTGATAATACGATGTCTGAAACGGAAGTCAACTGTTTCTGAAAAATCTCTATCAAATTTAGAAAACGTATGCCAACGAATCAATGTTAGACCATCATTGCAATTATAAGGGATGAAAGGCAAATGCTTTATCACAATAAATATTGATTAATCCGCAATGCCTTTCAATGACTTGACGTGCGTCGTTATTCACAGAATCGTAAATAACAACTTGTAAATGGGTCTAAATTTTCAGGCTCGATTTATCGAGAACATTCAGTGAAAGCCCTGGTCCGGTCGTTTATGTTCGCTGAGGCGCGCATGCTAGCCATATGAAGGGTATGCCGCTTTACGTGTGCAACATGGGCCGCATGGTATATTCATGGTTGATTTTTCTTTTAATCTGCGAATCTAAACAGAGCGGTTTCTCGACGCATTTCTCAATATTAAAGCTTTAAATCTGTAAACTTGATGAATTCGTCAGATTTGTGTCATAAGCTAAAAGTAGTTTATACTGCACAATTTTTGGTGCTAAATAACCAAATGGCAATTTTTGATGGCATATCCAACTAGAAAGTCTAATCGACTCGAAGCATTTCAAATAGTATGAGTAGGCATAACAGTAATACGTTTCCAGTCAACACTATCGACATGTATCGACAACACTATCGACTATCGAGCTATGTATCCTTATTTGTTGTTGCCGATAGCTATAATTAAGAGACTCCTACATTTCTTGTGACATATTCTAGTATGAGAAAAATATTCGAATTTCACAATTTACCTTTGGCCAGTATGGTTATATTATATTAACGCATTATTTCTAGATCACGATAAAGGCTGCTATTGTTCTGCGTGTTTCGCACATGTCTGTAGGAATCTACTGGTATTGATGCGCTGATTGAAGCATTAACATACATCGTGTGCGATATTTCTTCTTGATAATCATCTTCTCTGATTTATTGACTTTCACATCTGCAAAAGTATGTATGAAATATCAGTTTCAGTATCAGCTCAGCTCCGGCCTGCTTCTACTAAAAATATCAGAGCCTAGCCCAACCAACTTATACGTCTGCGTAGGATGGGAGAATGAATATTAGCGTATAAATAATTACGAATCGCTCACCACGGGTTGAAATATGGGTTATTTATGAATTTGTGATAGATCTAAGGTTTGATGATTTGTCGGATGATGCCAAATTGATCTTTCTATCCTAAACCAAAATGATCAATTTGCACGAGCGATGATCGATAATTAATGAACAATGTTTCTACCTAGGTAATCTGATATTTAGCTATAAAAGCAGGATCTCCAAATACATCCGATTAGTTTCAACAGGCGAATATTGTTTGGTGCATTACCATTCACAGAGAAAGCCACATTCACCGGATCTAATTGCAACCGTCATAGCATTACAATGAAGATAAACAAAGTGTACATAATGTCTAATAGCAGCTGTCATTAAATCATTCATCAATTATTAGTTTTAACAGAATCACATAAGCTTAAACAATAGAATTTGCTCCTCAGCTCTATTTAGAAACGCTGCTGTAGATGTTATAGACTTGAAATTGTAACCCGTATAGAATCAGAAATTCCCAACCGTGTCCATGAGTCGCACAGTAGAAAATTACTCGACTGAGCAAAATTGTTATGAAAAAATCGCAGTCTCATTCAAATGTGATTCCATGAATCAGAACGAGTCCATCAAGGCAGCACGGAACAGAACTTATTGAAAAAAACAATGATTAGGTATGTTTAAAGTAGCGACTCAAGCAATAATTTTCAATATTGATAACGATTCAGATCCTTGCATGGATGTCATTTCTAACTCCAAGAATTTGGTTCATTGTTTTAGTTTGAAGCTTCTGATTCTGAAGTTCAAATTTCTCAACTATATCATGTACTCGTAGTTTACTATATTTCGAAGATGAGGTTGAGTCGCATTTCAGCAATAGAAGTGAGATGAAGTTCAATCCAACACATTGGAAAGACCACTTTTGAGTCAGGGAAAGTCAAACAAAAAGATAGATTCGAAATATAAATACTCTTGTTGTTTTATTAATGAGACAATGCTCCTGGTCGTGATGATACCATGGAAGACTGTGGAACATTATAGTTTATATGCAATTCACAAATAAACTGTTCCTTAAAAATGGTTAATTTTTAAGGTGATGAAGTTTTCAAAGATTATGTTAGTCTAGTTTATTTTTATGATTTCAAAATGGGACGAAATCCGCTCAGCATTCGATGTCACTATCATTTCTCAATTCTTCGAAGCAACAATTTGTCGTGCGCCAGTTCCTCAAAGTCTCAGAAGACAAGAAAATCATGATGCATTTCGAACCAACTATTGTTAAACAAAAGGCAACTTTCATTATAATTTTCTTTCTCCCATCACTCTATTCAGTATTCTTTTAGCCACTACGTGTGGAACCTCACTCTTCTGGGTGTTCTAGTTAGGGTTTCACACACGGCTAGACGAGTGCATGCCGATATCTGACTATCTGCAGTATTGTTCTCAAAACATTTGATATTAATTTCCACTAGGTATTTGACGCTTTTTGTGAAGATTAACATTCTGCGAAATGCTTCATGAGAGTTTGCTCAAATGATGGTCAAATTATTAGAATTTTGCTTGATGGATTTATATCAATAATCAACAAGTAAATTGATGTATTGTTCAGAATAGAGGACCAGACATTAACCACTCAAGTAACTTTATTAAAGACTTGAGAGAATTTGCAGGTCATACACATCATATAAAGCTTGGAACTTCCGCAGTGTCAGCCAATTGCCCGAAACATCACATACAAAAGTTATTTATAATTAGATAAATAAATGAAATTGTACAATTCGAATGAATCCGCAAAGAGTTGGCAAATAACTCAGGCATAACAAAAATATAATCTGTAGAAGGTGAGCATGCACGCACAAGATTTGCAGATATGGATCTACAGCTCACTGCCGAGCTATGCTTTCTCGTGCTCAGACATAGAAATTGATGACCATACAACCTCTACACCTTTTTCCATTATAATTAAAAGTTGTTGCGTTCTATTTAAAACCTGTTCCATTCTATTTAAAAATGTTCTATTCAGTTTAAAGTCTGTTCTATTCTATCTAAAAATGTTCTATTCAATTAAAAACCTGTTCCATTCAATTTAAAACATTCAGTTAAGAAGGAACTCTATTCTACTACACAAACAATATGACAGTCACTTACTCACCAATTTAACTAAATACCGCATTGCAAGTCTCTCTTGTCCACAACATCGGCGTAAACTTCAAGAAACTTTACCAAATGAAATAGACTAACTAACTCAGCACTTGATATTATCTCCTGTTATTCATACCAAACACACAGAGCGAGCGAGCATCTTAGTATAAAAACGTGTGGATCGCGCACTCAAAAAGTTTGTGCATGTATGATGCATGGGATGATGGTGCGCTACACCTTTCTAAAGATTCTTACTTTTGCTATTGCTCGATTTCTAAGAATGACTCATTTTATCCGATAATGTGATGATGTAGTATCGAATGTGGCTATCAACGCTCCGGTCCGACAAGACTTACAATACGGTGTTACATTGGTGAATTGATGAACACTTTTAAAATAAGGTGATTCATTGTTTATTGTTTTTTATGATCCTCTTATTAGGAATATCCGTATTATTATATTCATCAGATTCCATGTTGTACATGTATCATGAAATATTATGATATCATTGATTGTTTCAATGTCATTTTGTTTTCGTAAATAGAGCTCGTTCTTAACTGACTTTTAAATTGAATGGAACAGGTTTTTAATTGAATGGGACAGGCTTTAAACTGAATAGAACATTTTTGAATAGAATGGAGCAGGTTTTAAATAGAACGGAACAACTTTTAATTAGAATGGAAAAGGTATAGAATGGAAGTAAAGCTTCATGTGACAGACAATAGTGGCACAAAGATCGCACGCATTTTCACTAGATACACTTGTCAACGGCTGAATCATTGGGCTAGAATTAGTCACAAGTGCAATTCTAAGCTTTTTATCGATGATTCATGGCCCACCTTAGTTCCCCGCATGTGCCGCGACTTTGAGTCAATTTCGATTTTAGTCAACTTCAGATAAACAATCTATTTCCATGTATTCAAAGAAACATGACTTGCAAATGTTTCGGTCACTTCTAGCTGTTAATCCACAAGTATAATAACAAATCTTTAACCGTAATTCTTCAGCCTTCACCTTGATCGTTGACGATAAATTTCGGTCACAAGTGTGACTTGAAAACTTGCTCGGCACTTTCTGCCATCTGCTAATCGGTATAGAAGGAAGGCGAATTACTTTGTTAAACACTTATTCAGTGGAAATTATCCATAAAGTTTTCTGTGTTTTTAGTAGCACTCATTGTCATGCAGTGCGGACAATTAGTTTGTTTAGCTTTGACGTCTTTTAAGTGAATAGATTTTCTCTCGAGCACATTAACGTCTTGGTGATTTGATTTTCACGTCTCATGCACTTATCATAACAAGCATAACATTTATCATGAACTTATGATAACACTCCCATTAGCATGAACTTATAATAACTTATCATATCATGCAATACATAACACTCCCTTTCTGAGCCATGGCATGCGCTATTTTTGTGACCATCCCTCGTCAGTAATTTCAAATGCAAATCAACAACATTGTAAAACAGAGTCGGCGAGCACGAAGACGCATGACTAAAAAAATTGATCAAGAAAAGTTAATAAACCCTAACATGAAGACTGAAACATATTATATGACATAGAAACGTTGTTTCAGACCTACCATCAGATTCTACCGATCGCATGTCTCGCTAGCGTGCGGTTGAATTGCTTGCGACCTCCGTTCTCTTCTGGTCATAGAAATAAACTGTTTATCTGAAGTTGACTAGAATGGAAATTGACTCAAGGTCGCGGCACATCCGGGGGAACTAAGTTGGGGCATGAAGAACCAATTAAAAGCTTCGATTTACTCATGTGACTGATTCTAACCCAATGATACAGACGTTGGCAGGTGCATCTAAGTGAAAATGCGTGCGATTTATGTGCCGTTATTGTGCATTGCATGAAGCTTAATTTCCATTCTAGAGGTTTTATTGTTGTCAATTTCTATGCTTCTGGTCGTTGCTGCTTCGATTCTAGCTTTCATGCAATGGTCATAACAGGTCAAGTTCGATATCGTTACGACACAATAACATTACTGCAACTCCGTCAGAATAAATGTACATGTGTGTCTCGCACTGTCAGAAGGCGCCTATTCTACCATAATATCTACGTGCGTCATATTTCGACTGTTGTTACTTCATCTACTTCTATAACAACTCAAGATCGCAATCATGCTTGCTCAACGGCGTTATCCAGAAACCTCACCAACATAAGATATATCAAACCTTCTAAAGCTATGAGACCTCGCCGTGTGAACAAAGTCACTAATGTGTTGATGACGAATGCAAGATCCATCTCTAACAAATTTGATGAATTTTCTCTTCTAGTATCAAATCATTTACCTGATATATGTATTTTGACCGAAACATGGTTGGACCATTCCACCGATGATGATTAAAATCTCGGATTATCTTGTTTTCCGACAGGATCGAAATCAATCTGGTGGTGGCATTATGTGCTATACTCGTCTTGGTTATTCTATTCTTCCAATCAATGTGTATGATGTGTTGTCTCCACTAATTCCTACCTCCGAATATCTTTGTATATTTATTAAAGAAATTAGTTTGGCTGTTATAGTAATCTACCATCCATTTTGGAACAATCCTATGGCACATCATGAAGCAGTTTACTGCTTAACTTCCTTGGTTGATTATATGCACGTCAGATTTGGTTCAGAAATACGAATGTTGATTGCGGGCGATTTCAATGATCTACGAAAGCAGTACAGTGATATCAGTGATATGTTGTCTCTAACTCCTCTCATCGACTTTCCAACTCGAGGGCTTTATACACTTGATCAACTTTTTGTTGATTTTGCCGCTGATCATAAGCCATCCGCCCTTCCGGCTATCGGCAACTCAGATCATTGTGTTATTCTATGGCAGCCATCCCCTATATTACCTACTCCCGTTACAAAACGGAAGATTAGAAAGTTTTCTCCTGCTAATTTTGCTAAGTTCGCTGAAATTGTTTATTCTACGGATTGGATGGCTTTGGTTAACTCATGTTCGAGCTTAGAGTCTGCAACCTCTTTGTTTCAATCTTGTCTTTTCGAACTCTACCATCACTGTTTCCGGAAAAGAATGTGAGAGTACGCTCCCAGGAGCCACACTGGATTAAGCTTTCCTTAAAGCTCTTAGTTGACGAGCGCGACAAGGCATTTCACAAAAATCAAATTGAAAAGTACAATCGCATGAAGAAGGAGGTGAAAGAGCACATTACTTATCTAAAGAAAGAGTACTTGAATGATGCTATTCAGGGCGATGACCCTGAAAAGTTATGGAAATCAATCCGAGTTCTCTCCCGAAGTGAAAAGACTAACCTTCAACATCCATTCTCTGCCAGTGAATTTAGTAATCATTTTGCATCGGTTTTTAATTCCTCGAATCCTTCAGAAACTTCACTTGAATATGATGGTTATGAAGATGACTGTATTAGTACTCCTTACATCTCTGACATTGAGGTTTACAGTCAGCTTAGAAATCTGAAAAAGTCCTCTATGGGACCTGACGGAGTTCCACCTTGGATTCTTCGCGACTCAGCTGATGCCTTTACCCAAGCCGTGACATTTTTATTCAACTGGTCCTTAGCTGATGGCAAAGTTCCTAATTGTCTTAAGTTGGACAATGTGCGACCCATTCAAAAGTGTGAGCATCCTAAGTCTGTGGCAGACTTTCGTCCTATAGCCTTGCTACCATCATTATCTAAAGTTTATGAACGTCTGGTCTGTCGTAATTTCATCTTGCCTAAAGTGACACATGCTATTAATCCATCTCAATTTGCTTTTATATCCCATCCTGGATCGGGAGTTACATGTGCTCATGTTCTTACGCAGAACAAGATTTTGCGATATTTGGATACGGCTTCCGGTGCTGTGAGAATACTTTCTCTCGATCAATCGAAAGCGTTCGATAAACTACCTCATTCTATCATTATAAATGCATGCAAAGAATTCAAACTACCCAAATTTCTCATTTCGTGGATTTCTGACTTTCTGCTAAATCGACATCAACGCGTCATTTGCAATGACTTACTTTCTGATTTTGTTCCAGTTCCATGTGGGGTTCCTCAGGGAAGTGTAATTGGACCTATTTTATTCGTGCTCTCCGTCGATAATTTGTCTCCAGTCACTCCCAATACAAGTGTTGTGAAATATGCTGATGATATACTTATGCTGCATTTCATTAGATCCGTAAGTGAGGACCATCTCAACTTGAATGTGATCATATAGTGTCTTGGTCCAAATCAATGTGTCTACCTCTGAACGAAAAAAAGTGTTTGGTGATGGATATTATCACTAAATCTGGTTTGACAACCTCCCCTATACGTATTTCAAATGACACTTTTTTGAGGCAAGTTAATTCCTTTTCATATTTGGGCGTCATTTTTTCCAGCAATATGAAATGGAATGAGCATGTGAAACAAGTGATAAGAAAGGCATCAAGAAGAATTTTCATAATTTGTAATCTCAAGCGTTGTGGTTGTGATAGAAACTTATTGATTAATTGTTACATTGCCTTTATCCGGTCAGTGCTAACGTTTTCGTTCCCTACGTTTTGTAATGCCTCGCAATATTTGATGAATCGTATTGGCAATGTCGAGAAAAGAATATTACGTCTCATAGGTTCTTCTGAGATTGATACTGATGTGTTAATGTCGGGCATCAAATCATGTAAAAAGCTTTTCGTGTCAATCTGTGCAAATGACAGTCATCCTCTCAAGGAAGTCCTCAATGTCAGATATGTTCGTGGTGTGAGTACTCGGTCATCATCATCATCCTTTTACCCTCCTACTGCCAAAACAGCCCGATTTGGTAATTCTTTTATCAAGTATTGTAAATAGTCTTTTAACGATTGTGCTATTTTAACATTTTTCTTTTTGTGCATATCATTATTCATTGGCGTATTATACTATTGCATTTCTTTACCTTTTCGATATTGTCCTCGTATATACATTCTGTAAGGTTCACAGAATCTGTAAAGCAGTGAACTAATAAAGCTATTCTATTCTATTCTAGACTCTACCAAAATTTAACATCATATTTTTTAAAGTGAATTTAAACTTTATCAACCTCATTTTCCACTAAGACAATGATTGGTTGAATGATTTTGTGATTATTCATTAATCGACATATCTAAAAGTATGTAGTAATTTTGTCACACTTTTATAACGGTCTGAAACAGATCAAGTTTCATTTATCTTACTTGAAAGACATGATGAAGCTAGATTCATGATTTCTGACGACCATGTTTAATAAAGTATTGAATTTTTGGTTCATTTTCCTCGTCAAATGAGGGAGTAAATAGTCATTGAAATCTCTTTTTTAGATTTGAATAATTTCAATCTTCTACTGCTGACATCGCTATTTGGATATTGAATCTACGGTCCAATTTCAGTGATAGATAACACATTCGTTTATTTTGCTGCGATTGAGAGTTGGCATTGCCATCAAAGCAATCTATTTTGCTACTCACTATGTCGCTGAAGATTCACTTTCTTGTTTCGTGGATTACTGAAGCTAATGCCATCAATTTCAGAGATGATCCCTTCCATCGCGATTTTTTTTGTTAAATCTGTCTCGAAATCATTCATTCATACGAAGATTTGACTTTCCCTACAAATCTCATAAGAAATGTTCTTCTAGAGAAGTATCAACGAGGCCAAACATTTTGTAATATTTTCTTTATCATCTCTTTAACATTTCACCCAATTTCTGTGTTTTGCTTCGCTTGGTTTGACAAAAATATGACGGTTAGCCTGAAATGTGCCCAGTTTTGGTAAAAATATATTATATGTCTTTCATTTCGACTTATTTAATCAAAAGTGCACAATTTCAAAGACTTTCGTCTTCATCATCACTGGCTTATATGTAAAACGGAACAAATCAAGACAATAAAAACAATTTAGGTCAATAATTAAAACTCACAACTTAAAAGATAATGGGAAAGAACTAATGTTATTGTTAAATAAAATATCGGTGTCATAAGCATCTATGAAGACTGATTGTGCAATGCGAATTTCGTTCGTACGACTTAAGTTGTCTTGCCGATGCAACACCTGTCATAGTGTTCACAAGGAAAAATTTGAAGACTCTGTTTGAGGCGAGACAACTTAGACACTCCATCTTCGCAATGAATGAGATGAGCAGTCTTCATGATCTTGAATACGGGATTGATTTTGCCGCTAATCAGATTTTTATGAAGCAATTTCCGATTCTTGAATGTGTTGGGCAATTCCCAATAAAGTATATTTATTGCATTTCGCTTCTCATTTTCAGCGTTTGTGCCAGATTGATCGCACATATCGTCAACACTATTGCGAACAATTTTTCTGCTTTCAACCTTATTGGATGATGTAACCATTACTGCGGAATAGTTTGACAATGAAATAATTGCAGGTCTTGAACAAGCTGTCATTGCTACAGATTCGCTTTGCTCTGCAGAAGAGACTGTTCATGGCTGCCTGCTTACATGTACAATGTATTTCTTCGATGCATGCACACAGGAAGGAATATAAAAGTCAGGATTAAATAGTTTGTAATTCCAAGACATTTAGAAAGCAAAAAAAAATCATCGTGTGTGATTTGTTAGGTCACCCTTTACCATCCGAAATTGCGTTGCACAATCATGTGAACAGTTTAGCGCAAATTGATTAACTAAGTAATGACATGCTGGCATACTTTATCAGCAAATGATCATTTCTTTCATGCTATTAAACACTGAGGTTCATGTTTTGTTGCATAATTGTAATGACTGAAAGAATCTAAAAAGTCATATAATTTCCGCCATCTGAAGCAAAATTGTTTACATAGATACTTTACTTTCAACACGTTCTATGTAATGGCAGTTCCAGGTAGCGAGATAGAACCTTAGTAGACAGCGCTTCTGTGCATAGCCTCTGTAACCTTCCATTTCATCGAATATCTGAAAAATGTCACAACTGTTGCCAATAAAGAACATCAACAACATTGATTCCCTGTCTGCACTCGCGTGTAAAAAATAGTTGAACAAGGGGCAACTTCAGCTGACACTTTTGCTCGTAGTTTGGACTTTTTCTTGTTGATACAATTAATGCATTTTTCTTTATCACTATTCACTGAATTTCTATTGTCTGGACACTGACAAGGGTGACGATTACTGAAGGCGTGTATTTGTTTTTAGCATGACTACTGCCTATTTCTCCAACACCGTATCATAGAGTAAGTGAAGCAGTCTTGGCAGAGGCCATTTCGTCGCGTCCCACACTTTGGGACACCCTGATATAGGTGCACACGACGACACCTCGAGTGATATCGGCAGCTTATTGTCATATTACTACTGACGTAATGCCAGCAGTTTTCATTCTTCAGCGAGACAGGATAGCAGCATGTGATTCGATTTCTGTCTAATTTGGTCCTGTGCCTTCATCCGCAGTCCTTTGTACCATCGGTTTGGCCTTGCAAGGAAGGTTTGAGCTTGTCGCCACTGCTGACATCGGTTAGACTTGTGGGCCAGGTGAATGCGGTCGTGGAATCAAGGTTGTTGCCGTTTTTTATTGACTTAATCGCTGTAATTTTCTTTAGATATTCAATGAAATACGGCCAATACTTGTTGCCTTCTTTCTCATCATTTTCAACTTCTTGTACAGCATTAAATCGTCCTTAAATCAAAATAGTGAATTTAAATTACTGTTGATGTTCTGAATCAACAACAAGTAAAATAAATGCTCTGACCTTATGAACGACGCGTTTGACAAATTCAAATTACTGAGAAAATGTTGTCAAGTCACTCAATCCAAAATCAAATTGATCAAACTCTCGATTGTCAAGTTGTTGATTATGTTGATGAATATTGCTCACGAGTGCGCAAAAGATCTGGTCATTTTCACACATCTAACTGCGAACTATGTGATGGATTACAAAGCTGATAATGAGACCCTGTCACCCCAACAAAAGCTCCATCTCAGCGATAACGGATAATGGCCACTTGACGTATGTCTAATTTTACCAGTGAATGTGATAGAAAATCGTAAAGCGGACAAGAAAATAGAGTGTTCTTTCAATTTCTTCCGATCGCAGAATTTTGATGGAAACTCATTTGTAGAGTTAATATCAAAATAGCTGATGAATTTTCAATTAACCTAAGTTTTGCGTTATTATGTAGTGAATTTAACATTTTCTTGTAACGCCAATAGTAACATCAAATCATCAGAGTTATGGACATATTAATTTACCTTTGCACTGTATACTCTAGGGCACGAAATTTCGCTTGAATTAGGCACGAAATTCAGGCATCAATTCTAACCAACACAAGGTACGAGTAGGCACGAGGTTCATAGTGCCGAGTTCGTGCCCATTGATTTTTCCTTCGATTTCATTGGATAAAGAAACATTTGGTTTGGTGCCTATTAGTGCCTAGTGGCGCCTACTGGTGCCTCGATGTACTAGATAAGCACTAACTAGGCGCTAACTGGCACGAAATTTCGGCTTCGTACCTAAATTAGTGCCCTACAGTTTATAGTGTACAGTGAAGACAGTGCGAATGTGGGCGAGTGTCATCGCCAAGAAAATTTTCACACGAGTTTTTGAAGTTAAAGTTCTGAATCTTTTTTCATTCAAATGTTGTCTTTATGGATTAAATTTTACTGAAATCGAATTTGCTTTGTAATAATGGAAGGGCGCTTATTATCATTAAATTAATAAATTCAAAATCTGTAAGTGAGGTAGTCAATATGTGAATTATCAAAACGTACTTGAACTTTAAACTGCTATAACTTTAGTAATGAAAGTAAGACAAAGCGCTGTCACATTTGCACAAAAAATAAAAATAACTAAAACCAAAATAATGGAATCTGTTATTATTGACTTTTTGAACGTCGATATGAAAACAAGAATTTTGATCCAAAAATGTACGCAAATTTATTATGATATTCAAAGAATCTGTGAAATCAGTCGCAATGAGAACGTCTTCTTACTGTTAGATGTAATATTTCGTTCATCTAAACTTCATATTTTGTAAGTCATAATTTTCAAGCGCTAATTATCATTGACAGCTACATGTATGTATATTCAATTGCCTAACGGCGATGTTTGGTTGTGGTCATTTTTTCATGTGAGCAGATATCGTTTCCATTGCATTTACAACTTTCAAAGTTGACGATCGGGAATCCGAATGTTGGGCGAATATTCAATAAATTATGGAATATGAATTCTTTCTGTCTGGAGTTTGCACATCTAATTGTATTCTATACGACCAAAATTTAAATACAATAACACATGATTCATCGCCTATAGATTTCGCATCGTTTATACATCATCAGGGCATCAAGTCAAATCATGAGGATTATATGCAAGTTAAAATGATCAAGTAAACACAGTTAAGAACATCTAAAATGAAATTTACAATAGATTGAAACGGAGAGTTAGTTGTACATTTACAATTACATATCTGCCGTACAATTAAAAGATATGCAACGGAACAGAAGAATCACATTCGTTTAATAAATTGTCAGTTTCATGCATTTTAATCAATATGGATTCAGCTATGCGAGCTTGCTTAGTACGGCAGACAATATATAATCATTGGCATTCGCTTTATGAATGTGCTTTGTAATTTCAGAATCTTGCGGTCTGCTTTTGATATGCTCATCAATGCCAGTATTCAGATGTCTACGAGTATCACCAAGGTAGCAACTGTCGCATTGCCCACATTTGACGTATTAGTAACTGATGATGTATCAATAAACAATACGAAATCGATCGACGATGAATCAAGTGCTTTTGTATTCATATTTTGGTCGTATAGTATACAATGATATCGTTGGGCTCATTACTTTAATTGTTCTTTTCATAGATGGTCCTTTTTTCATCTTTTATGAATATGGCATTCCAAGAATGAGGTTTCACAGACAATGGCAAACAGATTCAATTTCCAAAATGCTAGTTATAGTCGATGGTCAGACTTGTGTCAATTACTCTGAAATGTAGTTGATTAAATTTACAAATGACTTACTTAAAAAATGCTATTAATTGATCACAACTGTTAATTTAATTTCTTTAGAAAAAGATCTCGGTAATTATACCGCTGTTACACATCTAAGTACACAATCACAAATTCTGTATTGTTAGCAGTTGTTGTAACGAATGATCGACGAGGATAATACAGTAATTTACATTGCATGTTGAATTAATATGTAACAGTGCTGACTGCAAAGTAATTGCAATTACTTCTCAATTACATGGCCAAAAATGTAATTGATTGCAATTGCAATTACAATACAAGTCTGCCAATTATATCCAAAGGTAGAAGGAGTCCAGGTAGAGAACTACGCATTAACGATAAAAACATCCTATTTTTCTTGTTCACTTCTTATTTTCTCAAATTTTGTTTTTACCAGTTGAAGACACGCCTAGTTCAGATTCGCAATAGCTTTTCGAAATCAAGAAAGTTTTATTAAAATGTGCACATGCACACTGCTTTCTATTCTTATCTTCTGGTTGGTGTGGCGGGCTCCCATGGAGATTTTTATTCAATCTCTTTGGGAAAGAGTCTTGAATGGCAGCTTTGACATTAGCTAATAACAAAGGATGCTGTTTTATTACGCATGTGATCTTTAAAACAAACTCTAGTAAACAATTACCTTATACTACCAATAGATTGAAACTGCGATGCAAATACGAAGAAATGAATCCAACCCATAAGAAGTCAAAAAATGATTAGCAAAGCAAGGAGATTGATTAAGAAAATATCCTTGTACGCTGCATGTATACCTTACGATAATTTTCTCAGACACAAAATAATAACTACTTAACTGTGAAAAAAAGCTACTGGGACTAAAAATCTTGAATCAGCAAGCGCATGTTTCTCAAATCTTATACGTCATAGTGAGCTCATGAGATGCTTTAACATAATGCCATCCGCCTTATGATATGGATGCGCTTGATGAAATGATATTCAACATGGTACAGTATGTGTAGCATTTTCGAAATCTCTAAAAGCATTTGACTAACGAAAAAGCAATGTACATGTACATGTACAATTGTACATTAATGGCTTCAGCTCAAAATTTTAGAACTGCTCTTAGATGTTGTCCTAGATTCATCAAAATCATAGATTCTGTAAAGATGCTATCCTAAGCCGATATTTGTTGAAAACAAGTATTATTTCATCAAAATGTACATACATGCACACATCAAAGGTTAGTGGCATTGCATGAAAGTCTCTCCTATGTACTTTTATTGACGAGTAGGCCCATAACAAAATGTTTGATAAACCACATATTTGTGATGGCGTTGATATCTAAAACGTGGAATTAACATTGCTGTTATTTGCATTAATGTGCAGTTACTACTAAAAAATTGATCCATTAAATAGCAACTCACAATCCATGCTAGGTATCAATCTTGATTTAGACATTCCATCGTAAAATAACTTTAGAGAATGATGTCATTGATGAAAGTCGGAAGAGAATCCACAGAATGATCTTTCTACCGGAAACAAAACATGTTATTCCTACAATTTAGATGATCAGCGAAGTGTTCGTAAATCTGCTGCTCTAAATAGTTCATCAATATGATGATAAGTTGGGGTGTAACACGGTTTCCAGCAACACTCTTGAGATATAGATTTATGTCGAAAAAGATGCTAAGCGAATATTTAGAAAGCCGCCATTTTTCTTTTTTGATAAAGTTTTTTCTCAAGAAGAGATTCAACGGAAATGCAAAGAAAACCAATTCTCACAATAACATCTGATTTCTATCCAAAACATGTAGGCCATATTTCTGTGTTTCATGAATATTTATGCCACAGCAATTAACTATGCTTAAATATTTTTTAATACTGTACGCAGTATTATTATGTACATCTGACCCATTTTTCATGATATTATTGTGTGATATACACCTGAAGATTGAGAAGAGCGCTTGTGCTTACGATTCATTGTGTTTTGTTAAAATATTTTCTATTAAATCTAGTATAATCTCGCTGACGGAAAACAACAGCGCGTCTTGCGTATTAGTGGATTTGATCCACCAGCCTCTGGCATTCTAGGCCAACGCTCTACCAACTGAGCTATTGACGAGCGACAGTCCGACCTTGGTCCTCAGTAGGCTATAATACAAAATCCAAACCATGTAGGTCCTAATACAAAACCCCTGAACATGTTACATTTCTAAGCGATAAAATGTTTCATTAACCACACTCTATTGAAAGACAAGTTATAAACAAAATTGCATATAAAAGTCTGACATCAAAAGACGTCGGCCGAATTAGCGTTAAGACTAAAGTCATTGATAATGCTTCCTAGGTCGTTGTTTCTAAGTGGCACTTCGATCCTCTAACGCTTAAATGCAATGACGTAGAGCACTCAGCATTTCGAATGATAATTCTGCTTGAATCCAATTCAAAATATTGTCTCATTCGTTTCCTTTCTTTGACATATTTTCTGTATATGTTTTCAGAAACTTTTGGCTTTCTTTTCCCATTGAAGTTTTTAATTTACCAAAAATTGAGGCGTAAGACTTCCATGCTCCACGTCAATGACACAATTTAGGTATTGCCTCTTCTTTTCTTCTTGTTGTCCGTGAAATTTAAAGTTCAATAATCTGCTGTGTTTGTAAAGCTGTCATCCCTTTAGCCTCTGATACAGCCTCAGTAGGCGAAAGTTCAGAGGTAAGATCCTCAAGAAGTATCAAACCGTTTTGATATTACTGTTAACTCTGCTATTTAAGCGGGACTAAAAGCCTCTTGGAAGATCATCATTCATCATCATTACTGATATCAGCTCTTAATCAAACTTATCGAATATCAGACTGAAATTGCATTGAGACACGAAAATAGAATATTCTTTTAGAAGACCAGCCTATAACCGCTTTCACCCCAGGTTGGTAAATGCACAACGTGACTTTATTTTTTATGGTGGTGATTGATTGGTTTTATCATTTTTTGCACGAAATGAACACGAAGCAATTCTGATTGACAGTACTTAAAGCACAACTAAGAATATTAAGTACAGTATTTCAAAACTGCTTGAAATAAATGCCAAATCAAATTCAAGAAAGTACTAATATCCGAATTGATCTCATCTGATTTCATTAACATATAGAGTAATTAATCTAATTATTCACTCTATGCTGCTTTGATAAAGTCACAAAATGACGTAGTAAATCATAAAAGTTGTTTTGCAGCCGGAAATGATGCCCATGTGCGACCTGGCAGCGCACACCATCAAATTTCTTCCATTTCCGTTGATTCAAAATACATAATATCAATATGGCACTATTCTCTAGAGTCGTTTCCGTTCATTAAAAAATTTGCCGATCGACTTTATTCCGTCTATCATACACCAAATCCATAGCCAGTTTCTCCGTCTACTTACTAGTTGTTGCGCTTTCTCACAGTTCAGAGTATCAAGGGAGATTTAGCTACTGCCTTCCATCACTTAATTCCGAGCTAATCTGTGACTTTTTAGTCTATAGAACAATGGAATGATAGTCATATTTTCTGAATGACGAACGTGATGAAAGATCGTCAATCCAGACGAAACAGATCCTATTCACAATACGCATTAAGAAAAATAGGATAATAGGAATTGCAACTTATTACTCTTCACTCGCATTTTTACAGTGAATTTCGTGTGAATGAAAACAATGAGAACACGAAATTCGTGTGAAGCATGGCGAGATCTGTTACCGAACCGTTTGACGGTGAACCTGATCGGATCAGCGACGGGCCCATGACTGCAATCTCCATAAACACAAAACGCAAAATCTATGTATGTTTTCGTCGGATTTTGACAGAGACAGATTCTGAAATGTAATAAGTTACATAATTGTCACGTAGATTTGGTCGATTAATAATATTTTGCGCTATGTCCTTGCTTATATCATTCCGCCTCTCCTGCAAAATAGACAATGTAATCCATTGCCTCATTGTGAATTCTTATTATCATGCGTAATTTTTATATTGCGTTATTTGTACAGCATTCAAAATAACTACTACCCTAAGACATTCGCCTCATTACACCAGTGTGCTTATGATTGCAAGGTGTGAAACTTTCCTGTGGTTAATATGTATGACTAAACGAATCCCATAATCGTTTGTAACTCTCTATTTGAATGCATTTCTACGACCTTGTGTGATGAATTTTCGCAGAAGACCGCATAAACTATTTGATACATTGTTTTAAATTTATCCTGAATAGTTTAGATAAAGACATTACGGACAGCAATGACTTGCTGGCTGGAGTCTGTCCTTCTTTCAAATGCCTGAGTTACATTTCAGTCAATAGTGACTCTATTTATTTTTGATAGATGCTATCGTTTCTTTACTATAAATATAATTTTTGAGGCTGTGGATCTTGCATACAGGACCGCGCTAGGTCGGGTTTGAGCGTCCAGGATTTAGCGGTCGAAACGCGATCGTCCTGACCAAGTTCCTGTTGATGACCTCATTTAATTTGTATGCATATTTTGTAGATTTTCATTTCTCGTTTTAGCTTAAGGGACTAATATGAATTTTCTTACACACCTGGTACATTTTAGATAGCGTAATCCCACTGTGTTATTTAGATCTGACATTTTGATTGGAAATAGACCTGTCCTCTCATCATCTGAATGGGCAGACTGTTAAATAGAATATTTTCAATATATAAAGTGATAAACATAATTATGAAGTGAACGACTTACTCGCCAATTCATTCCACATGAGGAGAGGAGAACCGTTGTTTGTCCTTCTAGTAAGTATTTTAATTTCTAGATATTTTAGGGCATAATAATTTTCTTTCAAATGATATTTTGCATTTTCTAAAAAATTGACTAGTCTTTAGTTTTTTTTTAATTGCAACCTTGAGGCACTTTGCTACGTTGAATTCGGAAGTTATAGGTACCATTTACTTGTTGCAAAATTCTATTATTGTTTCTGAAAATTTATATAAAAATGATCGAATCTACTGAATTTCAGTTAATGAAAATTTTTGCTCACCAGGGTTTAAGAGCTAAGTATAGGATCAATTTATGGGTGGAGCTTCTTTTTCCTTCAGGCATGAGGTTGCAAACACGTCATTATTATCAACAAAATTACCCAATTTGGCAGAGCAAGGCGATTAGGAAGTCTCATTTCATACAACCATTGACTATCTTACTCATAATCTAGCGTCAATATGTCAATCGAAATAGGTTGTAGTTATAAAGCGTAGAAGATTTCGATTATTTCAGAAAAATAAATACGCTCTAATTTGACAGAGCACAGTTTTTACGAATGCTAAGGTGTCATTGAATCTTTTACTAGCCAAAATACATGGTTATTAGGTCCCAATTTGATAGAAAAGAGATAGAGAGAATGGGTGAGTGAGTGACACTGAGAGTGTATTTGTGTGTGTGAGGAGCAGCGAGTAGGCGTATAGATAAGATGTTAACTTACCACACGTTAGTCCAGTGGCAGAAGCTACTTCGAAAATCGCAATCACAAAATCCTGGAGAAAGTCCTGTATGATGATGGCACGCATTTAGGGTTGATCCATTTCGCATTGATTCTCCTGAAGATAAATGAAGCGCGTTAACTAAACTTATATTGCATTAAAATCGAGGAAAATGACATAGGCAAGTTTCCATTGGTCCGGTACACATAATGACTGAATAGAAATGTCTATCAGATGAGTTATAGGACCTGCTAAAACATGTGAGCATTCTGGTAAAAAACGCGGTCGAAGGTCATCACTGTCTAAAGACTTATTCATCTTCAACCTATCCAATTCCTTTTGCACAATATCAGCGTCAATCATGGGCATCCAGAACTCGTCACTGGCGCAAATGCCACCCAGGAGCAAGTCCCAGTCAATTGGAGGCGAAAAGTACGTAGCGAAGTGATTGCTCATAGCTTCAACTGGAGAATTATACTGATCAATAATCGCTTTCAATTGATGTTGACTTGCTTCATTTTTTGAGCATGCACTGTTCATTGCATATGGAATTTTATGGATTCTATTTGTTTTCCATGAAAAGTCTGATTTGTTGGAAAATGAATCTTTCTCAGATATCCCTGATCTCTATGTTGGAGGCTGAAAGTGGCATGCAGATGAGAAAAATATTTGAAAGAGTGATTATTTGAAGTTGGATAATGTCTGAGAAAACACTGCTTGATGCCCATAATTGAGTTGAAGCATAAAGGAAGTCGAACTATAGTAATTAAAAGTCAATTAACCTTTCAATGCATGCAGAGGGTCATAAATACATGGGACCCGGAATGCATGCTTTGTAAAAAACTTAAGAAGAAGGTGATATTTCGATGCCATATTTTGATTTGCCAGAAGGATTGCAGCATCGTACATGGCTGCTTTTGAGAATAAAGCCTCCCTATCTGATAATCAGAATCAACTGGTAAAGAATCACAAATAAAGCATTGGGTTTTCTCCTCGAAGTTTACTACAATCTAGTTTACTGAAATACTTAGCGCTACGCATCGTAATTTGTAAATACTTATTCACTGATACTAATATGACATCCATTGAAATGGAAATTCACTCACTTCGACTAACAAGGCAAAGATTCCACCGAACTTCAGGATTATCTCCATTGCAATGATCCGGACACATTTGGAAGACATCGCAATCATTATGGACACTTCCAGCATAATAGAAGGGAAATACACAAGGCCTGTGGTCAGTCGGAGGATGAATTGAAACGCCGCTGCCGTCCGGACATTCTGAAATCATAATTATGGTAAAGTTAACAAAAATGGAATGATCATGTATTGAATTGATGCAACAAAGAAACTAGGGTTGATTCAACACACCTGGAGATTACAAATTCCAAAACATGATTTAAAGCGGTCAACAAAACAATCGGAATTTCTTAATACCTTGTAAAAGTGCAGGGTGAAAGCTTTTATTGGTACTTATAGGTTATCTTCCCCCAGGTTTTCAAATTTGTCTAAAATCAATCAATCGTCACAAAACTTCAAGATACGTCCTTAAGCATATTTTCTACGATCATGCAAAAATTTATGCAGATTTCACAAGTACTTTTTGCATTAGAGACGATAACGTGAAGTGTAGCAATGTCAACAGTCTTATCTGACTTCGTCTGATCAACGCGTTATTGTTACTTGTGAGAGCATTGTCATCTCTTACTCTTCATCTCATCCACTGCTATTTGAAATCTTCGTACGACCACTACCTTGCAACGCCATTTTTAATATGAATATGTTAATGAAGGGGATGTGGTCTGGTCTGGTCATCAACGAGTTTTTAGGAGATAACTCTGTTGACCTCGAGTGCTTTATGCTGAGACGATGAGGTCAGAAGTAGCCAGATAAGCTGTAGACATCGCTGCACTTAAAGCTATCGCCCCTTATTCAAAAGTGCATGTCCGATTTGCACAATTTTTGGTGTGTTGATAGAAAATATCCTCACTTATCCGCACTTAAAGTTTTGTGACGATTGATTCATTTCAACGGATTTTAGGCAAATTTGAAAACGTAGTGGAGATAACCTATAAGTACATATTTATTTATAAACAAGACATGTAAAGGAGCCCGCATGAATGACTGCTTAAATGCTAGGTAATTCAGTTGCATTGAAACTTGCGATTACAAAAGTAAACATACCCTGAGCTGCTTATTTTTTTAATTTCAGCATGATGGGATATTCAATGCATAAAAAAGAGAACAGCTCCTCTTCGACCAATAATTTACGCAAATTTATCCACAAAATAAAAGCAAGTATTAAATAGTGTCTAATATTTCGCTTCCGCTACTTCGTGGACATAATTGCAGCTCTGACGAATGTCACACATTTGTCAAGGCCCGTTCAGACAGAGCACGGCTTGCGGCTATTTTCTGCCGAGCTAAATAGTCTCTCGATTTCTATCATTAAACTCAGTGCAAAACCGCAGAAGGCGTTCACACATACAACACGGTTGCCGAGCCCTCAAATGGATCTGAACCCATTTCAACTGCGGTTTTATTCATTTTAGAAAAAAGTTTCGCTTCTGATTGCAGTATGAATAATGTCATCGCATTTTCCATAAAATTTCGATCTAAGCGAAGTCCGTTTCGGTAATTTTGGTCAAGTATTGAGAAAACTAGATCTAGGGATGACGGAGCGAATTTTGGGCAAGGGGGCAAGAATGTTGAAGCAGGGTGCATGCTGAAATAAATTTTCAATATGAAGGAACTGAAACTACTTAAGTCTTCCACACATTACATACCAGGGGCAGTAGTGTTCGGCAAGAGTAGCTACTCGACTAGGCCTACTCACTTTCAATGTGTTACTCGAGTAGTGATTCCGAATACTCGAAGCAAAATAATTATGTGAAGGCTTTCACAACTAATTGCTTTGTAGGAATAGACTAAGCAATAAATTCTCTTCAACTTATTTAATTGTTTTCTTCATTAAAAAATAATAATTTTTAGATACAATGTACAGCAAAGCAACCTATGACTACATGTACAATATCATGCCGATTAGAGAATGTGAAGATTTCTATTCGCTATTATTCAGATCGGTGATTACCTTCGTTGCATTGAAACTTTCAGGATTAGACAAAACGATTGAAAGTAACAGGTGTTTAGATTAAGTGATTCGTCAAATATGCTGTCATTAAATATCTCAATGAGGCATGGCAAACAGAAAGACAAAGCATGTTAAGTAGTAAGAATGATTATAGCACTTAGGTGGGGAGACTTAGCTGTTGTTAAGAGTTCGCCTACTAAACTTGATATCATGGAAAATTGAAGCTCGACTTTAATCGTGAAAGAATTCCGCGTGTGATTTGCACTTACCGCGTCTTTACACAAACATGCATTGTCCAGTGTCCAAAGATATTGTTGATAAACAATTATGCAATCATGCAGTAGTATATTCCATAAACATTCTTGAATGAAGGCATGAAGCTTCGTTGATTTTATCTCAGAAGAAAATGAGCATGTATACAGAAGAATATCCAATATTTGTTATACCTGATAAAAGCTCTAGTTATCTCAATGAATTATTTTGGGCGGTAAATTGCCAAAACAAAATCTGTATTTGAATAATTGGCAAGAATTTAATGATGACAGCGAGCCAGTGAAGATGAAAAACTTTTTGCAAGGACGACTTTTGTAAAAAGTGCGTAAAACGTTGATAGGCCTTGAATAGTCGATCTTACTGGAGAACATGAGTTAGTACGTCTACGTAATTGATGTATTTTAAGAATATGTGATTATGTTTTTTGTAGAGCTGTATCTCAGCTTTAAAATAGTGTATTGAATGGCGTACACATTGATATTTCATTCTAGTGAGCTACTCGAGTAATACTCTAATAGTGGCCATTCGAGTAATGCCGAGCACTAATCTGTAGTATGGACGTACATTATATTATATACAATGATTATGATGCATGTATACATAAGACGTTCTGACAAGTGATTATAGGCTTTGTTCGATATTAGCCAATATTTTTTGTTATTGATGAACAATTGCATACTAATTAAAATTGTCTAAAATTGCGGTGATAACGTTAAACCCGTGATCTTCAAGTGTAGGGGTCTGTGAGTGTACATAAGTATGTAATCATGCTTTCGAGTTACTTTGTTGATTGATATGCTATCTTGTCAATTAAAAAACTTAAAAACACTGGAGACTCATGGAATCTGCTGGAATTTTCAATGCCAAAATCAGGTAGCTAGCTGCCTGTTTATTCAAAAGTATTTCGCCATTTCTGAGAAACTTTTGAGCAAAGAGGATAATTTTTTCATCAGAAATACTTCAATGAAAATGAAAGAAGAAGAATACTAATTTAAAGTAAAATCTCGAAAACAATAGTAGTATAACAATACTTTTGATCAAGGGCATCTTTGCCACCCTTTGCCCCTCCTCAGACAGGGCCCCTTCTTTCCCCCCCCCAACTGATCCGGCATCGCTAACTAGATCAAAGAAATCATTTAATAACAAACCTCATGCTCTAAGTGTGCGGGGGACAGTTAACAAACGCCTATTACCAAAGTCATTATTGTACTCAATCTGCCGAACCGATTGTGATTTACATTGGAAATAAATCGCAGTAACATAACGAATCTGATGAGCGTAGGGATTTCTTAGTTTCATAAATTATAATTTTTTATCATCAGAGTGTCATAATTCGCTTTCAAAGTTAACAGAATATTGGTATGTGATTGGCTCTTCAATTGCGCGATTACTTTGTTCTTGACGACGATCCAAGTCAACCCTCATGCCATCTGTTTGTGGTACCCCCGCCGATGAGACAATTGTATTCGCAGCTCGTGAAATTTTCGGCGTTGATACTGTTTGATGACCTTAGAAGACCGATGCTTTGGTTTTTTGAATAGCGTCTTTGAAATAGGATGAAAACATGGACTTCTAAATATAGTAATGCTTTAGAAGTCCATGGATGAAACAAATCAGTGCATGAACTGATCGCAATGGATACGGGTGCAACGGCTGAATACATCATTCATGCTGTTCAAGAAACTACAATCGGTCAATTTTCATTGAAATGGCGTATTTACCCAGCAATTTTGATGAATTTTATATTTTCAGAATGCTTGTAACATTGTCATTATGAACATATAACTTTTCATTAGATCTGATATGTTTCTGAGGAAAACGTACTGTGATATTCAATCTCTCACTACAGTAGACACAATCTTTTGAAGTTGACGAGGGGCATTTGCCGTCGCTAAAACCGTGTTCTTTCTGAACTACCTACGGTTTCTCTTCAATGTTGGAGGGGGCAAAACCGAAAAACCGTGAACCGTTCTCTGTCTGAACAGGCCTTTAAAGGCTTCTCTTTTTAAAGGTTCAACCTCCTTCGACTCTTCTAACTTTCCAATTGCGAATTTATTCCATGATAAATGATATTCCAATGAATAATGTTTGATGAGACTGTGGTCGAATGCAACATGAGATGTCTGTTAACAAATGACGATGGAGTTGACAAATGCTCTTTCAATCGAGATCGCATTGTCCTTTGTGTATCGCCGATATATTGCGCTGAACAGTATTTACAGCTGATTCTGTAGACGTAGAACTTCATCTTGCAAAGGTCATTGTCTGCACTTTTGCCGGATTCGCAGTTGTTGAACTGTTATTCCTTCATATTCTGTATGGACGATAATGTTCTTGATTAAAAGGACAATGCAATGAATTGGTCAATGCCAGTTCACGTGGCGTAGCATGTACTTCCTTGACATGATTATCTCCGAAACAAAGTAGAAATAAACATAGTTTAGAACAGGGCTGTACAACGCATAGAGTAGGTATATTAGGTAGAGTGGTAACTCCGCATTTATTAAATCCCCAATGTGTATACACTTTCGATTTTATTAAATGAACTCAAAGGAGATACATGTGGTATTGTCACCAAATGTGAGATATGCACATTTTAATGTTTGTTTAATTCGATGGGTTCCTATTACTTTCATGCTCAACCTCAAGAGTATTTTCTTTACGCGTGATCATATCACAGACAGCCTGCCACTGGTAAAGCAAAATCACATAATCAAAGACAATGATTTCATTAAAACTTTGAAAGAGTTCCACATCACTATTCAGATTTAAGAAGTGAAACATGAATTTAGTGAATCATAAAATCATGCTGGTGAAAATTGAATTAAAAACTTGAAATTTCAGCCAAGAAAGCACGAATAATGTCGTGACTTTTTCCTGAAGACTTCCATTATAATACGGTTCATGAAATCCCCTTGATTATCAGCTTAATTTTCGCTTAGTTAGGATGCATATTAGCAAATATTCATTCCTTTTGATATCCAACTTGTTTCATACTACTTATATGGGGCGTCATCTCGGTAGTATATAACTTGCAAATTTTTGACTTTTTTAAAAACTGCTCAAATAATTTTTTGGACCACGGGGACGTAATCTCCGCAAAAAACTGAATTTTTTCATATAAAAAATTTCATTGTATACAGATACTTTTTTGAGTCGACACCAAAGATATTTAATTGTTTAAAAGGGCTAGATGAGAAATAGATGCCTAAATTTGAATCCATTTTAGTACGGTCCTTATTGTGGCAAAAAAAGCATTACGGCAATGGGGCGAAATTGCTGTTTTGTCGACTGTACGGTGTGAAATGCGACAAAAAGCCTTGGAAATGGCACATGATGTAAAGCACAATTCACTGATACTATATGATAAGTTTCAAGAATATTCGTTCAGTAGTTTCTCTGAAAAAAATTGTTAAAGATGAGAGCGGTGATACAGTAGTTTAGTGCAGTACTATCAATTTGGAAGAAAAAGTATTCAGATGAAGACTGATAAGTATTGATAAACACACAAATCCCTCTGTAGAATTCATGACTATTAACAAATTCAGTGAGAATCCGAATATTACACTGAGCAATTGGCTATTAATAAAGCTAAACCATGTCAACAACGCTCTTCGAGTTATTCACCTGGCTGAAACTACAACATGGATCCATGTATTGCAAATAGAAGGCATTTTAGGTCCATCATTGGATGTCTGTCAATGTCAAAGATGTTGTCAATGTGCATTGTATAACATGCCTAATATATGTTGTTTGTTTTTATTTGCTTAAGCCAACTTTATATCAAATTTTCTGATAATTCATATATTTTTTTCTGTTGTATCAGGTAATTTCCTACCGCAAATTACATTTACGCGTTAGATTATTGCCAAGCTTGGCAATCGCGTTTGGCGTGGCCGGGCAACGGTGGGCACAGCAACGAATATGCATGTACAACCATAGCCAGGCTTCGCACTTATTACAAAGAAACAATCTGCATGATCAAAAGTAAAGACGCGGCTC
The DNA here is from genome assembly GCA_907163375.1 of Prostheceraeus crozeri. Taxonomy (NCBI): domain Eukaryota; kingdom Metazoa; phylum Platyhelminthes; order Polycladida; family Euryleptidae; genus Prostheceraeus; species Prostheceraeus crozeri. The sequence continues at coordinate 531,325 of CAJQUW010003251.1, forward strand.
ATTTTTCTGTTCAGAAAAGTCATTTAGTCATGTATTGGGTGAATTGTAAGTGAACTTCACTCTGCTTTTATCTAAGAATGAAACAATCGGTTTTCATTTGTGCTATTCCTATGCGCTCTTCAGATTTAATAATCAACTCACACAAAATAATGCAATGAAGTCTAATTGAAAGAATTGTGTCAACAGGGTGCTGTTATTTACAACTGGGTTTTGCAAGACATCTGAAAAAGTAGAATAAACCATTATTTGTTGCAATTTGGACGCTGTTTTCAGACATATATAAAAATTCCGTTAAAATGCGTTTATTAAAATGCGTTTTGGTTCTGTAATTACTAAAAAGAGGTAATGAAAAGGACTCTTTGTTGCTCGCTTACAAATATTTTCAAATTCATCCAATATCAGCTGATTTTCACTGGTTTCGTTGCACACAATTTAAAAACACGTCTATTTCCTATCTAGCCCTTTATAATATTAAATATCTTTGGTCGACACTCTACCTATATATCCCTACTCTATGGTCCAACGTGCGCGTACCGAATAAGGCCGAAATAAGGCCGCGGGGTGCTGTCCACATTATTCAACTTTTTCAGTATCTACGTCTATTAGACGCACCGTAAAACAAGTAATAGTTGAATTATCTTGATATTCATCATGAAGGCAATTGACGAAAGCTTAAAAATATTTGGGATAAGAATTTTCCCAAATTTATTCATAGAAGCATGGTTTATGAAACCAAGCAGGTTACGTACAAGTTAATGCACTCAGTTACTGTATGTTACAGTACTTTGGAGGTCAGCTTCTTCGCGTCAACTGAGGTTAAGGCTAAACGAAGACAAGCCTCAAGATATGCTTGACTCAGAAAATTCCTCGCTCTGGATTTGATCGACTTTATTGCCGAAAATGTTTTACTCAAATATTGATCAGAAACTAATGTTCTGATCACGCTATTGGTTTTCGAGTTAGACGCATCATTGAATGTTCTTTTATCAGGGTCAGTCAGTCTGATGTCATGAATCTAAATATGGGCTTCCACCAGCCGGATTTGCCGACAGCAAAGCGAGTTGTAAATAGTGTTCGTCGCTGATTGTGTGTACAACGATTTCTTCTTTCCATTATATTTCACTTGAAAAGAGAGTCTTTCGAACCGTTGTGACTTCAACTTTTTAAAAAGAAAATTCGTAACTCATTGTGGCTGTTTTTCCGTAGATCCATCAAAGGAAGCACATTTTCCTCGAATTTATTAAATATTTTTTAGACCTTTTGATATGAAGATTTTCCGTGTGTACTGACCTTTTTTTGTCACTACCACTTACTGTATGGGACATTTGACATTCTCTTCTACAATGGCTTCATTGATCAAACTGTAATGAAGCTGCCTAAGAGTGTTGTAGAAATACTCACGTAATTTTGGGACCCGATAATCTTTTCAAATTGTATTCATGTTTATTGATAATTGGATGCAGCTTCCTGTTTTGACTAACTCTCAGAATATATAAAGGCATGATTTTGCTCCTTTCACGTTAAGTTAAAAACTTTGGTATAAGACCTCTCTTAGCCAAATTGCAAGTAATGGACGTCACAAACTGTTTTCAAAATTCTCTTGTTTATTTTCTAAAGTGTGACACTGTTATAATATGTTGATACCAACAATAGACTTTATGGCCAAAACCCATGTTACCAGAAAAAGCAACAATATTTACATAGCGTCACGAGGAGTTCAACAGTTGACTAAATTCAAACAACGGTATAGACCCCGGTTAAAAAAGAGAAAGTGCAATGATAAAAACGTAGCAGTAAAGTTAGAATTAGCGCTCCATTTGCAAATTTGAGACGGCTGATGTAGATTTGAGTTTAGTTTGCAGATGCGTTTCGACCACAGCTAAGTCATCAGGCCATGTAATTACAGCAATAAACGCCAAATTTTTGAGACCTTCAATTACAAATAATTTTCAAGTCTTTGTTCAGAAAAGATGCACAATTAGATCTCGTCATTACATAGAGAAAATAATTGCTATCGCTATCAAGAATTGTGAAGTTTTCTGTTAAAATTGATATTGTTAGCAATTCAAACTAATCCAAGCGTCAAGTTCATCAAAAACCAACTTTCACAAGTTTACTGTAAATTCAAGGCATTGGTGCCCGTTCAATGAGATCAGCTATTCAGTCAGTTGCTCACCGAACTGTTGAAACGCTCTTTTGTAAGTCAGTTGCTCACCGAACTGTTGAAACGCTCTTTTGTAAGTCAGTTGCTCTTTGACGAATATTTATAAAGCTTGCTGTGATTTCTAGTCTTAAAATATATCAAAACAAGTTCATCGTCCAGCAAGTTCGTTTGCACCAAAGACATTTAAAATGAATAAATCCCAAGTATCCAAGTCCAAGTATCTTAGTTCCAAGTATTTGAAGCTCTTCTGGGTAGCAATGCCGCCACAGTATCTTAAGAAGAAAATTTTAGTGGATTATCAAATCAAAATAGTGCGAGTGATAAAAAAGGCCGTGTGTTATTTAACTTGCTCAACCAATGAATGTAATTAAGAGCCGACAGACTAACCGAAAGATCTTTGTTGCGAATTTTTGGGCAATATATAATGTTACATCCATGTGGCATTAATAATTGTGGGGAATGTGTGACGAAATGTGAAATATAGGCATGATATTCTTGAGATTTTACAATTTTTGGTTGGCATTTCAAGTACTAATGAGGACTAAAATTTTGAACATCTTTATAATTAAAACAACGCATGACTATTCTTAACGGATAGAAATTCATTAATAATATTAGACCCTTCATGAATACACTGAGTATCTCTGATTCATTTTACTGTTGTCAGTTGTTGCCCTTTTGCATTCTCTTGTGAAGTTTATGATTTTATGATTGCATTAATTCATGTCATAACGTTCTAAGTGATGAACCCAATGTATATTGAAGTTGAACACTAAACTTACTCTCTGCAACAGTGACTGCAAACAGGAATGTAAAGATGGGAGTGATCAAATGAACCGCCATTTGAACAAATGTGAAGCTAAAGTGAAAGTCTGTCTTTTCTACTCAGTCTTATCAGCATTACGCAACGATGATACGAAAATATCGATACTGGTACGTTGTCGTGTGATACATTCACGCAAAGATAATCTCCAAGCAGCTTTGATCAAGCTGTCACAGATAAACTAAAATATCAGTCGCTAGAATTTAGTGGAATTGTGACAAGTATTTTATCAAATCAGAAATTATGTCATCATGAGTTCCAACTTCTAATTGATTTTCAGTCATTTCTTCACTGAATGATGAGCGAAAATAGCGCATTTATTTACGGTAGGAGGATGAAATCCCTATCTCTACAGATCGTTATTTATCAAAAATTATCATAGCTAAATACACAAATTCAGTGAGCTGTGTGCTGTGTGTTTTTTCAGTCGCTCAATCAAGATCATTTTAATAATCTTATTCTCAGAAAACTGTTTTCAAGTGTGAAGTTGAAATGTTTGAGGTATGGACAATCAGTTATACTTTATGAAAATTGATCAGGTTCTAATTAGTAACAGGGTCTGCCTGGATCTCTATGATATTCGGAATAAAGAAAATCAATCTCTTATGATTTTCACATTTTCAACACGCAGGGCAAACCAAGAATGCCATCACATTCGTCTTGAACGACTGTGAAGCAATTTTCAAAAGGAATTAGGAACAATCAACTTTGCCTCTAATCCAGTAGTGAAACGACGAAGTATCGGATCACTTTGCATTCTCTATGCATGCTCTTGTTCTTACTTGGAAAAATAACTATCAGTGGATTATTGTGAGAGATTGGAATTTGTTTTTCATTTTCCGAAGGTAAGTTTTAGTTGACTCACCTCCCAATTATTGCGGCCTCTTCAACAGAAATACATAAAATGAGACTTATCTTTGTCTTAGAATTTTCATGTTCAATGGAAACATGTACAGAGAAATAAGAAAATATATTACCCATGAGGCAAATTCATCACATGCTTATGAATCCTTCCTTTAGAAATATTACCACTGTTTTCGAGCATAGATTACTGTTGCGGTTGGTCGTAATACAATAACCTATGATCGGCAATTATATCATTTTATTTTTTATAATGAAAACATGTCATTTTTCGTGAAATATACGTAGGCCTACACTGTAAATAGATCTAGTCATACGAATTTTTCGATTTACACTGCTACCATGATACTTTTTTCGATATATTCCAAATAAAGGAAGACCTAAGAAAGCAGTTTAGTCATACAAAGCTTCTTGTATATCAAAACTTAGGTACGGCAAATGGCTAATACATTAGACATCACAAGTTTTGATTTAAGCTTTATGCACTCGAATTACAAATATGCCTACAATATGCAGTTGGTTAGGCCAACAGAATCTAAAGTACGAAAAAAGTCCAAAAATAATTAGATTACAGACAATACTTCAAAAACATCAAGACAGTGTTATTATTGAGTTCAGTGTTCAATCATTGTATCTGTGCGATAGACAGACTGACTGACAGACAATACCATGTTGCCTTTCGCTACACGTATCAACCAGTGTGGAAGGACATTGGTAAAACTAACGAAAGAGACTAAATTTGCTTCAATACAAAATGCGAAGAATCGATGATTATAAAACATAATTGAAACAAAAATTTTTGATGATATCATTTTATATCATTTTTCAAAAATATAATGATATGTAATGATATCATTTTTCCTCAGAATAAAATGATATCATTTTATCATTGCTGATCTTTGGCAATAACTGTGCTTGCACTCTGATACTGAAGCCTGAAATCACACCACAGTTAAAGCAAAAGATCATTAAAACATGAGTGAATTCATCGTGGAACTCTGAAGATATATTATTCTTTTTATGAACCAGCTAAGTCTACTAAGGTGAATTTATTTCTGCTGTCATAATACAGAAATTGTTTGCATACACTGGAAAAGTTCAGTTGCTTACAAAGATTCAGAATAATTGTAGAACGTCACCGACCGAAATCTGGGGAATTTCGTGGAGAAATTATTGAATTTCATGATGCTCTAACAGCGGATTTGAGTTGTGTTACAGAGAATCATGCTTACATCCAACTGCTAAACTGACTACCTTAGTTTCACACGGTAAAAATTCATCAGTTTTCAAAAAAAAATGAGAGTCAGCTCCGGAGCGCTCGTCTACGCAATTTCCGTCGCTCTGACATTCCCTTATTAGTCTCCTGGTTTGTTCGCTATATTGCAAACAGAAACTTTTTAAACTGGTTGTAGACAGGATCCTCTGTATATGTAGCAAAATCAAAACCAAGACCTCCAAAATTCTTTCTACATCAGACTTATAAATCATTTATACCCAGCTATAAATTCTTACAGGCAGACTGAGTGCATATTCGAGGTTGTAAGCGGCACAATCAGAATTGGGCTCATCTCCATCTTCAAAGATGCATTGTGGCAGGATACGGTATGCGAATTGAGAATACGTAACCATAGTTTTTGAAATATGCTAGCATCAGATTTGAAATAATGTAACAATTATGGATCATTCCTTTTTATATGTGCTATAAATGCTAAGCCAATGTCTCATGCCAATCATAGAAGTTATCTGAAACTCGTTCATTCGTTACCGAAGTTTTCCATGCGGATTCGACTGTACATGCAAAAGAAAGATTCAAAAATTGTGCTATTACATTGTACATGCTAACGCCGAGGAAGAAGAATGCAACTTTTTCATGCAGGACTGGCAATGACGATGCTTAAGTTAATGTGCGTGGAAAGATTCTTACGAAATGCTTGTAAGGTTTGACACAGCAAAGGAATTGCTGTGTCAAATTGCTGCACTTGCGGAAAAAGTGGCAGAATCATACCTACATGCACATGTAAATTTAGGGAGAACATAAAAGCGGATTATGGCATGTCTGTGTAGACGCTGTGTAGTGTAGGCTACAAGCTTTAAACTATTTTGAAAATTTTGATGTCAAACATTATTTTGATAACGAAGGTGATGAGTTATGATTTTCATTGCACCATAGATCTAATGATTTTCTGCATAAGGTTCGGCAGTTGTACCGTTGGCTGATATTAGCAAAGAATTATAAACCTCCGGTTCGAAACCTCCTTTTTCAGAATTTAGAGATATTTTATGATTTCATTATTCATGATCGATATTGAAGAGAAATAAAGGAACTGACTATTAGGCTAGGCTATCTTACAAACACATAGGACTGGTGCTTGTCACAAGCGAAAATACAAATTAGAACAAAATTTAATTCAACTTACTCTCCGCAACAGTGACTGCAAACAGGAATGTAAAGATGGGAGTGATCAAATGAACCGCCATTTGAACAAATGTGAAGCTAAAGTGAAAGTCTGTCTTTTCTACTCACTCTTATCAGCATTACGCAACGATGATAGGAAAATATCGATACTGGTACGTTGTCGTGTGATACATTCACGCAAAGATAATCTCCAAGCAGCTTTGATCAAGCTGTCACAGATAAACTAAAATATTGCCCATTAGGCTTGAAATTTACGAAAATGTTTCTTTGAAACACCGTATCAAATTGGAAACTGAGTACATCATGAATATATTGTTCACGCTTGATAACATTATCGAAATAGCAATTTCTCATTAATTCACTTTTTAGCGAAGGGAATGAAACTGTTATATTTGCAGATACAGTGAAATTAAGTACATAATTCTCATAGTAATCAGTCAAACGACCTGTCAATGTATCTTCCAAACTCAAAATATTTTCCAAACTCAAGTTTGATCTGATATATGTACACACATGCCCTTTGCAAAAATATGCAATGTCCAGATAATTGTGCTACTTTTGTGTCTGTACTCTGAGATCGAAGGACAATGCCACAAGAGAAATGTAAATTATAGTAAATGTTCCTTTCTGCTTGCAAATCTACGTAGGTAAGACAGGGAAAATAATCCGCCAAAGCATTCATGAACACAGAAAAGAGAATGAATCCCAGGTCAAAATTCACATGGAAAAACATTTTCACAGTTGTAAGCCACTCAAATGGAAAATAATGCGAGCAATTAAAAATCTTCATCAAGCTGATTCTACTGATCCATTCTCTGACGTTGCGATGTCATAATCTAAAAATTTACATCAGGTTGAATTCATTTTCATAAATTATATTGTAATTTAAAGCTGAATTGAACAGAGCCCTGTCTAATAAGTGAATTCGGAATATATCCTATGGATAAAGCAGTTATATTCTTGTGGCCTTGAATGATAGTGAGTATCAAAGAATTTTAATAATCAATTTTGATCTATAATGATGAATACCCGAATAAACAGTGAAGAAGGAACAAATAAGCGGGAAGGAAATAGAGAATAGGTAATTCTTTTCATAATTTTGTAAAATTTAGGTATAAAATCGCGTTTGAAAGCTACTAACTCAATTTTTAGAAAAATCGCTGAACAAAATTTCAAGTTACCTATAGTTAAATAAACAACTATATCACCGCTTATCTTGAAGACTAATTGATAACCGGGCGGTGTGAAATCTGGCTAAAGTCATAAAATCTCTTGCATATTTGAAAACGATATATAAAACTAAACTTCTAAATTTTGATAACAAGAGAAGCGGTCATTAGAGCAGCACTAAATAAAACATTTGACGTTGCTATCGAGAGTTAGTGAACTGGATTAAGATACATATAATGTCTCCCTGAAATATTTTGTGATTCCAAAGTGTGGCAGAATTTTTCAATTTCCCTAGGAAAGTGCACATTAATATCTTGTATGTGAATCTCATTTGCAATCTCAATTTATCTTTTTAGGTTATTTTTCGAGCTTCTTATTTGAAGAATATATACGCATAGTTTGACATAATCCCTCATATGACAAATGGACGGGCAATTGTACCAATGTGTCAGACAAAACGTAGACAAAACTGTGCCTATTTTGATTTTTATTTGTGTATATTTAAATTTTATTTTTTTATTATTTTTTATTATTGCATTATTGGTATTGGTTATGAGACATTAGCCATAGATTTAGAGATAAGCTACTCTATGAATCCAGTGGGCAAGAAAAATCGTAGTCGTTTAATCGTTCATTTTCTTGCCCTTCTTCATATAATAACGGATGAATTACCTTTCTGGATATCGATGAGCAGGCCTGATTAAACTGAAAAAATGTTGAAAAAAGTAAGTTTTCCATGGCCTTCCGTACTTAATCTCTATATGAAAGACATCAAGTAGTACTTGAGTACTAGTCAAGCAGTACAAGTAGGGTAATTCATCCGCTTATCAATACATCTTAATCTTAGCATCTTGCTGACAGTTATAGCACCCATCCGAACCTTGCCGACGTTTGATCACAGAAACTTTGCAAACTTTGAAACCTTTTAAGCATTAAGGAATAAATATAAAGATTTCAGGAAGAGAGAATAAATTTATCAAAGGAAAATAAAAATCAGCGTTGAAAACAAAATGAACAAAAATATTAGCAGAAGACAAATAGTGAAATTGATGAAGCAAAAACTCAACATTTTGATATTATTTTAAGATCCTTTAGCTTATAGCGTGATTTTAAAGATTTTATGAATCTCTCCTGAGACTGAAAATGGGTTCCCTACTGGTTAAGGAGGTCATCAATATGAAATTTGAAATTGATTCGCATTTTAGTTCCACACCTGAAAGCTTGAACCCATCCAAGCAGGCTCTGCACTTGGTACTGTCTCGTCCACACATTATTTAAGTCAGAAAGGGCACTTAAATTTATGAAGTACTTAAGTTAATAAAAGAGAGTACGGTTTATGAAAAAATGTCACGAAACTTTTAGCAGATCCGTTGGTATAGATCAAGATTTTTAGAATAGTCAGTTTGAGAGAAAGTTTCAAATAGTAGAATGTTTTGCACAATGTTACTTACATTATAAAATTAATAAGTATTACCAGTGAAATAAGGAATCAACACCCCCAGCGCACCGATAGCTAAAAGAAAAAATCGAATTAAAATACTATTGTCAGGAAAATGCCAGTCACTGCATTAATAACATAGGCGTTGGACTCAAATATCGGAATTCATTTAATAACCAAAAAATGGCATGGTGCCTACAAATATACAGTCATGTAGCCTATATAAAATTAACCAAGGAAAGCTGAGAAATTTCTTCCTTGACTCGTTTATCTGCTCACTCTATAAAAGCCAGAAGGCCTTTACTGAATTTTCTTTGATTACCTTTCTTTGGGTTTTTCTTTTTTGGAAGATTCTCATTGGAAGAAGCTCAATATATTGGATCAAAAAGGGAGATAATTGAATAGAAATCATCCCGACTGCGTGGGCCACACACATCAGATGTCAAATTGGTTATTAGTCTCAGAGAATATCTTCTGAACTTCTGAAGTCAGAATAAAATGATGTGCTTGTGTGCTAATTTTTTAACATAGCGAAGTACAAACCTTGAACTTTTAACGATAGAAGTAATTTCATCATGGAAGAAATTCATCAAGTCATCTAAAAGGGTAATCATAAATTAATTGTGGATCTTTTCAATCAATTATTTATTTTATAATTGAAATTCACCAATTAACCTACGATATTCTCATGGAAAGGATATATTGACTTTGGGCGATAAACGGTGCATTTATTCATGCTCTTCGTCTCCAGAAGTGTCATCCCATGTTAATTCTCCGCGCGTGCGGAAAGAGTCGCAATAGATTATTCAAACTAACTAGATTCAGTACCTCAACCAATAATGATCCTAATCTCAAGAAGAAGATGGCATATGAACTCATGCAAGCGGATATCCAAGTCGAGATGCCTTCAAAGGTGATTGTAAGAAGTAATAAACAAAGTTTTACGAGCCAATACTACTGGTACTACATACTATACAGTATCATACACTGATATACCACTATTCATACTAATTTACGAAAGAAAGGACCCAAATAGTGCTCCTACAATACATACGCTAATTTATGAACATGCATTCGAAGATTTCGATCGCCGCCCTCAATCATCGTCAAGAGATTCTGAAATTCATGTACGTACAATAACTTTTTGTCGTTGGTTCAAATTTTGATATGAATTTGCTTGCTCTAGAAGTGGAATATTAATTGTTAATACATGGATTGAGACTCACTTTACTTCCAGTATCCACGGGTATAAAGTTAGACCATAAAAAGGGCCTAGGTTGTCCAAAAATTCGTCCAAGAGTGCTGTCACTTGCCGCAATATTGTTATCTGCACACGGAATTTTTAAAAGTGTACCTCAAATGAGGGAAGTTTCTATAGCATATTTACATTCTTCGTTGCATTTTGCTATGAAGTTCATAAAATGCATGAATAGGGCATTATTATTATTACACTATATGTATATTAGCAATATGAGCATCTTTCATTCTGATACAAAGGACACCTGATAATTGACCTAATGTGAATGCCTTATCAGGTGATCGAATATTTTGCTGACCCAGTGGAAATTTTTGCGTGGATATGAATTCTGTTCGGATGTATCCAGCCACTTGTTCCTTTCGCTGTCAAAAATCTTCTGCAAGATGTTGCTCATGGAGATACTTATTGGATTTGTTGAACCTCATTACAGCAATGGCAAGGATGTTTCAAAAACTACTATGTACCTACAACAGTGGTGGTCAACCAAGTTGGGATAGAGGGCTCGTGGGCCACCAATTTTAAAAGGCAGAAATAGGTATGTTGAAAATCCCTTTATTGTGCACTTTTGAGCGTAATTTATGGACTGTTGTACTATACATAGTGGTAGCGCATGCATGACATGACACAACAATGTATGCAGCAGCAATGTTTCCAACTAAGCTGTTGTCTTACAAGGAGCTGCATTTACATTCTAAAATCTATATGAGAAATGAATTATAGGTCAAACAAACTAATTACGGAATCTTTTCTGTGAAATTAATTACCTTATTGGCAATATGATAATATCACATTATTTCATCGAAAAATGACGGTCTAAATGTTCTAAATGATGGCCAAGCCTACATCTATCCGCTTGCATGATATGAAATAACATAAATAAAAATTGGCCAAACTACATGCCCCTAAGTGTACATAGGCCTTCATCACCCAAACATAAATGGCTTTCGAAAACTAGCTTGGGCTCCCCTAACGATACTCGAAGGATAATGCATTCTAGTACAAAATTGGTGCAATATACAGATAAAATCCAGAAAGAATATTTGGAAGAAAAGTTGGCTTATAAATATCGAATATCTTCATGCGGCTGGATTCCTTCATACGTAGCATACTTATACATTTATATAGGCTAATTTCAACCTTGTTTATTGCGTGGTGAAAAATTCTCAACATGGTATCGACCACCATGTGACTTATCACTCACGCACTTGATGGCTATGGCCCTTACCTTCATACTGAGAAGATATTCATTGCGAACGGAACATGGCTTGAGCATTCGAAAGAAAATTTTTAGACCATATAGTTCGGATATTCAGCGTTTAATGTCTGACTCCTATCTTTTCCGGTGTGCTACAGGTTTCAGAAGCGTAGTTTCATGAGTGAACTGCGCTATTACATGCCCAAAGAGTGAAGAACGCGTATGGACACCACATAGTCTTTCAAGAAGGGTTGATATCCACACTCCTGCTGTCACAAAATCATCGTTTTGTCACGATCCTCAGAGATGCGATCATCATTCTCCGAATGAAAAATCATTGAAATTAGGCATCTAACATCAATGCAGGCGTTGTTCAAAAGTCAGGGATCGGACCAAGCACTTTCTCATTGTGTCTGACTTAAAACCGACCATAAAAAGTGGCGCTTTTGAAATAAGCAGATGACATATATTTGATAGTGCCACCTGAATTTCGATGCAACAACACTATAATAACTATTAATTACAGATTGTTTCACAAAAAATGGATCACCCTTAAACATCGCCTTAACTTCAACTTTGTCTAACTCCGCCAAACTTGAACGAATTTCTCTGAAATTTGAAAGATATGTCAGTTGTAACTGCTACATGTGATTAACTGGACTTCATTCGTTGCGGTGGTGTTGGCATCCACTTTTTATGAAACGGACTGTATAATATATAACTATCATAACTATACACAACATCAATATGCGTTCAGGAAATAATCTTCAAAAACATAGAACTGACAAACATTAGAAAAACGAGCGAAATAACGATCTCTGGATCAATCAAGCTTCACATAAGCGTCCATATAGACAGATTGCTTAAGAAGTGCAATAAAAGTCTATGTTATGAAGCTGCTAAGAAGTTGACAGTGTTGGGAAACAGGATAATACACGCCCTACCCAGTTGGTGGGATTAGGTAGTGCAGACGATAAGAAGCGCATCGAACAATGCATAAAACGAGGAGTATGCTACGGATGCACAAAGGAGGCCGGTTTTTGCTTTGGTCCCTCTTTTTTTATAATATTCTTTATGATATTTTTTAATATTTATTAATTATTTTTTTCTCTGACTTTTGTCCATTTTATTTGTGTTTTGGTCTTACCTTGTAAAGCATTGTTGTGTATAGTTTCTTAATTTTACATCGAAATTTTGAAAGATTTTTTTGTTATATTTTGTCATATTGTTTGGTTTATTTCCATCACTTTAGCAATTTTGTAAATTATTCCTTCAGATATTTTGGGTCTTTTTTGTCATACCTACTGGTTATTTATTATTTTCTTTTACTTTAATGTTTTGTTTCTATAATTTATTAACTTTTATTGTTGTTTGCAGTCTCTTGCTAGTGTCTCTTTCACGCTTCATGCCATTATTTGCATCCATTTGTCTTCATTATTTATTCGTGTCTTTTGCGCTCCATGTTCTGTGTCGTCATGCATGCATGTTTGTGAACTGAACTATGATCTCGATAGCAATGTCAGTGTCTTGATAATGATCGTCGGTGGCGGTCGAAAGGCCTGAACATCGCTTTTGTTTGGGCTCCTTCAACAATTGAACTACCTTGAAGGTGCTTGGGGTACAAATTGCCTCCCAGATAATTCAAATGATATGATGATTAAGGAATGTATACTGAATAGCCTCATTGTGCATCTGAGGCAATTTATAAAGTTTCAAAATGAATCCAATCAGTCAAGATTGTACCATTACAGTTCATCAAGGTGAAAGTGAGTGCTGCGCCTGTATCACTTTTCCGGATGAATCTGCAGATAGCTTTATGATTTTCAGTAATTTTTCTAATCTAATCCCAATCTTACTGTTCAATAACCTGTTAATCACAATATTTATGATTTATCCGACCCCCTGACTTTTCATGTGCTCACCTCTCATGAATTTTTGTTGGAATTTGTCGGATGTACTACATGACCAAACCGGACTTTTCTTCTTGCCTCAATATGAGCACAATGTCATTTTCACGAACCATCAAAAATGTCATCATTATTCATCAACCATGTTCCATATGTACTTGATCATATTACTTGTTAAGAAGCACTATGTTAGTTGACTTAGTGCACGCACTTTTGTTGCAAAATGGAAATGCTGAATTATTGTATCTGAATGACATCAGCGACATCAGTCAGATACTGTTTTCTATTGAATTAGTGTTGTCAGGTGGCGAGAGCTCGCTCCCAGACAACATGTCTCCTCAAAAGGGTGCCACCTACACGCATAACTTTGCCGATCACCAGCTTCGACGTCCAAATTGCGTTTTCGATGTATAAGACGATTTTATCTGACAATCACCGGGGATTTCCGTGAGAAAATCTCTCTATAGTCCCATACTATATTCCCATGTATTTTACCAATAAATGGAAAAAGAGAAAGGCCAGCTTATATTTTTAATGTTTATATTGTTTAGAATTTTTAGGATAAGTGAGCATCTAAAATATGGATGGGATGAGCTCAACTTTTTCCTGGAGCCTGCGTAATAGTTGCTATAATTCACTGTACAATTTGATTTCTAAACATTTTAAACATTTTGACGATTCTTTAAAAGTACTCCGAGATTTTGAAATAAATAAATATTTAAATAGTTTGATGCTTTTGACTAAATATTTTCCCGAACCTTACTTATGCCAAATGCACGCTGATGCACAAATATCCTCTTGACTCAATATCATTAGAAGTTCTCAAATAAAGAACCAAATATGTATTTCGACTTTCTTTAATACAGTCTTTCCAATAAAAACGACATTTCCTGAAAAAAATGAAAATTATCGGGATTCATAATGGCTTGAGTGAACAATGATCAATTTCGTATCAAAATGTGCGAAAATGTTATCTCTTTGCTGGTTGTTTTGAGGAAGAAAATAAGAAGCCTAACAATTTCCTTTCGAAAATGAATAACGAAACCTTGCTGCGAATTGCCATTGTGTTTTGAGACTCATCAACCAATCAGATTTCAATGTTTTTTAATCCTCTGCAATGATGTTCGAGCTTCTCCAATTGGCTTTTGTCTTTGCTCTCTTCGCTTTCCTTGTATCACTTACTGCACTTCCAGTTCTCTCAGACGTCCGCAGTGTGAAAGATGGAAACTAATTTCTCCATATGCATCAATCAGACTCGGTTTCTTACCTTTTTAGAGCTTCTCCAAAGAAACTACGATCTTGCATCATCTAAGTTTCCACTCAATTTTGAATACGCTTTCCTGGCCCTTAGCCTCGTGGCATTTGGAAGCAATACAGTATCCCTTGCTATTGTTCGCCGACCAAGATTCCGTCGTGAACATCGCCGACTCTGTGGCCAGCTTCTATTGCTTTCAGTAGTTGAGGTAGGGCTGACCAGTCTTTTCTCTTGTTGGACTTTATTTCAGCTGGCCGAAAGAGCATTGGAATGGCGACACGTTGCTCCTCGACTATGTGCCGTGATATATGTTGTGTTGCAATGGCTAACGGATAGCACGGTGTCTGTCCGAAACTGGTGTGTCCTTCTCATTGCACTTGCCCGTTGCGAAGCCATCTCTCGACCTTTGTCCACACTTCATCGACCTTTGTGCAACATGACACGTCTCTGCGTTGGGGCAGCAATAATTGCAATCATTTCACTTCTTTTATCAGCTTTGCATTTTTTCATCTTGCGGGATTTCGGAACTTGCCTTCGCTCTACTGGTAATGGCAGTTATTCGGACGATATTCAAGTAAATGCTGAAACTGAATTACTGGAAATTATCATAAATTTTGCTCTACAGCGCGGAATTCCTGTAGCTCTAATCTCAGTGACCACTGCAGTAATTGTAGTGACGTTATGCAGACGTCGTGTCAACAATTGGTCATCCCTGAGGGCCACGAGAACTGTGGTGGCTTTAACAGTCGCTTTCATTCTCCTTGAAGGAGTTTTCTTTGTCTATTATATTTTGGCTGCGGCAGGTGTTGTTGATATTAGTGAAATTGAAGATATGATGGACATGATGAATCGGATTTGTCTTATTTTGGATTCTTGTCTCAATGCGCTTATCTATGTGATGTCTAATCGAGCTTTCAGTAACGAGCTCCGATCTCTTTGTAAATGTGGAAGAACCACTTCTTTCCCAATCCTCACTAATCAGGATCGACTATAAATGATATTTATCTCTTGTTGACACTAAACTGGAAAGACGCTTTTACTGTTTTGTAATGATTTGTGATTCAATATTTAAGCTCACATTCATTTTCTTAGTTAATTTGCATTTCACAGGTAAGTTAAGAGAGTTTCTGACTCGATATAATTTATTGGTCAAAAATAAAAGTGGTTAGTTACACTTCGCACAGCGTGACGGGCCTGCTTCGACGTCCAGCGCTTTCTTAACGGTTGATGGTCAAATGGCTACACGTCATTTGACATGTGACGTCATTTGACCATCGACCGTTAAGAAGGCGCTGGACGTCGAAGCAGGCCACGCTGTGCGAAGTGTAACTAATCACTTTTTATTTTTGACCAATAAATTATATCGAGTCAGAAACTCTCTTGACTTACCTGTGAAATGCATCGCCTGACTCGCAAAC
Organism: Prostheceraeus crozeri; assembly: GCA_907163375.1. NCBI lineage: Eukaryota > Metazoa > Platyhelminthes > Polycladida > Euryleptidae > Prostheceraeus > Prostheceraeus crozeri. Next base: position 547,230 of record CAJQUW010003251.1, read on the forward strand.
TGGTCAACTATGTCTTAGTTAATTTGACCACTGAAAATTAAGGTTTATCAATCTCCTGTCATACTGCGCAATGCGTGCCAGCGATGGAACCAGATCACTCAGTGAAGTGCCAAAATTATGTGAACCCGTTACTGCAGTATAATTTTTCACCAGTTATTATCAGATTTTAATCAGATCTTGCTATTGAAGCTATCTCTTCAATTTTGTCAATTTGAAATCAAATTGATTCAAATTTGTTGTCAGTTTGGTATCAGTCTTCCCTAGAGGTGGAGGAATATGTGGACTGACCTGTAGATATTTTGCACAAGATATTGAATAGTGACTTTATAAACAAGAAATGATGAGGATGAATACAACATTTGCATACATAAAGGAAGCATGCATGTCTTCATATCATCTGAATGAGCAGACTGCTGAATTGACTATTTTCAGCATAAGACTTTTAAATTCATGATAGAATTTCTGATTCAATTCATTTCACATGAACACAGGAAATCACTGTTGTTTGTCCTTCTAGTGAGCAATAAAATTTCTTAAACTCTCTGTGATGTGATAACCTTTTAAATGACTTTTTACTTCATAAAAATATTTTAGTTGTTCATTTCATTTAGCTATTTGACGTTCTTTGTTGTGTTCGTTATAAAAATTATGACGAATCAAGTGCGTTGTGAGGATAGAATGATTGTATTACATGAAATAATCTCAGTAACACGCCTATAGTTTATGTGATCTTGCAATTATAGAGCTTGTATAAACTTCCCTTACTAGTCAGAAAGTATTATCAATGAAATGGAGATTTTAGATCACCGGTTCGTTGGTTGATGAATGTGTGATAAGGCTTCATCGCTGGTGCATACTCTTCTGCATATTTCACAATCTTGATTCTTTTTGAGATCTAGGAACATCAACTGAGATCACGACTAGCTGAGCAGCTGAAATTGCTGACAACAGACACTGCTGTGGTCCATTCAAGTCCCAATAACTTAAACAGCGAAAGGTCGGATTTCTAAGTTTTTTTCAGCATCCAATAGTTAATTGATATACAGTATATAACACTTTATTAGCCACCCCTTGTTTTTTAAATTTATCATCTCTAAAAACGTTAATTTCAATCTGTTTTGACTATGAATACATTCAAATTGATTCCTTAGCTTTAAAACATCTATTCGTAACTGAAATATGTCTAGCTTGCACGCAGTGGACAGTGTATAGCGAAATTGCTCCTAACACATTATTGGTCACCCCATGTGGCTTTTGTCCAGTTTTTGCTTGTGAAGAGTCCTTGCATATACTTGCCTCCCGAAAATAGCTTCTCATGTTCCAAATCAGATAGAACAACTCGAATGATTCTTCTTGAGGCTGCAGCAGGAATTGTGTGATATGTGTAAATTTGCTATCTTTCCCACACTACCTGCAACGTAAGTATGCTTCAGTTACGAATGGGTGTTTTGATGTTAAAGAAACAATTTGAATCCTTTGATATTCAAAGCTGATGAAAATTACAGTTTTAAAGCTGAAAAACGAAAAAAGCAAGGGGTGACTAATAATGTGTTGCATACTGTATTTTACACTATTGAACCACGCGTTGAATTATGGATTACTAAATAGCAACTAGCCTATCTGCAGTAATTACGTTGTAAGAATCCACAGTTGAGTTGCTCTGAAATCAGGCTTATAACATCACAATTTCAAGGAAAATTCGTAAAAAAAAGTTTGAGATGAAACTTGTGCGAGATAATAGACATTTGATATGTAAGACGAGGCCTTTCCTAGACGGCCAACGATAGCAGCGTTCACGGATTTTTTTTGAATAATGGATGTTATTTCGAAATTTCTAGTTTATATGACAAAAAGATATAAATGGGTACGGTCAGAACAGGCCATTTCCAAGATGTTGATTTATATACAAAAAATCTGACTTCATTTCGAAATCACTGATTCATCGTTTTAAATCATGAAAATTTGCAATTTCTTTGACCACATTGTCTTCAGCGCTTTCTCCAATGCTCTTCGCAATCGGTTAGATTTCAATTCTTTGGGATATTTTTTGCTTTCTGTTTTATTGTCGAGGTATTCCTCTGTTTAGATTTCTCTAGTCGACGCAATGTGCTCCTCCTATATTTTCTTCAAACATTGTTGCGTTTCTCATTAATAACATATTCAGAATTTAATTGGAATGAAATATATTTGACCTACTGATGTCACCTGCTGATTTATTCATGCAGATTCTTGATTGAGTCAATTTATCAAGTGATTATCAAATTTGATAATTTTCTGCCTACTCTCGTGAAATAGTGGATTATATAAACGAGAGTAACGAAACATAATCATAATTTCAATTAAGTTTCAGGAAAATAGTAACAGTAATTTTGCTAATTTAGTCCTATTTTGCTTATTGAACTTGGGGGTGGGAGCATTTTCGTGAAAATTTTCCTACGAACCTTAAGAATTGCATGCAATATTTATAGTTTTATACCGATGCCATAAAGTGTCATCAAAAACGTACTTTTTATCAACGCAATCTGATTTAGCGTTCTAGTTTGTTCATGTACATTCTTTACTACGATGAGTGTGATGAACTATATTGAAAATAATGAATCACAAAGATGTATCGAAGAATGTTGAGTTGGCTCGTGCATTTTCCAAACTTAACGAAATATTTGTGATCAAATATCAATGAATGATTCTTCATGTAACAATGATGATTTTCGAGCATTTGTGACGGCGATCGCATTTCTCTTAGACTAATTGAAATTAGAGAAGTTTGTAAATATCCTCATGAAAATCTTAATAAGGATATTAATGTAACTTTAGGGGATGTATGAAACATTGCTCATGCTCTTCTATCTATGACAGGGAAATTATAAAAGGACATAAGTCATGACTTTTATAGAAGTCGCAAATCAAAAACAAATATTCGAAACCTGCTTCAATGTAAAAGTCGAATTGCTCTCTCTGCAACATTTAATATTTTTCATTACTTCACAGAAACACAATTTCAGATTTGCTAAATATCTTATCCTAATGCATTTTTTCGGCAAAAGAATATTGGAAATTTTTTTGGGACTCTCTCTCAAATGTTACAAAATATTTGGAGAAACTTAGTATTGAAAGAAATGTAATGATTTGCCAGAAGAGCACTGTCAAAAGAAGGAGCAAATGTCAAACCCTTTTATTCCTTTGTAGCTGAAGTACGCCCAGAAATGGAGGTGGTTAAAATTTTGTTGATTAGATATGTGCTCTATGATGAATTAGCCCTTTATAAGCGCGCATCCATGTAATACACTTAAAACGCCAGGAAAATAATTCGATCAACAGTCGTTAGGCCGAATTAATTTGCCGATATCAATTAAACTGCAAGTAATTTTCCATGTGCTCCTCTACAATTTTAGCATTTATAGCAATGAACTGAACTGCAAAACATGAGATATTAGCTTGCATATATCATGTTCATCAGAAGTATTCACATAATTAGCGTCACCATGAAGAATGTAGAATATACGAATAGTCCACTTCTAGAGGACATAAATGCAAGATGTGCCATATTTGGAAAAGCTTATAGAAAATCAGTGTCAAGGATAGTTAATATTAGAATCATTCAATGGCATGTTCTGAAATGATGAAATCGCTCATACTAAAAAAAGGAATTATATTTTTGATGTTTTCCATATTTTCAATTAAGGAGATCAAGAATAGATTACACATGCAGCTATTGTCAAAATATCATAGTGACAAGGAAATGAGTCCAATAAAATAGCACAGAGATCTAGTATAAAAAAAGTATTGAGATATACTCGTACATGCAGATATCTATAGGCTGCATATAAACTGAAAAAAATTTAAGACCCACAATACCAGCAAATTTGCTCTATATAACTGATAGCGGCAAGCCGCTCACAACGCAACCAATGTTGAAAAGCTTGAAATCAGGGGCTCTTTGTATGAAGGTCAACTATATATCGTGAGTTCAATGTGCTAGTACCAGACATGGAGAACAGACATACGTGCCGATAGGATATAATTGTGACATTGACAACTTTGTGTTTAAAGAAGCTTGAGTTCATATTTAAACGTATTGTAGGCCTGAGTGCAAGTTAATCAGTATAGCAAGTAGCCTAATTCTCAGTGATTCAGCAACATCAAATAAAATGCGCAGTCTTATTTCTTTAATTGCTTATTCAAACACTTAGTAATAAGTGTGTTATCCAGCCCTGTTTTGGGGAACTTCCCCCCCCCTATTATAGTACAGTGGCTAAACGTGGCTTAGGTCGTAAAAGTACTAAGGAATTCAGGCAAAGTGTACATACGTACATGTGAGTGTAATTAATGATACAATGTATGTAATAATAATGATGATTAATTGATGTGAATTATGGTGGCAATCAAATAAATAACTTTCAGACAATAAAGTAATCATTAATCTGCAACAAGTGATTAGTTAAAAGTTACAATTTAAAAACATTTCTATCGTCACGAAATTATAGACGTAAAATAGGCATCCTTATATAGGCATGTTTTTGAAGTATTCATGAGCAGATCAGACCAGTGACATGTCATATGTAGAGGCCCATTTATATTGTACATAAGGAATTACAATTTCTCATTGTTTGATGAAATACATAAACTTTCAGAACCCCCTTAAGGAAAATTTCCCCCCTGAACCACCAGGAGTGGATAAAATACTGGCTAGTGATACACAATGTGATTTCGCAATTTTTATTAAATTTGTGGTGACAAACTGTTTTATTCCCAATTTGGTTTTAAGGAAAACCAGGATTTATCGACCAAATAGCGGTGTGACATCTAATGGCCAGTCAGCGTCTTCCCATTGGTCAACAGTCATGAACTATAACAAGACAAACAACAAAGTCAAAGCTCATTCACGAAATCAAAATCGTCTTCAGGTGATACCAATAAAATATAGAGTGATGGCATGCATACAAATGGCACTAAGGTTAATACACACAGATATTCACATGAAATAGACTTATCACAGAACAGATACCTGAAAGACATCAACTCAAATAATATTATATTTACCTTATTGAATGTATGTGATACAAAATCACCCCAAATTGAATGCGAAATATACACCTTTTCCAAACCAACTATAACAATTTTCAAATCAGAGATAATAAATCTCAAGACAAAAATAATTCTGACTTTTGATCTGAGAATTGTTACAGAAGAGCTGCGCTGTCAACTAAAGTGCAGACGGAAAAGTCAAAGCAAAATAAATTTGCTCAATTCAATTGTAAAGATCGCAAATGGTTTATATATAACAAGAAATTTTACGAAGCTAATAAGAGTATACCGTATTTTCTCTAATAAGCGCCGCCCTCTATTAACCGCCGCACCTTGACACGCATGGAAAATAAGCGCCGCCCTCGAATAAGCGCCGCAACTGTTTAAGTGTGAAAAAATAAGCGCCGCGGCGCTTATTAGAGAAAAATGTAGTAAGTTTTTTTTAAAGTAATAGGCCCACATATGGAAAAAGAATACTTTGTAATTATTGATTATGTTTGTAATAAAAAAAAAAAATAAAATAAACAAAACAAAACAAAATAATCCAAATCAAATATATTATTTTTTTAAAATAACATTCACTCATGGTTGATATCTTCGCCAGCCATGCAAGCGGGGAGAAGAGTCAGCATATGTTGGTAGTTATTGTGCACTGTGTCGAGGGTGATGGCTGCAATGGCTTGTTCGGCAAGCTGCATGTTGCCACCCTTCGTTGTTGTTGTTGTTGGAGCAGATCATCTCGGATCTCTGCATCTTCTTGAATTCAGCCTTCCATACGCTGAAGGAGCCCTCGCAAATGGAGAAGGGAGGCGGCTGGAAGCGATAGGAGTGTCCCACTTTCAGTTGAGCAATAGCAGCTATGTTGTGAGATGGAGCGTTGTCGAAGATGAAAGTCAAAGTCCTGTCTTGAAAACGTTCGGAGCACTCCTCGAGAAATTGCTTGAAGTCAGCAGGCGATATCCTTCCTTGAATGCATGGTGCACCAAGCCTCGTTCGTTTGCGCTTTGTGGACATGTGTGTGTCTTGCATTGACAACTCGAAAGGCTGGCTGTCCTCGTAGCGCTCTGCCCATGCTCTCAACCCTTTCGTCGACATACACTTTTTCGACGACCTCAATAGCCATTGAGCCATATCCCTTGCGCAGCTTTAGCCGCACGTCGAGTTGCGCAACAACGGCAACGTAAGCGCAACATTCAGTTATAAGACGATGCATTGGCAACTGAATTTTCACAAATTCGAGGTTTGTGCGGAAGTCTGTGGCGGAGTTCTGTGTTGATTTGAATCAACGTGTACTCAGGGTGTTGATTTGAAATGCATTGATCATTTGCGCATCAATGCGCCTGTTGCGAGTGCCACCGCGAGGGCGAGAAACGACACCATGCTGTTGATAGCGTCGAATGATCGCATACGCAGTTCCTTGAAGGATTCCCAACTGCCGCGCCGTCTCAGCAAAATCTTCATGCCTCTCGTAGGCAGCCACGATTCGTTGTTTGTCAACGTCGCTTATGCGGTTTCTTGGCATCGTCAAATTTCAACAGAATATCGTTTTATTGAAGCTTTTAACTTGGCAGTGAATTGATGTCTTGCGCGTTTTGCAGTTGATTTGCGATTATTGACACCTAATCACTTAATTGACACATGAATTGAAAATTTCTACTCTTGATCTAAGAAATAAGCCGGCTGAATTGCGTCATCTTACATTTGACATGATAAAATATTCTTGTATTGAGATTATTTACAATTGATTTTCATTAGCTTATATTTGACTTGGAAAAGGTGTACTTTGGTCACAAGTGATTATAGAGACAATAGGCTAGAAAAATTGATCCAATAATTTGTCTTGTGTATATTTATAATCTATGATATTTACATATTTTACAATTTTATTTACCTTCCACATGATAAATAAGATATCATTGTCATTCAAAGCATTCATTTAAGAGTAAATTAAAGGAGACAGCTTTTAAGTCTGCTACTTTCATCTCCATTATTCAGCATGCAGAAAAATGTAGCGATTTTTTAGTGCTTTTGTTGCGATAACAAATAAGCTATACAATCATATTTCTTAAATACTAGATATGCCTATATTAGATATTGATGCGTTCCATCGATAGTATCAAGATGGAAATTTGAAATAATAGAGAAATTCATGCAATTCAAGGAAGTATTATTCTATTCAATAGATTTCATGAGAATCTGATAAAATCTTACAAGAATTGAATTCTTGAGGAATTTGAACATGTCATGGATGCCTTCTTGTGTCACATGGACTAGTCATAAATGTTCATGTTCGCATATGCATATGGTCAGAGCCCGACTGAGTGCTTCCAGATAAAGATTCCAAGCAAGGATTGTTGCTATCAGGTCTCGGGAAAACGGTTCCAGTCATTCACAATTATTTTCCAAAGATCGTATTCTCAGGAATGCATGTCAAGTATTTTGGGAAGTTATACAGCACATACATGCATTTAAACTAGAGGTTTGGACTTAGAACCCTGATTCTCAGCAACCAAGTCTTTTAACTTAGATGAGTACAGTCTACAGAGAAATCTATATTTGTTCAAATTATTAATATGCATTCAGGCTTTTCGTCTATAGATGTCTGAATGACAAAACGAAAAGTGCGTCGCGAGATTTGATATTTTTTGGGCAGTGCTGTCTGAAATTCAAAATGCAAGTAGAAATTCATCTTAAATTCTTCTTTTGATTCGGAAAATTCTTATTAGTTACTAGACAAATTTGCTTCGACAGTGTTTACAACAGACTTCCCAAGCGACGACGTCAGTCAGCAAAAACAGAGGTGCTGACGCTAACAATGTGATATTGCTTCTTTTTAAATTTGTTAACTTTGTTGGACCCTACATCACTATTTGATCACTACCTCTTTAAAGCACCTTATATCGATGTTAGTCTTTTATAAGCAAGTGACATTAAATTAAACAGAAAAAGCGTTGCTATTCGTTTCCTTTTAATGTTGTGCGCTTGCCATGACAAAAGATTCCGCGCATCGTAATTGAGGTCAATGTGATCAGCTGTGTGTTATAATCAATCGAATAGGGACGTATCTATCTCTACATCAATGCACGTATAGTGAATTCTTTAAATAAAATCAGTCGGTGAATTTTTTAATAATCTTTCTGGATCCCGGGAATCTCCGGAAATGCACAAAGAAAATTTGTCTTCCCCGATTCTGAAAGAAGAACAAAAAAATTTCTCGGGAGGACGACGCCAGAATTGTTGGTTAATCGATTTTTGCTGGAAATGTTAACATCATTTTGCGGCAGATTAATTTGTTTGTCTAAAACTTAAGTAAAGGAATCTAATCATAATAGAAGTTGCAAAATATGTTCGCAATTATGTGTACTCTCATTTGATTGTTCTAATTCTGGTCGTGCAAACACTTCATGTAGAACAGATTGCAGGTCACATTTACTACTCAATTATTGTCAGACAGATATGCGCACACTATTTACGATTTCATTCTTGCTTTCACCAAGATATGCAGTTCAATCCGCCAAACCTTCAGTTTAGTTGCTCTCTGTCATTGAAAGATAAAAAATTGATAATAGCTTCCACACCGAATGTGTCACATACTTTCGCATTGAATCATGAATTGAGACAGGAATATTGAGGTTCCACGCTTACCGCTGATCAGTGAATTTGGCATGAGGGGTTGGAGAAAGTTAACTGCTTGGCATGGCATTCGATGGTTGCCCGATGCATCTCCATGAATGGAGTAAGGAACAGACTTCAAAGATGGCGATAATGCTATTCTGCTTAACTCTTGTTAGCAGCAGTCTGTGCCTCTCTATGATTTTTGTCAAATACTCCGGAAGCTTCATTAGCCATCAGACAGAGAGCCGAAATTTTGCGAAATTTAAAATTCATGTGTTTAGAGTCTGTTGTGAAACTTTGTTAACCACAACGTCAAAATTGAGAACCCTTTGAAAAATAAATTTTTGAATTACCATTTTTTTCATACATTGATGAAATTAGCAACGATTCAAATCATCAAACCGAAGCTAAAATTCATCTGAGTTATACCTGCCGTAATATCTCGAATTCAGCCGACGAGTTATATGATTTCTTTTTAGTGCAGCTTTATTCGAGGGTAGATGGTATGAACAAACATTCTACATGTATTTTGTGATTTTGCTTTCTTGATTCTTTAATGATGAAACAAAGACCGTGATGATGAGGTAGAAGACGAAAGGGGCGAAGAGAGAGAGAGAGAGAGATGCACCAAAATTTTTCAATGGGTCCGATCAGGGACCCGCATTTAGGCTCACTCGGCCGGTAATTATTGGATAATAATGTGCCTGCATCAAGTGTGCACATACATTTGTAGTTGATTTTCCTCAATATCTTAATTTTGAATCTGGGAACATGATGAATTAGAAATACATTTTTGTCATGAGAATGATCTGCACAATTTTTGTCAGTAGATGATGGCCAAGCAATAATTATGCATATTTACTGTAACACTTGTAGTATATCGCCACCCTGACGAAGTGTTTGAAAAAATTGACCGCCACCATGTAGTAGCAAGTAGAGCAGGAAACGGGTCACCGGATCACTGATCTTGGTCTGGGTCACCCGGGTCACGGGTCAGTTTTTGTAATACAGGCATGTAGCTCGGAGTCGGAACAGCTTTCATGGAGCTCGGAGTCAGCATTCAAAGCTGCGAACATTATTCAACCTCAGCAATGCAACCAGAAACATTAGAATCATTGTGTGTCGCGTTGGAGTACTATGAAAACTCTCATTCTCTCCCTTCTCCAACTTAGATTATTTTCAATCTAATGTGGACTATATGTACTAAAAGATAGTGATGTATCGTAGATTTGTTTGCACTGTTTGTACATTTTTTTAGCTTTTTTACCATCTTTGATTTCGAAATTTAGAGAAACTGATCAATAATACAGGTACCGATTGTTATCGTTTTGTCATGAACAGATATAGTTACAATATGCATAGTACACTATATGTTGTAGATTGTTGTTGTAATTAATTTATGTGATTGATTATTACATTGATACAACACGTTTGGTTATTCGTCTACGTGTAGGCTTAAACCATATTATACCTTCAAAGTAATGAATTTATTTTTATATAGCGCATTGAAAAAATACGTTGTATGCAATTGTTATTACAGATTTCATGATTAAATTGGCTACAGTATCGATATTTTAATGCATTTTTCTTTTTGAATGATAAGTTACCGATAGGCCTACTAAATAGTAAGTTGAGTTTTGAAGGGTGATTGTTGCTCGGATACATTTCATAATTTAAGCGAACTGACTCAAAGACTTTGAACTGATTATCTTATATAAAGGACTATATGCTGGGACTATATAGCCTCTAGGCAGATCTTTAGGATATTAGGACCAGCTTCTGAGAACACTAGCGTACTAGATAGGCATGCTATGGCTACCGGTACTAGGCATACTAAGACTAAATACTAGGCCTAGCCTTTAGGGTTCTATATCTGTGACTACTAGCGTTCTAGTACATAGGCTCATACAATGACTAGATTTTAGCCTTCCTAGGCCAATTATGCCAACATCTTCAATACCGGGCAAAAACGTTCATGGTTACAATTTTCAGTGAATCATAGGCATGCTACAACTTGGAACGTTGGAAGCTTATCTATCGGTATTACTCGTACATCTATAGGCTAAAATATGCGCTACATGAAGGCTTGTAAGGTAACGGTGTAAGACAGTAGCACTCTCGGTGCATTTTAGAAAACGGTTCACCGGTCATAGGGTCGGAGGGTCACCCGGTTCACGGGTCACTGAGAATGACCCGCTTCCAGCTCTGGTAGCAAGTCATCTGCCACTTGTATACGAGCATATGCACCAGGGATTGCAAATACCCGGGTTTTTTAAACACCCGGATCCCGGACCGGATCCGGATCCCATACCCGGATATCCGGACGGATCCCGGATCCTATTATCAAAAGTAACAAATTTAGTTTATGCTACATGCAGTAGGGCCTCAATATAACGTTTAACACGGGACACCAAAATTTAAATGATGGCCTATATATTTCATAATGCCTTCTACTGAAGTGTTATAGTCGACATTTACTACAGTTGTCATTCTAGTTCTATGTTGCTAGTAAAATGTTCTATTTAATTTCAAATTATGATTACGAGTTTTAAAAATCACTCCTTCAAATATATATGTATTCTTTTTAGGACATGTAATATGAATAGGCTAGTTCTTTAAATACCGCTAAGAGAGATTAATCCAGAACAATTTTAAGACCGACTAACAAGTATATTGTATCAAAATAAAAGAAAAATAGCATCTTGCTGATTGAAATTACAGAAATTATTAGTCCGTATGTATAAAAATGTGTAACTGGTTATCTTAAAGTAATTGCTTATCGTTAAGGCAATTTATTTAAGTATAAAACTAAAAAGAAAGTAAATGTTAAAATTTTAAATCTTTACGCATTTTTATGAAAATAATGAATGAAAATAATGTAATTAGTAATTTTTGTAATGTAAAAATAATTAGTCATTTTTATGCATGCGGGCCTGAAATCAAATGTATTTTTGTTATAGTATTTCAAATTCAACGATTTTCATAAATTTTGAAATACCATCTTAAGAATGTGAGACTGTCAAGAAGTTTGTCAGACATTCGATTACGCTGTTTCACTGCGAACTGAGCAGCCGCAGAGAAAGCACGCTCAGCCTCACAACTGGTACTTTATATCGTCATCAGCTGCTGGTACAGTTTTTCGAGGGAGACTCCTCTCAATTTCTTTGCCTCAAACAACTTAAATTCTAGGCTGAGATTTGAAGAGTCGTTTGAAGAGACATTGGCATTCATTGAGCTTTCGGAGTTTGTATCGAAAGCTGCAAGCTCACGATTGAGAGCCTCCTCCATCGTTATGTCCATGGAATCAATCGTTGTGTCCACTTCAGGCGACCTTTCAATTTCACTTGATGTTTTATCTGTTGCATTAAGACGTTGGAAAATACGTGATGTTGTTTCCAAAATCTGATTTTTGATCCCATGTTTAAACAACGCTAATTTTGGAGTGGACTTAATCAACTCTGGATTATGCAGATACAGAAAGACATCCATCAACTTGGAGGGTAGTCTCTCTGCAAAGCGCTTTTCTACAGCAGCTTTCATCAATGAACAAAATGGTGTTTTTCTCTGACTCAAGGAATTTATGAGGAACGTAAAGATGGCATCTGCCTTCAATAGGTTGGTTGATCGAGCAGACAGTTTTTCAACCGCTAGTTTGACTGGTGACAATGAGTAGACTACATCTCTCAGTAGCTGAAGTTCTTCCTTTAAAAAATCAGCTTGGGTATCAGGAAAGTCAATCATAGCTTTTCGAATAAAGTCATGCAGTAGAAGAAAACGCTCGATCATATCGACCATTGAGTTCCATCTAGTCTTGTTATCTCGGACAAGTACATAGCATTTTCCAAGTTGAGCCTTAACATACTCTTGTAATTTGTCATTTTTTAAGGAACTTCGACGAAATTTAACAACAACACCCCTCACACTTTTGATGAGTCGTGCTACATCATCACTGCTAAAATTGATATCGTGTGTCGGAGTGTCATTGCGGTCAACATCACTGTCGTCATCACTATCGCTACTTCCTCTACTGTTGTCATACTCAGTATCTTCGTCTGTGTTTTCCTGCTCGACGTTTGTTGATTTCTTTGACGAAGTGTAGAAGACATCTTGAACAGCTAGATGAAGTGCATGCGCATAGCATAGCACTTGTTCAGTTTCTATTAGCCTACCGTAAGCAATCATCACTGAAGCACCATCAGTGGTAATTCCGACGAACTGGTCTGTAGAAATTCCAAACTCACGCAATCTCTCGTTGACCAGCATATCAATATTTTGCGCCGTTGCGGAACCTTTCACACGTATGAGTCCAAGGTTGTAATGCAGACATTGATGATTATGAAGATTCACATTTATGTACCGTCGGTTTTGTGAAGATGTCCATTCGTCTAACGTTGCGCTAAATCGCTCACCATTTGAAAACTTTGTTCGTATTTTTTCTCGCACACTTTGTTTGATGCCATCGCAATGGTCAAGTATGATACGACGGATAGTATTGGGACTACGTGGAGGGGTGTAGCCCTTCGCGGTTATCGCCGATCGAATAAACTCACTATTGGCTATTTGCTGCAGAGAGAAACGGTCAACAGCAGCCAGTCGACTCAAAATATTAGGAAGTGATGAAGGCTTTTTCACAAGATAAAAATCGTCGAGAGTTCTTGTTCTTTTTAATGGTTGGTCACTGGATGGAGCTGGTAAATCGATGTTGTGTCTTCTTGATAAATGCTTCTTCATCGACGATGTTGAGAAATCCCTCCCACGTTGTAAGACAGTTTTGCAGTGAACACATATTACTTTCGAAGGTTCACTGGAATCCGAAGAGTAATGTTCCCAAACACCACTTGATCTCGAAGACATGAGTAGTTCACCTGCATAGGAGTCACTAAGCGAGTTTATGAAACAAGTCTCACAAAAGCGCCCTATGCTTAATACAGTGAAGTCCTTGGCAGCGATCAAAAAGCGTCATTCAAGGTCATTCGAAGTATTCCTAATTTCCGTGTCTCTTCCATGTTGACTGAGAGCTATTGATTATGTCTCTTTATGTTTTGACTGGTTAACAGGACGCGTCATAAGATGCCTTTATACTCGATGATATTAGACAAAACTCGCTAGCAGATTCAGTTGATTATAAAATTATACAATACGATTCCCAGTGTCTGTGATACACTGACTGGCTCATGTATATACTGTATATTATAACGGTTTGCAGAATTCATGTGCAATTTATGCAATAATTAACTGATGTTTTACAATTTGTATGATTTACACTGAATTACTAATAATCAATATCGGATTATACACGTTGTTCGCCGGATCTGGGATTCAGGCGGATCTCACACCGGATCCGGATATTTGCACCCGGATCCGGATCTTGATCCGGTGCAATCCCTGATATGCACTTCCTACAGGTGATGCATGAGTTCTTTTTAATTGCTTCAAAATTGACACTCACTCTATGTGAACTATTGCAAACATTGTGAGGAATCTCCTGCTATTTTGAGAGAACACCTTTATTGTATTTCCAGAATTGTATAAAAATCTAGAATTCACATTTTGAATTAATATTTATAGCAGCAAATTGAATAATTTAGTTAAAACTAATACCACAGGGAAATCCTCCTATGACATCTATACAAAACATAACGTGTTATCTAGATATGCATCACAGAGTAATTATATTAGGTAGAGTGGTAACTCCGCATTTATTAAATCCCCAATGTGCATACACTTTCGATTTTATTAAATGAACTCGAGGGGGATGCAATTGGATGTTGCTACCAAATGTGAGATATGCAAGTTTTTGCAGTTTTAAAGAAATTACCACGGAATTGAATGATCATGATAGTACTACAGAAGGAATAATACCATTTTACGGATCCTCCGAGTCTTGACAGCCTTAGAAAGGTAATGTTTGTTAAATTGGGAATTCGATGGGTTGCTACTTTCATACTCAACCTCAAGAATGCATTTTCTTAAGCGTGATCATATCACAGGCAACCTGTCACTGGCACAGCAAAGTCACATGATCAAAGGCATTGACTTCAATTAACTTTGAAAGATATAAATGGGTCCACATCACTATTCAGATTCAAGAATGAAACAATATTTTAGTGAATCATAAATTCATGCCGGTGAAAACTGAAATAAAAACTTGAAATTTCAACCAAGAAAGCACGAATAATATCGCGACTTTTTCATGAAGACTTCCATTATAATACGGATCATGAAATTTCTTTGATAATCAGCTTACTTTCCGCTTAGTTAGGATGCTTGTTAGCAAATATTCATTCCTTTGATATCCAACTTGTTTCATACTTATAAAGAGGACGTCATCTCGGTAGTATATAAATTTGCAAAATTTTGACTTTTTCAAAACTGCTAAAATATTTTTTTGGACTACGGAAACGTAATCTCCGCAAAAAATGAATCTTTTGATATAAAATTTTTTATTGTATACAGATACTTTCTTGAGTCGACACTCTACCTATATATCCCTACTCTATGATATGCATGCATTCATATTATTCAAATTGCATGTACACGATAATCCATATAATCCGACAAAGGTTATTCCACTGCTTGCATTCATTTAAGACTGAAACCGAAACAACGCGGATTAATCACACATGAATCACTGCGAATTATATCGCAATTCATTATTTTTCTTCACCGAATTTTGGTATTCTGTAGACTATTGTGAAAGATACTACTCTTTGCAATTTGAGTATAATGAAAGCAAGCCCGCCAGGCCCGTGGACCTGCCCGCCCTGCATCAAACTCTGCAACGAATGCAATCCCGGACCCCGGTCTCCGGCAATTGAATCGATTGATTGAAAATTGTGCCAATGCATTACTTCAGATCATCACAACTTGGATATTCGTAGAAAGAGAGTTGACAGTGTGGATTGGATCATTTTTCCATTTGACGAATTTACCACGGAGAAAAATTGACCCAAACATATGCACCATGCACTTGAAAGATGCCTCAATCTGACGGTCTCAACTTGAAACTTGTTCGTACTTAATAAGAGTGACTTGACCAATCACGCAAGCTAAAGGGAGATGATTATCTCCGCATCGATCTCTTTCGCTTGCTACTTTTTAATACAATGGCTGAACTAGGATTCGTTCGCTCAAGACTAACCAACCTGTGGACAGACTCTCTGTAAGTATGACTAACCCTTTCTGTAGACAGACGGAAGTAAGTCCGTCTCTGTGACTGATACTTACGACTTTTCTGAAATACGCTTTTTCTGTAGGTATTGAATTATTGTTTTGCAGCTTGCATGTTGTCAAAACCAATAATTACAATCGCAGATGTCTAAACTGAAGTCAGAAACACACTACCTGCATTATCCCCAATCAAACATTCTTACATTCATTTCTTGTAAATGACAGGTCTCACAACGAAATATTGTAATACCGCACGAAATGGATGCCACAAAGTTTTGGGAAAATCAAGACAAGGAAAGAAGTGATCACCAAGAACTTTGAAATACAAATGTATGTAGAATTAAACAAATATATGACTAACTGCATTGTAGGCCTATGCCGTGGCAATGCTAGTACCAGAATTTTGAAACATATATATAGAATGCTTCACACAATCTTCATGTTAGCACTGTATTTCTTTAGTTGGAAACGATGCAGATTTAAATTTTGTAAAGAATAGCAAAATACTAGAGCATTTATTGATATATATCAGCGAAAAGCATCAAGTAATTAATTTAAATAATCTAATAATTAAGTTTATGAATTGTGCATGTTCAGCACAATTGTTAATGTACAAATATATCAGTGAAAACATTTTTCGAAAACTAAAGATGCAGGCTACAAAGTATAGATCACCATTGTATGCATGTAGGCATACAACGTTGTGTGTATGTATGACGTTGCACTGTATACCAGTACATGTAGAGAGAAAAGTTAGGCATGCATGTAAATGCACTGGAGGCACGATTAGATCTAGCCTCGGTAACGTATCGGTTGTTGAACAAATAAAAACAAGTGCATGAAGTAATTTTGGGCAAAATTGCATTTGTCCCGAAATTAATGCCCTCCCATAAACCGGTTTGCCGCGGGCCTGCCTTGCCTCATTGTAAAACTTTCGCTTTTCATCAGTTGTATTGTTCTTACAATTCACATTTTACTTTAAATTGGAAGAGCAGTAGTATAGTATTAACACAGGAAAAAATTTGATCAGCTGCTTGATGACAAAACTGACCGTGAGACTTTCCGACAAGAAATGCTTATCAACTTGAGTGTGAACATCATTATAAGAATTCCGGCTGAGCGTGAGATAATCATGAACATTAGATTGTGAATCCTATATCATCTGGATTACATACTCGCATCCTCTCATCTATCATAATCGCGAATGTAGTAATTGTTGTCCATTCTATCTGCCTACACATTTAGTAATCATCATGATCATTACTAACAATGTAAGATGAGTTGATTTTCCTGTGGCGAGCAATAAGGAATCTAAATAATGTATCATCGATGAGATTTTTCAAATATCAGGCCGTTGGCAGCTACCTGATGGAACGAGCTTCAAAAACGTTGTCTTCAAAAAGTTTTCTATAGAATGATTAAAGGCGTCCTAATTCCGAATGTCAGGAAATTAAGGTTTTATCTTTTTGCGAGCGCTTTCGATCAGCTTTGCCGACCATTATCAAGCTCTGACCAACTGACACTGACAGACAGACCCACAGAAATTGACAACAATAAAACCTCTAGAATGGAAATTAAGTTTCATGCAATGCACAATAACGGCACATAAATCGCACGCATTTTCACTTAGATGCACTTGCCAACGTCTGTATCATTGGTTTTAGATCAGTCAATGAGTAAAAATTAAGCCTTTAATTTGGTTCTCATGCCCAACCCCCTTTCCCCCCCCCGGATGCGCGACCCTTGAGTTTCCATTTTTTCAGATAGCGAACTTCAAGTTACAGTTTTTTGGGACAGACCGTGGCATGACTGTCGTTCCAGCAAATGATTATTAATCAATAACAGTGCATGTACACTTGATATATAACAACGCATAGAACAAGGAACAATTTATGAGTTCAAAGTCACTAAATAAAGAAATGAAAGTAGAAGTTAATAAAGTAATAAAAAGAAAATAGAAAGTGAAATTGAGGGACTGCTCTACACAATCTCTCTGTAAAATTCGCCGATGTCAACTTTAGTCTTGTTGCTAGAGTTCTTTTTGAAAGTCCGCACAGTTTCTTTTGCAATTATCCTCTTCCACATGGGCTCTCGATCCACGATCCTCAACCTGACGAAGGCTATTGAGTGACCGGTTTCCGCAAAATATTTCGCCATTTCGGACCTGTCTACGTCTAATTCACGGACAGCACGCCTGTGTTACATTTCAAGTATAATTGACCGTTCACCGTGCTTAACCAATACTTATATACCACAGTTGCTGTATGCCACCAATAACTACTTCAGCTGATGAAATCTGTCTCTACTCGCAGTTAGAATGTTCTATTTACCTGTACACATGTGGTTATCGAACTCCTCCCCACGAGTCCTCCACGCTTATTTTGCTAATGTTGATAATTTGATTTGACCGTGAAAGCGGTAAATGTGAGGAGACAATATGAGGAGCAATTCTGGAAAATCATTCATTCAAGATGGAGATCTTCCTCAACCTGTTGTCACTCGCTTGGCATAAAGCCTAAAAGCGGCTTAAAGAAGTGCTGCAAAGCAAATGACTTACACAATGTCATGGCCGTGGACTTGAAGTAATGCATTTTCTTCTTAGTTCAAGATATTTTGAATCTGAATTCAAATTTTAGAAAATCAAATTACGGTGCATATTTATGTAGCAGCTCTCAGCGAAAGATTTTACTTTTTGGATAGTTATGTTCTACTGAATGAATATAACCTAGTCATTCAGAATTTGTTTCATACGTGGACATTTTAAAGTCCCAAGCAGCTGCTTCCGGCGCACCGTGATATAATATCAAACTGTGCCTGCAGGTTTGTTTCAATTCTGTGTTTCAGTCAACATGGAGAATCCAACTTCGCAGTGATAGCTCGTCACGAAAGCCATCGCTATTAGAACTGCCTTAGTCGCATGATTTGGGAAAGCATCGTAAGAGCTCCCCCAAAGCTCAGAGCGACTGGTAACCGTTGAAAGCTGTCAACTGTGGATGGCCACTCTAGACAAGATCCGCATGGGTGTTATCGTTGGTTACTGTCGCGAAGCCACTGGAATATAGTCTATAAATTCATGCAGCTATGAACCTATCATCATCTGTTTTAAATTCCAGTGACATTGGCTGAGAAATGTTGACTGTAAACCACCTCTGTGAATAGCCTAAGATTGTAGACGTGTCAATATGATGACTACCGGTACCCGTTACTCGGATCACTCACAGCGCTGAAAGCTAGGTCAACATCAATTTTGTCATTTAGTGCGTAGCTTTAAGTACTCTGCATTTTTTGGTTGTATAATTTGCACATGCTGGTTCGCAAACAAACCAATGTCAAATTTAGAGTGCATAGCTATTATAGAAAATTTTGTATCGCTAATTACTAACGAGAGCCGAACAGGAAGAAAATGTAGGATGATAGTTTTGACCACCAAATTGAGAATCCGTCTTGCAGTTGTTTCATTCAGTCATCACTAGAAGATAACTAGACGAGTACCTGCTGATGACTGACGGACTGCAGTATTATGTTTTATATCCCTTGATCGGTAGCTGAAGTAGTGATCGATGTATTGTATTTCAAATGAAGAAATGTGGGATTACATGAATATTATATTAATAGACGGATTTAGAAATTAAATATTAAAAATATTAAAGACGGATTAAGAAACTGGCGATAACAAATTCAAGTGAAGAAATAGTATTTTCCATGTGTAGTCTTAGGTATAGTGTGTATAGTTTCATTGCTTTCGGTGTAGCAGAGTGTCATTATAGTTCTATTGTTTGCCTCCTTTATCCACTTTCCACTTATCCACTATTACCATTATCCACCATGTGCAGTGTAGCCTAGCATTAGTTTACTTGTAATGGGTGTAGTAGCATCATTGTATTTTCATGTTTTACCTCCACTTTTCCAATTTCTATCCATCGGTCTCCTGTTGTTTTATAATGTCCATTTTTAATTTGCGTAACCTATGATGACCATTGTCCTATTCTATTTCCACTACCAGCATCTGTAGTCGGTACAGTATATTAGACGTCTGTTTTGAACATGTATGCGGCAGTGTTTGAATCTGTGGTAATAGTATATTAACAGTAAGAATGAGTAGTGTTACAAGTCTTGATATTTCCATTTTTACCAAATATTGGGTCAAAGCTGATCAATTTTAATTCGTTGCCACTAGAAAGCTCCATTGAGTTCTTTTAAGAACTGATTAATCCAATGGTTGCAGTTTCAATTGTACACTTGCGGATTGGAGAACGCCATCAGTCCTCATTAGGATTACTTCAATTAATAATTTGAATTAGTAAGCATCATATTCTATTATAAATGGCTGCTGAGATGATTTTCATCATCGTATGAGAAATCTTTGTGGACTTAAGATCTATTGGACATTTGGTTATCTCCATGACTTGTTCATTTTGTACATCATTTCTGTGTCTTGCTAGTTCAGTCTGCGTGATAATCGTCGCATGTAGCATGCCGGAGAGCAAGCGTTGAAAAATAATGATCATTTTCTAAAGGTGTCACAAGTCAACGAACACTGAATATAAAAATAGAGTTATTTTTAGTATGTTTATAGCAGTCTATGAAGTGAATTGCGCACTTAATCGATAGAGCAGCAACTTCAGTTATCAAGGGATTGTATAAATTATCACAAAAGTCTTTGATAAGGCAGAAGATAATGAAGATTTTGGCTAAAATCGGTGTGATAGATACAATGTAGCGACAGCAATTTATCCATTTATTTGGTTTCTGATAACTTTCGGAAAACTAGTCAGCCGTCTTGGATAAGTTCTTTTTCAATTTATTAGCTGAAGATTAAATCCTCTCATTGAACAAACATGAGAAAGAATCAAGTTTTCAGTCTTGAAGACGAAAATTACATCGCATCATGCGCGTCATGCAAGCAGGTTCACTGATTAATTGAATCTTCATGAATCTTTATAGAGAAATTGACCCAAAGATACTTGCGATGTGTATGTACTTTGTAAGTTAATTATATTGGTTTACACCGAAGTTATCTTTCTCAATCAGATTCAACTTAGTCCGAGAGAAACTGAAGTATTCTTCATAATGTCACGCAAGAGCCTCTTGCAACTTTTATTATATTCTGCAGATTATCACCCCACATTAGTAAAAGGGCAATTCTTAAGTCATAATTCCAGTCGTCTTGCAAGAAAGGAAGCGTTGAATATGGCAGAATTCCGTCTCTTCAAATGATCTATAAATGAATCCGAATTTGATGCACCCAATAATTTAATGGTAGAGCTTTCATTTAATCACTCATTATCAGAATTATCGAATAGTTAACATCGTCAGCTAAAATTCTTAACATGACAATTGTGAGAAACAATGATAAGTGTTCATATTCTAAATAGTGGAATTATAATAGATTGCAATTATGTGCTAGCATAGGAGAGAGCTAATAATTTTAAACCGCTAGTCACCTGGCTTCTTATTGATCGTAATATAGGCAACGAGATAGAATGGAGAGAGAGAGAGAGAGATTAATTAATGTTTAGATAAATATGCATTTATCATTGCCATTGACATACATGAAAATATCCTGCTTTGAGATATATTTGCCTCCTGTCCTCATTTGTTTATGACATTCCCTCTTGATCATTCAATCATGCATGCTATTGATGATTATGTTCACTAAGTAATGAAACTAAGAAATATTCATGCATTTGCTAATGTGTCATGCTCACTGTCATCTATGTAATTTGTTTGTCATCATTTCATACTCATGCCTCCATGCTTTTGTAATTAACATCATTCTAAACTGAATTTGTGATTGTACACCGGACATTTTTCAGACTCGTTCTAACGCAACATCCGTCAACGTGCTTCTTAGTCGTATAAACCTCTCCTCTGCATCAAACTTTGTTCCTGTTAGTGGTTGCCGCATTCCTTAATTCATCCACTCCATCCTTTTCGTAAATTCTCATTTCATGTTATGTTACTTTGTCATTATTTATCATCAGCATAAACTCGGTTTGTACCAAAAGTTTGGTCAATAGACTTTCTGAGTTCTGAGAAAGTTGGAGTTGGAGTCGATAACTATTTTTCGCTCTGGTCGTCGCGTATTTTGCGATGTGGATTCCTGGTGTGGACTCCTTACAGTCATTTGTGCAGCCACACGCAATGATCGAGATTCAGAATGATAAAATAGGAAAAATATCTTTTTGCTTTTTTAATTTGAACATGGTGCTTCTTGGTTCTAATGCATCTCAGCATCAGCATCAGTCTAAATGCATTGGATCTTAACAAAAGCAATATAGTCAGTTTATCAAATCTCAACAAATGTAACCACTAGAGAAACATACCATCTGACCACATCTGTTGAGAGAGTCCTACCCAACAGATTATCGCCTATAGGTGGTAGCTATCGGTCTGTTGATCTTCATTCGCATTGGAATCGGGAACTGTCTAAAATATTTTTAAACATATTTTTAAAAAATATTATATATTAATATAATATTAATAGTAAAAATATTTTTTAAAAAATTACTTTTTTCTGCAGTCATGTGAGCTGTTAGGATGCCTACACTTGACGATTCTTCATTGGTTGCGAAGCCTTTTCTGTAGTTTTATAGTCAAAAAATTGTTGTTTTATCAAACAAATTGTTCAAAAGAAACGGAGAATCCTAGATGAAAAAAAGGAATAGATTTAAATCACTGTTGCATTTACAAGGCATAAACGTGTATTCGAACTTTCTTCTTTACTTTCAGCCTCACTTTTGGTTTAAGTGCAAATATTCCTGCTGATTTGGTTCTCCAGAACGTGATGTGAATTTGCATTTGAGTAAATTTCCGCAAACTCGACAGTTGATAAATAAAACTGAATTTGACGTTCTTCATGATATTTCATTATTTGACGATAAAAGAGCTTGTCTTTATTGGAATGATGTTTCCGCTTATAATGGAGAATCAAGATCTGAAAGCGCGTGCAGAAAAATATCGTCTCTCTTGTTGATTGAATTTTGCATACTTCAAAGCGATGAGATTTTATGCAACTTTCTTTATTTCAAAAGACATTGGAAAAGAAAGATTGGAATCTTGTAAGAAGTCTCCGCTATGCCTTACTTTGACACTCTATTTGCATGCAATGGGTATTAGCCTACACACGTACCAATATGACAGCACAAGGTGATTGCGTGTAGATTGGCTTTAAAGTAACTACTGTAATGAACGATTAATTTTCATCGACGCAGAAAGTGAAGACAAGCATGATTTCTTTATTGTTAAACATGTGTTTAACAAATCCCAAAATCTTTTATTCAAGGAAGCCATCCATGATGTCAGCTTCAACAGATCGATAGAGACGCTGAATTAAGTTTCTTATCTTGCGTTTAAACATGTCGAGAGGGATCTTGATACCATTTCTTCGTAATAATTGCGAAGAAAATGCATCGAGATTCCTACCAAGGACATTGAGGCCTGGTAATAGGACTCCTGGTACATAATGAACTTTATTGATGGCCATGTGATTGATTTGCCTTCCGCTTAATCTTGTAGGAAAGGCTCGTCCAATATCGCAAGAAAAGGACGATTTGTAAAATATCCATTTGTAAATGGAATCATGTGTAGTCCACGTATCCGGGAATGTTAGATCAAGAGTTAGATCAATCTCTGTGTCCAATATTCACACGTGAACAAGCTTGCCTAAGCGAAACGTTGTGTGCAACCAATACAATTTGTATCCGAAGAAGTTATTCTCGCTCTTGATCCATTTGTAAAATTTAGAACAACGATTGATCACACAACTCCACAAGAACGATCACAATAAACTGTTTCCGGTGAAAAATAGCCAGAGAGAGCTCCAACTTTCCCGCACAAGCATGGCAAAACAGTAAGTGTTAGTGTTTTCCAGATTCTCTAACAAAAGTGAGAATTTTCTCGTGGTGGACATTGTGGAGATTCTCATATTGATTTTGCTGATCAAACAAAAGCGGCTGAAAGACTTCAGCTTATGAAGGAGTGACAATTTTTGTGCGTTATCGGCAAAAATTCGAGTTTTTGATCATTCTTGTCTTCCGTCAATATTTCACTTATTTCGTTCGATTTTGTAGTTATGAATGCGTTTTTAGGTTTTGTTGTCTCTGCAAAGTTTGAGACACCGATTGTCAGGAGATTCATTGTAGCCGTTTAAGCAGTTGATGCCCATAATTGAGCAATTCACTTGCTGCCAAACTAACGTCATTCACTCTGTATGTGTGAAGAGATATAAACCTCCGTCTGCTGCCATCACTTATCGCTCGCTTTCAATGTAAATGTAAATCAATCTTTCATTAAAGTACTTGCTTTAAAGCCAAACTGCACCCATTGACCCTGTGTTGCTGTATTGCTGCGTGTGTAATATCCATCAAGTACATGAGGATGTCATCTACTCAATCTTCACATTATTTTGTGTTTATTTGAGTAGGATTTCTACAGGATTTCTTACAGAGTTAGAAAGAGGTCGCTATGATCAATCAGTAATCCTATGGGAGGCTCAATTTAACCGACAAATTCTATTCATGCTGTGCAAAACAATAACATGAAAGCAAATTGCTTTGGTTCAATCAATTTATTGTGAAATCAAATTACTTCTGAATGAATTGCTTTTGCAGGTTAATATTCCAAGGCAACACAGGGCTTCAGTAACAAGACTCACTTGAAATACCACAATAAGTGCTTGCATGAAGCTCAAATATTTCGGAAACCGGGTTGTCATAAAATAATATGATAATGGACATCTTAGTTGCGATTAAATTGGGATAGGCAGTCAATTAATTTCAATTATTTATCATCACCATTTGAACAGGACAATTCTTGATGTTTGATTATGATATTTCAGTGTTGAACTATAGTAGATGTCTGTACAGCTTTGAAAGTCAATAGGTTAATAAATGTTCATTTCCAAAAATTTTGGAAAGCAATAAGGGAGCATTCAATCGGAAAACGTTTGAACAGACTGAAACACATTCATGACAGAAGAGTGCGTGTGGTCAACAAAAATTGAATTGAATCGAATTAACTGAAGGATGGAGAGAGAAATGAAGTTTCGATCCCTTTTTTGGGATGTTTATTAGGCATTTTCTTTAAAGATCAAACGTACACTGTATATTGCTTGCTTTCTGAAGAAACTTAGCGATGCTCAGATTAATTTATGAAATTCAGTTATGATGAAGCAATAACATAACAGTGGCCTGGCTCTATTTCTTGTCGTATTTAGCTTATACGCGGAACATTCAATCATTAAGTGATATACATGTATAGTTTATACTTTTGAATCATTAAATAGCTCACAGAGACGCTCTTCAACAACATCCAATTCATGATTATTTTGTTCTAAATTTCAGGATGATGTTCATATGATTGCAGTCGATATCAAAGTTTAAATAAGTTTTCATATCATTATCAAACCGTCACGATTCTCCTCAAACCAGAAAGACTGTCTTTCGCGATGGAAATCCATTTTCTCTGAGCTAAGTGAGTTAACCGGTTTTTACAACCTTTTAATTTGACTTTTTATCAACTGCCAACTGCTCATTCCATAATTTTGATTATGTGTAGTGAGTAACTGCTTAATTCGCCAGCACCAAGTATGTATACCTACTATGATGTTCACATGCTTGAGGCGAAGTGATAAAATACAAATTAAGATTCAACACAATTTTCATGGAATCTGAAATGCAGATGCAGATGCAATTTTTTTATCTGAAAATAAGACTGGTAGATATTCGGTACTTCTATTCTTCTCTATCCCCCCACATTTTCCAATGTTTCCAAAGTCATCGAATTTAGTTAAACTTAGTCACATTGGATTTAGAATAGACTTGATCTGTCGTTGAGTGATAGCACAACACCACTGAGAAGTCTTACTTCACCCCTGGGATGAAGGGTTGGTCCTTTGGATACTCAGTTAGAATACAAGATGCAGCTGTGTTGTGATCGTTCAAATAGCTCACTGCAGCTACAGTGAACGGCAAAGCAATTGCTATGAATTTTCTACAAATCAGAGGAGTTTACACACTCAACGCTTAGTAAGACTGCACTTACACTGTAAACCGTAGACCGACAATTATCCTACAAAATTACTGACAAAATCAACCGACGATTGTCACCTCCAATATCCTGCGATATCCGACGAATTTTGTAGGTTCTCCAACGATGTCGAAACAGATGGTTTGTATGAAATTAACTAAACAAAAACTGTTGAATATTGATTGATTTTTTCGATTAGTGATTGCTTAACTTTTGGGCAATCTGTATTACTGTGTGGCAAAACGATGATTTATTTTGACATAATTTAATTAATTACCTACATTTTTGATAAAATGTAAGCTATCATTCATTGCTATTCATTTTGTCGCTTTTTGTCAGATACTGTAAGTGTTCAGTGTCAATCATCCTACAAGAACTAACAATGATGACAAAATAGATTTTGCAGGATAAATGTCTGTCAATTGTCAGTCAACGGTTTACAGTGTAGGAGCAAGAGAAGATTTATAACGATGCAACACTCGCGGGTGTCAGCAGCAAGTATGTGGCGGGGGAGGGGAAGAATAGAAGCACCAGCTATTCAAATTGATCTAAATCTGATAATAAATTGGGACATGTATATTAACTCACCCCGATCGAATCAGTTAAGATGCACATGTGAAAATGTACATGTAATTCGATAACATGATCTGACAGGCATCGTTGTGTATTGCAGCTTACTTTATAAGAAGCGATTGTACATTGGATTATCCTACGGATGAACTGAAACACTCTAGATTGACATTATTTGCTTATGATCCTGTACTGATGTTTCCTTCGAGAGTTGTATGTAAATGATGTATGACAATAAAGTAACATCAGACTTAAGTTGTAATTGCAATCAATTGCATTTTCTGAAGTGTAATTTGTTATTGCAGTTAATAGCACTTTAGGCAATGTGGGAACTTTAGGCATGTAATTGAAATGTATTTGCAATTATTTGACATCAAGCTGAACAATTTCTCGGAAATTTAATTCAATTATTTTATCTTCTGTCGCAGTGTGATGAATGTTTCATGTGGTTTTATCATTATGAAAGGTCATAGAGGACAAATGGAAAAAAGCCTTTAATAACTTGCTATGATAAAATTGCAAGATTTTATAGCTGTTTCGTATGAATAATGAGAAGTAATTCTTGCTAGCCTTTTCGATTTAAGAATAATGTGTCCCAAAAAATGATTGAAATTGCGGAATAGTGCCAGAATTAATTAAAATAAAACGAAGTAAACCAGAGAGTAGACGAATTTATCAGAAGATGGCAGATGACGCCTCGAGATCGGCGAAAGTGGTCCATTGTTCGGAAGGAGACCGTATTCCAAACTGGAAGAAAAGTGAGACAGTAGGTAAACCAGATCTGACTCATGTAGAAATTCAAAATTAGTTCTAATGTAGTTGAAAAAATATCTAATTTCTGGAACCAATTATAATGCTAAGTCCTAATTACAATTATACATGTATTTCATAAAGCGAAAACCAAGTTTCTTTGGATACTAAAATAATTTAGGCCTACATGTAATTTGGAAGACACAACATTTCAGCTAGCAGGCTCGATCGAGTATTCATGTGCGGAGAATCACAAATAGGAACTGAAGCAACAAATGATTTTAGTTCGGAATATTTACAATGATAACAAATAACGTCCAGGCAAAATTGTCTAAAATATCTACTATCAAAATTGAAACAAAATTTGAGCAACAGAGAACATAGAATTTGCCAACTGAAGTCAGATTGCGACAGCACCAATACATCCGCTCGTTAAATTGGAAAGTGTTTCTTTGGAGATGTATGTCCCTAATTCAGCGTTATTCATCTTCTGTAATTATTAATGCCTTTATGTAAAACCTCCCAACGAATATTATGAGTGGGCTTCACGCCGTTATCCTACTCTTCAAAGGGAGTTCGTACTGCGGAGAAGGATTTTTTATAGAGATGCCCCAACACTGCGTGTCCCAATAGAGCGTCCGTTTCTCCAAAATGTAAATTTTGCCGATTACGTCGCAGTAAATTTTGTAGACCACTCTTATCGCTTGGATTTGCTGATAATTATGCAGATGTTGCAAGAAACTCGTGCGAGAATTTAGGAAGAAAACTTCAGTAGCTCTGACTATGTTTTCTGCTTGTCCAAAAGGGAAGCTTCGTATCCTGTAATGCCAATGATATAGCACAATGAAATCTGCTGACATAATACCATAGCGATCGAACATCCAGCAGCCAATACACGCCAATAAATGTTTGCGCAATTTTGGTGACAGTTAATAGCGGAGGTGATTTTGCACATCGAAGTATACCTACATGCGGTTTCAGGCTCTCCTCAGAAGTTTCAGAACTTTTCTATGCCTGCTAACTTATTACTTAATATTCGGAAAGATATGCTTAATCAACAAATCAATAAAACATGTGCAGTGAGATGTGTGTGAATCATTTGAATCTGAAGAAATTATAGCGATTGGAACATCTTACAGAAATTCACAGCAATCCGCAAATGAAATGATAAAAGAATGTATTTTGCTACTTCTATAAATATCTTCTGCCCAATAGCAACCGCTTCTGGGCAGTAGTAATATATAATTATATATATATATATATATAATATATAATTCTATAAATATCTTCTGCCCACTTAGTAAGTTCCTACACGTGCCACCGTTTTAACATTAAGCAATTAAATTCCGTGATACGGCGTCATTAGGTTACAGAGAAGTCAACTGTGTTCAATATAGTTCATTCGGGATCAGTTTGATCCAATGGTCAATGATTTCTTCTGCAGTGAGAATTATAGTCAACGCTCTCTGTCTTTTCAATAGGTAGCCGTCCATCAACTTATATCCACTTATATCCTTCAAGACAATTCTTACCATATTAAACTTGTTTCATTAATGCTGTGTTTCTAAGTGCCGGATCTCATAAAACAGTTTCTACTAATGGCTAAGATCAATTCTGTATTCATCTTATATAAATCTTATCGACAATCTCAATTATTTCTAGCAGACGATGCGACGACACAACTTCACAAGATCGACTTCCGTCTTCTCGAGTTAGAACAAAGAATTTTTGTGTCAATAACTTCCATTCATATGACTCTCTGGGACAGCGTCGTATCGTGCAAAGCCGTAAAAACATCGTCTGCAAAAGTGACTCGCTTTCAAGTTGCCGCCAATGTGATAATTTTCCGAGATATCTCACGCCAGAGTTGAAAAAAGGTGTCTGCACAAAAAATTGTAACTCGAAAACTATCACAGAACTGTCTCTTATTTTAGTAATAAAGGATGAATTACATATGGAAGGAGAGAAAGAATTACGATAAAGGAGAAGAAAAAAGTATGTGTAAGGGAAAGATAAAAAAATTCTACCTCTCTCTGCTCCTGATTATTCCCATGAGGTGGACAGACCAAATGCTTACTTGCAAGAAGCTTCTGTCTAGAAATTCCTCCTGACAGCGTATAGTAGGATAGTGAAAAGAAAGAAAGCATCATGTATTTGAAAACGCAAAGATGACATCTTCAAATGACTTTGTTCTTTTCGCTTCCAAGAGAACACCGAAGTAGGAAATCCCATGAGTAGTTTGATGTTCCAATATAAGATTTTCTGAAATCAATCTTTTATTTAACCGCTGATCTCCGAAATTTTTGAAGTAGATGGTTGATCTGTATACCTCTTGTTTCTTGCATTTGAGCATGAATGTAGGAGGGGACAGAAAATTGTCATCCTAGATTTCCACCGAGAGAAGTATTTATCACTCTTATTTTATACTCTATGACATTAAAAAAGATCCACTTGATATAGAAAATCTCAATGGAAGTGGACGACTTTTATTTCATACTGCACTGACCAGGATGTCTATGCATCAAATTTGTCATGCTAATATAAAGCAGCTGTCCATTGTCGATATCTTTGGCATAGTTGATGCATTTCAAATTCGACCTTTTATCACTATCAAGCAATTCTTTCTGACTAAATTTTGAGGCAAAAATGTCGCAATCAGAGTTTGTAAAAGGAATGGCTGTTGTAATGCTACGATGTGGAAAGAGTTGTAGGTTTGTTGGACGGAAGTTGGATGTGTCACACTCCACTGTGAACAGGTGGTGGAGTCGATGGAACAATGATGGAAATGTTAAAAGAAGGAAAGGATCAGGGAGACCGAGATTGACAAACAATGCTACCGATAGGAAGTTGGTTATCTCAGCAAAGCGCAATCGCTTTAAGAGTGTTCCTCGACTGGCCATCAGCTGGAAAGCTGCAGTAGGAATTGCATTCAGTATACGAACAGCATATCGCCGTCTAGCAGAAGCGGGCCTGAGGTCATACCGACCCGCTGTACGAATTCCTCTAAGTAAATAATGCGAGAATTTCACACAATGACATTGTTTCACTGCCAATTTTTTTCTCCGCAGGTCTCGAACACAAGCGAAAGCGTGTGGAATGGTGTGAGCAGCATCTGTCGTGGAGCACAGAGGAATGGCGTCAAGGGATGTGGACGGATGAATCCCGTTTCACTTTGGATTTTCACGATGGTCGCATTAGAGTGCATCGAATGGTTGGTGAGAGGTATTCACCCTGCTGCATATCTGAGCATGACCGCTATGGTGGTGGTAGCGTGATGATCTGGGCCGGTATCTGGTACGGAGGTCGAACTGTCGCAGTCATTGTGAATGGGAACTTGAACGGAGAGCGATATTTATCGAATATCATATCTCCAATCGTCATCCCAACGGTAAATGAACTCAACCTCATATTCCAGGATGACAACGCTCGACCACACAGAGCTCATTGTGTAACAACAGCGATAGTGAGATCTGGAATTCGCATCTTCCATTGGCCTTCACGCTCCCACGACCTGTCTCCGATCGAATATGCTTGGGATGTACTTGGTCGGAAAGTGAGAGATGCATATGATCATCCGCCATCAACACTGACAGCTCTTTCAGAGAGACTCATCGATCAATGGTCATTGCTGGATCAGGAACGGCTTGATCATCTTTGCGATTCGATGCCGATGAGACTTCAAAGCTGCATTTCAGTGCGGGGAGGACATACTCGGTACTAATATCTCCCATTTATTCAAATATAATGTTTTATATAAAATGCTATCTTATAATTCATGAGTGTGAGTGGAATAAAGTTCATATATTTGAGTGGAGCATCTTTTATGTCAGGCAAACCATCTGCCAAATAACGATAAAATACATAAGAATAATGTAAGAATAAGAATAATCAGAGGTGGGCGCGATTCGGGAAAATGAAGTTCCGAATAGCGATTATCCGATTAGCCAGATCGGAGTTCCGAATCCGATTATCCGATTCAAATTTTGAAAATGAAGTTCCGATTCGCGATTATCCGAATTCGATTATGAGATTAAATGGATTTCAATTCATATCTTTGCACTCCTAATGGAAATTTATGCCATCAATACACAACCTTGAACTAGAGATGACATAAAAATATTGCAAAAAATTATCAAATGTTGCATTTGCCTAGAGGACAAAATTTCCTGTCTAATTGCCTTACATGCTAGCTAACATTCAGTGTACATGTACGCTGCCACAATTAGACAAATACAAAGCACCCAAATTCTATTGAATATCTCCAGGTTTACAGTAACAATTTCATGTGCATGCATGCACCCAATACATGAACCGAGTGATTCTTAGTCCTTCTCCAAATCCAAAACGACACAAGACTCATCAAAGGCCACATCTCTTAACAAATGGAGGTTGCCCTTCATAAACACTAAGGCCTCAAAGTTTGCGGCAGTGAGAGCCGCCCTTTTTGGCCTCAAAATATCCGAGCCAAAGCTGAAAATGCGCTCAATAGAGGCTGAGCTCGGAAGGGATGTGTTATATTTTAAAAATAGTCTCTTCCAAGAGTCCCGAAACTTATGTGGGAAGTGGTCTCCCGAAAGTTGTGGATTCCCTCTCACAACCTTCTTCGACCAACAGTCAAACTCCTTGGCCATCACCACTTCTTCACTTTCTGCTTCCCCCTCATTTTCAGCCGATAGCAGATAGTCAGTGCTGGTGGGTACTGATTCAAGATCCTCTTGTAGATCAGAGGACACGTGACTCCCATCTGCAGGTTGAGTGTAGGCTGCTAGCTCCTGGATGAGGGTCTCTCTGACACTGCTCCACAATGCTTCTCCGTTGTCTTCGCTTGATTGCCTCTGACATATGGCTTTGACTGTCACGATCTTGTGATGAGGATGCATTGCCGTAGCTTTTACAGATAGACGAAGCCTAGCCGATATCAGCCTACAATGGATGCACCAATGCCGACATGTCTGTGGGCCTACGTGACTTATTGAGCTGTCTCTAATAAAGTTGCTATTTACAAAAGATGCAAGATATTTATGGCCTATTCGAATGTAGATACAAAGCGCATGCGAGCATACTGCTTGTCTAAATAGTACAACCAACAATGTGACGCTTGAGGCAGAGAGGGAATTGTCCTAATTATTGGCAACCCTTGCTAATAACTTATGCTTTAATAGAAGAAAAGAGCAGTCCAAGAAAACTTTAATTGCTATCAAAAAACAACTAATTGTTGCTTCAAAAACAAAACCCACTATTTCTGAAAGTCTCACAAAGGAGTTGATAAAGCAATAGGCAGGTAGCAATAGGCACTAGCCTTCATGTATTATATACTTAGGTTAATTGTGTAAAATTATCCTATAAGTCATTTCTTTTCAGAGAAACAAAGCTTTGCATCTCAAAATAATTTTTAGACAATCCCACTCCTGCATGCCAGAATGGAATTGCTATAGAAAATTGAATTATTATGATTGCTACTTGAGTGGCCCCTGAATCATGGTGTCATCGTAATCTGTGATGCATGATCGAGTTTACGCATATATGTACCCTCATTCAATTCAGTCAGACACATGAGACAGTATAACTCTCTCACTGAAAAAATGATATGCTCTTAATTAACTCGCAAATCAACTGTGGACATTTTCTAAATTTTAGCTCTGTTCACTGGAAAATGTTGCGGGTTGCGTGATTGGGCTGGATGTACCTATGCAAAATTTGTTGTGGCAACACCTCTGCTCATCAGCATGCCAGTGAGTTGCTACTGGCGTGAAACCTGGTCAACAGTTGGATTGATTCCGGGCCGACCCCTTGCAGGCTGCCGGACAAAACTGGTCCGAAAGTCTCGGCCATTTTCCCATATCTCTGACATTCACGAGTGCCTCGATGACCAAATTATAGGCTCAACTGTACGACAGCACCGGCAGTTTTGGGCACATAGTTTGATTATCATCGGCTTATAGTTGTGGCAGGAGCAACTCATA
The DNA here is from genome assembly GCA_907163375.1 of Prostheceraeus crozeri. NCBI lineage: Eukaryota > Metazoa > Platyhelminthes > Polycladida > Euryleptidae > Prostheceraeus > Prostheceraeus crozeri. Next base: position 580,352 of record CAJQUW010003251.1, read on the forward strand.
GGTGTCAAAGTAAACAACATTGAATGCCGTTGCCACAAGATGCACATATTTGGCGGTTATGCGGCAGACGATTTACAAATCATCAATCAGAAATATGCCTATCGGTATGTTGAAATCACTCAAGACGTTTTGCATTTATTGCCATAACAGGTTGGTGGATGATGTCTTTTGATGAAAATCTTCGGACGGATTGCATGCTCAAGGAAACGACTAAATTTTCATGAGGAAAAGCGCAGAACATGCAGTAGGGCCTACTTGCAAGAAAAAAGATAATTGCATCTATTAGACAAGTTTACCAATTGAATTGAAAGAAGTATATGTTGAATAAATTACTATGTGTCAGTCAATCGTTTGGATTTCGAGCTATATTGACATCAATTTAAAGTAGAGCTTACCTTTAAATTTGACGAAGTTCCTTGCTGAACTTTTAGCACAGTCGAACATTTCGTGCAACAGGCGCAGTCCTCGCTGACTTTGAAAAAAAGTTCAATCGATATCGGATTACTCAAAAATCTTGTTTTTGTATCCACCTGGTCCTCACTATCATTTGTGGATGTCGTTGAAATTGGTGCTTCTTGTTCTGAGGTCTGGCCTGCACACATGCGCTTCGTGCTCGTAAAATATTTCTTCATTTTCTTTCGTGTCTTTTTTGTGGCCGACCGCCTCCAGCACAAAAATGAAATGAAATGATCTTCCTTGATCAATGACCTGTATTTCTACAACGCATTCACAAAGTAGGACTGTCAGGCGCCTGGAGTCTGGCTGAGCGCAGCGAAGTTTGGGTAACTGGTGAAAACAATCCTATTGTTTTGATGGCTACACTATGCAGACATACGCGTCTTCAAGGCGCCATTCGGTCGGTCGGTGGGTGAGAGCAAAGACGAGAGCGGGAGAGGAATGGACAATCCTTGCCATAGTTGAGGACGGCTTCAGCAGCATACCGCTCCCCAAGTGTTGCAAGAGGAACAAAAGTAACTTCATAGATATCTCTACCTGGCGTCTGCGCTCGAGGTTGAAAGAGACAATTCATTTACAGCACGATTCCAACCAGCTGAATCGCGAATCGCTTTAAAATAAAATCAGTCCGATTCGATTATCCGAACCGATTTTTCGACAAACTTCCGATTCGATTATCCGATTCGAAAATGAAGTTCCGAATGTTCGGATAATCGGAATTTTTAGTCCGATTATCCGATTGCCCACCTCTGAGAATAATACATATTTTCTTCTCAAATAAGAATCTGAATTTGCAATGCGATGAACAAAGACATCAAGATAATAAAGGTGTAAGTAATAAATAAATACCTGGCGTAATGCAGATTGTAATTTTCGACATTGTAATACACAGTAGACAGCACAGAAAAGCAGTTACGACGTATTTTTGTAAGTGAAAAAGGTACACGCAGACGCCGTCCGTTTTTGTAGTCAGGAACGACATGAAAAAGTGAGTGCAGTGGATCTTGGGCTCTCTTCAACAAATCTAGATATGCTTTACGACGTGTGCAAGGATGTACCCAAAGACCAGGCATATTTTCATGATTTTGGACATATTATTTTCTTTGTTCTTTTTTGAATCCTGTTCACCGGATTTGCTCATGGTTTAATGCCCGTACGCACTGACACTGATTCTTAAGATATGAATTTACCCAAAGGATACATCCTGAATGAGAAAAGTGGTGAATAGGTTTTCGAATGAGACATTCATGATTTATTGAGTCAAATGCCTTGCTCAAATCATAGCTCAACACAACGCAACCCGAATACTCTTCTTCATCAAGAGTTCTTGTAATAAAGTCGTGGAGACAAATAAGAGCGATGCAGCAGTCATAGTAAGATTTGTAAACAAACCGAAAATTCGGTATCGTTGATGATGTAAAGGCTTTTAACACATGTCTCTCCAAAATTTTGCTTCGCACACTTAGATTTGAAATTGATTGCAAATCGTCTATGGATGATTTTTTTTCTTGGGTATGGGTGTTAAAATACAGGTCTTCAAAAGATCACGCACTTCACGTTCGATGATGGAAGAGTTGATAAGGTGGCATAAGGGTTCGCATACAAAAGGCACGGCGATCTTATATAACCTGTTTGGAATATGGTCTGAACCCGTTGCTTTATACACTTTCAGTTTTCAAGTGCTTTGAAAACATCCTCCACATCAGATAATGGACACCAATCATCATCCTCTGGCAGTTGGCATTTTGCTTTACATGAAATACCGATGCAAATTTCTCATTTATCGCATTCTCAGCATCTTCTGGATTATGAAGACTGTTTAGCATTGATTTGAGTGTTGTTGCCTTTACGACGACCCGTATAGCCTGACACAAAGGACCACATGCTTATGGAAGAACGAATGGACTTCTGATACCATCGCATCTTGCAACTGACAATTCCGTCTTTGTATTTCTTACTTAAAACAGTATATTTTGCAAAACTTGCTTCCTGAATGCATTCCATCGCTGGTTGATTAAGGGCCGTATTCATAGTCACTGCTATATCTTAGCTACAGCTAAGCTGTAGCTAACTAAACAATATTGGTATTCATAGTTCACAGCTATCTTTTAGAGCTTAGATGCCGTCTTTCAGGTTCCATTATAATAGTTAGATAGCTTTTTAGATGTCTAAACTCTATATTAATGACTTGGTTTGGTCATGAATTGCATTTCTACAGTTATGGCTTACTTCATTGCCAGAAACAACCGACGGAAGAGATATCACTGCGTTGAAAATCCTTTTGAGAATTTCTGCGACACGGAACTTGTTGAGCGCTACCGCTTTGACAGTGCTGGACTTGCATATCTTTCCGAAATAGTAGAGCAACACTTGCCAAATATCAACAGCAACCGTGGTCGTCCAATCTCACCTTCTGTTCAGCTGGCTACTGCCTTGAGATACTACGCGACAGGCTCCTTTCAAATTGTATGTGGTGACCTCGTAAACATCTCGCAACCTAGCGCCAGTAGATGCATTACACAAATTACAGACTGTCTATTAACTGAAATGAACAATTTTATCAAATTTCCGAATGGTGAAGAATTGAATAGACAGAAATCTCTATTCTACGACTTGCATGGAATACCTTCTGTGATCGGTTGCATCGACTGCACACATATACGCATCAAAGCACCAAGTTCTCCGGACTCATACGCCTACATAAATAGAAAAAACTATTATTCGGTGAATTGCCAAGCAGTGTGCGATGCTGAAAGACGCTTTACAAATTTTTATGCCGCTTGGCCAGGAAGTTGTCATGATTCATTTATTTTTCGCCAAAGCCAATTGTACAACACATTGCAACAGGGACCACATCTTGGTTATCTGCTGGGAGACGCCGGCTATCCTGGTAGTGCTTTTATGCTAGTTCCGTATGCAGTGCCAAATGGACAAGGTCAAGCGCGATACAATTTTGCTCATAGTGGCACTCGGATGCGCATTGAGCAATCTTTTGGCATTTTGAAGCGACGATTTGGATTACTGCACAAGGAGCTACAAGTAACTCCCGAAAAGGCTTGCAGGCTCGCCACGGCATGTGTGATTTTACATAACATTGCTATCACTCGCAATATGCCTTTGCCAGAGATGGGTAGAATGGAAAATGTTCATGAAGGAACACATGTCCAAGACAACCAAGCTGAAGATGAACAAGTAAATGAAGGTGGACGGATTATTCGTGACAATATAGCAGCTTCGTTTTTGCAATGAAATTTTGATAAATTTTGTGATAAAAATTAACTGTGATGATGTCCGGAAAGAAAACAACGATTGATTACAGTAACAGTTTTATCTTATTTATCAAATACCACTCGTATAAGAGAGCATGAAGAAAATGACTATACTGTTTTTTTATGTACTAAATATTATTTTCATATCCGAAGTTCTGTGAGAGCTGTTCTCTCCACATGGTGTAACAGTCATGCTGTACCTGAAGCACATCATAGTGCTTCTTCAGCACAGTAGCCTGCATCTTGCGTATCTCAGTATCGGTAGGCACGCTTCCTTTCGTTCGAGGGAACCCTGTGTCCCCTGCTTCCCGTGTCCACACCTGAGGACCGTCTGGTCGTACCTGAACTGGCTCCAACTCGTGCATTGTAACGTTCTCCACCGTAGACTGGGAGCTGCTACTCGCATGACTCCTCTCTTCCTCTCTGTCAGGCGTCTCAATAGCAGAGTGAGTGTGGGCTTCAGTTTTACCAAAATCAAACTGTCTACGATCAATGGCAGGTGCTCCGCTCTCAAGGCCACCTGTGATGCCATGAAAAGAGGCACTGCCATCATACACAGTAGCCACTGCAGTCATGTAGGTCGGAAGTGCAGAGATAGGAGAGCCACCGCCTGTTCCTTGGGCATGTCTTCTCTGTTGTGCCAGCTTCTCTTTTGTCATCTGCTTGCAGTTGCTCCACTTCTTTGAGGCTTGCTCCCACGTTCTCCCGTGTCCGAAGCGGCTGTTCAAAACCGACGTAATTTTCTGCCAGCACTCTTTTCGCATTTCCGTACTAGACTTGTCACCAGGCATCGGTTCAAAAATGCGTTTATACTTGGCGTACTCTTCTACCAGAACAGCAATTTCATCATCGTGAAAAGGTGCTTTCCGCTTGCGCTCTTCAGATCGGGACATTGTCAAACGTCAGACGGCCGAGTACAATGCAGCCAGTCTCCCTCACAGCTGTGTTCACACAATGCGTGCATGCGAGAAATCAAGGTTTGAAGCTGATTGGTTCTTCGATGCTTAGCGGCAGCTTAGTCACGGCTATTCTAAGAAATCTTAATGAATCCCAGTTAGATAGCAATGAAATTCGGGTCTTAGCGAAGTCGTAGCTTAGCTGCGTCTAAGACATATCTGAAGCTGCCACTATGAATACGGGCCTAAGTCTTTAACGAATGGCGATGACCACGGCTTGTCAGTGTCACACATTGCAACTGTTCGCGTCGGGATTAGTTCATTCATTTAGTGCTTCGTAGAATCATTTGAATTTCATTTCAAAGTCTTCCAAACAATAAATAAAATGAAATGGGAGTTTTTGAAATTCAGTTATAAAGTATAGTATGCTAAGGTCTCAAATCATGAATGATGGCATTTCTATGACATGGTGTTTGTCAATATGATAGAGGACTCAGGAACACTTGATGGTGAGAACCACGACGATTCATATTGAATGTTGGTCAGCATTCAATATCAGCAACATCAGCATCAGGATAAAATTCATTAATAAAACAGATCAAACAGCGCACCGATGCTTACGATATTTGAGCTTCAAACATATACATTCAAAAACATGTTCAGTGTTGGATAAAAATAAAATTTCAGTGTAGATAATGTCCGTAACCCATACGACAACACTACCGCCGATAGTAGGTACTCTGTCTCGCCTATAGAAATTGTAATTATCCACATGGAAAAGGTCAGGATTAGCATTATTACAGATAGATAGCAATTCGTCAATTTTACCAGGACTAACGATTGACAAACATTCAGCATCAAAAGCTTTCGGCAATCATGTGAAGGGAAAGGCCTACGGTCACCCAGAAGCTAAGGCACGAAAAGGCTGCTGCAAAGATGAAACATTAGGTTCAAAATAATTTTGGCCATTACACACAGACCTGAGTACAATTCTACCGTGCTTTATGACGATGTTTTCACCTTCTTTATCATCCTAGTCTGTTAAGCAAAGAACTCTTGCTTAATCTCAGATCTCAGATTTTGACCGAATCCCGTTATTTTGCAAATTACAAATTCACTACTTGCGCTCGACCCTTCAACTGATTGTCTTAGCGCTGAGCGGCAAAACTGGAATAAAACATCGCTCTGAGAATAATTATTGAGAAAATCCATGTTTTCTACTTAATCATCATCACATTCAGACACTTTCTATATTAGCGAACTTTATCTCCAATGTGACTTTAGAATGGATAGCCTGTTGGCACCAACCCTCATAAGCCTCTGTATGGGCGACCTCTAAGCTAGGCTTCTAACCAAAATCGTGAGAACTTAAAGCTCAATGTCCATTCGGCGATATTTTTGCAACTCATTAGCGACCGACTAGATTATCTAAGCTCATGGCACGAAGATATTTGCAATAAATGAAGTACGCTTTAGATCAAACTGCCATGCCAAAAAGTGTGAGGTTGGTGAGACTCGAACCAACGATCCATATTATATGAACTGGTTTCTCTGACCAACTGATGTCACAATTGTCAGATCATCGACGAACATCAGATTTCATCTGCTGAGAGCGTTGAATGCATGCACCCCTTGTGCACGAGGAAGGTTTAAATCCGTGAATAAGATTTATGATTGCTAACATAGGAAATAGAAAATGGAATGATGCAATTAAACATTGAAAATGTAAGGAATTAATACTATATTTACTGTATTACTATACTATATTCCGCGAGTCTTCGGAACTTTTGCCTGTTCTCAAGTATGTAAAAGCAGAGAGTTCCTTCTGTTGCGTGTGTGCGAAAACGGCGCAATACAATACGCATATATGCGAAACAATACGCAGCAGCGCCAACGTTGATTACAGTCGGGGATTAAGAATGCAAAGTGAATCCTCTAAATCCTCTAATGTCGGAGTGCTTGAAAGATGAATTCTTGATGTCCATGAAACTGATCGTTACTATCGTCGAGGGATTCATGATATTTGACAGTGATCCAATCGAATGCTCGAGATTTCTGTGTCTGAAACTGCCGTCGAAAGAGTGAGTGAGCTACAATGAAGGTAGGCCAATATTTTTTCCTCTCACATTCTGAGAGTGATGCACAAATGGCTATTGATTGTGCTAGCTTTTCTTTTTATTGATAAAGTATCAGAATGATCTCATAGGGCCGGCTTGGTAAGTGCTCTGTTATTCAAAGACACGGTTCTAATTTGAAGTTGCACTATAGAGATTGTGGCGTGCGATTTCATATTAAGGTGCAAAATAGTGATGCTAGAACCGCAATTTCAAAATAATATATATAGTAATAATTATCCAAGCCATATGAATGCTACCAGAAAAGCCAAATCAAAGTGCGACATGTTCATCCCTCGATAAAATCATCCCTCTGAGACTTGAGCGAAAAATCTTTGCTGTTAGTTGATAGTCTTTATGCATCCTTGCGAAAAACATTACTACTTTCTTTTTTCGACTGTGGTGTGGTGATATCACTTTCGTTCTGCACCATTCTTTGATTCAAGAAAACTGGGTTTTTGTATTGCTAAATAGCTCGTATAATGGCATGTTTTGTTGCGGCTTACGCAATCACGAAAAGGGGTACGCTGCTGAAGGGATGTTTAAAAAGAAAGTGAAATTAACATTCTTCAAGTTTTCATCGTCAGCTTGGTGCATGCGCTTAATCTAACCTTGCAATGACTTTATTATACATGCATACTTCGATTTATCTTATATTTATTGATGAGTTTACTGACTAACTTACATTGCACACGCTAGTTTCTTTGTATATTATGATTACCATTCAAATAAAGAAATACACAAATGAAACATTGACGGTATTGTTTATCTCAGGGGACTCCGGAATCATTTGAAGTTCCTAGGTATCTGTAAGTCGTCATTCTTCGGTGAAATGGCACATGGACTGAACGGCTCACAGCAACATTGGAGGGTTAAATGCAAACAACATACACAAAACAACTTGGACAGACTGACATACAGCATTTGCTGCATAATAGCTTTTCACAGCATTGACATTTCATAGGAGATCAGCATGTTCGTCGGCTCTTTTTGAAATTCTGCAATTTATATGTTCATCAACATCTGCATTGTGTTTTTTGCCTACAGAATCAGATGAAACCAGCTCATCAACAAGTTGGAATAAACTTTTCCCCGTGTGTAAACTGCGACAATTGTCGATCATCGAAAACTGACTTCGTTGCGTCAGGGGTGAAAGACTCAGGTTCTGTGTACCATGTGTATGTCGCTTTTGCGTTATGTATCAGTGAATTGTGTTCCTCTTTATCCAATGTTTGGCAAGAAATTTTAAAGCGAATTGGGAAATGAATGCAGCAGAAAAACAGGATTTATAGACAATCCAAGCATTGATCAATGACATATCTGTGATTTTATCAAATGCATGCATAAGTCAGCTGAATACAGTTATGACATTTGATCAGATATGTCGATTCCTACCTTCATTGTAGGAAAGTTTTGCGTCTTATTTCTATTTTGGATTTTGTGTTTCTGTAATGCTTGCGTCACATTAAGCAATGTTTTCAAAGGCTTTAGATTGGAGAAACAATAGTGCGCCAGAATCGTCATTTTTGTGCACTTTTGTAGCATACAGGCCTAAAGACTCGTTTGATTTGTCAAGTGAATGCTCGTGCGCGTTCCTACGCATCGTTTCCAAGAGGGAAGTTTGCTTGTCTTTGAGCTCATATGCCAAATCAAGGTTGGTGAAATAACTATCAATATCAATAGCAGATAATTGGTACACTGCATGTGTCTTCATCAAATTACGTCAATTGACGCGTCTTGAATTTGATTGATCTATGTAGATTGAAAATGAATCTAGACGGTGCTTCAATTGTCGCTCATGCTTCATGACATGAAAAAGTTTGAAAAGTTGAAAAAGTTAATTGCAAACACATTTGTATGAATGCATTAAGATGCATTAGATTAGCTCTGAATACAGGCTTTTCATCACTGGATTGAAAAGCTGCACTCTGTAATAGCGTAACTTTTAAAGAAACGCGTTTAATCTCGAGAGCACTTTAGGCTAACACATTTCTTTCCTGTGACCGAGATTCATTTTCCCACTCTGATTCTTCGTGTGCTGAACGTTAAGAAAGAATGCAGAGTCCACCTATTTTAAATTCTTAGGTTTTACCAACCACGGTTTGAATCCTAGTCTCCCGCACGTAGAGCGAAAACCAACCACAAGTCCACTGTGTTGGTTATCATTTGAAATCTTAAAAGTATGCTCTCTTGACATTCTTCATACCCATGAATATGCATAGAATTAAAATAGAAGACAAAGAAGAGAGTTTGCTCGACTAGCCATTGAAAAAATTGCAACCGAAACAGCAAAATATTTTTTTAAATGCATAAAAGCGTCAATGAAATTTCCAACGCTTCTCTTGGTTGGTCAAGTCATTTCTATGTCTCTTGATGATGTTCAATAGAATATGAGAAAAACGTCGAAAAATATATTCATTGTTGCTTTTATTTAATTCAAAATTAGCATCCAAAAAGTTACTTGGCAAGTAGTTACTGAAAATCAGTTAACTTTTTGATTATTTCCATGTGTAAGTTGGTCAAAGAAACTCATATCTACTTTTCTCTTCCATGAATCATACAATTCCCATGGCTTTAGGGTACAATTGATCGCTTAAAATTCAATGAAAACATTAAATACACAGACTACTCTGAGATTTTCGACACAGCGTCAATAATCCTGAGAAAATTAGGAAATTATAATTCTTAAAGGGGTAGTTCGGTCAATTTCAGAAACGAATTTTATTCCTGAATATTGAAGTAGGTTATTCAATCACTAGGACGATTTCCTATCACTGTCAAACTCATCTGCTCGTTAGTTTGCTTGCAAATTCATGTCAAAGATTCATGATGACGTCACAGCTGCTGATATCTGCTTATTGAGAAGCAGAGCGCCATGCACTAGACAGGAGATTCGCTGTGGTTGGCTGGCAGAGGAACCCTGTATAGTGTGCAAGCATTCAAATCTCTGAATGGACCTAAGGGTAAGTAGATTATTCTTGAATGAGATGGGATGTATCCGATAATAACAAAATGAAACACATCTGACTGATCACGATTGAGCACATTCACACCTACGAGAGGCAAAATACGGCAAATAATTGTTTGCTGTATATTTGCTGTCAGATTCTAAAATGCACATTTGCTGTATCAGAAATATAGGATGACTACAAGAAATATGCCGGCACTGCAAATCAACACAAAAAGTAATTATCTGGAACATCAACCGTTCGACGAACTGGAGCAGCTTGACTCTCCTCACTTTCTGAAGAGTCATGCATCACATGGTATCTATGGAAATCCATATCCATTTCTACTGAAGAAATCTGAAGTTTGTCTCGAGAATTAGTCAAATTTGGACGACTTTCATTCAGTTTTTGTAGAACATGAACATCTTTTAGCGAGAGAAAATTTTAACTAATTGCGTCCCATTTTCAAGCATGGTACAGTCTCCTTACTCAAGTGGAGTAAAGGCTGTCTGATTTTGCAATATTCCTTCAACATCACACTTTGTATATCTTATCTTTTATTTCATCATTTTATTTGAAGCGTTCAGAATATGCAACACGGTGCCTCGTCGGTTTAATATGAGCTCGTGCAATGCTACTACACATCCATTTTTCTCTCTTTCGGAATGTTATAGAAGGTAAGTTTCTTAGGATCGTCCATTTTGTTTGTGGACATGCATGCGCAGCATTGTGCCATTTTAGACATTTCGTATGTGTTCAGGAACATAAAGTGACTTCTTGTCAATTACTTTAGATCTCCCATTTCCTACAGTTTTCTCCCTGTGCGTTGATCTCTTGCGACTAGCTGATTCGTCACCCAGCATGCTGACAGTGGCGCATCAGATCACTGGCACGGGTGACGTCATCTCGTCTCCTAAAGTTGATGACGGCGGATAATTGAGGAATCAGAAGTGCGTCAAAGTTCGCTAGATTGACTATTATGCAAAGAAGAAGACATTGAGACAAGGTTAAAAATTTGACCGAACTACACCTTTAAGTTTTTTTAGAAATATGTAGTAAGTCTAAAAGGACTTGTCACATATGTGTATTGAAATTAAAACATGTCGATTATTACAATAAAAAATAACAAAACATAAAATCAATTTATAAAAAATCAAATATCTTAATCAAACATGCAGAGACCCGCTGGCCTCTCTTCGTGACCCTATGTCTTAGAAGATCTCAGAGGTGCTCAGAGGACAGAGGTGCTAGACTGACATCTAGTGATCAAGGATGGGCTAAAATGGGTATGCTTAATACACGTTTTTAAACAAAACTTGAATGAAAACCCAAGGCCCAATCCCAAGTTTGAATAAATCAGTGAATTTTAATAGGTTCAGTGTATTAAAGGTAATTTGATGATGATTTGATCATAATATTGCTGAACATATTGTCATGCAAATAAAAAGGGGTTTGTTCTCTTGCATGTGCTATAAGTCTATATAATTTTGCTTTTGACGAGTTTCTTGTAACTGGCATGTGAGTCAAAGAGACACTGAGACTTTGACTAGCAATCGAATAACAATCATTCACTGACTGATTTTTGTATAAAAAAATCCACTTGTAAAGTGACAATTTGACCCCTGAGACTGTCTGTGTATGGAAGAAACGCGTCGGGTGACTGGCACTTCTACTTTACAGTAAAACGTCGTAAAAGCATTGGGAAAGAACCTGTTTTTCCTATTTTCATGACTGACCTCTCGTATCGACAACTCTGTAAAAGTGAAACAACTAAATAAAAGTTTGCAAAAACTACGCTATTAAGTTGCCATCATCACCCTGAAAAGCCAAAACTTCATAAAAAATTAAGATAAATTCCTTTCGACGAATGCTCTTCCCTGGAACGTCCACAAATATACTTCGGAGAGACTCGTTGGCATTCTCACAATCGAATCAACAGACATCAAAAAGGTAGATCAGCATCTGAGATTTCAATGCAAGAACATGTACCGAAGAGAGAACACTGAAAATAATGACAAAGACGCCACATCCGAAAATTGCTGTATCGCTATACATCAAAACGAGAATTAAAGTCCTACTGAAAATCCACAACCGATAGACCCACTTCCACTTTATTGATTTTTCATGTGAATAGATACAGTTCAAAATTAACGGTTTCTCGCTCTTACCAGCAGCATTGCATTTGTACACCTACAGATTGAAGAACGCCATCAATCCTCATCAGGATTACTTCAATTAATTATTCAAATTAGTAAGCATCATATTCTGTTATAAATGACGGTTGGGATTGTTTTCATCATCGCATCAGAACAACAAATTCAGTATGCACAAATTCTCATGGTGCAGCATTATCAGGTCCAACATGAAATGCGTGAAATCAATAATCACAGGATCTTCAACATGCACATATGAAAGCATTCTACAGAAGGCTCAACTCAAATTTCAACTTTCATGACTTAATCAGTATAAAAACAGCGGAAAAGAACATCCAAGCTATGTATCATTGACCCAGGCATAACTAACTGCGTATCAAATATAACAGCGATAAATTGATAAAATGTTTTTTGGAAGCAAGTAATTTTCTAAAGTGCTTAAGTGAGATTTTAAAATATAATTGTTGGCGCTTGTTGAGGGTTAATAAGTGAAGCGTTTAAAGACATAAGTGAAGAACATCAAAGGTTAGTAGAGAGAAAACGAAATAGGTCTACCTGTTCCCTTCGTTCATATAGCATCAAAGCAGGGTCTCAAAGAGCATTTTGACGGCAAAATCGTCACACTTTCATGCTCTTCTTGTATCTGAGATTGATTGATTTCTAATATCGTGCTTTTGAATTTAGATGCGCAGCAGATGAATATTAAAATGTTTTAATCAAAATAATATATTCTATATATTCTATATATATATATATATATATATATATATATATATATATATATATATATATATATATATATATATATAATATGACATATTACATTATCAATTCATTAATATATTATTGTCTAGAGGTAGCAGTCTATTTGACGAGTAGAAAAAACATGTCATTTTGTTAGATATTTGTAGAAAACACATCCTGACACAGTAGAAAATTCACTTGATAGCAACAAGGGTTTTAATTGATAATCACTAGAGGCTTAAATGAAGCCATTTGTTTCATCCCAACACATCTATCTTGATTTGATGTCAATTTTATGTTTGTTTGAAGCATAATTTGTGTCGTTGAAACGCTGTCACCTAAAGAATGTAAAGAAATCCATTTGCAAAGTAGAAAATAGCGCAGATATATATATATATATATATATAGATATATATATATATATATATATATATATATATATATATATACTGTATATATATATATAGGATTCAACAACACTCACAACCATTCCTGATATAGTGAATCAGTTCCCTTGAGAGCTGTCAGCAACTCGGTCTTGTTAAATTCCTAATCAAGAAGAAAATTTCATCCTTTTGTGAGAGTTTACATACAATTTTGACAGATGTGACAAGAAAATTGATACTCGCACATTATTTTTGAGCAATTTTCCACACACCATAAAATTTTCAACATCAATTTTATTAACTCTTCAAATTTTGTCGGAAAAAGCACAGAAAAACATTGTCTTTTAATCCCAACTTGTGACAAGTGACATATTTGGAATCAGAACATTGTTCTTTTACTGAGTACTAGTTATTGAAGTATGTTAAGGCACTTATTGACTTGCAGAGATTTCCCCATTTCTAAATTTTAGAAAATAAATTTCAATGTTAAGATAGAAATCTCAAGAACTGCTTCCAAGAAATTTTCAGAAAATGAGATCGATAAAGCGGCAAATCAGAATTAGGCTTGCAGTAGACTACATGTACTTAAATTTGTGCCGACTTTAGAAAAACATGAGCTTGAGATTTGCAATCAACAGGTTAGTGAAATTTCGACAGGCATTCATTAAATACAGTAACTTTAAGCACACTACTGGCAAATCGCTTCAGTCAGTGCGTCTGCAAATATTAATAGATGCTGCTTTTCGCACAATGTAAATAGAATAACTAAATTTTGAGTTGCATCATCAGTTGAAAAATAGGAACAGACCTGAATAGCTGCCATTTCATCTAATATCATGAGTCATCAGCAGGTCTAGTTCGCATCTATCAACATCGACACAGTTGCAGTTTAAAGTTGCAGCCATGCCCGAGTAAATTTGAGATTTGCAATTAACAAAATTGCAGGTGCACTAACTTAGGTGATTTGCCAGTAGTTTCTTTAAAGTGATATTTGCTAATTGCAAGTCTCAAATTTACTCGGGCATGGCTACAACTTTAAATTGGAGCTGAGAGATGTCGAGAGATGTGAACCAAGCCGGCTGATGGCTTCTGATATTACATGACATGGCAGCTATTCAGGTCTGTTCCCACTTCTCAACTGACTGAGGATGCAACTCAATATTTTTAACTACTCTACTGACATAAGCTAAGTTGAAATTCAAAGCGGCGTGCATATTGTTAGATAAAGTGAATGATTGCAAGCGCATAACAAAATTTAAGTTGTCCTAATATAATGCAGTATATAAACATTCCTGTGAATGGGATCAATGTGTACCTCATTACACATAATAATCGATTTGAAGTATACGGACTTAGGACAATGGCGGAAACATTATTTGTTGCACGATTGTATGCACAATGTACACTTTGATGGTGATTGGGTGTATTCTTTTGTAACTTGATTTAATGCTGTTACTATAAGTGGCAATCTAAAATTCGAACATGTAATTTTCGTAGATTTCAGATTCTCTTAATTTGGCAAATGGAGGGTATAGTCTACTTCGTGTATTCTCTTCGTAGCACAGGACTAAGAGAAGTCTTCTTAGGTCATACAAGCATGTTAAAAAGATTTTTGAATATGCTGCTACGTGGTGTGATTCTCTATAGGCAGGCCTACATGTGGTATGAACTTATTATGCATAAATTTTACTCCTGTGCACACATAGGGTAATTAGATATCTCATACAGCTAACAATCTCTCACTTGGAGAATCTTGGAGAATCAAGAATGGACTCAGCCTAAGTCAATCAAAGTTCACAAAAATCACTGAAGGAAAAAGGAATAATGGTAAAGACTTGCTTGTCGTTGTTCGATTGCATATTTAAAAGCGTTTTTATCAAGAGAAAGGGAGACACTTTAAGCAGATTGTCATTCTCAATGCATCATTTTCAAAAAAAGTATTGACACAATCCGTACATGGTCATAAATTTCACTTCAAAATTAAAACGAATCGTATAATGCTGAAGTTTCAATAAACGTTATACCTACGCCGGCATAGGCAGCGGTCCAAGATTTTCAAACCGATACCGGTTCAACTCTGTCAAAATCTGATGAAGGAAATGCAAATTCTATGAATGATTATTTACTTACTGAGTCGCGCCAAAACTAGACTTAGATTTCTGAAATTGAAGAACGCTGCTGTTAAGAAATCAAACACCCTTCCTTTTCATTCTGCTATCTCAGTTACCAAAAATTATTGAGAAAATTCTTCGAAACAAAGTTTGTCGCCGTGACTGTCAAATTATCACGCATCAGTTGACATAAGAGAGGTTGAGAAGTTTACTATGATAATGATGAATTGCTCTAAAGCTAGATATGGAAAGGAATTGACCAAGCCTAATTATTATTTGATTATAGTTCGTCTCTGTTGTGGTATGATGGCGATTTGCATTGCTAATGGTTTTGTTAGTTCTTAAGAGTTTGATGTCTACAAGAACTTTACATCTGTCTTGTTTGATGAATGTATATTTACTTTTGTGAAATAGATAATCACAAAACCGCGTTGAAATTCAATATGACAAATAATTTTGCATGGAATTGTCAGCTTTTCATCCTTTGATCTTTAGCGCATCGACGAACCGATTATTTTCAAATTTTGGAATGCTCCTATGTCCAAAAATAGCTCCTCTTCGTCCATGTGCGCCAATCCAGGACATTGATGACAAAATAGCCAAAAGGGTTAATGATGAGAAAACCAGTTATTGTGGAAACGTCTGGACAAATTTATTTTCAGCTTGCTTCATACATTTCATGAAGTGTGCGTAGTACTTCGAACAAATCATACAAGCACACCTTATACATTCAGAAGAGATATCTTATTTCTTCTTTTTCTCGCGCTTGATACTGAATTCATTATAAGTGTTCTGTAGCAAAGTCTACGCAGAGTTGCAATCGCGCTTAGTTTATACTTGAGGGCTGCTTTCATAAGACAAACACGATCGTGTTTCGTGTTCGTGCCTTAAAAACATGAGTCGCGTTCTGCTTTCGTTTTGAAAAAAGTTTATTGCAAATCTTTTATTTTGCGATAATTTGATAACTTAACCTGCTGTAGATAGAGACAAGCTATCTGGAATCCACTTGATTTCGCGATGATGAATGATTGACCTTCAGAGACCTGAGGGCGTCCAATTAACCTTCGAGCCAAATTTTCCTATTTCTACTACTGATAGGCTATTGTGCAAAATGTTGTTGACTTATACTCGCATGAGCACCAAGAAGGTTGAAAGACACTCGAAAATTTAATATGTCGATCAGCTACACGCAAGAATCATAAATGTCCTACTTAAGATCAACTTTCCCAATGATTTGACATCGCTTTAAGCAGGTAAACTAAGATTTTCCTAATCTTGGTATTAATAAGCAGTTATTGTACTTGCACATCTAGATCAGCTACGGACGTAATACAATTAATGAATACATGGTTGAACCATGAGCATCAACTGTCACCTGTGCGAGCCCTCTACGATGGAGGTCCGAGCGCGCTGCTTAGTCCTCGAATTTGACCGGTCAGCAGCATGCGTCCTTGTTCCCACCCCAGTCACTTCCGCTACAATCGAACAAGCATTTTCAGCTGCGAGGTATGTCATGAACAAGAAGCGAAGTTCTCTGACTCCAGAACAGTTTGACAATCGGCATAATATGCTTTCTTAATGAAAATGCGCCCAAGTAGACCAAACCTTAGTAGGGATCACCTATAATGTATCCGCAGATACTGGCTGTCTAGTAGAACTTCATTTTTCAATTGTTTAGCCTTCATATCAAAATTTATCTTAGATTCCATTTTTACTCAGCGTTCCATTCTATTAGAAATGTATAGTCTTCTCGTCTACTTTATTATGTATTTCCGATTTTTCAATATTTACCAGCATGGTACTGTGACATCCTTTTATCGAAAAAGAGTATTCTGCACGTAACAGCGCATCTACATGTAATCGGGCGCAGATGAATCTAATTATGTGATTCACCTACATTTGCACATCGCACAATATGAAATGACATAAATTGGTACAATACACGCACGCACACATGCGTCACGCAAAAATAGCGGCTTTCAAAAACCACCCATAGACTCCACTAACGATGCTCGTACTCACAATAATGCCATTCGAACACAAATTGTGTTAGTGTAGTAGTATACAGATAGAATCCAACAAGAATACTTGAAGGAATCACATGTCTTCATACCGTTGGGTAACTTCGTGCGTGGCCTTCTTTGCATTTGTAGACCTGCTGCAGCGTTGTTGAAACTTTCTAACAAGGCATCAAGCATCGCTAGCATAAACTCGTGCAGCTGATGGCTATTTACTCACGTATGTATCAATGCATGTAGTAGACCCAATTTACAATATGCAGGGCATGTACATGCAGGTGGTTAGATGTGCAGCACGCACAGACCATTATTTTCCAAAAGAATGTCATATTCAGTGGCGTCTTCTCTGTACCTGCGAGGCCTTCGTCGCATCCTGAAAAATTATTTACCAACATTTATAAAAATGAAAAGTGTCATCATTCATTTAAATTCGATAGCTTCTCGTGATAGCTGTGCACAACTTCCCGTCTCAAAATCTGACGCTCAACCTCAATAGTGAACAGTTTTGCAGCACGTGCTTGAATCACAGCTGTTTTCTTCGAACAATTAGACACACAAGCTAGTCGTGTTTTCAGACGGAGCACTGATGTTCAGACAACGAAAGAGAGTTGTGTGCGTGTGAGGCAGTAAGCGCACGCGCCCGCGCGAATAATGGCTTTCCCGATAGACATAATGCTCTGCCTTCTCCAATTTTTGCAATGAAATTCTACGCAATTCTTGATCGAGGCGCGGTGCCTAAATATAGTAAGGGAAGCGCAACCCAATTGTTCCTAGCTTCGCTTAATGTGAGAGAGGCCAGTACGTCAACAGTAACAGATGGCTGACGTTCAGACAAGACTGCAATCAGATGATGAGCGTTCTCCAATGAATGCAGAGTAATGCATCTGACTCGAACACCCAGATTCGGTAGAATTTCATAATTTGTTTTTACGTGATTGATATGACGCTATGTTTAGTACTGCAGATGAGATCATAACCACGCCTTTCGTCCCAAGGGAATATACTGAAAAGATAACACTCGTCAAGCAAGGTAGGCCCTGATATAAAATTGAAAGTACTCATAGAGAAAGAAATAAGAAATACACAAGACATTTTAATGCATCAAAATTTCAAACATGTGAGTGGCTGACCAGCTGTGAGAAACACAAGCAACTGTTGGCCTTGCCTCCTTTTTTCTCGAGAAAATGTGGTCTGGACAGAAAGGGGATATAGTGATCTCAGCTCCTTGAGTAAGGCGGTTAAACGACATGAGCAATCACTTCTCATGCGCACTTTCACTTGACCTTAAAAAATGTTCGGAAAATTGTTATTAAGAATTCAGCTTTTATGAAAATTAATGTTATAACATAAAAGTGAATTGTATAGAAATAGCATTCCAATGCCGAGTGAAGGCCTATGGTCAGGGAGCACGCGACGCCACTGATTACGCTGCTAGTACTGTAAGATCATCAGCAGTTAACCGAGCATCAACGGTGTTTAGACACCTCCATTCGACCGGGCAGTTCTGTCTGATCAAGCTGTTAGATTAGTTGCGGTCAGGCAAGTTATGACAGCGGGCCACAAGTATTGAATAGGCCTAACTAAAATCAATGTTACTAATGAATGGGCATAATTTATGTAAAAAATTCTGGTTATTTTTCCTTATTCACAATACGATAATGTGATTAATATGACCAGTGGCGTCGCGTGCTCCCTGACCATAGGCCTTCACTCGGCATTGGATTGCTATTTCTATACAAAGCACTTTTATGTTATAACATTAATTTTCATAAAAGCTGAATTCTTAATAACAATTTTCCGAACATTTTTTAAGGTCAAGTGAAAGTGCGCATGAGAAGTGATTGCTCATGTCGCTTAACCGCCTTACTCAAGGAGCTGAGATCACTATATCCCCTTTCTGTCCAGACCACATTTTCTCGAGAAAAAAGGAGGCAAGGCCAACAGTTGCCTAGAATCAAGAATTGCGTAGAATTTCATTGCAAAAATTGGAGAAGGCAGAGCATTATGTCTATCGGGAAAGCCATTATTCGCGCGGGCGCGTGCGCTTACTGCCTCACACGCACACAACTCTCTTTCGTTGTCTGAACATCAGTGCTCCGTCTGAAAACACGACTAGCTTGTGTGTCTAATTGTTCGAAGAAAACAGCTGTGATTCAAGCACGTGCTGCAAAACTGTTCACTATTGAGGTTGAGCGTCAGATTTTGAGACGGGAAGTTGTGCACAGCTATCACGAGAAGCTATCGAATTTAAATGAATGATGACACTTTTCATTTTTATAAATGTTGGTAAATAATTTTTCAGGATGCGACGAAGGCCTCGCAGGTACAGAGAAGACGCCACTGAGCGTAATACACTGTATTGGATATATTTGCTTAGTGACATCAGTTTAAGAAAATACAACCTATTCCGTCTTGAATGCATTCTATTGACGATATGGTTTCACTGAATCTCTTCGTTCTGTTAATTTGTCGTAGATTTCCGTAGATTGTATTAGGAATTTATCAGAATATTAGGAAATGGAAATGAATGAGTGTGAAAATAAGTATATACGTGTAATAGAATGGCTCATCATCCTGCCATTCAATGAAACAACATCACGTGTAAATCCTGTCGAATTTTTTAACTCTTTTCCGTTTTTTGCCACTTTGCTTAAGTTTGTTCAAGCACTTTGTAAAGTTGAGAACTGCAATGATCGTGTGTTCAATTTTACATCCTAAAATGATGAACGGCAACATGATGCGGGCCTCAGCCTAAATTAACATTCCATTTTTACGCTTCATTCTCATTAGTTGGTGAGTCAAGCACGAGAGATATTGCAGAATCTTTATGCTATTTCTAGGATCATATCACACATGAACCATCTGACAGCTCTCTTTTCACTTTCAAATTCGATTCTATAACGTTATTGCAATTAACTTACATGCATTGACTTCAGAGGATGAGTCACCACCTTTGATTGTTCAGATATGCATCAAGTCGTTAATAACAATTAAGACCGCTAGTGATCTTGTCTGCAACGCATGCCGTGTATCCAGAAGTTCATTCATCAAAGGTACATTCCGAAGAAGAGTAGCATGATTTTGAGACATAGTTAGTATAAAGTTTCATCAGCATATCTGGTACACATTCTGATATTCTATGCTGGCATTTATCCGGTCTCACATTGCTCGCAAAATGAATCCACATGTAGATCTACATGATTACTGCTATGTAGCAATGTGATAATGCAATCCGAGCATATAATTAGTGCAGTTTGTGAGAAGGGCGTGATATTAGTGAATACTCAAATACTCATTCAGTGAAAGCGGCAATGTGATTTGTCGATGAAAATGCAGAGCTACGTCTTTAAGAACACATGAGTTTAAATCCTACAAAAGGCATAAGTGTTTTATCGATTCCCGGATCAGGCGAGTGCGGTCGAGGAATCAATAGGTGTTGTTGTCTTTTATTGACTTAATCATTGTCATTCAATGAGTCATTCTCTGAGAGTTATTCAATATGCTACGACAGACATTTGCTGACATCCTTGATCTTTCTAATTCATGGATGGTATGATACCAAATATGGTCATGATGCATATTTTTGTATAGATAAGAGTTATTCTCATCTTGAAAAAATGCTGCAAATTTGCATGTAGGAGTCCAAGCTTCTTTTTCATTTGCGCTTTCTGTTGAGAAAATTGGGACTCCCTACGTCCACCTGTCTTTGAAGCATTACTGATGGCCTCAAAAACACAAAGTTTATATTGAAGACTTTTTCAGCGGAATGATTCATGTTAATTTCACTGCATCGGAACTTACTCTGAAACCTGTCGATCGGGCTGTGAAGCACATCCATATCCCGGGGGCCCCGAATTCGGTCCCTCTCATTGACTTCTAAAGTAGTACTCCAAATCACACAATAGGCTGCTCTAAATCATAGATATTTCGTGTGTGAACTTCCTAACGGTGGAATTCATTTGCATGACCCGCTCATCTTTATACAATAAAGAGAAATTCAAATTTTTTAAATCACTACCTCTAACAGATTTCTAAATTTTCGAATTTTACCAAATTTTCGCTATTTATCTCTTAAATGATTGCCATTTACGATGCCAAATTAGTTGAACGTACTAAGCAGTTACTTATGAGAACAAAATGGGTTTAGTAATAAGATTGATTTCTGCGATGAATGCAGCTGCTAATAAAGCAGCAATGGAAAATTTCTTGAAGAGTAGCCATCCGATGTACATGTATCTATCGAATGAAATTCTACGGTTCTCGAAATAACTTCAAATGATATTATAAACTAGAAGGACATGGCAGCTTGCAAATGCACAGTAATTTAAATGATTGTGACAACAAACACAATAACTGCTGAAAGGCACCACAGCAGTGTGCACTGCATCTCACAATCTGAGGTTCCCTCCGCTGTTGGTAGAAAAACTAGATAAAATATGTTTGGCTTTTGCGCGAGCGCTTTCGAGGTTCGTCGGACATTATAATAATGCGCCTAATGATTTATTGTGAAATTTACATGAAGTTATGAAAAGTGTTTATAAGATCTATGACAATAGCCTCTTATCAAAATTAGTCAGGCCTAGGCATAGAAATTAACGATACCATAGAAATTAACGATACCATAGAAAGTCCTAGAATGGAAATTGCATGAAAATTATGGCACACGCCGGGGGAACTTAGTTGGGGCAAAATGCAAATTGCACGAGCTGGTTTCCAAGTTTTTTGATTGGCATTTATATTAATCAGGCCAATACTTGATCTGGATTGTTGGTCCTTGTCCAAAGACCATGTACTCAAAAGCAATAGTGAATTTACAAAATGCTGCGCCGACAGGATGACAAAGAAGGAAATCCTTTTAAACGTTCTGCACGTTCATCATTTTGAAATATCGCTCCGATAATCTATAAAGAGTATAATCAGACTCTTATGCAACTTGTAATGTCGATTTAGAGAACATGCATAATTCATTTCATTTATTTGAGAAATGATTGTCGGTAAATAAATTTTCAATGTGCTTATTCCAGAAAAGCGCCAGGTTTCTTAGCCGCTTGAAGAAGAAATTATCCAATAATTTGACTGTCTATCTGTGAATTCTTCAGATGTTCTCACAAACAGTACACCGATAACTTTCAATTATGACTTTGTGAACAAATTTTTAATTCGCATTCCAATATTGAAAAATTGGAAAATTGTTGTCAGACAAATAGACACACTATATTAATCCATGGAATAGTAGGCTATTTCACATGAAACAATGCCGCCATCTCACTTGCAATTCTCTTCATGAAAATCCTGTAATTCCACAACTTCTACAAACCAACTTGGCAAATAGTTTCACTTTGATACAATGTTTTAGATCGAATCTGATCTACAAACCATAGATTTTTCCATGTGCCATCATTGTTCATAGGCAAGATATCAAACTTCCATTCTAGTGTACTATCATGGATTTCTATATAGTATATCGGGATGAGACACTAGCGATATCTGCATACATTAGTAGTCCTGTTTTGAAGACAGTTGATTGTTAAGCATCACGAATGTACTTTGTCAAAGTGACTTTCAAATGTGTTGTCGATGGTTGTAGCACAAATTGTAGAACCCAAATAGAAAACAAGATCATACTATTTCATTTCATTGTTTCCCAAAAGACGCTAAAAGATTCAGGAAAATATTGGCTGCAAAATATTCGAGAATTTGAAGAGGGAATTTGGAATCACATAATATCAAGAACATCTACTCTCACAACTAGTGCATGAATGTTTCTTTATATCATTCCACGAGTTTTACTTATGGTTTTGATAGAGAATAGATTGTGCATTATGCAATTGATTGAAGTTGTAGAATTTTCGGGCCATCCATTTCAGTCGTTCTTAACAAACAACTTTGTATAAATCGATCACTTATTTCAAGAAAAGTACATGAGAATTTGCTAGACGACTTCTGCACCTTTCGAATACAGACTTGAACGGATAGCCTATGCATCCAGGTTTCCATACTGATGTGCAATTTTTCATACAACAATTGACGAATCATTTTTAGTACAGAAAATTGAAATGGATGTCCAATTTCAAATCATCGCGATGAAAGTTCTTGCCAACAAATGTAAAGAAGTTTTTCAAAAACTTTGTTTTAGTTCTTGTGGATAAGCTTTTTTCGAGCTTTCTTTATGCGGATTTTCAATAAATTCCTGGCTTTTATGGTTATGTCCATCAGACAATTTGTCGGTATAATCAAACCATCGCGAGAAAATACAGCAAATAATCCTGTTCTTCTACGTTGAAGCAGTGTCGGACGAGGTCTCTTCTCACTTGATTTGAATCAAACAACACAAAGGACTACATTTTTTAATGATGACTTTTCTGACTATAAATCCATCCAAGTTTTACATAAAATGCCTTTCTCCTTAAGTCCAAGTTTGTGGGTTCAGGCATGATTGACAAAAATCTCGAGAAAATCCAAATTAATTGACTCTGAGCGATCAGCAGCAGCGTTCAAAGCTTTGGGACACTTCAGAATGCTTAGAAAGGAAATCATTTTGCTCTTTCTGCATCAGTTACATCCTTTACAGATATCAATTTTTTTCCACATGAAGACCGTCGATACCTGCTGAAAGGGCACTCGAATAAATTTGTCCAAAGAGGACATACTTAGAACCACAAAAAGATATGAAACACTATTACACTCACAGGGTTTTGGTGGTCTGGATCATGACGTAAAATGACTCTCTACTCAGGCTGAGATTTTGAGACCACTCAAGCTTCTAGCATGACAACAAGGAAACGTTCCAGATAATCAAGTTTACAATTCTGAATTAATTTTATAGGATCGGAATGCTCACTTCGTTTATGAAGTCCTATCGTTGGAGTCTTAATATTAATCACGTCAATAAAACAACGGAAAATTTGGAGCGCTACCAAAAGGTCAATGAAGTTGTATTGCTCCAGTGCTTAATTGGCTAATTCGAGTAAGAAAAAATGAGTTAAAGAGCTGAACTTTTCTATGTTCCATTTGAAGCCAAAGCTTTGTTGTACAACATAATTATGTGCCATTTTTAACTGTCTTGACTTTTCGATATAGTAGAGTTCCTTGATGTCAGACAACTTTCCTAGAATGGAGTTGCTATAATTGAATCAACTGGGAGCAAAAGGAATAACAAAATTCACCGGATTTTAATAAGTTGTTGTGAGAGTAGATGTTCTTGATGTTATGTGATTCCAAATTCCCTCTTCAAATTCTCGAATATTTTGCAGCCAATATTTTCCTGAATCTTTTAGCGTCTTTTGGGAAACAATGAAATGAAATAGTATGATCTTGTTTTCTATTTGGGTTCTACAATTTGTGCTACAACTATCGACAACACATTTGAAAGTCGCTTTGACAAAGTATAATCGTGATGCTTAACAATCAACTGTCTTCAAAACAGGACTACTAATGTATGCAGATATCGCTAGTGTCTCATCCCGATATACTATATAGAAATCCATGGTACTATTATCCACTTCTATGGGCCTAGGCATATTTTATTTCTTCTCGTGGGTTACATATCAGTAACCTAGCTCCCTACTCGGAGTTACACAAAAATCTCCTCGCCTTCGGCTCGGAGATTCTTACCGTGTAACTCCTTGTAGACAGTAGGTTACTGTACATATCTATTGTCTTTTGACCGGATAAATATATAGTGGTAATTTTAAGTAGATAACAAGGCAATTCATCGTCAGAGTGAGCATGGACTTCTATGATATAGCAACTGGACAGAAATCTAAAATAGCACGTATACGAGATGAGGCTGATATTGTATTTCATATTGATGCATTTAAGCATATACACTAAACCAAAAAATGAATGTCACACTTTGAATTGCATTTTGTTGATTGCATGTGACATCACATCTTAATATCATTTCTATGCAGCCCAATTCAATGCTAAAACAAAATGCAATCCCGATAGCTATCTATGAATACGCAGCTTTGCTCATATAGAGAAGTATAAGATTTGAATCTCATATATTTCATATATTTTATATATATTCATATATTTCATTTGATCACTTACTCTTGATCAAAGTAGACTACTACTGAAGTTAGTACTGTAAAATGATGTTGGATTTTAATGAACATCAGATGGAGAAAAGAGCATACACTAGAGGCTTGGCGGTCGGGTTGTCAATGGGAAAGATGAGTATCACTGATATTTTTTAAGGATATAAACTATATTCAGAAGTAAATAAATAATACAAAGACCGTACAACAAAATGAACTTTCGTAACATAGACTTGATGGAAGAGAAAAAGAAGCAAACTAGATACATTACTATACATTACTATATACATTATACATTATTATACATTACTATATACATTATATACAAAGTACATTACTATATACATTACCTAACACAATTAATTCAACGGAATAATAAATGCATCTAAAACAGCTCAACAATATATACATGTAGATTAAAAAGGAATCAAATTAAACGGTACTTGCGACAAATTAATTTCTTTCATTTTTCGCCCCCTATGTCCGTGAACCCCTATCAGATAGCTTTTCATTATAGCGAAAGAAATTTTTGTTCTTAAGTGTCCAAGAACATCTGCGTAGCTGTCATTGAATTTCAATGTAATGAGATGTGCCATTCGCTTCAAAAAAACATTTGCTTGGGTGCCTGATCCAGATGTAGTAAAAATCAATGGGGTAAAGGATGCTTTCTCAACTTGAATAATACGATGTTCATAATTTCTCTTCTTTTCAGTTTCATGCTGTGTTATTATTTCATGAAAATTCTTTTTGGAATAGGATGAAGAGTGGGGATTGGTCACTCTAATGTCAAAGAATCACTTATCACATGTCCCCCAAACTCCTCGAGCGGAGATGTCCAGTCTTGCTCGATCATCTGTGATCCCTGATTGAACAAATAAATCATTATCTAAGGGAATCAATTCTGGTTCAGTTGTGACATCTTTGCATACAATACTCAAGAATTCGGCAGCAACATCACGAACTAGATTGTGACGTAGAGAGACATATCCACCTAATTTACAATTTAGTGAATGATTGGTGTCATTCCGTTCTCCACAACCACAGTAAGATGGGATGTTGGATATTGACCAGTTATACCTCAATCGTATTGCATCTCTAAATTCATTTTTGTTCAATGAATACCCAAGAGATTTTATAGGAAGGGCTGATATCCAAGAATTAGATCCCTTTTCTTTCAGAAATTCAAGGGTCCGTTTCATTTTCTCATCTACTGAATTTGATATATCAATCACCTCATTTTTGAATATCGATTCTTTTTCATTTCTTAATGATGACATGATGTGTTTCACTTTAGCTCTATCAAAGTTCCGGAGCGTTCCATCTTGATTGATAATCACTGAAGTCAAATCTTCAGTTGCTTTTTTTGAAGCCACGTATTCTGAATCGGCTGTGATTACCGGATTTGAAATTCCTAAACCTCCATAACGAAAAGGAAGGGCTAATATGCGTCTCTCCAAGTCACTAACCGGTCTCCCTGTTATAGCAGGGATAAATTTTGTTCTAATCACTTCTTCAAGTGGTTGAAAATGGTCCTTTATGTCCGGAATCGTTCGCTGCATGAATGACCAGCGACGACACAATCCTCTTGTGAATCCGCACAAAGCAGCTTGTGGTTCTTCATTTCCAATTATTGTGAGATGTTCTACATCTTGAATCCATTTTTCAATCTTCTCTTTAACAAAATTTTCTTTGTGATCATTATTTCCAATAAATACACCTAAGTGCCTATCACCTTCCAATGTAACTTTTATTCCATATTTTCCAAAAATATCAGTTGCTTGGGAAAGATGGTTTGGATTCTTTATAATGAGGACAGTCTTCGTTTCATTTGGAAAGTATCCAAAAGCAGGACCTCGCTGACATAAAAGTTTCCACCATTGATGAATTCTATCGAGCTTACCTAAGAAACAGCTGTCATCCGCATACCAGATCTGCTTGCATTTATCTGGTAATTGAGACAATTCATGAATGAGCGGAGTGACTCCTAATGCATAGAAAGGCATTGAGCAAGGATCACCTTGAGTGCAACCTTCTTCCGATGTTATGTAGTTATCTTCATGATCTGAGCTATTGATATACAACTTAGCAGACTTTTGATAAGTGTTCATTAGGTAAGTATAGAAAGGTGAGCAAATCTGCTGAATGTTATGCAAGGCAGCTTTTCTATTGATACAATTGAATGCATTTTTTGCATCTACCAATAAAATAGCTTCCGTTTCAACATCATCGAAAATTTCTTTTGCTGAATGAATCGCCGCTTCAATTCCTGAATATAACCCTGTGCAAGTTTGAAATGAGCCTGCTGCTTCTTGAACATCCCTTTTCAAAACCCACGTCACCATTTTGCCAATAATCCGTCGAAGTACTTCACCGATTCCTATTGGACGAACTCCAGGATTCTCATCAAGGGCTATCAGTCTACAAGAAACGTATTCATTCAAATATTCAGGATCAATGTGTTCAGTACATAATCTCTTCGCCATATCAGCAATAGCTTGGCATAATTGTTTTGACGAATTATTGAACAGCCTGGAACATAATATAATTCGCCAGCAATCTGCGTCAACTTGTGTCGGACCACCGGAGCCATGAACTTTCATTATTGCACTCTGAACCATTTTCACATCAATTTCTTCAAAAATAACTGTTTCAGATGATCTTTCAGTTCTTGGTAATAATGTTGTTGCATCAACTTCTTTAGAACGAGGATGTTTTTCGAGTAAGCATGTCTTTATCTCAGCGTTCATCTTATGTACTCCATTTACTGAATCATCAGCGTTCACATACCTCATCGCTTGGGAAACTTTGCCCTTCAACATAAGATGGCAGTATTGCTTTTCATTACTTGCAGTTCTCAAATTCCATTTGACGTGTAATCTTTTTTGAATTTCATTTGCTTCAGATAATATTGATGCTAGATCACCCTTTTTCCATTTTTCTAATCTTGCGGATAAATATTTTGCATTGTCTCTTGGTTTTGATTTAAGATTAGGCTTCTGTAGCATCAATGGTACGAATACATGCAGAAGCAGCATTGAAAGACTTTGCCATGCTGTTTTATAAGTGAACAAGTTGATGATGCGAGTCACTTCATTGATAAATGCATTATCAGCCTTGCCTCTGGGAGGTTCAAATATGTTCTTCTTCCACCTTGAAATGTCATTATATGCATTACGGAGAGCAATTTTGACATCTTCCTCACCAATATAATTTCCCCATTTGATATCGGTTACGGGGTGATGTTGTTGCTCATTTGTTGTTGAACGCATCAAATTGATATTCTGCGATTGACTTTGTAGATCAGCCCACTCACGTGCTTGCTTTACAACTGAATCGATAGTCTCATCTAAACATGACATGTCGATCAGAAATCAAGATTTTACTCCATGAAATTCATAGTCCTTTGCATCTATGATCAGTATCAATCTATATCAGTATCACTGATATTGCTAAGTTGCTCAAAGTAAGTCGAAGGTCTACACAGCGTTGGAGAAGAAGACATTTCCACAAAGACATGGTCAACAGGAAGAAGACTCAAAACCAGCACAAGAAAAAACCGTTTTCTATTACGACTGGCAAAGAAGAATAGGTTTTCCTCTGTCGGAGATTTGCTGAAGATGTGGCAAGAGAGTGTCACTGCAGAGTTTACAATAGACTTATTTCTTTCAATTTGAGAAGGTGTTCTTTTACTGCTTTTCATCTCCCAACTACTCACATGAAGTTAAGGGAGAGCTGGGCCATGAAAAGATGTGCATGGAGAAATGCTTGGAAGAGGGTAATATTTTCAGACGAGTCTCGTTTTCGATGGATGAGGAACGATCGACAAATTCGAGTTTGGAGACTCGCCGGAGAGAGAATGAGTTCCGCAAACTTCCAATGGAGTATTCAGGGAATAGGTGGATTTATCCATGTTTTGGGCGCTATTTGGCATGGTGGTCGAAACAAATTAAAAGTGCTTACATCATTTGTAAATGGATCTTCATGCATCAGCACACTACAGGAATTTTTCAGTGATTCAAACACTCCAGGAAACTACATTTTCCAAGATGGCAATGCTCTTGCACATCGTTCGTCGTTGGTGGATGCATTGCACCAGAGGCGGGAAACTCGGAGAAGACTGGACAGCAAAATCTCCGGATCTTAATCCCATTGAGCACGTGTGAGATTTGTTGAAAAGAAAAATTTCCAAACGATCTTCCATCGAAAATCTTGCTGAACTGAAGAAAATTGTCTCAGAGGAGTGGGATGCCGTTCCACAAGAGACGATTGACAATTTAATATTAAGCATGGCTCGAAGAGTGAGGAGTGTCATTTCTGTGAGAGGTGGTCCTACCCACTACTGACTTTTCTTAGTATTCTATATTTTGAAAACGATATTTTGTATGTTCCACCTCTACCGTAGCTGTTCTGAAGCAAATAAAATAAAAATATAGCACTCCAATTGATAGCTTTACCTTATTTAAATCGAAGAAAGTCAGGTGCGACATCCATTTTTTGGGTTAGTGTATTTGTTGATTAATTTTCGTGATAATGTGCAACTACATCTGGAAAATCATGCCGATTTACATCAATTTTGAAGTATAATTCCTACAGTTTCTTTTTCAGTCTGACTTTGCCCATTGATCAGAACTTTCAGTCGCCTTTTGCACATTGGCAAATGAGTTATCTGAAGAAACTTGTTCATGTATCAATCAATGTCAGTCATGTAGATCTGTTGGCTACTGTTCTTTTGAATGAAATAAAGCATTGGAATGCTATCGACAGAAACTATTTACGAACATTCAGACTTAAAAAGAGAGTTAATCAATAATCAAAGTCAAATAATCAATCCTTTGGAACAAACTTGCATTTCAGGTTTACACTTTTTTACAAATATTAGGTCATATTTTCCCTTTTCCAAATGAAGCAGCACATAAAATAATAACACAAAGTGCTACGTTGATTCGTGGATTGGTTATAGATTTTGGTTTTACTTCCTGAGATGACTTTATTCATTTGGGAACTTTCGAAGAACCAACACCAAAAAAAGCACTACATCTGTTTGTTGCTTTGCTTTTAATACCATAGCGGTACATAAAAGCTCAGAATATTGATGCAGCATGTACCAGGATAGAATCTAGCTCTTTATTTTATAAATACAGTAATGATTATTAAAAAGTCGACCACCAAAATTTTGTCTCATTTAATGAAATTTTGTCAATTACAGATACAAATTTGGCAGACAAATGAAAATAAAAGTAGAAATAAAATTTTTCTCTTTTGTTCACTGGCTCTATAGAGCCACAATGTTACGTTCGCTGGTGGTCTCTAATATTTCGCAACCTCGCCAGAAAGTTTAATCACCTGTCGAATCCGGGAATGCATGCTTTTGATCAGGCGGTTGATTACTTCATCTAAACTTTCCCATTCTTGCCTCAAAAGTTTCAAGCAAAGCTTCAAGTCGAGAGAGACCAGCATCTCTAGAAGGAATTGATCGCCTCACACCACACTTCAGTAGACACCAGATTTTTTTAGAAATTTTTTAGAAATTTTTAATTGGATTGAGGTCTGGTGAGCAAGCGGGCCATTTCAAAGTTCGTATGTCGGCTTGAGCTTTAAATGAATTAATTACACAACTCCTGTGACAAGTGGCGTTGTCGTCCATGCAAATTCAGTCGGCGGAAGTATCACCCAATCGGGAGGACAATGGAAGAATGTGCCTTTGCAAAGCATTGACACATCCATCGGAATTCATGCTATTCCTTTTTTCGGCTCGGCCATTCAACCATCTCGCAGCCCAAATAAACAATCTTCCACCTCCTTGATTCACAGGCAATGTCAAATGATCAGAAATTGCGTCACCTGACCTCATCCAAACTCTCAAACGGCCATCGCGACTTCTGAGGCAGACAGAAGCTTCAGCACTTCAAACAACTCTATTCCATTGAGAATGCCAATGGCAATGTTGCATTACACACTTCAGCCTCAAGCTGTTGTGGTTGGCTGTTGTCAAGCTGGTTGGCGGTCAATTCGATCCCAGTTGGTCTTCTACGGCTTTTGAAGTGCTCACTTTTCAGGCGACGTCTCACTGTTATGGCAGAAACCGTCGGCTGTTGAAGTGAACTCCTCAACTCGGCTTCAGACAGAGGAGAATCGTTTCTTACCAAGCGAATGATCATCCGATGTGTTCGAAAACTTGTCTTTCTTTTCCGATCGGATCCAACTTTTCTGGCGAGGGAGAAAAAATTAGTCTTCCACCTGTGGACGGTGGTCTTTGGGACGCCAACTTTTCGGCTAACTAGCCGTTCGGACTGCCCTTCTGATAAAAGAGCAGAGACTGTGCCATTCAAAAGCACTTTCTCAAGCTTCGAATCAGTCATCATTACATAATTCAAACCCGAATGGAAATTTTGTTTAAAACTTCTCTGGGTCTACGCCATGATCTGGCTATGCAGGCGTCTAGACACCATAGATATTTAAAGCCTGAAAATTACCTTGTTAACGCTATAAGATGTAACAACTTTTCAACAATCAACAGAAACAAAAAATTATGTAATGAATTTGGGACATCATAACTTCTCTAAGAGTAAACCGATTTCGACGAACAATGCATCAAAAGAATGTTCAGAGGAAGCCCTTTCACCTACTGTCTGATTAATTGTCATGCTAACATGTTTTCACATTGAAAATTTGAGATTTCTAAAAGTGGCGATTTTCACATTTTGACCTCTGTCCACCTTAAACAGTGACGGATACAAATGTACAGTGGCTCATTGAAAAGTTGAGAACTTAAACTCTTAAATAGTGTATAGCTTATTAACGTAAAATGCGATTGAAAGGCAGGAGAATCGATTGAAGTTTGACACAATTTAGGTGGTCCGTTTTTTATGATCAGCTCTGTATTATTCAGAAATAGCCATATCCATACAGGGTGCTCATTTCGATTGTCTTGATAGAAGATAATGCAATAGCACTGCAAACTTGTATTATTTTTGCAGCACTTTATGAAATTTCATGATCCATCCTATGATATATCCATTTTCCATATAGACTCTAAAATCATTGTGTAAAACAAGATGAAAAAGTTCATGATCTTTATTGTATTGAATTCTTCGATCGTTTCAAGGATAAGTTCAGGAGAATGTACCCGTCTGTAATCTTGCAATCAGATTTCTGTTGCTCCGGAATTCAAAAAGTACGAATATAGTCTTACTCGCATTCACACATTTTTTACTCTAATTTGAGGCGACGAACGAAGTCAGTTTTCATTACACATTTGAGGGTTATGCTTACATATTCTTCTTCCTGAGGAAGATCGAGTGAAACTCATCGAATGATTTCACTGTAGCCAACAAATTCAGCAATTGTGAGAACGTATTAACTGTGGCACCAGAGAAGAGAAATTTTGGTCTGGTCGTCGGCGTAAATTACATTGTTCTTTATCGATAGATTCTGTGGCTTATTTTTCAAGGGAAAGCAATGAAATGTAGTTGGAGAGTCTTTAAATTTACTGTCATTCTTATACCGGTACGCAAGCAGAGTATATGCTCAGCATTTTCCTTTCTCTACAAACATCGCTGATGATTTGAAAAACACTAATTAACAACGCCCGTAGAGTAACAAGAATGCAATGCATATAACTTCTGTATGAATGACATCGATTCAAATAAATCAGCCTCATTTCGTATAGAAGGGTTAAGGAATTCTGTTCAGATTTCTGTCCAGATGCTATGTTATAGAAGTCCATGGAGTGAGTTACTCGTACATCTCTATCCCGGCAGCAGAGCTATCATAACAAAAAACGGTCATAGACTTGTGAAATTATTTTTCAAAATTGATCGATTAAATTGCATCGCGCTAATGTCATAATTGGATGCTCTATTCATCAAGCTTAATTATTTTGAAATGAATAATACTTATAATCAGTTTCCACATATCCAATACGTGAAGAACTGTTCGGCATTTGACATCTCGCAATTAAGTCTACCACCGTATTACCATGATGCATCGCTCTCAATTATTTTCTGCATCGAAATAGTATACGCAGTCATCAGTCAAGCTTCAAATACCGCTGCCGTCGTCGTACTTCGGAAAACACGTAATGGAAGATTACGTGCCAGACCATTTTTCTATCGAATGGCAGAATGGATATTTATCAGCAATGCAGCTATATCAACCGCAACTATATCAGCCAGTGTGACATTCATTATGTATTATTTCAAAATGCGTGTAGATGATTTAATAGCAAGCCTTCTTTCGACATTATTCAAGATTGCAATGAGCATCCTACTTGGTTTCTTATCCCTTCCTGCATTTTTTCTGTCCATGACAAACATGGTGCACATCATTATGATACTAAGACCATTCACACGGCTGAACAGAGTATGTATCAATTGCATACTTGCGTCAGGAATTATACCTCCGGTGGCTCTTGGTCTGGTGGCTGGAATAAACTCCGGATTTAAAAATTGTGGCGGCATACTCAAGAATAATTCCAACCGCAGATTTTTCCAAATTGCTATATCTCTTTGGTTGGTCTCGCAGGTTGTTTATATTGCATTCGTATGTATATGCACCTTGGTGCTAATAAAGATGAAATCAAAACATGGCAAATTCGAAGGAAAAGTCCACTATCCAAGCAAAACAAAGAGAATAACACAATTTTCGACAAATCTTGTCATATTAAATATTCCTGCCATATGTTCAAGTTTGTCGATATACTTTTTGTGGTTTGTCATTTACGTGGTAAAAGTTCTGTTTCCTCGAGATCCATACATTCGACAGATAATCTCGAGCATCATTCTCCTGTTGATTGCCTTCAATTCTCTCGTATTTGTGATGGTATATCATTATGCAAAAAGGAGGTTTCGAATCAGATTTAACAAAGCATTTTCTGTATCTTATAAGAAGATAAAGACTAGTTCACATAAAGTTTTCTTCAGGTGCATTAGTAAAGCCACGAAGGAACAAAAACGGTCTAAAGAACAAAAAGAATCAAGTGATTTGGACATCTATCAAACATCAAGATAGATTTAATCAAATAATTCTGAATATAGCTTTTAATTCATTGGGTACTACTCATTCTGGAGATGTACTTCTTGCAATTTCATTTCCTTCCATTATTTTTCACCCATTATGTATGCTTTTTATTGATGGCATGATACATGTCATGCAAATTTGAAAACATTTTGGTCCTTGATTTTGATCCACGACCCTTTTTGCATTTTGAGTTGGAAAACCATCTAAATACAGATGATCTCTATATTTTAATGATCAGTTATGAATATTAAGATTCCTCAAAATGCTCTACTCAAAATCAGTATTCATGAAATCATTTGTATAACCACCAGCATTATGCAAATTCAGGAAAATGCACTGTAAACCGTCAGCTACCAAATGAAATATATTTCGCTACGAAACCAACTCATCAAAAAAGCTAACATTTCTTCCCAAATGAAAATGGTTTGGCATTCCTGGCTACCAGACTGTTCATCTGGTAGCGGCCGCCCGACGGTCTGGTAGGTAATTATGTATTATATCTCTATGACACCTGCAAGATATTTGAATTATTGCCGATAGACCGGTATTAGTCGCATTAGATAGTACTGGCCAGACCGGTTTGCTTACTGGTTCAGTAAAAAAAACTGAGCGTCTCTCATTTCATTTATCCTCAAAAAATGTTGTTTTTCGATACAAAAGTCATATTGTACTGGAGGGGTACATGCTATGTAAAAGCTTCTGAAAATCAAAATGAAATTCATTATATTTTTATTGAAGAATAATAGTACGAACTATACAATGACAGTTGCGCACATGGAGCTATGAATTCGTTGCCATTCAGCACAAACTGATTGATAACTGATCCGGTTGGCACCGCATGTACAAAATACGAGCAGGCTTATTCAACTCAATTTGCCTCTGGAGGTCATCTCCTGGCCTTGTCATCTGAGCGTTTGTAGGCTAGGACAACATCAGGACAAAAGTGTAGCAGGACAAAACGAAATGGCAGCATGCATATTAGGGGTGAAAAAGCGAGGAACTGTCAAATGAATTGTTTTAAGTTTTTGTAGTTCACTAAAGCAACGCTGCTATACAAATTACATGTATATCGTGTTGACAGTCAACAGCAGTGTGTACCAGATGCTCATGTTCATTTCCATTGCATCCACCGTGATGAGAACTGGACGAAAGATCTCGTGGAAATTATAATGAAGAAATTATTTGTGGGATTTTTTATTTTCCAAGTATCCAAAAGAACATTTTTTAAACAAATTAAACCGCTAATTGTGCAAATCTTGTGCTCATGCTTTCATCGTAATTTATGTGATGTAATTTACTGTTATTGACTTATTCCTAAAACTAGCATGATGCGGAGGTGACCATAGATTGTGAGAGTGAAAAAGATGCCAAACGTATAAACTCACTATTGTTACTAGTTCAAAAGAAGTGGTTTACATAACAAGCCGATACAATGTATTCATGTAGTGTGGGTGTATCGATCAGCCTTGTGAAGGCTATAGACGCAATTGGTACAACACGTGTAGGTACAATCATACGTAGGTAAACGAACGCATGATTACCAACTCGGTCTTCGTTTCAACTATTTTTTAAGAATTTTAACGTTTAAGAACTATTGTGTTAATTGCTCAGTATATTCAAATGCAATTAATACAAAGTATCTGCAGCTTAAGTCAGGAACATCATTCATCATCTGAATGTTTCTTGTTGCTTTCCATTTTTCTGTTGTGAATATAGTTATATTTTTCAGTGATTTGCCGGAAGCCGAGGAACTATTGTGTTAATTGCTCAGTATATTCAAATGCAATTAATACAATGTATGTTCTACTTAAGGCAGGAACATCATTCATCATTTTTCCTTATTTGCATCACACCGGTCACTAACTAAGAATCAATCATTTAAGTGATATATCGATATTTTAGTGATCATTTTAGTGAATCAAAATTTAAAACTGACCAATGAATGTATGTACAACTGGTTATCAACAAGAAGATGAAGTATTTGTAGATTCGAGACAAATATTACAATGTGTTCAGTGGGCAAAAGTTGCCAAATGCATCAATATAGGGAAACAATCATATAACGCCCACATCAATGTGTAGATGAATGAGTGGTCTACAGTCGTCTTTTAAATACCTCAACAATCAATTAAATTCTATGCCAAATCAAACTCTGACATTCTAACCATAGAAATGGATCTTCATTTTTGTCTTCCAAACGTCTACGGATAACTATGTAACTTTTCGCTGATTCATAGTTTTGACCATAGAAATTAATAATACCATAGAAAGTCCTATTATCCGAGTGTACTATTATCCACTTCTATGGTTTTGACATAGCTATTCAGTCCCTTCCATTTAATATTTCAATACTATTCTGCTATCAATTGAGATATCAAATAAAACTGCTTATAAGAGCTGGCGAAAAAGTAATATCATAGATGTCCCCACAAATCATGCTCTGATTGCATACTTCTTTTATATATATATATATATATATATATATATATACAGGGATATCTGTGATTAATATCTATGGTATGGGTAGAATACCATAGATACTAATCATAGACATCCCTGATATATATATCTTATATATCTTTGCATACGTATTAAAGATAAGAGTAACATATTTATAAAGCCAAAATTACTTGAAAGAAAGAACACATGCGATGAAGGATTACAATACTACATTATAAGAAGATCCTAAGTCAGCCTTGTTGTACGAACCCAGCTTCTTCGTCCACATGGCTTCTTTAGTGACCCGTTGCCGCCAGTGTTCCGCCCCATCAATACTACGCGTGTCGTCAAAAGACATCATCTGACCAGTCCCAATAACATGCTTGGCGATCTCCGACTTGTGAATGTCCATGTACTTTATTGCTTTTTGGTGCTCCCGTACACTGCAGACTAAACTACACACTCGTAACTAAACACTCAACCTAACTTAAACACTCGTACACTAAACGAACTACAAAGCGAGAATAACACAATAGACAGTTGCACAATTGTTCATGTCCAGTAGCTACGAAAACGATTTGATTTTTTATTCGATTAACCACGCTGGGGAGCGAGAGTTATACGTTCCCGTTTTTCAACTGAGTATGCAACTCAATATTTAATTATTCTACTTACATTGTATTCGCAAATTGCAGGATTTACTAGTTATTGCGGATGCGCTAACTCAGGCGATTTACCAGTAGTGTGTTTAAAGTGATATTTAATGAATGCGCGTCGAAATTTCACTAATTTGCTAATTGCAAATCTCAGATTTACCGGACATAGCTGTAAATTTTAACAGGGAGTTGTGTCGATGTTGAGAGATGTGAACTAGGCCTGCTGATGATTCCTGATGTTGGATGTAATGATGGCCATTCAGGTCTTTTTCAATTTTTCAACTGAGGATGCAACTCAATACCGGTATTTGATTATTTTATTTACATAGTATTTGCAAAATGCAGCATTTATTAGTTTTGCATCAGTCATAAACTTACATTTTCCTTCTCTCTCTGAACATTGAATTCAACTGCTAAAGCGGAGAAACATGATAAAAGGAAATTCAAAAAATGAAACAACAGCTGTCATGCTGGCAATCAATGAAAGTTCATGTCATCATGCGGAAATGATCTATTCGAATGTTTGATCTATTTGATTAGATAAATCTGTTCAATAAATATAAAATGAGAGGATACAACTCAGCCATCTTCGATGAATCCATGTCTAAATGACTTGTTTATGATCAGTTTATGGTCTATTCGCGAATCCACAATCAAAGTTCACATGCAGAGTAAACTATAGATCTGCATTCACATACTGTTCGGTGAAAAGAAAGGTCAAATTAATTTTCTGAATCAATACTTTGCATGAGCGGTCGAAGCTTCGCTGTTCCCTATGGCAATTGCATAATATTGTGTAATAACTAGACACCGACATCTTAGGTGAATATTTTTGTCATTTTAGGTTTTTTCTAGGTGAATAATTTTACAAATTTAGGTTGTTTATCTAGGTGAATCAGAAATCCATTAAATAATCTAGATTCATTGAGAGAAATGGTGTTTTTCTGTTTATTTTCATGAATTGTGCTTTTTTCGGTAACTAATTTGTAAACAAATACCGCGACAATAATCTACGTATAAGTTTAAGAAAAGAATTAAAGAAAATAAAATGACAAGTAAGTCATAGATTTATTCGCGATTTGGAACGGTCTTATTTCAAGCTATGACAACTGCACAGATCAAACATTAACAACTTAGTATATAGGCTAAGTTTCAAATTGTGTATTGACAATTCAATTGTACGATTGTGTATGTGTCAAACAGATCAAAATTACTCGCATTTCAAATGCAGTATAATATCTATAAAACTCTGTAAATGTATATAAAAGAATTAGAAACTGTGACCAGAAACATGTGGCGCTGCCCAGAATCACTCATCAATATCTTCATCATTCCGATTGTAGACGCAACTCGTTACCACGAATTTCTCGATGTTTCCAATGTGAGTAGATGAGTTAATCAAATAGGAAATTTTTATCGTAATGACAATATTTAGGTGATTTTTTTATTTCAAAATATCCGGAATTTAGGTAAAAAATTTACTTTAGGTGATTCACATAAATTGTCGCTGTCTAGTTATAACATATTTAACACATATATTCATAAACATATAAACCGGTAACATGTATTTTATAGGATTTGGAAAATGTGCCCTTTTTAGCAAAAAAAGTCATGCTGTAGCAATGCCTTAAAGAGCCTTTATACAATGTCTACACCGTGTGTTTGTAAAATGTTCTCGGAATTCATTGTATGAGTTTGGAGGAAAAAGTGTGTGGTCTTCTAAAAGACTGAGCCAAAAGAATTGCAATTTCCTTGAAGACAACGGAAGGAAATGTATATCAGTTTCAGCCTATCAGTCCTTCATTTTGATAAAGCCTTACACGCAAGATGTCACGTGCTTTGCAAAATCATTCTTCATAATGTCTAGTTAAAATTCTCGATTTTGGTCAACTTTCTAAACTATTTATATTCATCAAGTCCAAGTTAATAAGAGATTGTTAAGTCTCAGATGTTGTCATTTTAATCGTTTCTGATGGGTACACCGACTGATGTCTCGAGAGTATGGCAAATCATTCGATAACCAGACTGTTCTGTGAACCCTTGACTTGGGAAGAAATTTGATTATAGAGCGGCGAATACAAAGACTGCTGGAAAGTGTATAATTTAATTATCTTGTCTAAGGGAACAGAAACTCCACGGAAAGTGTATCAATTGGACAATCGGCAAGACTAAGAGGAACAGACCATTTATTTTCAACTTCTCTATTCTCTTCCCATTTCTTAAGGTCAAATAATTATACTCAAACCGTTCTCCTTAGTTTGCTTTTGTCTTTTCCAACACTTAAAGGCGTCTCGGTGATTACGATTTTTTTCAAAAAAATTGCTGGGTTATTGAGAAGTGTTCAAACTAATAATATTAAAATTATATATTAACAGAAGTTGAACAATAAATTGAATGATAAATAGTGATCATGAATTCAATTGGTTCGCACTTAGCAGTGAAAATGTGGGTTTAAAAACTATGTTTTTCAGAGTAACACTGCGTTTTTTATCAAATCTCAGAAGATGTAATCATCGCGGGTCTGTTTTAATCTGTTGTCGCTCGATCGAGCGTAGGTTCAAACCAGTGACGGTGGAATTAGAGCACGTGGAAGGCCAATGGACCATCTGTCGACAGTGTGAATTGGCCAGGAAGGTACTGCTTAAACGCAGGCGCATGGAGGCAGATTGTATTCTGCAACCACTTAATGCTGCACCAGAGATTGAGGCCCTTCACGTAGGCGCTATGCATTACATGTTTAGGCAAGTAACCTGGCAATTGATAAGTATAGGATATCACACTGATTTCAGTAGATAAACGCTGAGAATGTACGAGTATCATAAACTATCTATTCTCCGAGCCGGAGGCGAGAATAGATAGCTTATGATACGAGTAGATTTTCAAGCAGCGTTTATCTTCGGAAATCAGTGTGATATCCTAATTTATATGACCGATATCTTAAAGGGAATAGAAATTCATAAAACTCAAGCGTTTAACACTGCAAAATGTTGACAACATGAAAGACAGGTTTAGTGGAACTTTCTCAAATTGTGTATTCAATGTCAAGTTTGAGAAGTAAGAGACAATGTGACATGACTCATCATAGTATGATACTTATTGTTGATAAATTATTAAAATTTGTTCAATTTACTAATTTATCATAGTTTTCAATATTTTATTATGGATCTATATACCCAGTAGAATAAAAGATAATCTACTAGTAGAATAAACGATTATATTATATCGTTAAATATCTACAATTCTACTGATATCGGTCATATAAATGTATTGAAGAGAAGTCTCATCGGATGTAACAAACACGAGACATTTTCGGCCTGTTAGGCCTCATCAGTCGTAGGTAGGTTCGAACCACCGACGCTGGAGCTAGATGGCGTGCAAGCATACCCTTTAAAGGTATGATGACTGATGACAGAGAACGGATATATGTCATCATAACCGACATTCATTACTTTGTATAAGCGAATCTTACATCAGATGTCATAAGTAGTGTTACCGGCACATATAATTATTTGTAAGCTTATAAAATATTAATAAACATGGTTTTTTAACATGCCGTTTTTGTCCCTAGTATTTGAGATATTTGAGAGAAATACAAAACCATATGCAACAACAGGAAATTTTACTGTAATTTTAATCCTTTACTGGATTACTACAGCTACAGCTAAAAACATACTAGCAGTATTTAGATGAATAATAGGTAAACAGACTCTAAAATGCTTGTAGAAGATTACAAAGATGACTAAAAGTGTTTCACGTAGCAACAGAAAATCGAAAACAATTGAATTTTTCAACGTATACACATGTTGTGTTCTTCCTTGTACGCATTTTTATGTCAATTTTGGCTCACATTACATAGCATGCAAGTTGCATGAGATCTCATATTTCCATCAAGAATTTTGAAAATTAAAGACTTTGTTTAAATATTGATGGGAATAATTTTTGTAGCAGGTAATATTCTCACATCATTAAGTTATTGCATGTGTTGCTTTGTAAATGCGCATTCTGGTTTCCAGTTGCGCTGCAGTCAATCGTGACGAGATTTATGATCTCTCACGGGATATTCGAAATTGTTATTGCAGATCTAAGTTTCTCAACGATCTAAGAAATATTTGATAGATTTCACCAATAAACAAATCGAAACCATTGAAGTTGATGATGCTGACCAGACATGTTACAATTACTCATGAAATGTAAATAATTACAATTCTTTCAATAAGTTTTTCTGTGGATTCTGGGAGACTTCACTAAGGTTGCACTTGTACCTATCTTAAAATTTAAATTTATTTCAAGATTTAGACCGGCGATCTAGAAGAATTCATGTGCCTCTATTTTTCCGAGGGGGAAATGATGTTATTTTTCTGAGTTTCATTTTTTTTCGGGGTCAAATTTCATATCAAAATTAATATTGTTTCGATGGGGGGGAGAGAGAGAGAGTACATGTATATTATTACATCGGCACCTGATTTTGATTTTGACAATGCGTCTAATCGAGTGCATGTCTAAATATGGCGTTGTAGACGAGGTATTTGAGCTCCGTGCTATATGAACATTTAACATTGCTGACTGCAAAGTAATTGCAAATACAAGGTGTGTCTTAGAATTTCGGTGAATGATTACATATCTCTGAAAAAGAAGAAGCTGAGTTCACATAAACACACATCAATGTTCAATGATGTGTCAGTAAACATGGCGCAGGGTATGACGCGCGCTATCATAGATATCTGCAGACGCATTGAAAAATTCAATCAGATGTGGAGTGTTCGTCACCCTTTGAATAATGCTGTAGCAGGCAATCAATTAACATCTCACTTTGTCCAAATGGAGCAACACATTAACATCAAATTCTGTTTCAAGTTAAAGAAGACGGCAGCAGAGACACATGAGATGCTACTTGAAGCCTATGGAGAGGAAGCAGTTTGCAAAAAATGTGTTCGCGATTGGTTCAAAAGATTCAAAGACGGGAGAGAATCGGTGGAGGACGATGTACACTCCGGTCGTCCATCGACAAGCAGAACTGAAGTCATGACTGCTAAAATGCGAGACATTTTGTATCAAGATAGGCGGATGACACTTCAGTTGATGGCGGAGAAGTTGGGAATGAGTAAAGACACTGTCCACACCATCGTTCGGGAAGACCTTGGAAAGCGGAAGATTTGTTCACGTTTTGTGCCACACCGACTGCCTGTGGATCAAAAGCAGAGACGATTGGAATGCTCCAAAGATATCATCAACCAATGTCAACATGATCCCTCCTTTCTCACCACGATCGTTACTAGAGATGAATCATGGTGCTACCAATGCGACCCAGAATCCAAGCGCCAATTGATGGCTTGGTGTTTTCCATCTTCGCCAAGACCCACAAAGAGTCGACTTCAAAAGTCGAAAGTGAAGACAATGCTGATAGCCTTCTTCGACAACGACGGCTTGATACACAAAAAATTTGTACCTTCCGGTCAGACAGTGAACGCCGCCTTATACGAGTATGAAGAAACTTGTTGCAACGCATTCGTCGTGTCCGACCAGAACTGCACGGGACTGGATCGTGGGCGCTGCTTCATGACAATGCACTGGCTCATAGTGAGATTCGTGTTCGACAATTCTTGGCTCAACGTGGTATTGTTGCGATTGTCCATCCACCTTACTCACCAGACCTGTCTCCAGCTGATTTCTTCATTTTTCCTTGACTAAGAATTCCATCAAGGGTGCTAGTTTTGACGACGTGGAAGACATTCAGAAGACTGTGACGAGTCTCCTGCAGACCATTCCCTTGAAGGCTTTATCGGAGAGCTTCCGAAACCTTCTTCAGCGCTTTCAGCGGTGTGTTGAGTGGGGTGGGGACTATTTAAAGGACAGTAAATTAATTTTTGTGATATCTAGAACTTTTATTGCTCTATGAGAAAATTCACCGAACTTTTTAGACACACCTTATACATCTCAATTACATAGCTAAAAATACAATTGATTACAATTACAAATTAATCATCCGATGATGCAAATTAGTATAATTACTAATTGCAATAATTGTGACTGCAATTACAACACGTCAAGTGTAAATTCATCAGAAGTTGTTGAGGGCACGGAATGTGGTAGCTATGGGCGCAAATTTCAATCGATAATGCGAAATATGAATGTTTCGAAATATGAAGCTTATTTCTCCATTTCATGATGCGGGCAAGTCGATCGAGGCATAAATTTTGAAAATCGCTGCACCCGAAGATTTCCCTGTATTTGAAATGTTACTTTACTTCGCTGTGACTCGTGTACCTGCAGATTTGATCTGCATCATTTACATGCACGAGAGTTTCCGTATTTCTCCATTGTGGAAAATAAAAATTGTGCTCTTTTGGGCTCCACGGTTTTGTAACGTCATTCTCTGTTTCTCTGTGGATTTAGATGTGATCTCAATGGAGGAGTCAAAGCCTGTATAATGTAAGACTTGTATGACATCGCGCTTTGTCTGAGTGCCTCCAGTCTCAGAAAGTGGATGATTTCCCTTTATTTTCGGGAATTGAGAATTAAGGAAACTCTCATTACTGTAAAAACTAGACTGTCCATAGCTCAGCTCCTCAATCTCAATCCATCCAAAAGGGGCCACCAGTCATCTCCAGGGTTTTCAAAATCAGCGGAATTATTGTCTAGCCGACTTACTCGTGCATTATATTCACTCAACATGTCAAACTTATTTTTCTTAAGGTCCTGTAGGTCGCTCTTCATGCTAAATTTGGTTTGATTTCAGCTCGGGGATAACTCGCTACCCCTGTTGGTCAATAACACTATCTTACCAGGGCTATTTTGAACTCCGAAAAACCCGAGGGCTCCTGCAACCCCTTTACTCAAATGCTCCTACAATTCAATCGTTCCCAAAATTGCAGTACAACATAATGGGCGAGTGCTCGTTCTAATGGCTTTTACCAAATCGGTCAGGTTGCTGCTGTAGATAGCAATTCAAAACTTGAATTCCATTTTTCTGAAAAAATTGTTCTTTTGAGTATCAGTTGGAAATTGATGGTAGATTACTCTGATAGACGATCTGTTTTGATCAGACATCAGATGAAAACGTCTTAAGTTGATGTTAAGAGTTGATTAAAGTTGATTGACAATGGGATGTTCAATTCCATTGGGACATTTTAGCGGATCTGAATTTTACACATTAGCCGATTGAATCACAACAACACAGATCAACGTAATTCAAAGCGACTCCAAATATTTTGTCGCCAGTTTTGTCTGACGATTAAGCACCTTGCGACGACGATCGACGAAGCTAGCAAAGCAGACAGTGAATTTTAATTTTTGACAAACGGTATTGTGCATTATGTGGATGCATATAGTATGGATTCTATGGACTGTGTCCCGAGAAATACCACTCGCTTAGAAAGACATTTTAATATTCGAAACTCAGTTATTTCAGGTGTTCGCTTGACTGACAGTTGGTCAGAAACATTACCACTTTGATGGTGTTGCTTGTTCGGCCAAGAGACCTGTGTGTGCTTCGAGACCTTGCGTTGCTAAAAGCAGGGATGCGGAGTCGGAGTCCTATCAAATGATAGGACTCCGCACTCCGGCCTATAACTAGACCCAAAATATAAAACAAACAACTTATTTCCTCGTGCATAGCTGTCA
The DNA here is from genome assembly GCA_907163375.1 of Prostheceraeus crozeri. Taxonomy (NCBI): domain Eukaryota; kingdom Metazoa; phylum Platyhelminthes; order Polycladida; family Euryleptidae; genus Prostheceraeus; species Prostheceraeus crozeri. The sequence continues at coordinate 625,222 of CAJQUW010003251.1, forward strand.
CTGTCTTGATATCAACTTTCTCCCTCAAACAAGAGTAGATAGACAATGCTGCATGCAAAGCTTGCAATAGATATTATATGCTCGATTGTAGATCCAACAGGTATGTTGGAGAACAGGGTCATTGCGTCAAAACTGACAAGATAGCAATCTTCGGGACAATTTCTCTTGAAATTGTTGATACTGTCAACAAATTCAAAAGTATCTTTCAAAGAATAGTCTTTAGGAATAAACGGCTTCAAAACCGAATCAAACCATTTGGAGACATTATTTTTGGCAGAATTTTTCATGCTAAGAATTGGACGGTAGTCAGGATTACTTTCATTTTTGTGGATTTTAGGAAGGCCGTATAAGGAGGCTGGTTGGCTACCAACAGCTCGAATTTGCTGATAAATATTGTCAGAAATGCGATATTCGTTCTTCAGCTTCAAAAGATGTCTCATTCAGCATCAAAAGATTCAGACGATCCTCCTCGAGGATAAAAGGGTCTTTGTCAGAATGAGTTGAATACTCATGCCTTTTGAATTTCGAATCATCATTAATGATAGAGTTACCATTAATCAGAGATTTATTAAAACATTGAATATGCCTACGAAGTTCAACTTCCGATTCTTGAATGTATGGCAATTTCCAGTAAATGATCTTTACTTCATAGTCATTAGCAACGCTTGTACCAGACTGATAACATATATCATCGCCTCGATAACATATATCTCACCTCGAACATAGTCTACAAATTTGCTCGTGAACACTGTGACAAGTGTTACATCGGCAAGACAACTAGACATCTACAAACGCGTATTCGAGAACACTTGTCAGGTCCCCCTATACCATCTGAAATAACGTTACACAATCATGTGAACTTTGAACAATCATTCTCCGTCATCGCCCGTACGAGCAAAACTCGCATTGCAGAATCAGTCTTCATAGCTGCTTATGACGCAGGTATCTTATTAAACAATAATACCAGCTCTTTTCCATTGTTTTAAAATTTGTGAATTATAGACCTAAACTCTTTTTATTATCTTGATTTGTTCCGTTTTACTATACTGTATAAGCCACTGAAGATGAAGACGAGAGTCTTTGAAATTGTACAATTTGGTCAAATTAAATGAGTCGAAATGAAAGAACATTTCTATCGTTACTGAAAGTGTACTCATATTTTTTGAAGAAGGATGGGGATTTCCTGCCTGGTAGAGAATGGAGAAAAACCGTGTGAAACACACATCAACAAGATGGGAGGAACCGAGTCGCATGCATCCAACTTAAAGCGACATTTGATTAACTTTCATCGAAAATGATTGATAATTAATACAGCAATGATCACTGAAGACAGGATTAGGTAAGCCTATAATGATCTATGATGTAGATTTCCAGGTTTTCAAAAAACTAGGCTATATAGACTTGCCACCCGGAGTCGGAGTCCTAGGACTCCGCATCCCTGGCTAAAAGTCAGTATTTAATTAAAGTTATTTAATGCATGGCATTATTATGCCGATACTGCTATATGCTTGTCCTCTATTTGGTGAGCTTGGAAGCTCTTCCCATGCTAAGATTCATAGAACTGTAGATTGCTCATTACCCAATCTGTTCTGATGACTGCTGTTAAAACAACATCATGCCTGGTTATCAAAATCATAGAAATATCATCATTGAGATTTTTTCTGAAATATGCTAGTATAGTTGCTGATCACCCCGTTACATCTCTTCTTCCACCTCGCCTGTCGAACTCTAACCATCTCATGCCTATGTGTTTAACAGTTAGACGCTCTCATTCCATTCTGTCCTGCACTATGCATACCGTCTCTTTAATTTGAAAGTTAGATTCTGTACAGCATGTTGTGCAACTTTATTTACTTCTGCACACTTTTACATGTGATTTTCCCTGTCACTTGTGATTCCCATTTATTGAATGAAGCAGATCATTATGATTATGCCCTAACTTTGACACTTAAAAGTTATTTTACAGGAAAATTCATGCATCTACATGAGTGATGTGTAGCTGATATTTGTGTACAGTTAACTTTGAAGAGTTAATATCGATAACAAGTAGCAATGAAAATAGATCGATGTGAAAATTAAAAATATGTTAGCGAAGAAATAGATGAGCAAACTTGCAAAATATAGAAAAATTGCATTTGTCGCTCTCCTATGGGGACACCAACAGCCAAGAATAATGTTAATCATCAAATGAGATCATTGAATCCGTGCATTAATATCGGAAGACTATATTTGGGGAAACCAGTTACCCCTTTTGGTCATCCTCGTCGGAGAAAGGGTTTGTTTGGAGGAGGGTTGAATAATGAGCACGGAACGACAATCAGATCAGTTTTCCTCTAGTAAACCCATAGAATAGAGCCATTATCTGCGTAAAATGACGTTTGAAAGTGTTAATTCGATATATTCCATATTGAAAACAGTTGCTACACGCAATCGACGCAGTGTTAATACATTCACAGGAGAAATCGATGATCAGTGATAAATAGCATTATTGACAAAGCATCTGCTGCAACATTTTTGCCTCTTCACCTAGTTCAATGCCTCTTATTGGCTTGTAGGGGATCTTTCGTTCCACCATTTGAATACAATCAACAATTGGACAGACAGATACACAGAGAGTACAGCCAGTGCAGTCTTCCGTAATGTGAGGAAGATGAGTTTTCGGATCGAAAGTGATGGCTTGATAGCCAGAATCATTGCAGGTCATGTAACATTTGCCGCAATTGATGCACATTTCTTCGTCTATCAAAGCAACAACCTGAAATTGAATAAAGCAGAAGATAGTTGAAGGACAAGGCATCATCAAGATCATGAATAGGCAAATGCCTATAGAGTAGGGATATAGGTAGAGTGTCGACTCAAAAAAGTATCTGTATACAGTGAAAAATTTTATATGAAAAGATTCAGTTTTTTGCGTAGATTACGTTTCCGTGATCCAAAAAATTATTTGAGAAGTATTAAAAAAGTCAAAATTTTGCAAATTTATGTCCTACCGACATGGTAGTATATAAAGTAGCATGAAAGTAGGATGGATATCAAAGGGAATGAATATTTGCTAATAGGCATCCGAACTAAGCGGAAATTAAGCTACTTTGCAAGGGAATTTCATGAGCCGCCTTATAATGGAAGTCTTCATGAAAAAGTAGAGATCTGATTTTGCTTTCTTGGCTGAAATTTCAAGTTTTATTTCAATTTTCACCGGCATGATTTTATGATTTACTAAGTTCATGTTTCATTTCTTGGATCTGAATAGTGATGTGGACCCATTTATATCTTTCAAAGTTGATTGAAATCATTATCCTTGATTCTGTTATTTTGCTCTACCAGTGGAAGGTTGTTTATGATATGATCTCGCTTAAGAAGATTCTCTTGATGTTAAGCATGAAAGCAATAGCAGGTCATCGAATTTTTTTTCATACATTACCTCTCCAAGGCTGTCATGACACGGACGATCTGTAAAATAATATCATTTCCTTCTGCATTACAATCATGATCAGTCAAATTCGTTGTAATTTCTTCAAAACTGCAAAAATTTGCATATCTCACATTTGGTGACAATACCACCTGTATCCCTCACGAGTTCATTTAATAAAATCGAAAGTGTATACACATTGGAGATTTAATAAATTCGGAGTTACCACTCTACCTAATATGCTTACTCTATGGTGTATATGCATATTTTATACATTTTTTATTGGTTTGAATGTTTTATCAATTTAATTGAAGCACTTCCTCACCTGCTCTTCTTGTTTTAAGTCTGCATATGTGCCAATTCTTTTGAGGGCCTGACTGATAACAGATCGTACACTTGGAATGCTTCCAGCTGGTGAAAATCCAGGCCTAAAGACCTGCTGTGACACCTCTTCTGATTGGCGAGCTTCATGAATCTTTTCCTGCTTCTGTTTGAGGAATGGTCCGAAGTTAGGTAATGTTCCATTATCTGATTTGACTCGCACCACAGGTTTGCCCAGTTGATGAGGAGCAGTTGGTGGACTCTGTCCATCCCATCCTCGTAATTCTGTGGATGACGCAATATTTGAAGATAAAAAAAGCTACAAGCACAAATCTTTCATTCATAATGATTAAAATAGGTTTAAACACATACAAATGGTTCAAAGAGGTATCTGAATAAATTTGAAATCCAAATGCAACGACAAATAAAGTTCAATGACAATAGTGCAGTTCATACTGTAATTCATCAAATTCATGCAAATTTTAGAGAAGGAAAGCAACAACAAACTCAGGAAATTATTTGAACTCCGTGGTTGAAATGAATCTTCCTTCACTTTTAATAGACTGATTTCCATTTGATGATTTGATAGATTGCAATCAGGGCATCACGATAGGAGAGGAAAGCACACTCAAATTTTGTGGCTTCAAGTTTAATAAAAGAAATTAGCTAAAATATGTGCAGGCAGGAGCAGACGTTTCGCGACAGTGGTCGCTGCTTCAGTAGTGCGCTCAAAAAAGCACTCTTATTGGCCTTTACCACAGCTTTTTAGGAGGACTGAGGCAGCGAAAGCGTCGCGAAACATCTGTTCCAGCCCGTACATATTTTTAAACAATCTCTTATTATTTCCATACTGTTTTTTCCATATCCTCTCGTGACGATGAAATTCCCGTGCAAGGCAGTCAACTATTGAGGGACTAAATTATTTTCATGATCTAAGCCGACAGGATCACAAAGATCAAAGTGATCTGATGTCAGCTTAAGATTTGTAAGCAACAATATTCAAAAGTTGATCACTTATCCATGGTATGAGCTAATAAGAAATGCATGTGTTAGCCAATGTGGTGAAAATTACATGTGTACAATGTACAATGTAAAGCTGGTTGATTATGAAGTGAGGGTTTTCGATTCGACTGAAATACTTGAAATCCTGTTCAAAAAAGCCCCATTTTTTTGAAAACAATTTAAATATAGGTCTTGTTGTTATATTCATCATTTATAGGCTTATCAATTTGAATTTGCCAATCTAAGTACATGAATAACAAGGGGTGTCCAAAAGCGGGACTGCCACTTGGTTTTGTGCGGCCTTTTGAAGTTCTCTTGAAGAAGCCTCAAAGAGCCGTCCTCTGCTACAACTTTGTCAAGAAACTTTGTGTGATATTAATGAAAAAAAGCTTTTTGCCTTCAGAAGTTCTCAAAATAAGAGAGAAGTTTTTGACATAAGATTTGCTTGTGCAAACTAATGCACAGTGGCTATGATAACATATTCGCAGCGTTCATAAGTGGTTTCTTGGTACTAAGATGGATATAACCATCCTAATGGACTATAATAACTAACGTCATAATGGGACTATGCCATAATGCTCGTTGCTGATAACAAGTAGCAATGAAAATAGATCGATGTGAAAATTAAAAATATGTTAGCGAAGAAATAGATGAGCAAACTTGCAAAATATAGAAAAATTGCATTTGTCGCTCTCCTATGGGGACACCAACAGCCAAGAATAATGTTAATCATCAAATGAGATCATTGAATCCGTGCATTAATATCGGAAGACTATATTTGGGGAAACCAGTTACCCCTTTTGGTCATCCTCGTCGGAGAAAGGGTTTGTTTGGAGGAGGGTTGAATAATGAGCACGGAACGACAATCAGATCAGTTTCCCTCTAGTAAACCCATAGAATAGAGCCATTATCTGCGTAAAATGACGTTTGAAAGTGTTAATTCGATATATTCCATATTGAAAACAGTTGCTACACGCAATCGACGCAGTGTTAATACATTCACAGGAGAAATCGATGATCAGTGTAATCGAAATTCTCAAAACAAGAGAGAAGTTTTTAATATAAGATTTGCTTGTGCAAAGTCATGCACAGTGGCTATGATAACATATTCGCAGCGTTCATAAGTGGCTTCTTGGTGCTTAGATGGACATAATAATCCTAATTGTGCACTTAGGCCTATGTCATGATTCTCATTTCCTAATATTGTGCACATTCGTGCAAAGCCCGATAACAGCATGCTTTATTTTATTAAATAAGATCAGGTTTCCGATGTCAATTGAACTTTGTGTCGTCAAATTGAAAAAGGGAGCTGATTTTTGACGCACTGTCACATATAACACAATGTTTTAAAACTGCTTTTAAAACCAGATTTCAAACATGGTTTCAAACCCTTGGTTTGCGCACTTTTTATAGATGATTCTAAAACAACCATTCGAAAAATAGTTTTCAACCGTGCCATTAACATTGCTGCAATATCCTGTCCTAAAAGTGCCTGTTTAAAAGCGTGCCTTCAAAAATGCTTTTGTCACTGTTTAAAACATGCCTTCAAGCATGATTTTAAACGAATATCGTGAAGCTATATTATTTGGACCCCAGAAATTGATGAGCACCCATGAAATACATTTAGTAGACTAATTGATATAGTTAAGAATACTTCCAAGCTAGTGAATGGCTGTCAGCAAATATTAGTAGTATGATGTCAGCATTCTATTTAGTAAATGCTACTTAGTAGTCTGAAACGAAAATATCCGTAAAAGCAGTCATTATTCATCTGATATTAACGAATTCTAGCTGTACTGTCATCTATCATCAAGTTCTGACATGACCCTTTTATCTGATATTAACGGATTTTAGCTGTGAAGTTCAAAGGTTATTTTAGTAGCTGCCATGTGGGAACGTCGCTCTCTAATATCAAGAGATTATCTGGTGAGCTAGCGATTTTGTGGCTAAATCTATTCTTGCACAGTTCTGTAACAAAATCATCGCTAGACGTGAAAGTCGCCTTTATTATTTTTAGAAGTGCGACTAAAATGCAAAAGCGGTAGGTGGCGAGTGATTTGCTATAACTAATTGATAAATGTTTTTTAAGCTAATTTGAGATGATTGTTCACCAACCGGCGAAATAGTGAATATTGTAGCAACTAATTAGTGGTAAATAGTAATGTTCGTATATTTCCTTCACATGAATATACGTATATCTGTTAAAAATAGACATCTTTTTTATTCACGAAAGCTTAAACTAAAAAAGTATTTATCTTCCATAAATGTCGTAGTAAATACTATGATATTATTCAAATATTTGTTATTTTTGTAAATTATCAAATGTCAAGAGGTGTTATGAAAATTGACATACGCGGATTCTCTACTTTGATATCAATATCAAAGAATGTGAGTTTGCACTTATTTCTTAGATAGATTAGCCACATGTGGGAAATGGTGAGGAGGTGAGGGAGAAAATAGAGCTTCGGGTGTTGAGGCGGATTACTAGAGAAAGTCAAAAGATAAAAGGTGGCATACATAGCGCGAATTTTCGCCGGCGAACTTCGCCAGCGAATATGCCGCAAATATGACTGAACTGTAGCTTGATATTCTGTAGCTGACATCCGCCAGTCTTTCGCAAGATTCGTTCTCACAGGGTGCATATTGAACAGTGTTCAGTTTACAGTGCGCGAGTGGCATTCTATCGAGATTACAAGTGCTTCTTTTTTTAAAAAAATCGAAGTTTCCGACACAACTAATATACGTTTTCAACAGAAAAGAAGAAATTGAAAACAAAATAGCAAAAACATGGGTTTTCAACCCTATTCTTTTGAGGGGAACAAAGGATAAAAACAAAAGATAACGTGACTCACCAGCAACAGAACGAAGATACAACAGCGCCTTCAAACCCGTCACATAGTCGTCAATAACGGTAAAATCCTGGTTTTGGACTGCACTGCACACCTGTAGAACAGACGCCCCAGCTTGCAGGAACTGCAATCCAGCCTCAGCCGAATCGATGCCTCCTGTGGCAAGAATTGGGACACCAGGAAGCGCATTTCCTATTGCAGAAACTGCGCGGAGAGCAATAGGACGAATTGCGTTCCCAGACATGCCTCCATATGTTGTTCTTGCCTCAGTCCCAACCCGTGGCCAAGCGCGTCCGTCAGATGAGAGACCCATGAGGCCCGAGACTGTATTGGTTGCTGTGACACCATCTGCACCACCTTGCATGGCAGCTCTAGCAATGTCGACTATTTCTGTCACATTTGGGGTCAGTTTCGCAAAGAATGGTATCTTGATTGCTTCTCGAACCCATTTGCAAATATCTCTAACCATATTTGAGTTTTGTCCGCACGCGAGACCCATCCCACGCTCTCCCATACCATGTGGACACGAAAGATTCAGCTCCAAGGCATCTGCGCCAGATGCAGCGGCCATTTTTGCTAATGTGACCCAGTCATCCTTATTATAAGCGCACATGATGCTAGAAATGAGAATCTGGTCAGGGAAATCGCGTTTTAGCTCAGTGACCGCTTTGCACCAGTAAGCCGATGTCTTCTCGCTGATGAGTTCTATGTTGAGGAAGCTGGACTGACCCGGTCCAAAACTATGCCCACCAGTAGTACCTCTTACAATGCGCGGTGACACATTCACTACAGCGTCCTTGTCTAATGCGAAAGTCTTTGTAACAGCAAAGCCCCAACCTTCTTCGAATCCACGACGGATCATTGCTGCGCTGGTGGTGGGTGGCGCAGACGCTAAACCGAAGGGATTTGGGAATCGCAGTCCACACATTTCCACAGATATATCAACCGTGTCCACCGGGGTATGAAATCGCGGTAGTCTTGGTGGACCTGTCACCGACATTCCGTACTGCTTCTGTGAAGAGAGAGAGAGAGAGAGAGAGATTGGCATGTTTCTGTAAAAATCATCGGCTAGAATGACAAATTAAACAATCAAATATCGTGTATGCTCTAAGTGTAGATAGTAGCATAGTAGTTAGAATGATAGCATAACTTATGCATGGTACTCAATTGTGAACAAATACTCCGACGTGACGGCGCTGAAGCCAAAATCGACCTCTAATTCGGTTGAAAGTCCGTACATCAATGGAATATACATCATTATCTACATGTAAATACTGAACATCATTTGAAGGGAAGTGGCATAAATATGTCTTTATTTGAAAATAAGTATTTTGAATGACAAGCTGATTCGGGTTCTGTATACAATGGATATACATTGCTTGAAAGCAATTCATTATTGAAGAGGCCAGTTCTGACTTCTTGTATGGAAGACAACTCCCAGTTCGAATATTTCATTCAGTTGGAGTATCATAGATTGAAAATTCAATGGGCATCTAGTTAATAAAATATCATTCACCTTTTGTTTGGTTCAATTAGCATTACATGCACAATCCTATCAGACTATTTCTAGCATCCCCCACACTTGATTTTATGTTCTTATTTCAATATTTTCAGAATAAGCAGCCAAAACTTAAACAACAATCGTCGTTTTCTCTCATATGTCTGAAGAAAATGTGCTACAAATGCCAATGATGCACCTTATTCAAATTTTATAATCAGGATATTTCCCATTACAGTGGAGTACACACTGACTTAGTGGGAATTCATCCCGTCTAGTAACAAACGCAGATCAACTTAAAAAGGAATAATGGCACCAAAATTCTAAAATTAATAGTCTATGCACATGCAGTAAATAAATAAAACGTACATTTGTATTCGCAACACAAGTAGAGGAATTACTTCATCATCAGACATATAATAAAGCACTAGTATTGCCAATGTAAATAGTAAACAAACGCAAAGGATAATGGAATCAATGATGGATTCAATAATTGAGAAAATAGTTGAATGGAATGCCAAGACTACTGGCATCTCGGCATTATTGCCTTCGGACCTGAAGCTTTGGCAAAGCTTCAACTCCAATGCGAGAGAATTGAAGGAGAAACTTTTCGAGCAGCTGTGACGCCGATTCTCTTGCGCCGATTCTCTTGTATGGAATGGAGATTCTGCCTACGACCAATTCCCGCAAACAGAGCCTAAAGCGCTCTCTGCCTCGCTCTGTTACACAACTCTGTGTGAATACAAAATAAAAATCACAATGTTTAGGAAAGAAAACGTTTATCCCGAGCTTTCCCACGTCATTCAGCGAGCATAATCATTGGAATGACGCCAAGAACAACCAGTTGGTCCCATGTGTCTATTTACATGAGTCAGGCCAGGATTTAGATTGACCGTCTGTACCTGAAACAAGCTAATAAACGAACTTTCTACAACTTTTCTAGTATGGACATTTAAAATTATTTTAAAATCGTCATAATTAAAAGAATAATCATAATTGATGGAATGAACAGACATAGCATTATTCAAATTGTGATTCTTCAAAGCCCTTTTGTGTTCACTCACTATAGTGGTTCCTATTTTTGTATTTTCATAATACACGTGGCCCAACTGGTTGTTCGTGGGGTCGGTCAACGCGTGCATTGCGATAGGAGCTCATCCTTTCCCTCAAATGTGTAGTGAATCATCTCTATTGCATCATCCATTTAACTGCTTCATGTCCCCTCAAATTTTCATTCCCATGATTATGCTCGCTGAATGACGAGTGAAAGCTCGGGATAAACTTTTACTTTCCTAAACATGGTGATTTTTATTTTGAGTTCTGACTACGGGTGTTATTACCTCTGAAACAATCAATCTGTGTGAATACATTATCCTTAGAATATATCCTCCCAAGATCTGGTGAGAAGAGAAGACATGTGACCCCGAATTAAGTGTGACCACAGAGAGTGTGACCTTGCGACGCCGACGACAACGATTGATCGGTCATTGCCTTCGCAGCTTTGGTCTTGGCAGCAATGCCTCACTGGCACTCGTGTTTCTCCACCAACCAACGGAGGCCCAGACAACGAAGCATGGGAGAACTGAATCGGTGACTTCGACCCTGACTTCCGACATGGAAGCGGGAATCATCAGAAATTGATTGAATTTATTGTTTGATTGACTGCAATTGACATCAATCAACCTACAGACTGAAGAATCCTATGAGCATAGATTGGACACCTCGCAGATGGCCCTGATATTTGTTGCAATAGCTGTTGAATAATGAATGGACTCCTAGATATTAGAAGCATGTGCGCGCGTATCGCGTCCTACTGTCAAAGAAAGGTGTCCGTGCGAGCAGTGGATTATTGAGAAACAGAAGCTTGTCCAGATGCTAGAATTCTGTGTGCGAGCTTCTTCCTGATCAAGTGGCAATAGTCGGACAAGTCCTTCAGTAGATATTAAAGAGGCATAACAATTATCCACTCAGTATCTGAATGATGTAGAACTGACTAAATAAATAAATGGACGTTACTTATACTCGGAAGCAAATTAGGCACTTTCTTTCATGTGGCCGAGTTGTCATTTATCCCACTCTCATTCTTTTTGTGCTGAGTGTTTCGCAAAAATGCAGATTGAGCTTATTTTACAAGTCCTAGGTTTGACCCGACCAAGGTTTGAACCAAGGTCTCCCGGACGCAGAGCAGACACTCTACCACAAGGCCACAGCGCCGGTTTAGCATAATTGCGGCCAAGTACATGTACATCAAGCAGAAATTTCTTTATGAGTAAGCAATTTATTGTAGAACCTGAGCCAATCAGTTAATTGACATGAGAGATTGATGCAATTTTTAATTGATAATTGAAATATCATGGCATCAATTAATTGAAATTGGAAACTGAGCAATCAATTAATTGACATTGGAATTACTGAATAGAGCATTCAATTAATTATTGATTATCCCTGCTTGGAATTGCTAAACATGAACGTTGTTCCTCCTGCTGCATCCTGACATTCCTCCTTGCTCTCACAACGGGACTTGTGCTCGCAAAACCTTGAAAGGCGCTGCGCTGAATGTTGTATTTGTCTAATGACGGAACAGTTCATCATTACAAGTTCAGCAAATTAGATGCCAAAATAGACTACAAGATCTTAGGATTGTATCCCATTTTTAGGCGTACATAGGTTATAGGTACTTCTTGATGATCATGTTTGTGTCATTATTTGATGGTAACAAAGCAGAAAACTACAAGATATCACTGAGATATCTTGAAAATTTTAAGCTCACAATTATCACGTTGTCATCACTCTCACAAAATCGAAAACGATGTTTTCAACAGGTATTGCTGCTGACTGTGATATGCCACACAATCCTTTAAGCTTGTTAGGACTTCGATTCTGACTTCAACTGCTTCCCTATGTGCAGTTCTAATGTATGTAGACAGAACATTTCACACAGCCAATTTCATTTTTTCAGCAATTATGCAGACACTTACTTGAAGGAAGCAATGCAGATGCCATGAGGCCTGTTTCCCGTCATTCACCGCCTCGACTGTTGTCTGTGCCCGTCCTGCTAAATCACCACCACAGAAAACGTCAGGCTCACTCGTTCCCATAGTATCCGCATCCACCACTGGTAAGCCCCAAGAATCGAGACGGATTGGTTGCATAGCAGTAGTAATATCAGCGTCCAAGAGTGTAGATCCAAAGGCGGAGATGATGAAATCGGCACGGAGACGAAGAGGTTGTTCCGGATCGCTTCTCCACTTTCCATCGTCATCTTGTTCAGTACGGAAGAATTCAAGCGCAGATATTCTACCATTTGCCCCTCGAATGACCCTTTGTGGCTCCAGAAAAGGCAGAAATTCGCACCGCTCCTCTTTAGCTAGCTCCATTTCCTCAGGAACAGGACTGATTGTGGTGAAACCTTTCCTGAAGACGACAGTGACGCGTCGAGCTCCACACCGTAGAGATGAAGTGGCGCAATCAAAAGCTGTGTCCCCTGCTCCGAGCACTAGCACATGGCCGAACAATTCTGGTCTCTTAGACGAGCAGCATAATCCGGACTTACTAGCAGCGGCCACGCGAGGCAGAAATGATTTTGATGTATAGAATCCGGATTGCTCATCCAATCCCTCAAACAATGGGGCACGTTTCGCGTCGGGCATTCCAAACCCAAGAAAGATTGCTTCGTAACCCTCGTCACGGAGAGATTTAATAGTTTTACCACTCTTGGAAGAAAGGGGCTTGGAATATTCAACCTTTACTCCGAGATCTGTCATTAGCGCCATTTCTAAACGCACTGCGGAATATGGCAAACGAAATTCAGGAATCTCTGATGTACTGAGACCTCCAGCCCACTCTGTAGCTTCAAAGATGGTGATATCAGAGTATCCCATGCGTGCCAAAAAGGTTGCGCATGACATGGATGCCGGCCCACAGCCAATGAGTGCAATACGAGCCTTGTAGCTTTCAGGGAGGTCAGATGGCAGATCGGGTGGGAGGATTTGCGGCAATCTCATGGCCCCAAACATCTCAACAGCGAACTGCTGCAATCCACCAATGTTGATAGGACCTTCCTCGGTTCCGTACAAATTGCAGCCTCCTACGCACAGATCACTAGTCGGGCAAACCATTCCGCAAGTCAGTCCCAGGGGGTTGTCGGAAAGAATGGCTTTAGCTGCACCATAGAAATTCTTTGTAGAAATGCTGGAGATGAAAGATTTGATATCCAGCTGTGTTGGGCAGCTCTTTTGGCAAGGAGCATCAGCACATTTGAGACATCTGGCTGCCTCACGCAAAGCACCACGTTCGGACAATGTAGTATGTTTGATATCCGAGAAATCATTGTCCAGAGGTCGACATGTAGAGCAGTTTTTGTCAGTATTTCTTTTCCAATGCTTTCGGCTCTGCAACGAATAAAGAATAATATCGATGAAAATCAAAGTTGCTTTACTCATTACATGTGTATGCATGTAAATAGGATTTATTTGCTTTTATATTTGCACTTATTTAACATACATTGGTTGATATAGAATTAAGTAATGTTTAAGTACAGTGTTTTCATTTTTATCACATTATTTGTTATTTTTATTTATATCTAATACTATATTTTTTTCATGTTGTCAAAGATTATTTTGTATTAACCATTATTGATGAAAGCAATTAATCAAGCATGGATTTCTTAATAATAATCTCTTGATAATAATGATAATCTCTCGATTATGGATTTCACAATCGAAATATCATGTCCAGCATTGGTTACAATGGATTGTTCTATTATAGCGTGGGTATGGATATCATAACCCATTAATCGTGCCAAGCACTGCGCGATAATGACTTATTATAACATGACATATTATATGACATAAAATGACCCAACGCAAAAAAATCCCCACGCCTCATTAACTGAGCTGAATGAAGAACGACCGTCAAAATGCATGGGACATCGAAAGTCCTGTCTTTTTTCCTTGCAATTCACTTCTGATTTAAGCCCAAGAAATAATTTATCGAGTGAGACTTTATATCTTTATCATTTAGTTGAACCTATCATATTATGACCAATCTCTCTCTCTCTCTCACACACACACACACACACACTCTCTCTCTCTCTCTCTCAGACTAATCAACCATGTTAGTGCCGTTTCGCATAAATAAATAATCATTTTTAAAGGTTTTCTGGCCATTGCGGAGTAGTTCAGTTGGATTTTGTGTGATGCATTTATTATTCCATACCTCGCAATCAATAACATCATTTTTATAGATCAAAGAAACAATTATTTATAGAACATTATATTTTTATAGAACATAATGATTTATAGAACAATTATGTGCAAAAATGTTAGAAGAGAACTTATGTCTGAGACAAGTGATCTATAAAGTGATCAATTGTGAATTTCTTGTGTTACTAACTGGCAGTGTGACAGGCGTCAATGCTCGACAGATCATTTTATACAAAAAATGTGTTTAATAACTTTTTTAGAGGAGATTTCGGTCAATTAAGTAGACAAATACGCGCTAAGTGGTCTTATATTGTTGTATTCTGAACTTAGAAGAAGTAATATAATGAATACATTAATTAAGGAGATAGCGCTACGCAGGATTTGAGACAAGTCATCATATCTTAACGCGAAGTCAAACACTAGCTCATAATAGCCGTACTTGTTTCCTTACTCCCCATCCCCCACGCCTTTTTATTTCAATGAGTGGTATGACAATGTGACACGAAAGAAAGGTTGCAGTAGACGATTTCTGTTGCGACGATGCTGTATAGCAAATGAGAGAATAAATTTAGGATGACAATCTATTATCTTGTGCTGACATTTACCTCCAAGCTGTTATTGAAGAACGAAATGTCAGTCGAATGATTATCATCATTAGAAGAAGAAATATTTAATATGCTGAAGGCAATCATTCAATGATAATAGTCTAGCAGCCTTAGCGAGCTTCTGCAGGGATCGAGGTGAAAATGAGAACACTCCTATGGTTACTGCGAATCTGCGCGTTTGCCGAGTTCTGTTCGATTCATCTTCTTATTCGACAGGATCAAAGAAAAATGCATGTAAATCCAATAATAAGTAGATTGAAGGTCTTCGACAAAAATGAGACTTCCTATGTTTTCTCTGATTAAGGGAAAAGTAGGTTACTTAGTCTAGAACTGTAAATTTTGACATAGTTGTGTCATTTCTTGTCATATGCATGTGTCATTATCACATTTCTGATGGGTGATGCATGCAACTAAATGGGTAATTGTGATTACATTTGGCCAAAATGCTGTACATGTCGACATAAGGATACTTGCTTGATCTGAATGTGCTTGGCTTCATGCACAAAGGTGAGTGTACTTGATGGTAAATGACTTATCGACCTTCTTTTGGCGCTAGACTTGATACCTTTCCACAGATCCGTAGTAGTCAATGGGTATAGGTTACTGTGAAAGATTTCTGGTTAGGGAGCCATAGCGCATCCTCAAATAATTAACTTCGAAAAGCAGTCATGTCATATAACTGTCATCTAAAAACTCAATAAATGGAGGTGGCATCAAAAGTTGTCAAAAGATTGGGAATTCTCACAATAGTTCATGAAAACAAGAAATGCAACCTTGATGACACAGCCGCTTTAGAAAGTGCAATTTTTTCGCATGTAATATTTCAGTCGATCACTGTATCTTTAAAAGCTGCAATGCGGAGTCGAAAAAATGCTTTCTGACACCTACTCCGAACGTGGCATTCTTTCCGGCACTGTTTCCCACTGCGACTCTGGAAATGACAAAATGACCGATTTCCGACTCCGAATCCCCAAAATCAGCTTCGCGTTCTAGATTGTCATGCGATGGTAAACTAGGACTTCAAATATTGAAAGTAGGGTATCTATCTTTTAAATAGATGTCCATATTTTCTAGAATTCAATTAGAATTTTATAGAGCATTAGGAAACTTCTAATAGTATTAAGCAGTTTAAAAAAGACTTAGATAAGCCTCTTCTAGTTTAATTTTTCCAGTGTCTGTAAGTGACTCTCATCATACTTAACTCGCACATGTTTATTTAAACCAGATGAAAGCAGAAATTAGAAATGCATGCAAAAAATGGAGAAAAATTGCAATTACTAAATTAATACCATTAATTACCGGTGCTCGAAATATGAATATTTTGAAATCATAAAAACACAATCCCTGAAAGCATCAGAACATCTGAATCGAAGAAAATTAAATTAATCTACCGACTCGACGCACAGATAATAATTTTCTTTTGCTTTTCTAAGAAAAGTAAAATAAAATTATCATCTGTGCGTCGAAATATCAATTTAATTATCTTTAATTAAAATGCCATCGAAATCGTTCTTTACATACTCAATTCATATTGCTAGAAATCATCAGAACATCAGGAAGGTACATGTAGAAAGATTCGAAGCAATGTAACTGCAATCTATAAGTTCCTATGCAAGAAGGTCAACACTACTCGGCTTCAAACAGTCTCTCGGTGATTCTGCAATGCCGCCGGATACCAAAAACATCCTTTGGGCGGAACGCCGGGGCCTCGAATGCTAAGATGTACTTTACCCACAGAGTACGCACTATAAGATTCCAGAATTCTGAGGTTCCGGGAATGGAGAATTTGTGACCTAAAATGACTTATCATAAATTATCTCATTTTCGTCAGTCTTTCACATTTTTTATCAACATGCAGGATATTCTTCGCTTATTTTATGATATAACCGGTAATTTGAAAAGTTTTATTTTCATGATATACAAATTAATACAAAGTGACTTTGTACTGACTTAAGATAACAATCAAATTTTTGCTCTCATTCCAAAAATTTCAGTTTCAGCTTTCATGACTTGTAATAGCTTTTATGCACCGGTGTGAGATTATGCAATATCACAGGAAATCCTGTTTCTATCTGATCAATAGGATCACCTTCTACATGAGCCTTTTTATCAAAGCAAAGGCAATAATTCTTGAATTTTGAGCCGCAAGGAATTCATTGCTGGATAAGGAAATCTGTTGCTTTTTAAAATGGTTATGAATCATTCGCACATTAGCATATTTGTAATACTACTATATATAATCATCATTTCTGCATTTAGATACTATCTAGAAATTCAAATTTAAATTATTACAATCACACTACTCATGATTACGCCGTAGAGGTATGCCAATAATATTCATATATTTGCTATTTCCAATATAATTCAGATTCCTAATTCATGTCCCTGAAGCGAACTTTTATAAAAACTCACCCTTGATCGATATTCAGTCAGTTGAAGATTCATTGATGTTAATACTAGAGTATGCGATTGGTCAAAACAATATCAATAATAATATGGTATAGAATGTTTTAATGTCAACTTCGACTATATGACTAAAGCAAATATCACCACGATGAAGAGCATACCCAAATGTATTTAGAAGTCACTTAGAAGAATTAGAAGAATGTATTTCCAAATGTATTTAGAAGTCACTTTCATGATATTTGATTCCTCACTTTAAAATATGTTGGATAGACAAAAACAGAATCAAAGGCAAATTTCGCAAGAATTAGAGCATTCAAATTATCAATATCAATTAAGTACTGGATCAATGAGTCAAATAAATTACACTGTTGGCATCCAGTGCAATCATTTTCATAATATTCGAGGAGCAGTTTGTAGAAAATAAGACTTAGGTGGTAGCCTTGTGCACTTCAGCGCCTACATTTGCCTTGAAAATCTTTTTTTGTAAATAGCGAAATAAATGGAGAAACCCGGTACATGGGTCCCTTTGATTTGTGTGGTAAAAATTAAAAGTCCACCGCATAAGTAAGCATACAGAGTTATATAATTATGACAATACTTGAATCAAGTTCATTGGCAGAGTCATTCTGAACCCATAAGCTCAATCATTTTGCAAGCTGAATCTAAACTGAAAAAAATTTTCGTCAACTACTCAACGATTACATCTCCATGTTCATGCTTTTATGCAATTATGAATAATTTGATGATTTCTACCATGAAGCTTTGTGGCTGAAAAGTGTTTCTCAATGTTAACTGTAACCTTTTGATATTGGAAAAAATTTGAAATTGAATGCAAATATTTTTCTTCTTGGATAATATCATGAAAACATTCAGATAGGTACATTGTCATATTGTTCAAGAAAATGTTACATTATCCAGTCTTATTAATATCATCTGTTAAAACTCACACGGTCCGAATCAAGGACGATTTTGCTGTCTTCTTTATAGACATTTATTGTTAAAGATACGACATGTTTCTCCAGCTCTTAATCTAGTGTCAAGCAGGAATGGATTTCCTGACGATGACATGATAGATGAATACATGACAAATAATCATGAGGTTATTATTATATGACGTCATTCACATAAAAATTAGTAGATATCGCAAGATGAACAGTGTGCATCGGTAGTGGTATGTAGATATTAATACAGCTACGATAACAAGAATATGACTAAAAGAATTCAACAATCAAGAAAAAAATGATCATCAAAGTAAATCAAGGGATTTAACATGCTCTTCTTGACAAATAAATCAGGCTTAAAGTACGTAGCAGGAACTTCCATACTACGCAAAATACGAGTAAAATCATGATTGGTGTGATATATTTCATTTTAAATTATGACTTCGCATCCGTCAGGAAAACTGTAAGTTTGTAAGAGTGGCGTGTTTAGTCCGCGCAATCTACAGTGAAATGCATTTCAATCTTCCACAAATTGCAATAGTTTCATGAGTAGGTACATCTTGTAGAGAAAAAGTCCCTTATCAGCACATCAAAAATCTAGTTAGTGGAAAACCCTAAATTTTTCAGTTGAAGTCAAGAGCCTTTTCGAAACATTATGACCGGCATTGAGCTTTAGTAGAATCGTTTACTCTAATGAAATTGCAGATATTGATCGTAACAGCCAATCAAAGCGATGCGTCGCAACTTTGTCTCATTTTATCCCTTACCATAGTCAAATCTGCATCAATTTAAATCTACAAGTGTCTTGGAATGTGCATTACGTAGAAGATAAGTTTGTGTAAAAAAGCTGTGTGTGTAATTGGCTTGCAAAAAGCTTCGCCAATTGATGAAAAATTTGTGTGCCAACTGATACAAATCTTTATCAGTTACACCATATAGGTACATGTACCTCAGAAAGTTACCGAAAAGGCAAGGGTGCGTAAGTGAATTTTCGATCTAGCGACTTTTGATCATTCACAAGACGGTCGCTGTGAAAATTAATAGTTGACGCTGAGGACAGATTAGAGTTCATTCCCACGCACTTCAGTGCAAAACAGAATATATAAGGCCTACCTAAACTATGAATATGCCTAGGTCATAGCTAACGTTGGGTAGCAATCAAGCGAAAGCGATAGCTGCCATGCAAAACTGTCTTGTTCCACAGATCAAAACTAAAATGGTTAACTTCTAGCGAAACTCATCTTGAATAATTTGAATGAAAATCGAGATTTCGAGAAGTTATAATCGTTGGGAAAAAGAAATGGACAATTTTACGCGGATACTGTATTAAAAATATATAGGACTCGAGTCTTAAGTCGACACAACTTTACTTGCAATCAAGCTGCAAAGTATAATACAGTATACGCGGAATATTGTCAATTTCTTTTTCTTAACTCTCATTATCCGGATACGTGGAGCACGGCTTTTTATTTAAAATCTATGACCGGGTAATTCACTAGATCTCGATTCTTAGAAATATTCTTGCGGGAGACAATTGCTGGTTGAGATTTTACCAGAGAGGTCAAGTTATTGATAAAAACTGGAAATAGTGAAGATTCCACTTATAAACGACATTAATTCAATTTCACGCGTTTTCAGGGATTCGTAATGCACAGAACGGTTTCTGTTCGATTCCGTTGTTTTTTTCACTGCGGACGTTTTACCATTTTTACCACCACGGACATGTTCATAGTTTTATCAGCAGTGAAATATCATTTTAATTTCATTTCGACATTAAATTAAGTCAGCATAATCCATTTTATGAGATAAGAAATTTACATCAGGAGAAAGTTTACAAATGCTATAAACATATTGTCTATAACCCTGGTATTGATCAGCATTGTCGTAGACTGCATTTCATGGTTGATATCTAACAGTAGCAGAAGATATAGAATGTGTACTCCTTTTTAACACTGGTGTGTGAGTTTTCTATGTATCCAATTCTGTCTATGTATCCAAGGAACGTCAAAGGACATGGACTTTTGTTCGAGTTCAGGTAGGATCGCTCATCTTTACTACTGACCGTTAATTGTGTTCATTTTTAAACCAGGGAGTACTCCCTGTTTAAACACATGTGTCTAAGTCTACATGTTTGGGTACATTTTTAATATGCCAATTTAATTTCTCAAGATTTCCACCTTGTGCTTCAGTTTTGCGAAGATGATTCGAGTGCATGCTCAGGTGTAATGGATGAATTTATTGCCCATGCATTGAATAATCGATCTCAGGAGAGATGGAAATCGAACGTGGGCCAAGCTACCCTGACAGTCAGGGCGACCATGCCTCGATTTCAGGAGGATGGCTCCGCAATCCAATTAGCAGCGGCTAACCTTAGGCGAAACACGGTTTAGAAATTAATTAATTAAATAACAAATCGTAGTGCGTAAAACCACTATCAAAAGTAAGAATTAAACATAAGAAAAAAATGCTGATAATATTCAAATGGTAGGTATCCTGCATAAGTATGAGTAGAATCTGAAAAAAAACAATAGCAGACAAGAAATCCTACCGTTCTGCCACACCGTGGTTATGGACTGTGCAGTGATTGTGACTTGCATGATAAGTAGGCCCAAATCTAAATCTACTGGTCTGTCGCTCAGATGCAAACAAATGTCATGATTGGGTCAGCGCAAAATTTAATGCTTTGATTGAATGGAAGATGAAGTCGCAGATAGCAATAAGTGGAAAGAATTTGATCCCACCAATGAGCCGTGGCGTTCCCTACAGGTTAAAGCGAAGAACAACTAAAACAGAATGCCTAGCGGAAGCTTGTGCAATGAGGTCATCACCATTCTTCGTCTAAGGGTATTCTTCTGAAGCGTCTAAGTATTCTTCGATCTAGTTTATCAAAGCAAGTTATCTTTTCAACAATTCTCTTTTGCAAATTCAGGTTTACATGTTTCATGTAAATACATCTGTTCCCTTAAGCTGCCTGTGCTAAATTGACTCTTCAGATGATTTGACGCGCTATCAGATAGCTGATAAATGCATATGGCCCTTGGATCTTTTATATTCAACTTTGCTTGTACGTAGCTTCTTGCTATTTTTACCATCTTGCTGCTCAATAGATATGTTGACAGGTCGTCACATGAATTGATGCAGAGAATTCAATCTATCAAGTGATGAATAGATATTTAATTTCAGGCCCAGGTGCTTGCAGAAGTCTTCAGGTCAGAGCCCGGCCCGTTTCGAGCTTTGACTATGGTGCAATAATTTGAAGCTGTGATAAAAATGATCTTAAGCTTCGCGAATGAATGATGAATGCAACAGAACTCTCAAACAAGAATCAGAAAGTGTTATGACGATCATCAGATATAAAAGACTAATTAGAGATCGTTTGGAATGAGAATCATCAATGTTCTCAATTGAATCCA
The DNA here is from genome assembly GCA_907163375.1 of Prostheceraeus crozeri. Taxonomy (NCBI): domain Eukaryota; kingdom Metazoa; phylum Platyhelminthes; order Polycladida; family Euryleptidae; genus Prostheceraeus; species Prostheceraeus crozeri. The sequence goes on from CAJQUW010003251.1 coordinate 646,870, forward strand.
ATTTCTGAAACTTCATCGTTTCATTCCCAGTATTCTTAAGAGGCTTGAGGTTGTCAGTGCTGAAATACCAAATTCGATTTCACGATGACAGGCAATTCCAAGAAAGTAATATGTGTCATCTGATTACAGTTTGACCGAACACGAAGAGCTTGACAAAGAAATTTGAGGAAGACTGAATTGAATTATGGAAGACCCCTTCCTCGAGCCAATTTGCATTTTATTTATCTGAACATTTCAAGTTGGAGTTTTCCTGCAGTTCTATTTGTCTTATCGTTTACATGAAAGCTACTGAAGAATTGTTTCACATTCCATAATCTCTGACAGGAAAGACTTGTCTGAAAAAGTTCTTCAATGCCATTTGCATTGTCAATTCAGGAAGCGTTCCCAAAATCATTGACTTATCAAGGCTTATCTTATCTAGGCAGAAAAATAAGTTGAAAGTAAGTCGACACACATGCAAAAATATTGTGACGGTAAAGTAGCAAAGGAAGCTACCTTGTAATAGTATCGGGATTGGAACCAGCGGTCGAGTCGGTTTTGAGGGCTTAGAAACGGCAAGTCGGCGTAAGCAAGCTATACGTAAATTCTGAAGAACATTGTGCCGATCATTTGAAAAAGGTAATATGCCGACAGTTAACAAGATTTATTTAACAATAAATAATTTTGCCAATGAAAAGAATTCCAACGCCACAAACGTAGCAATTAATGTTGAAACAGCATTTACATATAACATGACTCATATGTACTTGTATGTAATGTGACATAAATGTTGCTAGATATTCACAAGATAGTCATAAGAGCTTGGCATCAAGGATGTCATCATTTTTTTTGCTTTAAAGACATTTTGAAGTACCTGCAGAAGTAAGACTAAATGTTCTTACGCAAACTAGCAGAGTGTACTGTATACATGTTGGCATTTTATCAATGAATTTAGTATCAGTTACTTATTGGGTTCGAAAACGCTGATCACAGTTCAAAAGCTTGTGATGTCTTTAGCTAGGCACGCGCGACATTGTAGAGCTGTTTGGCAGAATTCTACTATATACGGTGAGTTTCGAAACTTCGGACCTGAAGTTGCAGTCAGTCGAAATGATCCTAAGTGATTTATCCGATGATCCGTTTATTTCTGGGGATGCACTTAGCATGCGTTCTCTGTCATCGGTGTAACAAAAAGAAAATCAAACACTTTCAGATAGGGTTGGACACAGCTGATTGATTTAGAGAGATATTCATTGACTGAGCCTCTAAATGTGGGTCAATAAAATAAACAATGAGAGAAGCCGCGTATAATCATGCGCATGAAACCAATTAACATAACTTTAATACATTGCAATTAGACAAATATTTGCAAACAATCATATTCTTCTTCAAAGACAATGGTGAAGATATTTCATCACACAAATGATAAGTTAGGAAAGAGACTCAAGTGTATTTCGTATACATTTATTATACACAAGGAACTTAATAAATTTGATCATTAAAATTTTGTCAGACCTAAACAGATGTGAAGAACATCCTTGAATCTTACAAGGCAAAATATTTAGTAATCAAAAGATACATGATTAACCCTTGTCCCGGTGGGGCATTTTCCTAACGCGAAGTATTGGGAGCAGGTTTTCCACCACCAAGCTGATTTCTTTCAGTGAATAGCTGAGCCAATTGGTAATAAGTGTACCTACTGTTGCAGGCACAGCATGCTACGGGCATGACAAAATAGATGGCACCCGCTACTTCGGAAACGTAGATCTTGATACCATAGCATTCTAACCTTTAAATTTGAATATTTTGAAACATAGCGAAATTAAGCATTAAGGGGCAAAACTTTGAATATACGATATTTTCTTCGAATCTACTTCGATTGGTCTATGATGATGTAATCAACCATGATATGTAGTTAGATTGTCAAAACAAGTCATACTATGTGATCTAGGACCACATATATTTATGGGACATATGTGTCCCGTTATCCCACTAGGTTAGCTTTAGATATGGGACGCATATATCCCATATCCCATGAGGCAATTGTTAGCATGGATTTTTTGATACCAATATTTTTTGCACAGCTAACAAAATTGCTTTCTAGTGCACAGCTAAAGTAAACTCAATTAATTTATCGTTTTTTTACCATTTCCCATTGACCATCATGTGCAAGAAAGATTCAGATATTACTTGAATCACTTAGTTTGGTCTATAATTATCAGCATTTGATTAATTCAAAATCAAGAAGACACAGGCTTGCCCATTAATTCAAGACTGCTACCATGTCATTGGACATAGCAAAATAAGTTGTGCTTTTTTATTAATGAGCTCCCCCTTTTCCCGATTGCTTTCCGACATTCCTGAATGCCAGGTACTTTTTTGTAATCGCGGGATTTCGGAGTAGGCCCACATGAAAACCTCCCGGATCCTGAGTTAGCAAATTTTATCGTTCACAAGCTCGAGGTTTGAGAATTTACAAAGACCTACACGATGACGGGATCAAAATCCTTAGTTCCAAAGCATTTACTTAAAAACAATGTTAAAACTGGGTCTAACCCACCTTTGGCGGATGAATTGATTAGAACTGTTTTATCCGCCCACCAGCGGGTGAAAAATTCATCAGCCTTTTCAATTTTGCCTACGTATATAAATTGAATAAACCTACGTTTAAATAAAATCAATCCTGCATTACCGGTATATCAACAATTACATACGAAATAAAATAAATAAATGAACATTGTTTATACTCGGAAGCGCATTAGGCACGGAGCCTTTCTTCCATGTGGCCGAGTTGTCATTTATCCCACTCTCATTATTCTTATGCTGAGTGTTTAGCAAGAATGCAGAGTGCACCTACATTGTATTTTAAAAGTCTTAGGTTTGACCCAAGGCTTGAACGGAGGTCACCCGTACGCAGAGCGAACACTCTACCACAAGGCCACAGCGCAAATATGTCAGCCTTTGTGCCTATGAGACCAGTGTTTTATCCACTCCTAGTGGCTCAGGGGGAAATTTTTCTTAAGGGGGGGTTCTGAAAGTTTGTGTATCTCATCAGGCAATGAGAAACTGTAATTCCTTATGCACAATGTAAATGGGTCTCTAAATATGACATGTCACTGATCTGATCTGCTCAAGAATACTTCAAAAACATGCCTATTTTACGCCTATAATTTCGAGACGATAGAAATGTTTTTAAATTGTAACTTTCAACTAATCACTTGTTACAGATTAATGACTACGTTACTGTCTGAAAGGTATTTTATTCGATTACCACTATAATTCACATCAATTAAACATCATTATCATTACATTACATCATTATAATTATATTCACATGTACGCATGTAACTTTCCCTGAATTCCTTAGCATTACAGCTACATCCTGCATCTACTGTATGATTTTAGCTATGTCTTCCATCATAGGGGTGGAATTCTGACATTTAGGGGGGAAAGTTCCCCCAAAACATGGCTGGATAAAAACAGCTATGAGGCAAAATTTGTGGTCTCCCATCGCGTAATAATATTTCACTGGACCTGATAAGCACTGTACATTTGTGTCACAGGATGCTTTCGTAAAATCAATTGAGTTTGATGTTATCGCAAACTCATCAATCCTAAATTGCATACAACTTCAAGACCCAAGTTTTCGCACTTGGACATTAGTCTTGGCTTTTTACCCAAGTTTGTTGGAAAACTTGAAAGTCACACTCACAGCCAACCCAAGTCTCTTGCTCAACATTGGAAAAGATACTAACAATCTTCGACTTACTTTGTGAATGACTGCCCACTTTGTTTTGATGCCACGAGTCGCCCTTGTTCTGAATCCTGTTTGAAAATGCTTAAATACAACTGTGCTCTATAAAATTACTCTGTAAAAATTGTGAAAATTATTATTATAAAAATTACTTTATAAAAATACTATTAAATACAAAATCTCCATGATGCAACTGGAAATTTCATCGAAAATCCCCAATAACATCATTTGAGAACTCGTGGCATGGTTGCAGGACCTGAAAATTTTGATATTTTGTTTTGATTGAGAGAATTTGTATGAGCTGAGATCCCACTTTTTCAAATTCTTTATTCTGCACATTTAGCCATTTTAAATTGAGAAAGCACTTTTTAACTTTCGATGCAGGATGTAAGTTGAAAACTATGAGAATGGTAAATAAAATGTGTTGGATGTGTGAAAATTCAATGCTTATTAGGAGGAACAACCAGACGTGGGTGATGATAAAAGAGTTTGAGAACTAAGAATGTATTATGAACCTCTCAATGCAGACATAAGCTACTCAATATGCTGACATTAGCTTTCAACTCATGGTGCAATCAAAGAAGAGATGATGAAATGTATAATTTGCTTCTTGTTCTTTTAATTGAAAACGTTTGTTATTTCGATGCAATTGAATCGTCGAGGTTAAATGATCTCACAAATCAAAACTAAAACTTATCTGGATTCTTAGATGAATACAAAGAAGAAAAGGGAGCTTAATTAATGCGTACAAGGAATCTAATTTCCTTCTATGCACGTACGAAGTAAATCATTATAGAAGTTTCCTTACAAAACATCGCTGATCTTTTAGAGGACAAAAGAGCAAACCATTGAATGAGGAAACGTGCCGGCATACTTTTCTAACTTCATTGCAATAGGGAATCTGCAGATTTAGACAGTTGAGTTCTGAGTGAATAAGTCGAAAAGTGCTCTATTTATTGTGATACGTCAGAAACGAATCTTTTTAAACATAAATGAGTTTGACATGTTGGTGACATGCTTTGATGACATAAACGATTGCGAATGGTAACTCGTAATCCTGTACAATCTCTGTCAGTACAATATTCCTTTCGCTCACAGACGTCGCCTTCGGTTTCGTTTTCGGACTTTGCTTTCACTTGCCATTATCAATATCAATTCTATGTTACTTTGTCTATCTGTTTGAATCTCTTGTTTCAAACTTCAAGTCAGTCGTGCGACGATTATTTACGAATCTAGATAGAATTACAGAACAAGAGAAAATTTTGAGTGACAGCACCAACAAACCTGGTTTTTCTAAAAAACTTATTGATGGTAAAGTTCACAGACTTGTGATGTTACTTGTACAAATCTGTATCAGTTTACATCTGCAAATAGCTACAAGTGTTTTTGCAACTACCGTCTTGTGAAAACGCATGGTTGTTCGAGCTGCTAGATCGAAAACGTGTTTGCGTACCCATACCTTGTAGATAACTTTCTTAGGTACCTTTAGGGCGCAAGTTGATTAAGATTTGTTTACGTTTGGACACAAATTTTCATGTTTTTCATCAATAAGCGAAGCCCTTTGCAAGTACTCTCTTGAGAATATGCTTAGAAATTCAAGCATCTATATCAAAAGCACGTTTAAACACACTTTCATGGTTCGTCCATGCGGGAGGTTAGTCATATTCGTGGGAAAAAACAGAATCACTCGCTTTGTTCGACATAAATATCTATTTTTTTTAAAAAAAAAGTTTTACCAAAACTCGCCTGACGCGTTTCGTCAATCCGACAGTCTCAAGGGATTTGCATGTGACACAAGTGTTAAAAAGTAGGTTTATATACAACAATAATGCATGCTATTGTGTATCTTTATATGTATATAGGTTAGTAATTTCCATATTCAAGTCGTTATATAGCACCATAATTACCTAGATATTATAGTACCTAGATTTCTACTACTCTGCTCAGTCGGTAAATGCTATTTTATGAATAGATTCTTACTGTTTACTTTAAAAACTACCATAGTGTTTCAACAAACATTTTGTATCATGGAACCACTGAAACATGGAATAAGGAGGTAAATCGAATAGGTAAATGAAATAGGTAAGTAAAAGAGAAAACAGATACTGTCAAACTCTGATTGTAACAGTCTTATCACCTGTCGTTACTTGTATTACGACCTTCTTGTCAGTATCTTTTTTCGCGGTTTCCTCTCGCGCCGGCTCCTTCACGCATCCATATAGTGAATCTTGAATTCTTTCACGAAAGAGTCCCTCTTTGATATATGTTTCGTCTGCGTCTGACAAATGTCCAATCCATTTTTTGGAAAGCTCCCAAGGAATATTAGCCTCCACCATACGTGTTTTGGCTGTCCTTCTCAGGCTGGTATTGGAATAGAAGCCTTCTTTCCCCAATCCACCACACATCACTCTTTTAACAACTTGCTCGATGGAGTGAATTCCCAGCCTTTGCTGCTTATACCATACGTTACTCTTCGGATGCAGAATGCAAGCCAGATGAAGTGGATCTCCAACTTTGCGCGTCGGTCTATGTTCAATATACTTTCGGTATAACCTTACCAAGCATCTTTCTGGTTGGGATTCATTTGGCGTAATCGTCAATAGCTTAGGATCAACACACGCTTGTTTCAGCCCGAAGTTCTTACTTTTGGAGACAGTTTCTTTGTAAATAAGATTTTCTCCTTCTATGTAAAAGTTGACACCGTACTTCATCTCGTAATGTTCGGTCGATGCTCTCAGTCCACAGATTAATCCAGACATGAAGATAAAAGTGTTTTGCAATTTCCATGCATTGTCTTCTCCTAAATAGCCATTTTTACACAAATCATTCCCGTCGTCTTTAGTAATCGCTTCTGCTCGCTTCGTTCTTGTGACGTTTCCTTCGATGGCGCTCATTTTCATTTCGGCATCAAGTACCTGCCTGGCCTCTAAAAACTCGCTGTCTAGAAACAATGACCACGCCTTTTTGAGTTTGTAATTTATATAGTGTTGAATCATCGCAAATAGAATCTTCAGGGACTTTGGTGGATATTTCCCTCCTTTGACTTTTCTTACATCCGCCACAAAAACTTGAGACAGTGGTTCAAATCTGATTTGTTCATATCATCTAAATCATTGAATACTTTCAACGTTCCGTCGTTTAACTTAACTTTCCACCCTGAATGCCATGATCGGAAGAGTTTGATTGCCCACTTCTCCTTTGCTTCTGTATTTGATGGTATTACGTCTTTCATATGATCTTCGATTTCTTTTGCAGATGTACTTGCGAATCGAGAGGAGCTGCTACTGCTTTCACCCATTCTTCAATATCCTTTGCTTTAGAATGAATGATTTTGCTAATCATACCAAGTTACCATTCAAAATTTGATTGACCAGATGATCTCCTGGTATACATACATAGATTTTATGATATTCAAAATTTGATACACATAGATTTTATCATGTATTAATTATTTGATTGACCAGATGACCAGATGATCTCTTGGTTTTAGATAGATCCCTGCCACTTTCCTGCCTTTCTTGAGTCCCTGGTCTTTGTTATTCTTCGCACCCATTCGTTCGTCTCCCTGTCTATGAATGTTATCTTCAACATTCTTCTCTCCATCTTCATTTGTGTAGCTCTGATCTTCTGTTCCGTCTTCTTTGTCATTGTTCAAGGTTCGGTGTTGTAGATCAATGCTGGTATTACACATGCCTCGAGTACCTTCCGCATTAGAGAGACAGGCAGACTGCTGGTGAAAATGTCTCACTGTTTGCTGAAAGCGTCCCACTCTATACCTATCCTCCTCGACATTTCCTTCTCTTGGTTATTTTCTTTGAGGCTGAATCGCAGTCTGAGATGTATGTAGTCCTCGGTTTCCTGTCTTTCCCATTTGTTTGCGACCGTCTGCATAAGTTGTTAAACATGCACCTTGTCTTTGTGGTGTTCATTCTCAGACCGTTTATTTCACTTTCGTTTATGAACTCCTCCACCATGATCTTCAATTTGATAGCTGACTGAACAATGATAAAAATGTCGTCTGCGAATCTTAGATGTGACAGTCCTTCAATGTTTGTGCCTCATTCTTCCCAGTTAATCTTTCGGAAGGCATTCATCGGCCTCACAGGTCGATGGTTGCTTACGATGTTTAGCCTATTCAATGCTGTCACGTTTTGAAAATATACGGAGTGTTAATAATTATGTCGTAGATTTCGTTGAGTCCTTCTCCGTTTGGACTACGCCATGGCCCTCTTCTGTGATTAGGTTTTTGGAAGAAACCGTTCATGATGAACTTGTTGTTTGCCTTTGTCCATTCAATGAGTGTTTCTCCCCTGTCGTTTCTTGTGTCGGTGTTGAAGTTTCCGATGTTGGTTTATTGTGGGTGTTGTCTTTTGCCCATCATCGCGTTCAAATCTCCCGTTTTTACTGTGAAGCATTCTTTTGGCACTAATGCATCAAATAGTTGATCGTAGAATTCTTCCACCTCATCTTCCGTGCGGCTTGTTGTAAGCGTGTACACTTGAAAAAATTTCATGCAGTATCTATCGTTGAGTTTCAGCCTAATCATTGCAATTATTCCGTTTGTTGATTTTACTTCAATGATATCATTATCCGAGATTATCTTATTGATTAAGAAACCAGCTCCTGTTTGGCCATTTTTGGATTTTGTGGTATATAAGAAATTCTTTCTAGTTTCAGACAACCCAATTATATCTCATCTCACATCAGAGTCTTCTAATTCTTGTTCCAGTTCTTTTACATGGTCATCACTTTTTAGTGTCCTTACGTTATCAGTGATGATGTTCAATTCGTTCCGTTTCTTCTTTTGGTGGTGACAATTTTGAAACCAGTGATTCTTAGCACCCCTCTGCTAGACCTAACCATTCCAGTGTCACCTACTTGGCATGGGGTCTTTGCACTGCTGTGTACTGGGGCCTTTGTTTTGAGCGAAGTTCCATACTGGGGTATGACCAATGCTTTTCATTTTTGAAATGATTCAACACTTTGTTAGATTTGAAAACAGGGCAAATTTTGATCTTTTTGAATTTCTCATATAATTCCACAATGCGCCTTTAACCATTGCCAATGAAAGGAATCGACCAATAAACATGTGCACATCACCACTCTAAAAACACTCCGATCGTGATTGTTGACATTCTTTTTAAGTTGCACTTTGAATTCTATTAATAAAATTCTCAACTCAAAACAATGCCCAATGACAATAAAACACCAAAATCAAAACATGTAACAAGTATGTACGAGAACTTTCGTTGTCTTGCATTGGGCCACTATCTTCATTATCAAATGCATTGGCCATCACTACTGCTTCAAAATAAAATTTTCATCGTAGCCGTTTTTCAGGAACATTGTTTTTATTTGCTCAGACGATCTGTCAAAATTTCTTTAAATATTTACCAAAAATTCAAATATTTGAAATTGAGTGCATACGTAATCCCTATACATTTGAATATCAACATAGAAAGTTCATGATCAAAGTGCTTCATCTGAGAGTGTGTAGGAGTACACAATCAACATTTAACAGGCTAGCAGCGTCAGCAATTGAGCTGTGAATTTCCTGAATCCGCCACCAACAATTCAATTGAGAATAGCTATTTCAGAAATATCTATTCTGCGGCTAATTATTTCTTCAGCGCTTCGTGATGAATATATTAAGCGAGAGGATTTCGTGACAGAAAAGGATATAAGAAATAACTACATGCATCATGAACAAGGCATTTGCAAGTTATTGACTGTAGAAAAAATCTGAGATCATCACAAAGTTCATTGCAAGTGCGTTGCAACAGAATGCTATTTTTTGTGCTCAAAGTCAATTGAATCAAATACCCCTGACTGCAACATAGTACCATGTTTGAATGGGAATAACTCTGATGTTAATAATAATGTCTGATGTAACCAAGAAAAATATATAAATCTTGAATCTTGATGTTGAAGGTTTCTTATACGATCTAAATTAAGATCATATTTAAAATAAATGACTTGATAATTATTTATCAGAGCAGCTGAAAAATATGAGATCAATACAAGAACAACAATCAGACTGCATTTCACAAAACGTTTGCAGTAGAAAAGTGTGATTTTAAATTTTTACAAATTCAATTTAACTTTTGAGGGTTAATAAAAAGGCAAGTTACAATCAAATTAAGCGGCAACTGATATAAACTGATCGTAACATGCTTTAATATGATCGCAAGACACAATGAAGTGATGCAAATTGAAAAGAAATGACGAAAAGAAAGTTAATCGATCAAGAATCGAAAATCAAGGCATGAGAGCTGCAACAAAAATGTCGATTAGATGCAGTATAAAAGAGTTCCTATGTCGAAGAGTATGAGTATCTCGAAGCAAAAAACGATCTGCACTAAACTAAGGAAACAAAAATTCTAGAATTGTGTGGCGAGCTTCCATCAAATGGTAAAAGACTCCATCAGTCAAGACGGTGTTCAAAATTCTCGCATTCAATTTTACACAAATGCTACAGTAATTGCAACGTATCATCAGTCGTCATTTCAGACACGCAGCCCGCTTGAAGAAGAAGGAACTCCCGGAACGTGCGGAAACTTTGGATACTTATAATTTTCCTTTTGGACAATTGATAATTAATTCAATTATCTGTTGAAAGAGTGACCCTTCTAAAATTTGAGTTTGAATGAGAAAAGGAAAGCGATTGGCGCCCTTCAGACACATACATGCGATTGCATATTGAATATATTTCATTAATGTATTATATGCGACATCGAAATGCACCCTTGTTCGTAATTAGTATAATGAGAAAAAGGAATTAGTGATGATCTTATAATGATGAAATTTGTATCCATTCATTAGTACATAGCAGACTTCAAATACCAAATTTTAGTACCAGAAAAACTAAAGTTTAGAATTATGACCTTTCAAACTTTAAAGTTAAAAAAAGGAGCTTTTCACTCAGCAGTTATCATACCATGTACTTGTACGCTTTTGCACAATAAGATAGAAAAACGGTTGTATATCTGAGCAATATTAGAAATACTTGAATGATTTTCTGAAATAATCAGCATCGCGCTTTGGAAAAGACAACCCGCTGCTACTAACCAGGATCCACTAAACGAGTAATCAAGTATTGCCAAAAATTCATGTCACTGAAATAAAGTTTCGTTCATTTGTTATCCCTTGGTGGAAACAACGCGATGACCTTATACTAGAAATTGGGAAATGTCGGTCCTGAAGAGTAGGAGGCAGTTTTGCAAAAGGACTTTTTTTGAACAGTGCATGTTTTCAATCGATCATTAAAGCTTATGGAGCCTCAAGACTTCTGTTTATCCAGGGCTGTAATTTCAGGTCTTCAAAACAAGGTGTTTTAGAAGCTTCACTCCACTATTGCTTGTAATTCGTGGACATAGCAATGTGACGTTATTACTTTATTAAGTGGTGCTATGTTGCAGGTCTCTGTTTCCGTAAATGATGATAAAAGAATTGCAACAGGTCCTAAGATTGTTTATCTAATCATGCTCTTACTGTGTCTTCTATAGGCAGATACAGGCAGATACTACATGCGTGCGATGTGTCTAAAGTCAAAGTCATTCAAATTACAAAAGGCATTAGTACCTTTTTTTAATGAAAATTGAATTTATACGTATATTATGCTGCTATTCATGAATGTACATAAAGTCTGAAGGATAAATAAAGGATGAAATCTGTCATTTACGTACTGACATCAACAACATAATACAAACTGAAATCATTTGAATAGTCGACATAAAATAATGGTGATTTATCTATCCGTAAACACTATCTAGTTGTTTTCAGTAGAAGTGTAGGTTTAGTATCTCCTTCACAGAAGTCTTGGCAACATCTTGGCATATATGAAAGGCGACCGCAGTCACAAATATCCATTTTTACTTCATGGAATATCATAAGGCGAGCGTGGACGCAGGAGAATGATGATGCTATATTCCAATTCCGATGCCAATTAGCTTTCGGCGGATGAGAATTCAGACCAGGCCGTAGCGTCGAGAGGGGCCTGGCGGGGACCCTTTCTTGACTAAGGTTTTCCTTCTATTATTGTATAAATGTTGTATTATCTAGTCATTGAATTCGCTCATTCGAACATTTCGTGATCTTTTAGAATCAAACAGCAATTCGATGCAGATTGGTTTTGTAATTATTTGATTAAACATTGTTTATTATTCGTAAATGTCATATTCTTTTATCAAATGTTGTTTCAATCACTTTAATTGCAACATGTTATTACAAGCTGAGAGAGAGAGAACAATTCGTCGTCTTCAATTGTTCTGAATATATCGGATTTCGACAATACACAAGTTTCTTTAACGGTTTGATGAGAATAGCAAATTGATAAGCTTGCTTTAGTAATTTCAAGTACAATTTTCATCTTTGAATGACCATCTCAATGCTTGAAAGCAGAAGTTATCACTGAAATCCGTGCAGATGTTTGCTTATCCATCTGAAATCCTGTGAGCAACGAGATGGTTGGATGTCATGATTACTTCATAGGACTCGATAGCTTCTTTCCGAACAGCTGACACTAATTCCGAGAAACGAATAGGATAAGAAAGTCAACGACCACGCCTTGAACAACGGACAAAAGCTATGCGGTCTACGAATTGCAATGCGTTTACTTATGACTCTGCTCTTACTGTCATGTGAACACTAGGATTTCTTAGAAATAGAAGTTCTATAGATGATGAACTGTCTGCTTCTATCAATAGAAAAAGTAAACAATTCAACCATTGATAACACAGTAGCTGTAAATGATGGTTGTATATCGATAAATTTCAGATGTCGTAGCGTAGACATTCGAGAAAGGAGCATTAAGAAACATAAATGATCAATTTGAGACAATGCGTCAGCGCAACAACTAACGGATGTCAAGTAAATGAACAGCTTCCTAATGAGATGTTGAGACAGCAATACTTGGAAGTTGGACGAGTAGCCAAAAATTCTGTAGCGAAACGCATCATCTTGCAAGCTAGGTCAATGAATATAATTTTTTTCAATGTATATAAAATTATGTCATAAATAACTCTGTATCATGAATTACGCAGATCTACTGAAAATCAAAAAAAGACTTATTCAATATATTTCCAAAACTCAAAAGTCTATCGTCAGGGTTAATAATAAATAAATTACCGCAACAAAATACAATATCTTTAAACGAACTACTATATATAAATGCTTCCCCAATCATCGAATTTCCATGAGTGCATCATTAGTATTCGCATAGTAACCAACACTGCTTGGACGGGTATTTAAAAAAAATTTAGCGAAAATTTTCGCCCCGTAAGCTAGTGTATGATATAAACTTTTAACTGCGTATTTCTGCTTGATCAACATTGCGTTGAAAATACATTGACATGTGGGCGCAAATATAGGCGATTATGTATCTTAAATGTAATAACACAGATAAAACAAGAATTATACAAATTAATGATTTTACGAGTTTGAAATTGATATGTTCGTCTAATGATATCAGATAGTGCCCCATCATCAAAGCTCAGGGCCCCTTGCATATAATGGGCACGCTACGGCCCTGATTCAGACATATTACTCAAGAGCATTTATCAATATCACGTTCATTGATCCGGTTATACAGACCGGTGATAAAATACAATATCTTATAATTTTCACTGTTCACCTTCTCAAATAAGACAACGTTACTTACTTAGTAAGAAAACCCAAAAACTTTACTTTTCAACTATTATGCTGACTTCTTGTAAGCATTCGTTTATTGACACATTTTCTGACCGTCAATAGACAATTTCGGAATAATTCAAACATTACAAAATCGGCTGTATGTTTCTCTACAGTATGCAGAGTCAGCATATATAAATAAAATCATTTTAAGGTCCGGACTCAGGTTGCAAATACATCGGGCAGGGCCAGGATCGCAATTGATAACCGATGCCTTTGCATATTACGCACAAATAAAACGGAGTGATTACCTTTTTTGTCTCTGTCGTGGACTTCAATGTGGCGTGCTTTAATACTTTTGGATTCAGTGCCAATAGGTTTTCAATATCAGGAACATGTCGAGATAAAGTCCCCATTTTTCATTCGACCGTCGAAAGAATCACTGAAAAAATGTCACATTAAAATTAGAATTTCAAGATTTTAAATGTCAGAAAATTTCATTGAGAGTATATATTTTCAGTATTTTTGACACATGCAGTTATTGAATAATGCTCCTGTTCGTATAATGGATGTTAGTAAATCCGCCCCATTGGCAAGCGGACCCATAACTCCTTCAAAAATCCTTAAGCTTTCAATTTGTATGTTGGTTCTATTTCATTTTGTTATGTTTACCAAAACACATTTTTCTTCACGCACTTGTATATTAGCCAGAGACGATTTAGTAAAAAATAAAAATTTTTACAAGCCCGACGTTTCGAGTGACCACACTCTTCATCTGGGGAACGGCCGGCCAACAAAAGAATGGCTTAAATATCCGCGAACGAACGTTCATGTGACTCGCTCATGTTTGCGATTGATTTTTGGTTGAAGTCTTCTAATGTATTCTGCTTCGGACACTCTAGTTATCAAAGGATTAAGCTGTTGATCAATGATTTCAATTCTAAACATATCAATAGTTATATTCAATTAGTTATACAATCAATTGTTATATTCAGAATGGACAAAGCGACCATTATCAGATAGGGCACTTTTGTTGTCTTTATTCTTAATACTGTATTGATGTTCTTTAAAAGTTCTTTAAAGTGCGAGTCACATGAACGTTCGTTCGCGGATATTTAAGCCATTCTTTTGTTGGCCGGCCGTTCCCCAGATGAAGAGTGTGGTCACTCGAAACGTCGGGTTTGTAAAAATTTTTATTTTTTACTAAATCGTCTCTGGCAAATATACAAGTGGGTAAAGAAAAATGTGTTTTGGTAAACATAACAAAATGGAAAACGTCCACCAGTACACTGCCATCAATTTGGTTCTATTTCAATCTTTTGATAAAATTCATGAAAAATGCACAGTTCATCTTGGCGGTTCTCTTCGTAGAAAAGTTAAGTGATGTTCACGTAGATTTCAAGTGACCACCAAAATGTCATTGACCAGGAGCATGTTTCATGAAATTAAGCAGTGTGATGTGCATCAGTGACATTTTCAGCACTGATGTGTAAATTACTGCTCCAAATAAAATCTCATAAAAATTAATTTTCTGACAGATGATTAAGCAGTGATATAAATTGCGTCTCGTGAAGACTTCAGACTGATGAAAACACTGATGTGTATCAGCATGATTCATCGATTAAAACAATGTTTCTTCGTATATATAACCACAGAGCTAATGATTGTAAATAGCTTTAAGATATCTATGTAAATGGGCTCACAATAGTATTCAGAACAAATGCATGATTCAATGTAGTGAATCACAAAATCATACCTAAGATCCACAGGAGCATACCTATGATCCACCGGTTAAATGTAGCTGAATTCTAATAATAGAATTCCGACACTGTGTAGTAATGAAGGACTGTAACGATCATGCCACAGAGACAAATTGCCCTGGCTGCGTGTTTGGGTCTAGAGATGACTTTCCTCAGTACTGATGGTGACGTTTAGAACTAGTCTCGAGGAGAAAGAAGATCAATTTTCCATTGAACGTAATGCGAAGTCAAGTCTGAACTATGACGAACTAGAACATTGGCACCACATTATTAAACGTACACAGTCATCTAATTTAGATCGTGAAGAGTCGAGCGGTATGAATAATATTTCCATTTGACGAATTTATCAATAAGAAAAATTGAGCTAAAGATATGTACCTTCACTTCACAGACCGGCCTGTAATCTGAACGTTGAAGTTCGTGGGTTCTCTGATAAAAGCTACTTCAGCCAAAGAGAGAAGTAGCTCGGCCAATCACACAAGCCAAAGACAGACGAATATCTTCATCAATCACTATCGCTTGGTGCCATAGAAATTGATAACAATAAAACCTCTAGAATGGAAGTGAAGCTTCATGCAATACACAATAGTGGCACAAAAATCGAACGCATTTTCAGTTAGATACACGTCAACGACTTGTCAATGCGCCAACTTGATTCCCCAAGAAGTACCGCAAACTTGAGTCAGTTTCCATTCTAGTCAACTTCAGATAAACAATTTATTTCTATGCTTGGCACCTTTGCATACTATGGCTAAGATAGGATTATGTCCGCTCTAGACTAACCCCACAGGGACAAATTGCCTTGTGTGCATGTTTAGGTCCAGAGATGACTTTCCTCGATACTGATGGTCAAGGCCAGAGATCAAAAGATCACGGGGAAAAAGATCAATTTTACGTAAATAAAATTAGATAATTTTGCGTCATGTAAATTCAAGCCTGAACTCTGACGCGAAAGAAGAGATTGACACCACATCAAAAGAACACAGTCAGTAAATTTAGATCGTGAGGCAGGCACGCGGGAAACGGGGGGCTAATTAAGGCTGATCCTCCCTAAACTTTGCATTCGTCCTCGCAGCACCTCCGAAATTTTCAGGCAGACACATTGATCATGGAATACATAATACATTGATGGGCTGCATCAAATGTATATTTTAAGGCCCTAATATTTTGGAATGATTAATTTTTGATTACTATCTGCATGCACGTTCATGTGTTTGTTTATCCACGTCACTTTTGACGTGTGCATCGGGTAGAGCTTAGCACTCGAGTTCACAAGTGCAAAGCCCCCGCTCATCAATTTAAGGCCTCATAGACAGCACTTTTTCAAGTTCCTCAGTATATTAGAGGTGCGACTTTTAGTGGAGCTACAATAACCAGACCACCCAGCCGATTCGAATTTAAAAAAAGCGAAAAAAACGAATCCTTAACTTAGAAAAGCGAAAAAAAGCGAACCGATAATTTTTACATCAAGCAATGTAGAATGGCGCTATAACGACATGATATGCCATCAAGCCATGCACTACCACGAATACTACGAACCTGTGTAGATTGCGAATATTACTTTCTGGTACAAAAATGATAGCTTGTCGGAGCACCTCTTAGGAGGTATTTTCTTTGCATCTTGTTAGACGATTCGCAAATGCACCAGATCATATTTATATATGAAACTGGCTTTTGTATTCTATTAATGATCAAACATATAGCCAGCAATCAATTTAGATTGCTTCAATTTTAGACAAATAATATAGATTCCAAGATTGCTTCATAGGAGTTGAAACATAGTGTTGAAAAAATCAAAAAATACTGGTAGAAAATTCAGTAGAATGAAGACGATTTTATAATTTCTAATGTGCTTAAGGAAATTTCTCTAACTGGCATGGTTCCAACTGCTAAATTATCCTTAAACTTGGTAAATCTCTTTCATCTGAATATTCCAAGAGAATATTGATATTTTCAAGTATATTTATTAGGTAGGGGTCTGTTAGCTAAAGTCATGCGAAATGGATCAGACGAATAAAGGATCCTTATAAAGGTTTTACATCAATATGGCAATTATTTTATACAGTGATAGAATGTACACAAAGGGTTTCATCTGATAATCATTGTAGTATTCTTCAGAACTCGGAAGCCTAATATTATGCTAATCATATTTCTTACTAGGATGCATTTTTGTAAAGGAAGATGATGCTCATGATTAAGCTATATTATTGAAGCAAAGTTGATATTTATTAGATGGTCGATACCGCATAGCTCAGCACACACAAGCTATTTAACGGGTGAAGTATGACATAATCAGTATGGCTGCAGTAATGTAAACGGTAGTCAAATTATTTACAAAATGGTGCATTAATGCCTACTGGTACATCTTTTCATCAATCTATAACTCAGAAAGATTCAGGTGGTTGTAAGAAAATAGGCTACACATATCCGATCATATCAGCATCATATTAATGTCTTTATCAGTAGATGCAAACGATTATTATACACATCAACTTTTTGCCCAGTCACACGTACTTCACGAAAATCACAGTGAAAGTGACATAAATAAATAGCTGAGTATAATACCTTGTAAAATTCAACAGAAAATATTACATTGTGTATATTATCATCTCAATTTCCTAGGCCTATTTATCAACATTATGCAATGCATCTCACTCATTCGCATAAACTGATCCGCTTGTTTCACTAGTCCAACATGAATCTTTTAAGAAAACTCGATAGCAGGCCTTCCGTGTGTCTCTGGCAAGCCAGCATGGATTGATGTCTCGAATTCCTTGGCTGATAAATTCGATGACATTCATTAATATGATACTAGCTGATATTACATCTAATCTTGGTGTGATAATTCCCACGGTTGAATCTGCTCGACTACTTGGCGTGACCTTCAGCACTAATTTCTGCTGGAAAGAACACACTGCAGCTGTCACTGCAAAATGCTACCAGAGGATGTATATACTTCGTAACCTAAGAAGAGCCAATTGTCCTTCAAATTTGATTCGTCGTTGCTATGTGTCATTTATTTGATCTCTTTTATTGTATGCCTTTCCGTCTTTTTGTAATATTCATAAAGGTTTGTTTCAGAAGCTACAGCGTGTTGAGCGCTATGCACGAAGATTTTTTCAGAACGAGAGCCTTGAGGAGTTAGCAACTGTGTGTGACAATTTGTGCATGAAACTTTTCGACCAGATTGAGTCATCGCAACAACATACTTTGAGAACTTAGTTTCGTGAGCGGGCTCCAACATCAAGGAACAAACGAACTTTGTGTTCTCCGTTCGCAAGAACACGTCGATTCGGAGAATCGTTCATCCGTTTCGGCCGATGACATGTATATATGACCTTGATTTTTATGATTGGATTTTTGTGATTTTATAATTCGATTTAAGAGTTCAGATGCATGTTAATAATTGCACTACAACATTGTTATGATTTCACCGCATTGTGAAACAATAAAGAAATTTCTTCTTCTTGTAGCATGTAACACGCATGTACTTTCAACATGCATCAATTCAGACTCGTGTAAAAGCCATAGCACCATGGCCTCAAGGTTACTGCAAAAAATTGTGCATTCACCGGAACGCAGTACGACAAGGCTTTGACTTCAAGAATTGCTACAACATGACTTTTTTGCTATAAAGGGCACATTCTCCAATTCCCCAATATAATATAGTTATTAAGTAAGATTATGCAATCGTCAAGATATGCATTCAATTGTCAACATATGAATGAAAGCATGACTAAAGTAAAGGACAACATGACAAAAAGTCACGTTGCGTCGTCAACATGCAAAAAAGGCCTGTACTACGAAACACTTTTTTCCTGCTCTACCAAAAACGCGAAAAAAACGAATGCCACTCGATAAAAGCGAAAAGTCAGGCATGTTTTCGAAAAAGCGAATAAAAGCGAAAAAAGCGAATGTCTGGGTGGTCTGAATAACTGATTAAGCAAGTCCCAATGCATGCTTTCATAAGTAGAGAATCCCAATTCATGGTTTCATAAAGGTTCTTTCAAGGTTGAAATATTACTCCATATAGACTTAATGCTCGTCTCAATTGTCAAGGCATCAACTGCTTCGATCCGTGGGCTTCTTAAGATTTTAATACAATAGAAAAGTTTCTGGTCCATCCTGCATAAGTTTCATCAAATGGCTCTATTCTTCTGTGACCGAACGTTTTCAGTGTGTCATGCTGGGTAGTACTTTTAGTCAGCCTGTCGCTGTTACAAGTGGTGCCCCACAGGGTTCTTTGTTAGGACCATTCCTTTTTGTTTTATACTGTGGAGACATCAAACAATTGTCTAAAATTTATATTTTATGTATGCTGAGGATATTTGTGAGGTTTGTCCGATTTCGAAGTTTTAAAGTGATAATTCGATTCAGCTTATGCTATCAGAATTTTATAACATAAAGATG
The DNA here is from genome assembly GCA_907163375.1 of Prostheceraeus crozeri. NCBI lineage: Eukaryota > Metazoa > Platyhelminthes > Polycladida > Euryleptidae > Prostheceraeus > Prostheceraeus crozeri. The sequence goes on from CAJQUW010003251.1 coordinate 666,400, forward strand.
TGGTCTTCTTAAAACATGCTCCAACTGAATGAGACAAAAACTACCGCTCTATGTATCAGCAAGAAAGGTTTCAACGTGTATTCCCACTTCCTTTCCCAATGGCCACAGAAATGAAGATTTTAGGTGATACATGGTGTGATTTTGGTTATGGATAACTTCACTGATCTCACATGTGCCATTCCTTATTGACTACCCTGTGATATACTACTTTTGATTTTCATTTCGAAAATATACCTATAATTTATTCTTCCTATTCTCATTCTTCTTCTAATTGGTTCCGGTATTGATGGCCTGTTTCAGATAATTTATGAAAAACTTATCAATAGACAGGAATTAAAATAAAATCTAACTTGTGTAATGATACTACAAAGATCAATTTAGAAATGTCATTTGATGCTACATAGTTAACGAACGCAAGACGATTGACCTTGCAATTGAAAGTCTGATAAAAGATGCACTGTAACTTACAATATTGACCACATTAAAGAAAATCTAATTCAAACTGTGAGTGCGCTGCAAGACTGTTGCGTGATGATTTATTATCGATTAATAGGTACACCATTTTCAATAGCCAAACCACTTAATAAAAATCAATCTACTCAACTGATATGCTACGACTATTAACAGAACTTTTAGGTGTGGACAACGCCTGTTTTGTCACGCACAACCATGGCATACAACCATCCGTCCATCATATTACACCACCAGTCCGTGTTCAGAGATCATTCTTTTCTATACAGATCAGAGGTCAGTTATTTGATGGTGTGGAAATTGATGGCACTCATCATGATCACCAACTCTCTATTTTCTCGACCGAGGACTACATGCATATACGTTCGCAACCTTTTTAAAAATAAATGCTCAGTTTTCGTCAAAGATAGGAAAGGGGAGAAAAGATCGACCCTAAAAAAGGAAGTTGAATTTTCAAACTACAGGTCTGTATGTTGGAAATCAAAAATTTGCCTGGCGTTATTACTTTATTAAGTGGTACTATGTTGCAGGTCTCTGTCTCCAAGGTTGGACAAAAACTGGGGTAAAAACCCAAAACCCAAGCCCAAGTTTAAATAGATGAATGAAATCAAGTAAACGATTAATTAATAAATTAAAATTAATCAAGTGGTGCATTCTTTGTATTTTGTACTGACATAAAGATTCTTCTATAGGCCGAAATTCATATTGGGCCCATGAGAAGTGTGGTATTTGGGAAACGATTTATTATTCCAATAATTGCATTTATTACGTCATAAAGGTTTCTTTTAATTTAACCAACATTGATATACTGACTAATTGAAGATCTTTGATTCAATTATGATTGAGTTACACATTGCTCATAGCAATTGTTTTCATTTTATCATTCAGAAATACAAACAAACTTGATAGGTATTATAGCTGGGCAGTAAGTGCTTGGTTAAACATATTTAGAACACGAAATCGGAATGAATTTATTTTTGGATAAATGTCGAATATCGCAGAAAGTTAAGGGTGCGAAGATAACTGCGAAGATATAAATATGCGGATTATATAAAAATTCAATATGCACAAATGCAACAAAATACATGCAAGCTTACAGTAGATACAATATGTATGAACTTTCAATGCGCGGTATTGTCAAGAACAGAATGAAATAGCTAATAATCACAAGTATTTCATTTTTTAAATATTCTGTGAATCCAGTGGAAATTTGATAAAATATCAGAACTTTATGCTCTTATCCTCTAGCTCTCCTAAGATTCAAATCAAAATATTAATTGTTGCAGCTTGATCTGTATATATTCAGCATTAATAGAAAACCAAAGTCGACCCAAAACCCAAGGTCCAACCTTGCTGTTTCCGTAAATGATGAGAACAGAATTGCAACAGGTCCAAAGCTTGTCTACATAATATGTTCTTACTGTGTCTTCTATTCGCAGACAAAGGCAGATATTACATACGTGCGACGTGTCCTAGTTCCAGGCCATTCAAATTATAAAAAGCATTAGTACTTTTTTTATGTGAATTGAACGTATACGTATATCATGATGTTATTCATGAATGCACTAGACAGACTGAATGATGAAATATGTCACCTACTGACATCAACAACATAATACAAACTGAAATCATTTGAATAGTTGGCATAAAATGACGGTGATTCAATTGCCAAAACATAAAGTGCATATGTCAGATTCACATTTAGGACATTTACGTGATATCAAAATTTGTACACAATGGATTCCACCCTGGCATTTCCACTACCCAAACTATTAGTGGCATAGTCTTTGAAATAAATTTGAGCATTCAGATAGATTCTGAGAAGATGTTCGTAAGAGTAATCTATCGGATGTATATGCAGGTTACTCGACAGATTTGCTTGAATTTCAAGGCATTACCACTTCAATGATTTTTATTTGACGCAAAATATAATGACATTTACAAGCTGTCAAACTTTTCGACTATTTCAACCCACTTGCACCTGCACCTTCCGCTTTTCGAAAATAATTAGAAATTATTCAGTCTCTGTTTGGAAGTTTCACTCGAAGTTTCAGTTTTTCACTGCAGTTCAAGAGAATCAAAATAATCAGATGAATCAAGTGAGCAATGTAAAGCTGGATTAATCAATCATTTAATCAATCAAAATCTTGATCAATTAACTTTTTAAGGCTAAACATAATCATAATCATAATCACGTCATTGGAATTTAGTTCAAACATTAATCTCAATCATAATCAAGCTTTGAAAATTCAATCAATCATTAGTCATAATCAAAATCACGTTAATTAATCAGCAAATTTGATTAAATTTAATGTTAGTTATCTGAACATCAGTTGAGATCAGAACTCGGCCGCCAATGGCAGAGTGACAACTTACGCATGCGTTAGGACGGAAAGTACACAATGTCGTCGAGAGTGCCAGTTGTTGATGCATGGTAATGAACATGCGTTCACGCCTCGTCATGGAATATCTTCCCTCTGATGTTTTCTCTTTATGTGTACCTTAGATGATCAAAACATACTCGGTATACTTACTACTGGATTCAATATTTTCGTCGATTTATACACTATGATGTCGCTGACAAAATCGAATAATAACAGCAATACTGATTCAGTAAGCTTGTTAATTGAACAAGGAGATGAGCTTAAATAAAAACTGCTATCACTGCACAGTATTCAGCATTTTTATCACGATTCAGATTATTACTTAACCGCACTGAAATTAACAATGACTCAGCAAAGTGTCTGAAAGTCGTAATAAACATCATATTCAACCCCTCCAGCGTTCATGATAATGGGTCTGATCACATTAATCATAGTCGCACTTTTGAACACCTTAATCAATCATAATCATAATCAAGTCTATGGCCTCTGTTTTAGAAAAAAAGAATAGAAAAGAGTCTATGGCCGCCTTAATCATAATCACATTCTTCAACACTTCAATCAATCATAATCATAATCATAATCAAACTTTTAAACACTTTAATCATAATCTCAATCATAATCAACATTTTTGTATATTAGCTAATCGTTCCAGCTCTAGAGCAATGAGCAGCGACAGGGTGGGGTGTCCCATGCCGACCACCATGCTTCCTGTAGACTTGTCTGTGCACCAATCAAAAACTCAACCAGATATCCCCGCACATAACCTTGTACTCTGCAAGCCACCTCAACTGATCCCTGTGAAATCTCCATTCCGTAATCACATCCCTCTTCAAACCACAGCACTTCAGGTGAAACACATTCACACACCCCAGACAGACAGCTAGCACACTATACCCGAGGAATGCTGACAACACACAATACCCATTGCATGAGGTTAGTCCTGGTCTGGATTGGATAATAATAATAATAATAATAATATCTTTATCGCTTCACATGGTTACAGTCGGTGAACGCATTACAAAAGTGCAAGATCATAGAATACAAAATTTTATAAATGAACAACGAAAGCGTTCAGTTTTTGCGAATGGTGGATGCAGAGTGCACTGAGAACGATGTCACCTATCTTTCGTCCACAAATAAACATCACTTCAAATAGGTGCCATTACCTGCTTAACACCCCATAGAACGAATATCAGCAATTTCCCGAAATTTCTTTATCAGTGAGTATGTGTTTATATAATATGCGAGGTCTATACTGCTTTAATCCCTTGGCAAAAATCTATTTAAGAGAACTGCTTTTCTCTTATCCTCCACCTCTCAGACTTAAGTACTGACTACGTGCCTGAATGGAGCTACAATTTTCGAACGAAACTAATAAAACAAGTTTCCAATCTAGGCCTTACCTTGTTACAATCTCTTCTATGAGCTGTTTAATGACGACACAGTCGCTATAAGTCAGATATTTATCTGATTGACTGTTTATCTGTTTTGTGCAGAACATGAATAGCTCCATTATCTCGATGTTTGTGTTTTAGCTGCAATAAGGTTGTAACATAGATAAGGATTCAATCAACGCATAAAGTTATTCTGCAACACACGAACTTTGACTTGATAGTGGCTTGAAAAGGACAAGTCCACCATTTCACTATTATCACTGAGCCAATAGTACTAACCTGCACGATTTAAGGGATCCATTAAGAGAGATGACGCCTCTATCAGAGATATACAGCATCAGCTGCTGTTGAAGTCGGGTTTAATCATGTGATTGATTACTCGAGGATGGTGTTCGTGATATTTGACAAATGTATGAGGGCACTTGACCTGTACGGCAGGGTTGTTTTAAACGTGCAACTGAACACATTTGTGCAGTTCGAAATACAAATGTGCACTTGTTTTTCTTGATTTGCGCAGTTGAAGGAATGTAGTTAGGAAAAGAATTAAATTACGGATGCGTCTGAGCTGGAAAAATTCCACTGAAAATTTTTAATTCCAATTCCAATTCCGGAGCAGAAATTTCAATTCCAAATCCAATTCCAATTCCAGTCGAAACAGTTCAATTCAATTCGATTCCAATTCCATAATAAGATTCAATTCCGATAATTGCATGTCGCGTATAGTGTCTTATGTTAATGTATCTAACGTTTGTTCGTTTCAATCTAACCCATGTGCCCTTTATCCTTTCCTCATTGTTCCTATGTGCGTTTTCATGTTTGCAGTTCATATTTCTTGTGTACATGTATATATGTCACCGGTCAGACTGCGCCATTTCGTTTCGTAAACGAGATATTCAATATCTCGTGAAAAAAAGGAAAGAAAGTTAACGATCAGCAAAGAGTGAGTGAGTGAGTGAGTGAGTGAGAGAGAGAGAGAGAGATGAGATGCGAATAAATCTATTAATAAACTGACAGAAGAAAGAAATTCAGTGTGCGAATAACGGGATTGTTGATGAAAGAAAAAACGACGATAAAAAATGATATCATGAAATCTGATAAATGGTCCATGTTAAAAAAGGAGATTAGAAATTCCGTGATAAGAACGAAATGTGGTCGGGTCGAAAGCTAACGAGCAAAGATTAAGGGAAACTCTTTCAATATTCAAAAGAAAGTGGTTTTATCGTCAAGTCTCAAAAATTTGTATAAATTAGAAACGATGAGAAATTGACACAACAACAACACATACGACATCATCAGTAGCTGTTAGAAGAACTTCGGGATCTCGCGGTGTAACATAACTACAGAAGTAACAACAACAACTGCCTGCCAGCGAACAACAACATAGCAGCGTATACGGCAAAACATCAGCGAGCGCGATTGAAGATTGACGGTATAAGTGACACTGATATTTATGATACTATTTTGGTATAAGTGGGTCCGATTGAATTGAAGTGAATTCAACATTAAGAGGTGAACTGTAACTGTAAAGTTTTTCTTTTATCGTTGCGCATCGTATCTATATAACTATAGTCTTTAAAATTAATATTGTTAATTGTTGTGATTGGAAGTTGAATAATAGTTCATGTAATTGAATAATTAATTATTAGAATAATTTATTGACACTGTCTATATTATAATTTGAACTGACAGAATTGTTGCCCTTTGATGCAGCGTTAATTTTCCTCTTTCCGAACCAATTGTTTTTCGTGTGTACAACAATTAAGGTAATCTCCAATTTTTGTGCTTATCCTATCAAGAACTAAATTCAACAATTGCTTTATTTTGATAGATTGTCTTACTTGATAAATAACTAAATAGCAGATTGAACAAAGATGATTGTCTTTTAATTGTCTGCTTAATCGCTGAAATAACATTGTCCGGGGCTATAGGCCCATCGAAGTCACAATTAACACCCTTTATTCAACAATAGAATAAAGCTACCTCTGTCGATCTACCTCTCTGCGTGCAGTCAACACAACGGCCGAGTACTGTGATTTCAATTTTTGTACAAATAGATTTATCACAGCTCTATCGAAAAAGTGGAATTGAGGTTTATCAAGGTCAATTCCAATTCCAATTCCGATTCCAGTAGATTAAAATATCGTCAATTCCAATTCCAATTCCGATTCCAATTCCGACTTTTCCAACTCTGGATGTAAGGATGTGAATCACAATTATATACACTCAAATTACGTCACAATAAGCAGATGTTGAAGCACATGACTATTTGTTGAAAATTGAATTAAACTGAGCTCTAAGAATGTTGTCAATTTATAAATAGGCTCATCTGCTGGTATGTCTGAGTCAGTTAGAACACTAGAGGATGTGAAACGATGACTTACTGAGAATGATGAGATTGGGAATGGACAGAGGACTGAATTCGGATACGATTTTGGGACATGTAAAGCCAATGAGGGCAATAATAATAATAATAATGAACTTTATTTATCCTCGGAGCATTTTAGGAAGAATCCTTCTTACAAAATGGCCGAGCGACGCTCTCCCACAAAAATATCAAGCAACAGTAACGAAAAAAAGAATATCAAGTTGGTAATGAACAATGAAAAAGATGATGAAAGTTAACTCGTTACAAGTTTAAAATAATGATCAAAGCACAAATTCTTGAATGACCTAAGAGTTTGAGATTGTCTTATGGTAGCAGGAAGTTCATTGTATATGGATGGCGCACGGACGGAAAAACATGTACAGTACTTTCTAGCTTGGTTCGGCTAAAGGGAATACTGAACAGATTTTTCTCGGTCGATCTCAAAGAGTGCGCACGGTACTGCGAAACGATAGCATGTCACTGATGTAAGATGGTGCCAATCCATTCAAAGCTTTATAGACCATGACCGATGGGTACAGTGAATGTTGAAGGAAATTCACACGTGGAAAGGAGTGAGAACAAGGAAAAACAATATATGGTCAGACCGGTGAAACACAATACTCAGCGCCAGGTGATCAGTCGTCGGTATCCCAGGATCCGGAAAACAGCCACAGTGTCCTGGCAGAACCCGTTGTTGAGCCTGTACGTGAACATATCCTCGTGAAGTGACCGAAGTCATGCAGAGACAGCACAGCCACATTCCTACTGAAGCATCGTCAATTGGTGACATAAAAACAATGCTTTTTTCATTAGCTTCGGTTACTTAGATGGCTCACATTATGGATTGCTTCGAGCTCTCCAGCTGAAGCGTATATTTTCAGGGTGATACATCGACATAATGCAAGGGTTAAACCATAGAGTAAATATATTAGGTAGAGTGGTAACTCCGCATTTATTACATCCCCAATGTGCATACACTTTCGAATTTATTAAATGAAATCAAAGGAGATGCAGTCGGAACTGTTTCCAAATGTGAGATATGCACATTTATGCAGTTTTGAACAAATTACAACGGAATTGACTGATCATGATAGCATGAAACAGAAGGAATGATGATATTTCACAGATTCTCAGTGTCATGACAGCTTTGGAGATTTGATGTTTTTTAAAATAGCAATTCGATGAGTTCCTGTTACTTTCATGCTGAACCTCAAGAGTATTTTCTTATGCGTGATAATTTCTTATACAAGGTGCCATTTGCAGAGCAAAATCACATAATGAAAGACAATGATTTCAATTAACTTTGAAAGATGTAAATGGGTCCACATCATTATTCAGATTCAAGAAATGAGACATGAATTTAGTGAATCACAAAATCATGCCGGGGAAAATTGAATTAAAAACTTGAAATTACATCCAAGAAAGCACAATAAGATGTCGATTTTCTCATGAAGACTTGCATTATAATGCAGTTTATTAAATTCCCTTGATAATCAGCTTGATTTCCGCTTAGTTAGGATGCCCATTAGCAAATATTCATTCCTTTTGATATCCAACTTGTTGCACACTACTTATATAAGATAGTGGCAAAATTTTGACTTTTTCATGACTGCTCAAATATTTTTTTGGACCACGGGAACGTAATCTCCGCAAAAAACGGAATCTTTTGATTATAAAAGTACAGATACTTTTTTGAGTCGACACTCTACCTATATATTCCTACTCTATGGGTTAAACCAGATATTTTTTCGCAGTATGAATCAGGGGCGTAGCCAAGGGGAGGCCACCAGGGCCATGCACCCCCCAACGTTTAAGTAGGGCTGAAAAGTATATGTAAATTTTAAATCTGAATTTTAAAATATATTCTTAACAATTCTCGTTGCGCATCGACATGCATTTCATTTGAAGTACTTCGAACTGACTTAGATTAAGAGGTGCGACTTTCCTCATCTTTGTTAATGCAATTGCATCCACATTTATCATCGAAGAAACATGTGGAGCAAGTCAAATGACATGATTCAGCAAAAGTTTATCTGATGCAGTATATAGATTCTGCACACGTATTATCAATATTTCAAATCATCACTTAAATAGCTAGGGTTTATTTTTGGTTGTACACTTGTCGGTTACAGTGTATATAGGCTGATATTTGCATTTACCCAAAGACAATACGTAATCAATTGTCTTTGAGTTTTTATCAAAGTTTACAGTCTAAATCGAACGATATGCGTCTTTATCCATCAAATTTAACAGTGGTCCGACTAAATATATAGGGCCTATTTTCTCAAAGCGTTACAAAGAACTGAATGCTTTATGATATAATTTACCTCCATATACGTGTAGGCGCACATTTTTTGTAATGTTCCTAAGTTATTCAGTTCTACCTGTAGCAGAGGCAAACCGGAAAATAATAAATAACTATTTTGTAAAAATATGGAAGAGCTATAATCGAATTTTTATTGCAAAAAGAATCGGCATTGAAATATTGAAATCGATTTCGTTGTACATGTATATTAATTGACTTGATGTTTATCGAAAGAGGCATTTCATTTTGAGTTAAATTTATACAATTCTTTGAACAAGATTCGGCTTTTTGATTATTTATTCATGTACAAACCACGGTATAAAAACATTCATCTAATAATTTTGGATGTAGCATGTAAATGAGAAGCAAAATCATGAAATGAAAATTGTCTATTATCTAACAGGTATTTCAGATAAACTTCAGATTCTAATACGCCTACATGTGGTTATACAAAGTGTTAAAATGTATATTCCTTAAAAGTCAATTAAAATCATAGGAAGTAAGTACTGTTTAATGTAATTAAATACCAGTTTTAAGAATTGCAATTCATCAGAACCTTGTCCCCCCCCAAACTGATTTTCTGGCTACAGCCCCTGGTATGAATGCGTTATCCACCAAAAGCGGGTAAGATGGCCCGATGCTTTTCAACATCCACACCTACGACATTCCGGCCACATCAGCCAAGAAATACCGATACGCAGATGACCTGGCAATCCTTTAGCATGACAAAAACTGGAATTCCATTGAAGACGGAATCACTACAGACATGTCAATCCTATCCGCATACCTGAACAACTGGCATCTGAAGCTCAGCAATGAAAAGAGTTCATTTTCGGCATTCTATCTCAGCAACCGTGAGCCACGTCGTGAGCTAAAAGTCACCGTGAATGAAACCATTCTTCAGTTTACCGAGTCATCCCACGTACCTGGGTGTGAAGCGTGACCGGGCACTGACCTATCATCATCTGCAGAACCTGACGGCAAAGGTTTCCACTCGTATCGCACTGGCACGCCGCCTGAGAGTCACCACTTGGCGAGCCTCGACCAAGACGCTACGAATATCCACGCAGATATTGGTCTATTCCACCGCCGAGTACTGTGCCTCTGCTTGGTGCAGAAGCCCCCACACCCACATTCAACAGCGCCATGCGAACCGTCTCCGGTACCCTTTGCGCCACTCCAGTGAACCAGTTACCGATCATCTCCGGCATAGCACCGCCATCGCCGCAGCGAGAAGCAGCGGTTCTGACCCTGTCTCGCAAGGCCAAGAACGACAAAGGTCACCTGCTTCATGAAATCATCGGACAATCCCCACAACCAACCCGCCTGAAGTTCCGTCGACCCTTTTCAGCGCAGGCCCGCCATCTCCTGAACACCGTCACAGACGACAGCACCAAATGAACATGGCTCAATCGTCGATGGATGGAAGAATGGGCGCTAAGTCAGAAACAATGACTGCACAAGTTCATAAACGAACCTGGCAACATTCAAGGTACCGAACTACCACGCAGGCAATGGACCACTCTCAACCGCCTCCAGACAGGTGTAGGACGCTTTGTCGCCAGCATGAAAGACTGGGGACTAAAAGCCTGCGATTGCGGCCACCCAGAGCAGACTCTACACCATGTCATTCAGGACTGCATACTCCACCGACCACCCGACGGCGACCAATACCTCAATATCCTGGACGACGATCGGGAGGACCTGGTTAGCTGAAACGAAGCTGCAAATTTGAGCGACGACAAATGGCAAACAACAGAAGGAGAAGAAGTAGCGGGTAAGATACATTTTTCCGCAGCGAGTTCAAAATATTGATTCTTCATCTGCCCTATGAAAATGTTGCTCACTCTGTGACTCAGGAGGCTAAAAAAAGAACCTTCAGTAAGTCACCCTTTCAACTCCAAATGTCATGTCAACTGAGATGATAATGTTGCAGAATAATTGAATCGGTTCCTATGCTAGTGGGGATCTTTGGGCATTGTGGAGGCTGAAGGTTGAACAAACATATCTGCATGATGAGCATTTGAAGTCTTCAAGTCTGAGCTTGTAAGTAGTGTGATAGATGTAGTGCAGAAATTCTTTTTAAAAATTGTGACTTCGATCAGTCACTGACTGTCATTCAATGTGATTGCATGGAGGTTGGTACAAAATTACACGTGGTGAAGTTGGCGCAACCACTCAGCGCAGCCATTTTTGTTTTTACTGTGCCACTTCCAAAAATCACATCAACCATACAATTCGAGGTCGCTGATTATGTGCCACTACTCGGCTTCACGAGATTCAGCCTCCTTTGGCCAGGAAACGCAATTCAAATTTCAAATTGGTTGCACTGTGAAGTTGGCGCAACCATTTTTTCCGACTTTCATAAATTCATCGCATCAAGCAACCAAACCCATAACAAACGATGAAATATCCATGCCTAATTATGTGCCACGTAAAAAATCGATAAAAATAATCGATCTTCATAGAAAAAATCAAGTTTCAAATTTCATTACACCGAACTGTGAAGTTGGCGCAACCAAACTTCAAATCAAAATTACTCAGCACCCAAACAGTTATGCATCACATAAATAGCACCATCGGGTGTGCCAGGTCAACATTCATCAGAATCAATCAAACAAAAGCAGTCTTTCATCCGTTCAAAAATATAACATTTAACATCAAAATCGCATGACAAAGCTTCTAATTAAACATTGCACATCCAGCGCAACCATTTTTCATTTCGAGTGTGCCACTCCTGAAATGCATGTTTCTTGCACAATTTGGGGTCGCTGATTATGTGCCACGCATCAGTTTTACTAAATTCGGCCTCCTTCATTCGGAAAACTCAATTCAAAGTTCAACTACATCACACAATAATTCCAACGCAACCACTTTTCAAGTTGAAATTACTCTACTCAAACGCTGTTTCACATCAAATAAATAGCACCATCGGGTGTGTCAGGTCAATATTTATCAGAATCGACCATACACTCGTACCTATTCACTCGCCAAATCAGTTTGATGGGTTCCCTTTACTATTAATAGAAACAGACAGTGCATCATCAACAGGAACTCCAAGGCAATTTCTAAGAAATGCTATCACTCTAAACCAGCACCTCCTAAATCACACACTGAAGCGAGACATATTATTTAACTAATAAAAAAAAAAATAAAAAAAGGTTTTTTTAGGCTAGGGCAGCGCTAGTGTTGTATTCTCTCTTTTGTCAGAGCATTCTATTTCACGCCAAACTCTAAAATTCTAGTGTGTGTCGCGCTTTAGGAGATGCATTTCTTTTTAGGAGTTACAGGGTGACAGTTGATAGTGTCGCATGACAGTGAGAGCAAAGCCATGAGCTAATTATTGCGATTCGATGACATTATAACAGTGGTTCATTGTTTACGGGGTGTTCGATGACTTTCTTATCCTCTTCGTGTCATTGAATTGGTGTCAGCATTCAGTGTTTTGTGGTTTGGAAAGAAGCTATGTAGTCCTATCAAGGACAACATGACATACAAAAACGTCTCGTGGCTCACAGGATTTCAGATGAGCATGTAAACATCTGTACGTGGTGATTCCTGCTTTCAAGCATTGAAATGGTGATTCAAAGATAAAAAGTGTACTTGAAAATACCAAATGAAGCTGGTCAATTTGCTATTCTCATTAAATTGTCAATGAAACTCGTGCACTATTGATCTTGTGACATTTGACTGGTACATGTATTATGAAGTGACAGTTGCCGGAAAAGTAGATTCATTATAAATAAGCCTTCATTTATTATCCAACGAAATGGTTTGACAGCAGAAATGCGCAGTGAAAAGAAGAATGGAATCAAATCTGTCATCGAAATATCTAGATCTATGTACCGGTATTTTTCATCAAGTTTGTAATTGATAGCCTGTAGCGTATGTACAATGTACGTGTATGTTGAATTGATTATTTCAATTCACCGTGATATCATGAATAATGTCCATGCTTTGAAGTTAATGAGAACAACGATGTTCATGAAAATCTTGAAGATAAAAGTATCTATTATCCAAGACCGATCGCTCTAACTCAGTGCATCTGCGACCACATGCTGCTACTCAATTTGTATTGAAATGTATCGTGAAATCAAGTGTTAACCGTGTGCTATTTTAGCGAGACACGAATGAGATAATTCATTGATATCATAAGTCTGATGAATTACTCGATTATTTGAAACTTCAAAGTGGACAGAAGGCATATTGCTATGTACATCTTTCGTTCAAGAATTATAAACTTGATGTGTTTTTGATTCCACATTGTGTGAAAGAAGTCAAATCCGATTTCATCGACAGTAAGATTGCAAAAAATAATGTTTATTGTAAGATTAATCTGTTACTGCTACAACCTCTTCAAGAAAACCGATGCATCGACTAATGGACTTAGTTAGGCCTAGTGTAAAGCATATAAAAAAAACTAGGCTACATCATAATTGAAGGTTGTAGTGAAGAAGATATCAGAGAATAGCCTACTTTTACACAACATGCCTAAGCATCACAAAATAATTCATATTTTGGATTTTTGCATCCAAAATCAAGCATAAAATTTTGGAAACAGTAGCGCACGCCTGTTTCAAAATAACAACTCATAAGAACGAATCTGAAAAAAGCAGGGAGACGGGAGTCGCCAATTAAAGCTGCCAACATAGTATTTTTTCGATCTTCAACCACTCGAAGAGATGGAGAAATGCTCACAATCTTCAGTTTTTTCAACTTCGATGAACAAATGAATGGTCGATTCTAATGAATATTGACCTGGCACACCCTATGGTGCTATTCATTTGATGTGAAACAGCGTTTGAGTAGAGTAATTTCAACTTGAAAAGTGGTTGCGTTGGAATTATTGTGTGATGTAGTTGAACTTTGAATTGAGTTTTCCGAATGAAGGAGGCCGAATTTAGTAAAACTGATGCGTGGCACATAATCAGCGACCCCAAATGGTGCAAGAAACATGCATTTCAGGAGTGGCACACTCGAAATGAAAAATGGTTGCGCTGGATGTGCAATATTTAGGTTGCGCCAACTTCACAGCGCAACCAAATTGAATTGCGTTTTCTGGCCAAAGGAGGCTGAATTTCGTGAAGCCGAGTAGTGGCACATAATCAGCGACCTTGAATTGTATGGTTGATGTGATTTTTGGAAGTGACACTGTAAAAGCAAAAATGGTTGCGCCAACTTCACACACGTCATGATTACGTACTACATGTACATGTATATACAAGAAATATCGCAACAATGGAAAGTATACAATCTCACCTGCATTCAACAAATTGATCAAAGTGCGATAACACAGGCACGTTGAACTTGGATTGCTGTGCTTATTCTTTACATTTAAAGTTCAGACAATAGCGAATCACAGATGTCACGCGTTCACTCAATTGGTTAGTTTGTAGCGCTATCGGCTATTGTTTTCAGTGTATTCTGCCTATGTTAATTAGGGCTGCCAAACGTCCTCTTTTATCCGGATTCGTCCTCCTTTTTGGCCAAAAAATGTGTCCGGGGGATTTTTTCAAATTGCGCAAATGTCCGGGTTTTTTATCAGATGGAAGACGTTAGTTATGATATTGTCTTATCTAATAATTATAAGTTGGATAAAGTTGACGTTAAGAGAAAAAAAATTGTTTCGCCTAGAACAATCCTTCATATGGAACAATACGCTGTGGATATTATCTGCCAGCTGCACTTAGTAAATCATGACTCCCAATGCGATCCCAATTACTCATGAGTTCACTGCACTAAACTTTTCCAGGAAATTTTATCGTTATCGTTTCAGACACTAACCGTCTCTTTCATTGCGAGTTCCACAGAATTAGATTCATCTGAGCGCGCTTCGGATTCCTAGAAAGGAAGATTTGTATGTAACCTTAATGTCGAAATGGCACATCACAGAATTAGACAACTTGCTCCTTCTCGAATGGATAATTCGTGTATCACTTGCTATTGGAAATGGCAAACAATAAGCTGTCAGCAGGGGACACCAGAACCAGTGAGAGATGCGTGCCTGCGTGCTGTGATATCACTTCGCACACACTAAAACACACATCGATGCCTGGCTTCGATTCAATGTATGCACCATACAGTGAGCAATGCCGAGGAGAGGATGTGAAATCATCAAGTGAACTAATTTTCGTACGCGTGCTACTTTCTTTAATAATGATCGGAAGGGCCAACATTATGGAGAAAACTTGTGCGCAATGATCTGAATTCTTCGAATCTGAAGGAATTTCGGCAATCGAAGCACTTTGGTGGAACTCACATTAATCCGCAAGCGACGCACGACTTTTTTCCTATCTCTGTAAGGTATTGGGAATTCCTTCTTGCCCACTTAAGAGGTTCCTCTATGTGCCTTCAATTTCGTATTAATCACACTTCTAGCAAACCGAAGCAGATAAACAAAATATTTAATTCTGTGGCGAGTTCATATTGGAACTGCGCAACATAAGAACGCAAACCGTGGAGAAAGCTCGTCATAAGTAACAGATTTATTTGTAAAAACCGATACAAAGTGCAGGGATCAGGTTGCTTCCGCCGAAGCGACCATGGCTTTTCATTCAGTCAAATATCATCACAATTACAAATCTAATGATTGCACATCAAAGTTGGTTTCAAAGATATTTCCTGATTCATCTATTTCAAAAAAGATATGCATGTGCACGAACGAACGTTTTTTTCAATTGTCATTCAGTATTTTGATCGGACAAACGGTGGATTACAATCCAAATTCATCGAGGTCAAAAGCACAACCAATGAAACTGCTGTAACTATTGCTACCGAATTGAAAATAACATTGGGACTTTTTCATAAATGTGTGTCATTTACTGGTGACAACTGTAATACGAATTTTGGTGGCTTGCAACGAAGACAGGATAGAAATAATGTGCTTGCACATTCAAAAATGATAAACCTAGTTTAGTAGGCATTGTCCTGCTCATATTCTCAAGAACTGTATGCATCATGCCACAAATCAATTATCTCCAGATATTGAAAGTGTGATTTGCCAAGTTAATCAATCCTTTTACATGTATGCTGTTCGAACCGAAGAACTACAAGAATGCTGTGACTTTGTTGAAGTAGAATACAGGAAATTGTTGTCGTATAGTGCTACACGATGGTCATCCATTATCACTGTATCCTGGACTTACTCGATTCTGGCAAATGTACCCTGCTTTGAAGTCATACTTTTTGAGTATTGATAAACCACCGGTAGCGTTAAAGTTCCTTTGAAAATAACCTGAGCGAATTGTATTTGTTGCACTTGCATTCTCTTGTTTGCGCTTTCCAAGAACACGTTGAGAAAGTTGAAAGACCGAAGGCTTCAATGATCGAAATTCTGCTGTGTTTAACGTCAGTTTCTGATGTCAGTGAGAGCAGGCGACGTCAAAAGTTTGTTTCATTGAAAGTAAAGTCGATGTTAAACAAGTTGAGAGAAAATGGTTTCTCTCAAAAATGTGATCAGTTCATGTCTGATATCACAAAATCATATTCCGCATGTGTTGAATATATGAGTCGGTGGACCGATTCTTTACATGAATTCAATTATTTCAATTGGATGAATCTCACAAGGAAAAAAAATACCTGATAAATCAAACTGGAAAATTGTTGGTTCATGTATTTTGTATTTGACGAGTAAGAATATCATGGTTAATTATGCAAAATTATTTGATCAATACCATCGTTTAATTAATTTTATTGATTCTCAGGATGAAGATTTTGATTTACTTATATGTCATGAAAAATGGACGCTCTCTTTTCAAAACTGTTTACACGAGGAGTTTCATTCTGAGTTACCAAACATTGCTCAATTTTACTTTTGCATTATGGCACATAATGCAAATGTGGAGAGAATATTTTCTTTGATGCAACCGCAATGGTCTAAAGACAGCGACATCTTGCTGATCTCATCGATAGAAAAAAATTCTGATTGTGCAATACAATTTCATTGATTTGCCATGCAAAAGCTTCTCTGACATCACAAAAGCTGATATCGCACTGTTGAAAAAGATAAGTGAATCGAGATCGAGTCACTTGAGTGTTGCTGTGATTAATCATTTTCTCGTATTTTCTTCTTGTTTCTGAAAAAATATTTTGATCTACGAAAAAAACGTCCTCTTTTTTACTTGGGAGAATATGGGACCCTTAGTGTTAGTCATTTGAGCAGATAGCGAAATAATGAAAATTATTTTGTAGAATTTATTTTTGTAGAATGTTCATCCTCATTCTGTTACTATAAGAGTCAGACTTACAGTAGGGGGTGGGAATCCCATGGGAATTGAATGGGAATGGGACGATCTGCTCAGATTCTTTTTCACATGAGATGGTCAAGGAAAATTAGCCCATTTGTCATCAAAACTGAACTTCAAAATGTTTCTGTGCATTCACTTGTAGATGGTGGGTGACGATGACGTCATTTCCATCCACAAAATAAGATTGTTTAAGCGCGTCAATTTACTAGAGTTTCAAACTAAATGCAAAAATTAGTTTTCCTGTCAATATTAAGAAAACGTCACAAAAAAATTTAAGATGATAATCGTGAAACACGATGATAAAACAGTCGGCGTCAACATTCTTATGAAATTGGAATTACTTTCATGATGGATGTGACAGCGTGTCTTCAGTCGAAATATCGCAGTGTGATATATACCTCCCCTGACCGGCTTTCGCTAATGGTGACATTCTAAAGGAATTAAGCCTGGCATATGGAAGCAAGCAGCCAGCGAGAGAACTACTTATGCTTTGCTTGCGAATTTAAAAAGAAAAGACAATCTGACAAGAAAAGAGATTTTTTTTTTTTCAACTGTTGGTCGGCCAGGGAGTTCCGGAAGAGTTCGTACCGAAGTTTCTGTCACCTGAAAAAGGGAAAACAGACTTTCTGCGGGCGACAGTCAAATTGGATCTCCTCGAAATGCGAGAGATCAGTTTCAGAACTGGAACTGCAGAGAGGGAGAAAAATGAAACACCGTTAAATAAATAGTCTCTAAGCGAGAAGTAAGCGAGAAAAGAAAGGCGTCGGCGATGGCGAGTCGAGCCCTTTGAAAATGCGATCCGGATCGGTCTCATCGCCATCGGCCGGTCGTTGATGCTGACGGTCTTTTTGAACGCAACTGTCCATCTTTGACTTTTGTAAAAAATAAGAAAGCCACGAAAACATCCCCTCTATTGCTTCATGACACATGCTCCGATTCACACCGCGCGAGAGACAACCAATGCCCTTACGAGAAACGATTTTCAACTATTGAGCCCATCCTCCTTATACCTCTGACTTGGCCCCTATTCTTTCTATCTCGTTTGATTCAAAAAAAAAAAAGCTGGATTTTGACAATTTATTTTGAATCGCCAGTTGAAAGCTGATGTTGCATTTTTTTTTTTTTTTTGATTCTTTATTTTTTTTTTTTTTTTTTTTTGGTTTTTGAGACTTTTGACTAAAAAAAAAAAACGATGGACGACAACTATACATTGATAAATAAAAAAGTGTTTTGTGGAACAAAACATTTTTTTTTTTTTTAATTATTAGTTAGGTTATTTAGTGATAGTGATAGCTTTAACTTAATAAATCTTGAAATTCAGACAAAAATGTTTGAAAATTTTGAAAAAATAGAAAACTGACCGGAAAAAATCGGCAACATATTATTTCTCATTAAAGATAAAGACCTAACATTACATGAGTATATATTTATTATCACAGGGTTGTTCTGGTAGGTTAGTCCGGGACATTTTGGATCACACCACGTATATTAGCTGAGGTCGGAGATAATAATTTTGGACTGGTTGCCAGAGGATGGAGGGTGGGTTGTACGTCCACGAGTCCACCAGTCCCTGAGGTCAATGTGCTGACACCCCTTCTGGGATTACGATTACGCATATGATGTTATTCGATAACCTATGTCTTTGTATGGATAAATACTCATGTTTCCGATATCTGTATTTCGCTTTCATTTCAAATTATTGCTTTACAAAACTCAATTTTAATAATATGAAATCTTCAAATGTTTTCAATTCGTGACTGTTGCACGAATTCCTAACGTGCGTACAAATGCGAATGCATCTTTGTGAAACAAAGCTCCCGTTCGTATGTAAAGCTTGCAAAACTATTTAAGACTGAAAACCAACAAGGTCTTCAGGATGTGGTAACTTCTGTATATTGAAAAGACGATGTGGTGCGTGGCACGTAAGTCTCAGGTATATCCTGTACACAAAGGCACTATTGGCACTTTAAATGAATAAGAGGGCTAAGTACACGCCTCGAGATTACAGTCGCAACTAAGGCAGCGGAAAAAATCGAACTGCTATGCAGGGGGCTGAACCGGAAATTGCGCAATCGGTGTCATTTGGTGTACGACTGAACGGCGATTACGGGACATATATATATATATATATTTTGGGGCGGTGTCCACCACTGTTTGGTGTGGGGTTGAGTGAGCCACACGTGAGTTCATCTCTCGGTTGCTATCCATGTCCTTTCCTTTATCAGCGTTGCCTCTTTTGTTACCTATAGTATGGTATCTTGGACTTGGTTAACTTTGAGTGTTCTTTTATTTTGTGTTAACTGCTTTTGTATACTCAGTTCGCAATTGTAATGCGTTTTTATGATTTTTGTACACTCTGAGTTATTTGTAATTGCATGCCTCTCCTAGTGAGAAAATAAAGCTTTACCTAGATAGGTATATATATATATACATGCCGAGACCCCGAAAGGAAAAAATTCTAGAGGTGAGAACAAAATCTGACTTAAATCATTACGGGAACTACAAACGTTTCTGGCTTATTTGCCGTCATCAGTGTAGCATACCCTATTGTAGAGAATCAATAAATCAGATGCCGATAAATCGTCATCCGACCTCCAGACATCTACAATTAATGAAATAATTCAAATCTTGTTCTCAGAGCTCGGGTTCAAAAATTTGAACTTGCAGACACGAATGCAAATAGCTAGTTCGTGTTGCGTTCTATGCACAAACCATTGGTAGGTGGATGTACATAGAAAGCCGGCAGCTGACACATTTGGCCAGTGAAAGAATTAATAATCTATACATGCCGAGACCCCGAAAGGAAAAAGTTAACAAGATTTGAATTATTTCATTAATTGTAGATGTCTGGAGGTCGGATGACGATTTATCGGCATCTGATTTATTGATTCTCTACAATAGCGTATACTACACTGATGAAAGAGATACTATCCGATTAAAGAGACTTCAGAGCATTTTTAATCGGATTGATCCTGACAGCAAGCTTAGGTGGGTGTTCACTTGCACTAAGTTGAAAAGCTACTTTTCGAACAAGGACAGAACTCCTTTAATGTTGAAATCAGGTGTTGTATATTGTTTCACATGTGAGGTTGATCCTCGCTTTACCTACATTGGCAATACTCTCAGACACCTAAACATTAGAGTTAAAGAGCATAAGTCCAAAATCTCGGCGATCTTTGATCACCGACTGAATTGTAGTTGCAGATGTAACCCTGAAAATTTTAAAATCCTGGCATCAGATAGTGATGGATTTGCCCTAAATATCAAAGAAGCTTTTTACATTAAAAAATTGAGTCCTAAACTCAACAAACAAGTGAAATTCGATGGGTCGTTCTATAATTGTCGTCTTTTTTAAAATTGTAGTTCAGTTATGTAAGGGTGCTTATGTGATTACCGTTAGGCCTTTAACAAGTTATTGTGTCTAAACTCTTCATGCTGGTAATTCTCACTTTTAGGCTGCTACTAGTAATTATAGTTTCACTAGCTGTATTGTTCCATTCATGTCCATTATACATTCCATTGTTCAGTCCATTGTACATTGAATTTATTGATTTATATTTATATTACGTAATGATTTAAGTCAGTTTGTTCTCTTCACCTCTTGAATATATATATATATATATATATATATATATATATATATATATATATATATATATATAAACTAAATAAGACAAATCAAAATGCTTGAATTATATCCAAAAATGATCCCCAAAGAAAACACAGTATCAAATAAAATCCCCGACCGGTTTCACTTCATTCTCAGAAGCTTGTCAAGGGAATGATTTATTAATTAAATCTATGTATATACATAAAATTCAAACTGAAATAGCATTCAGCGCAGTTTCAGCAACTCAATGATACGGCGTTCCATAGCTTCCCTATCAACCTTGGTTTTCGACAGTGACATCTGATAGAGAGGAGCAGCCTCAAATTTCTTTGATAATGAACTCCCACAAGAAGCTATGTGCTTGCTCATGCCTAAGATCCTATACTCTGGACGAAACATTTGCTGCCTATGTACTGTGAGCCTGTTCCTGAAAATGTCTTCGGTCTGACCTATATAGAATTCTTGGCAACCTAGGCACCTAATCAAATAAATAACATTCTTCGAAGTACAACTGAGATTACGCTTTACCTCAAAGTTTCTTTCGCAATTACCAACCTTAAATTGGATGGTTTTTCCCGTTACTAAGATATCACAGCAACCGCACCTAGGTTCTTCACACTTAGTAATCTCAGTTATAGTCCTTCTATTGTTATTACTCAAGATATTCAGGAGGGACCTAGGTTGCCTGAAAGACCGAACCATTCTAGTTTGCTTAAAGGGTTCCATTAATCTAAGACTGTTATAGGCTGAAGCGACCACCTTCGAATATAGATTTGGATTGTTCTTATTAAAGGTGGATACAAAAGGAATATCGTCAATCATTGATAGCTGACGTGTTTCTGTCACTAGGTCTGGCATTAATTGGGATTTTATTTGATACTGTGTTTTCTTTGGAGATCATTTTTGGATGTATATATATACCAAAGCACGTGATCAGCAACATACCTTTTACTCTAGCAAGACGAATTACAGGAATTGTTTCCAAGCCTGAACTACAAACCAGCAGATTGAACGAACTAGAACAAATTCTCAGAAATTTACATTACCCTAAAGAACTTATACGCAATTGTTTTCAAAGAGCTTTAGAGTGTCAACGTAATTCTCCGAAGAAGAATGTAAAAAACCGAAACATGAACAAAATGATCCCTTTCGTGAGTATTTTTAATAAGAACAATCCTACCAGAAGCTGATAATTCCAGCAAGCAACACGTTGAAGCTGATGAACTAATTTAAAAATTGTAACTTCTTTAGATCATACAAACAACCAAAATCACTGTTGAGCATTTTAAGAAGGAACAACAGAATAACGATAACAGGAATTGAAAAGTGCAATGAATCAAAATGCCAAACCTGCTCGACTTTGATAACAGGAAAAGAACTGAGTTTTGTTGTAGATGGCCAAGAGAGAACGTTTCATGTGAAGAGCAACATGAATTGCCAGTCAAAAAATGTTATTTATGTAATAAGATGCGGAGGTTGCACGAATTCTATATTGGGCAAACAGGCGACATGTTTAGAAACCGCCTAACAGTACATAGACAACATATAACACACACAAGATATGCAATACTGAACATGAGCCGACACATCTCTATGTGCGCCAATAACTTACCAATGAAATTCACAGCGGCTCCTATCTATAAGTTAAGTCCTAGAGCATCAAAGTTACAGCGTGAGCGTAAAGAGAATGCTTTTATTTCTATGTTGAGGTCTAAACTCAACAAGTGTTAATTTTGAATTTGTATGCTGCTTTTTGTTTAATATATTCATTCCCTTTGACAATCCTCCAAGATGAGGTGAAACCGGTTAGGGAAGTAAAAATGGTGTTTTGAATCATTTTTCAACACCGGGTTTATTTGGAATCTCACGGATTCATTGAACCACATTCTCACACACATTGCCGATCAGATGCATAAAAATGGCACTTGCACATGAAAGGAAATGACCTGAAGACATTCCATGCCATAAATTATTACTCTGGCCTTAGTACTTTTCGTTTAATCAGAGAAAACATAGAAAATTTCATTTTTGGCAAAAACTGCAATCTGCGTCCCATTGGATATACATGTGTTTTTCTTTGATCCTGTCTGACAAGAAGAGGAACTCACTAGAACTCGGCATACGTGCCGATTTGAAGTAAGCATGAGGTGTACATCATTCTGTGAAAGTCTCATTTTCGGTCTCGTTCCCTGCAGAAACTCGTTCTGGCTGCCGGACTATATGAACGAAGCGCTTGAATATTCTGAGGGAACTTGTGAATTGACATAGCATAATTACATAATGATCTTTACCATTACGAAAACTAAAAGCATTCAGTATGTTGAAGAAGGCCGAAGAAGATTTGACAGATCCTAAGATGCGTCTATTGATTGGTTAAATTTTGATTGTTAAAGTTTTTGAACAGATCAATAAATTCCTTTACATGAAATTGTCGAAAACACTACAAAACCATCCGACTTGCATGTATGTCTAAATTATTGCAGACTAGTCGCCTATCAAAACTCGGATATTAAAGTCGCAACGGTTCTAACCCTGTTCCTCATGCTTCGAGCTTCCAATTTCGTGTGTGTCTAATTTCTAGCACAACTCAAAGTTGATACCGGTGACTTTGTTTAGCAATATAAAACTTCGGTCGATTAGAGCATTTAAATGAATGGTGCTCATCCATTTTACTGAAATTAGCTAATATCACGTAAGAAGCTTCCTGAAATTGAAATGAATGATGTGACGTAACAATACCTATAAATTCATGTGCAACAATGGCCACTACGAGGTTAGGCCTCCATTTGGAATTTCGTTAAATCACTAAATTTGTCCTTGCTAAGCATAATATATAATCATTTAATGAACGCATTGAAAACGAGTCTGTGTGACTCAAGGAGCAACATTTCAAAGTGAAAACGAAGATATTTCAACAAAGCAATTCACTGTAATTCGAGGACTATTCAAATATTGAGCTCAAGGCACACTTTCTCTGTAATTATGATAAGGAATTTTAAGAACAGCATTTCGATATTATTATCATTATAAGCACGAAACCATGGCATACTGTATTATTTGATATGACCATTTATTGTATAATGACTCTTATGTGACCTAAATTCCTGATATGTAAATCTGCATGGCGCATATTCACTAGAAACATTACAGTCAGGTGGTCAACCGGTCGTTCAAAATACCAGTCAGTGAAGGCAAAAATTAACTGGTCAGCAGGCCGCTAGAAAAATTTGATCACTGGTCGGGTCCAAGTCAATGAATCCCGGCCAATTTCAACTCTGGGTCGGGGCATTAGTTCAAAGAAATTTTTCCACTTATGACATGCAGGGTGTGATGCAGGGGGTTGTTAATGCTCCAACTAGTTTTTGACATCAAAAGTGACTTCATACTAAATATGCGTGCATTTACATTATGCCATTTTAGTATCATTCAGTTTTTCTAATTTTGATGGAATTCGAAAAATGTGGGCAACATTTCAAAACTTCTGTGGAAGTTTTCGCCACATATGCTTTATTTGAATAATAAATAACTAGATAGGAGTCTCTCATGATTCGGTTACCCTCACAACCCGTTGAGGATAAAGCTTGAAACACACTTTAAAAAATGGTGCTAGACTGAAAGCAAATTGGTCAAAATTATTTCAAATTAGCTAAACGAACAAATTGAAAATTATCAGTCGATTATTTGCTTGCCGGCTTTGTCATTATCACAACAAAACAGCTTTTATGTGTTCTAAAAAATCTGAATGTCAACCAAAAATTACTCATACTTTTGACACATTTTCATTTTGCCATGACGAATAGATAAACGTATTCTGTTATTGATTGGTAACATCTACAGGAAAAGAAAAGAGAATAATTTAGCTATGCCTATGTAAAAAGACGACGACATTAATTTGACTGACATCATTTTACAATTTGCTAGATTATGCTCAAATAGCGATAGCATAAAACAATCCGATTGACATGCGGAATTTGAAATATAATTTTCTTCAATGCAAAGGAATGTTGCCAAAGAAGCTATAAATTATATGATTGAATTTTATCCTAGGAATTTTATTTCCCCACGCATTTAGAAGGGGACGCTCTCCCTAATGCAAGCAAATCTAGAAACAATTTCTCTCTGCTTCAAACACAAATTAAGATAGATATTTACGTCAATCATATTGAGATAGTATTATGAAATTGAGCTAAAGTTACCCGCTCATACTTACATGTAATATAATTGCCAACATCAAAGAGTCTACAATTACTCACTATCTAATGCTTATATGCATCACAACGTCTGAAGACACTAAACAAATCTTATAATATGATGCTATCAAAACTACATCATTATTTTTATACGTTTCAATGTTTTACTTAGTTTTTCGAATGACATGCGCAGTAATAACATGCCGACACCCTTTAAGTGTCATCTCTGAAGCTTAGATGAATTTGATTGAAGTGTGCATTTATACAAAAATGATCACATTAAGGCATTATCACCCTGAAAATAAACATAAGACACAAATACTGGATATTGCATTTTTAAAACTGCGGTAATATTTATAACAAATGAATATCTGAATGGTCAATAAAACAAAAGGACCAGTTTTGAGACCACATTCTACATGTAAGACTGGCCTTAGATCGGGGTTCTAAGCATGGTCTTAACACCAGAATGCCCAACCGGTCAAAACGACCGCAAGCTTTTATTAGACTTTCTGTCACGATCAGATGAACGATCAAATCAACCTAATATCTTGTGACTTTACTCAATTTTTTACGTAGCTATACACTGATATAGCGATCGTTTATGTAAATCCAATGGTTTACAAATGGCGCACTGCAAAGGTGGCAATGTCTGACCGCAAATATACTAAATGCGGTATACATCAACAAGAAGTATATAATATATTTATTGAATAATAATCACAATGTTGCCAATGCAATATAAAATCTATAAAATGTGTTTTATTATGTTTTTAAAGTTGCAAATTATTGCGAAATATATAGCAACATATATAACATCATATATAACAAACAATAAGTAAGCTTATAACAGACTTTGCGTTTTGAGAGGAATTCTTGGACTTAGAAACATTCCTTCCGTGGCAACAGTTATGGTCTCAGAAATGGGGATTGCGCATAGAATAGAATTTCTTTATTGTCTCGCTGACAAACTTCGCAAGCACATTACAAATCACATCGATGTCAATATACATGTAAGAGCGAATCATGAGGTGCAAATGGCAGCGAATAGGCAAATAAAGGTAAGAATACAAGTGAGAAAGCTATTTACAAAATTTAATAAAGGAATTCTAAAAACGCGACGTTTTTGCAAAAGGAGCACGTAAACTATTCACACGACGAGTGGCAATACGAGCACTTAGATCAACTGAAGTAAAAAGTTCAAGAAGTAAATGACAATCATTAATTATTCATAACGGAAGACATAAGGTTCTCACCAGTCTTGTTCAACATAACACAAACAGATTCCTCGGGAGCATAATCAATTCCCGTGATGCGAAAAACACGTTTTTCAATTCTAACAAGAGACATCAGCAGGTAATTGGATAAGTTGCAAAAAGAGGGGAATGCATAAGACAAGACGGAACGAATAAACGCAAAATAAACATTTTTTCATAACATGAATAGGACAGTCAGATCTTTGCAAATTGCGGATAATAAAGATACGTTTAGACGCTTTTTTCACAATGTAATCAACATGCTCATTCCATTTTAAGTCACAAGCAAAGATGACACCAAGAAACGTAAAATGATCAACTTTCCGAAGAAATTCGGCAATCATAACATCAGACATGACAAGATTTCTCTTCGTGATAACATCCATTACCATACATTTCTTCTTGTTCAGAGATAGGTGACATGAATTTGCCCAATTCACCAAGTTGTTCCACTCCAGCTGAAGATAATCATCGGATTTATTTCTAACGAAGTGGAGGAATAGTATATTATCAGCGTACCGAATTATTGACGTGTTGTCTGACACAGGCACAAGATCATCCGTGGCCAGGACAAAGAGAATAGGGCCTAAGACGCTGCCCTGAGGCACCCCACTAGTTATTTTAATCCAATTGGAAAAATCACCATTATACATAACACGCTGGTACCTGTCACGCAAAAAACACATAATCCATTTGATGAGAAGAGGTGGAAGCATGTTCAAGGGAGCTATGAGTATACGTGAATTTGAACAAATAATGATTCGTTTTGACGTCAAAAAAGCGCGATCAGAACGACTTCAATCAGATTTGTGTGTTGATCAGCAACTGTTCCCAACAAAAGTGAGATGCAGGTTTACGCAATTCATGGGAAATAAACCTGACAAATTTGATATTAAATTTTGCTCCTAACCGATGTGAGAAGAAAATATTTGATCAATGCTTTTCCGCATCTGGGAAAAGATGACACTGGACTTGATGGCATGCAGCTTGGTCAGCATGTGACGCTGAAATGACTTCACGGACTCGAAAGTAAGGGCTACAATGTAACCCTAGATAATTTCTTCATGTCCCTTCGCCTCTGCAATGAGGTGAGGGCAATCTACATGTAACTCTACTAATGTAAAATCCTATCCGTAGCCTTATAAGGCTTCAATAAGAAAGGGACTAATGCAAGTTCATGCGATTAGAAAGGACTTAACTTAAATGGAATCACTTATACGAATTATGGAAAATTTCTCACTTGAACGTTCCTCGATTACGAATTCTACTGCTATATTTGCTCCAACGTGTGGGTAATACTTTATCAACTTGGTCAACTTTGTTCTAACGATGACGACCGACTGGTCATTTTGAAAATTGACACAGCACACACCTGTCATCTGCCGACTAAGTCTCCCTGCTGTGATTGAGTAAGAAGACACATGGAATTCTAGATAGCTTCAAAATAAGTGGGTTTTCGAGAGGAAATCGATGTAAAGTTACACTCGAATTTGCTGTTTGTGACGCATATTTGGTCTTACAACCGGCAGCAGAACACTTATGAGCACAGACCTAGGATTAGGGCTTATGAGGCATCACAACAGTGACAAACATGACTAATTCTACAGTTATATCTCGCTTCCTTAGGTATTGTAATAAGGAACATTTAGATGGTTCATTGTGCAACTCCACATCTCCTCTGTTCGCTTAATAGGCAGCCACCGCACCGTTTCCTATCGGCCCCTGACCGTACAGTCAGGCGTCGGGAAACGCAGAGTGTCCATAAATAGTGTCTAGAATTCCATGGAAGATAGAAGTGTTTGAGATTAAGATGAAGATAAAGTTATGAGATCCTGATAAGGACGCATGGTTCGTTCTCTACAGGTGTTAAGAATCATTCAAAAGTTCAGCAAAACGTGTCTAAGGATGAAGAAAATTGGGATCCCTAAAATGATTAAACTTGTTGGTGATGACTTCATCAGCAGGAACTCAACAAGAATTCGCGTTTCGGCCCCTAATTCCTGAACGCTCAGACCTGTTCAAGTGGAGCCCTGCACATCTATCATGTACAGACTCAATGACACCAACTTTAAATGTTAATACAAATGAAACAGAAAATAAAATATACGATGAAAATTAAACATAAATAGCGGAAACTATTCAGACTGAAGGAAAATAACACAATAAATAATTAAATTGAAAATAAATAAGCAATTACGATGACAATGAACTAATAGCGGAAAATTAGAATAAAGGAAAATGACATAATAAAAGATAATTAAATTGAAAACAAATAATTACAACATTATAATCGAAACTGTTATGGCATTTCAAGTAAGAAAGGTTTGTCACAATCGGCAAAAGGACAGTGTACGAAAGTCTGGAGTCAAGGAATCCGGAATCTTTCATACCTGTTGTCATAATCGGTAGTTCATGCCAAAGTCGATAATTTTGTTGTGTTGAAGGATTTGTAATTATGCATCTTGCCCTATGTTCGTTGCTTAAAGGTTTCGATCATTATCAAAACGTGTTGTAATTTGTTTGGCGGCATCAAGTCCGAATTTTCTCAAAATCTTGTCATGTCTATGCAGTGCTCTTTCTGTAGACATTATTAATTCCTTGCTGCTGTATCCCCTTGATCTTAGCAATCTGAAAGCTATGTTGGAACACCAAGACATAACAGGGTTGAGTTACCAAACCTCGATAGTATGAAAAACTAAGGAATTGTATACCACATTTCTTTATAAGTCGGATTCCGGTCTGATCCTCATCGCATATAAAACAAAGAAGAACAAAGCTGTCCTACTAGCACTAAGTTCTATTCACCAAACAGTCCATGGTCAGTGATACTATCAGACGCAAACCTGAGACAATTTTGTATTACAATCAAACAAAAGGATGAGTAGACTCCCTATATCAAATGACAAAAATGTATTCGACTAAAAGTGGCAGCAGAAGATGGACGTTTGAGCAGTGATATTCAATTAAGCAGCATAAATGCATGGGCTATCAAATTTTAAAGACTTATAAATGTCAGCAATATTTGCAAAGCCTGAGTGAAGAGCGCTGTCCAATCGGCCATTGTAAAATCTCTGATTTTAAGCCTTTGAAAACGCGTCTTTTTTTAATTACTCTAATTATGCTTTCACGTTTGAAGATATGTATGCAATCACTACACAAAACTTCAAATGCAGCAAAACTTACCAGGTGGTTCATCGCTTAAATAAATAACAGCACCTCATGAAAGCATACTCATTCACATAATTAATGAAACAAACTATCATTGGCTTGAATTGAAGTTTGTTTCATTTTTTCTCAGGTATGATGCAATATCTAGCTTTCTATGTATTACCATTCAACACATTAAAGAATGGAGAAAGATCTATAGTGGTCAAATTTCAAATTTTGGTATCGATGCAACTGTCACAATTTCTTTTACAAATTGAACATAAACGTGAACTGAAATCCAGCTTTTGTAAAATAAAATGGCACACGATCAGTTTACCAGAGGTATGGCTATTGGAATGATTCTTTGTGGTAGAAGTTGTGCGAGTGTTGCGGAAGAGCTGCAACTATCGATAGTCGTTGTTTGGAGGTGGTGGTGTCGATGGAAAGCAGAAGGAAATGTTAAAAAGAAGAAGGGATCTGGTCGACCAAGAAAGTCTGCAGGAAGGACAGACGCAAGTCTAGTTTTAGCTGCAAAGAGGAATAGATTTGTGTCAGTCCCAAAGCTAGTCGTACACTGTAAGAGTGCCTGAAATATAGACTGTAGCGTTCGAACGGCTTACCGAAGATTACGAGAAGCTGGAATTCAATCGTGACGACCAGCTGTCTTAATTCCATTGAGTTTTGAGCACCGCAGAAGACGAGTTGCCTGGTGTGATGCCCATCGCTCATGGAATGACCATCACTGGCAGAAAGTCTTGTGGACCGATGAATCGAGATTCACTCTGGATTTCAATGACGGTCGTGTCAGAGTGCATCGTCTTCCAGGTGAACGCTTTTCCCCATGCTGTATTAAAGAACACGACAGATATTGTGGTGTAAGTGTTATGCTGTGGGGTGGCATTTGGCATGGCGGACGAACGACAGCAGTCATCATCAAAGGCACGTTGACTGGAGAGAGGTATCTCAATGAAATTGTGCTTCCTGTTGTTGCCCCAGTGGTCAGGGTGGAGGATCTCGTCTTCCAAGACGACAACGCAAGACCACATCGCTCCTCGGCTGTCATTGCCACTGTTAGGAGATTGAACATTCAAACCCTTGACTGGCCTGCACGCTCACCTGACTTGTCACTCATTGAACAAGTCTGGGACGAGCTTGGGCGGCGAGTGGGAGACCGCTATTCACTTCCACCAGTGTCCCTGAAGATTCTCTCTGAAAGACTGACAGGGCAGTGGCTTCTCCTTGAAACATTCTTCATTCAGAAACTTTGTGAATCCATATCATCTCGGATTACTGAATGTATTGGAGCTAGAGGGGGGGCACACGCGCTATTAAAGTTGAATCTGCTACATGCGTTGTTTTTCTGTGCTAGCGACTTGGTGGAGATTGTGACTAAATTATCAAGGTATCATACATACATGTATATATACCAGTCAAAAATGAAAGAAGTTAAAGAAGTAAATGTTTCAAAAATTTTGTCAATGAGTATATTTGAAATTGTAGTAGAGTTTCATAACGGCGTTAGAAATGAGAAACTTAAGTCTTAAGCAATCACAGTCGAGTTCTACATTACATAGATAGATAAAATTTTATAACGTAGCCGACATCGGAAAACAGGATATCAAACTCAAGCGTACTGACAACCATAGACCTCTATGTGACAACAGACCAAAGATATCACAAATCATTCAAGGCACAGACATCGAAGACCCCAGCATCAAAGACTAATTGAGAACAAACTTAGCAAGCCATATCTTCAAGCATTCTATCTAACTGCTATATCTAGTGCAGCATCCTGCACTCAGAAAAGAAGTAATGTCATCAGTGTGGACATAAATCAAATACACGTACGTTGTACACCGTATGAAGGAAAACTGTCTGTGGAACATGTGCATCATCAAAGGTGCGGATTTGTAAGAGGTGTGACAATTAAATGATGCGCATTTTCAAAATTTCATGGAATTTGCTCTACATGTAATTTCCATCTCGAAAAACTTGGATTTAAAGTTTTGAATATAAATTTTATTTTTGGGAAATAGCGATCTTTGATCCATTCATCTAAAGTAGCAATTGAAAAAAAGTAATTATCATGCAGTCACCCAATAAGAGATATTTGCGGTCAAAATGACCGCAGCTGGGCATTTGAGGGATTCCGAAATTTTGGTCATTCTAGTGTTAAAATTTGTTTCTTAACTTTTTTTGAAAACCGTGAATTTTAAATCGTGTTTTGAAAATGTCTAATCTTGTTTTAACATGTTTTAAAAAAGGTTTATTAAAAAAGGTTATTTGAGCATGTTTTTAATACAGATCTTGTGCTTTACCAAAGCCTGAATTAGATTCTAGCAATTGAGGAGCATGACATAGGTTTTTGAAAAGTGCCCGAAGTGTTTATCAGTGATGTATGCAAATTTGGTATGAGCCAATCATGCTACTGCTTGTCCATATGATTGCTATGGATTAGAATGCATCCAAGATAAGGAGTTGATGCTGACAGACACTCGTAGGCTACAGTGGCGGCTCTATGGATTTCTGTTAGGTCATGCTCATCAATTTTTTCGCATCATGAGGAAAAAAGTATGTGTGACAGCTATCATACGAGGATTTTTAACCATGCAACTGATGTAGCATAATGTAGCTTAATATCATGCAACTTAAGAAACAGTTACGAATTCGATGAACAAAATTTTAATCTCATTCCATTTGCATTTGCCCTTTCCTAATTATAATTCAAACATGCAAGCCGCCTACTTTTCACATCAGGTAATCCAGTGAATATGGTGTAGGGCTAGGCATAATTCTAATGATCTACATACTGTATCAGCTAAAATACGCTTAAAATAAAATTCCAGGCGTAGGCTACATGATTTGTATGTTTGAGTACATCCGATGATAATCTGATGCATGCATAGCCTATTATACTATTTGCTCCTAGACATATCTACATATGCAAGCATGTAGAAGACCACGGCTAAATTTAATCACCAGATAATGTATATTAAATAATATTCAAGTTCTAGTTATTTGAAGCATGCATTTAAGATAGTAAAAACACCGTCAATCGCACAAAATCACAAGCTGTATTAACATTGGAAGATATTGAATTACTTATAAAGGAAGTCGATTCGATGGGGTTTCAATCGTGCAACTGAGACTCGAGACATCTCATGATCTCACTACACCGATAAAATCAGCAGATTGCCGTCCAATCAGCTACCGTTAGTTGGTTGAAACGAGCTATACGTATCATTTGTGCTTCCCGTCCACGGCATGAGATGGAGTATGAAAATCGTCATCCGCAGATTTTGCTATTGTTCTCCCGTCAGATGATCCGGCCAATAACAAATGAGGTATGCTCGAATTGACTTGCGTTCCCCTGAATTTTTTAGAACAAGTTAGCTACTTGATAAATCTTAATTGAGTATGACCATAATGTCACAGCAACATGATCTGACATAGTAATCAAATGTTGTCAAATGTAATCAAATGATGTTGGAAGTTTTTTTGTTGATTCAAAACTTTCCCTTTCTTGTGGTTGACATCGTTGATTTGTGTGGAGGAAAATTAGACAAAATACTTCGTCATGCTGAGCATGAAGGGCATGATCGCTAAAGCCGCCACTGGTAGGCTATCTATACCTCACGATTTATTTCACACATCAAGTCCGCTTCTGAGGCTGTAGATTCATTAACAATAAGTTTGAACTATACAGTGAAATTGCAGAGATTTTGATTTTTCTTCTAAATTTT
Source organism: Prostheceraeus crozeri (assembly GCA_907163375.1). NCBI lineage: Eukaryota > Metazoa > Platyhelminthes > Polycladida > Euryleptidae > Prostheceraeus > Prostheceraeus crozeri. The sequence continues at coordinate 699,511 of CAJQUW010003251.1, forward strand.
TGCCTCTCATAAGCTTATATAAGCTTACACGTGTATCACGTGTATGATCAAGGCCCAAATTAGGCCGTTGAAAACATCAAATTCAATAGCCTGGTATATTTCCAACTTATTTATTCACTATATAAGCTGTTTAGACTGTTTCCTACAAGAATCAGTTATTATTTACCAACCAGATATCTAATGAGAAATTCTGAGTTATACTCTGGCAAATGTCCTAATTCAACGTAGCAAAGTGCGTCAAGGAAACAAAATTAAAAAAAAACAAGCTAATGACTGGTTAATTTTCTAAAAGGTGCAAAATATGATTTGAAAAAAACTTATTATATCCTAAAATGTCTAAAAATTTTAAAGATATTTACTAGAAGGACAAACAACGCTTCTCCTCTCCTCATGTGGAATGAATTGTCGAGTAAGTCGTTCTGTTCAAATTATGTTTATCACATATATATTGAAAAGATTCTATTTAACAGTCTGCCCATTCAGATGATAAGAGGACAGGTCTGTTTCCAATCAAAATATCAGATCTAGCTAACACAGCGGGATTACGCCATCTAAAATCTACCAGGTGTGTAAGAGAATTAATATTAGTTCCTTAAGCTAAAACGTGAAATAAAATTCTACAAAATATGCATACAAATTATTTGACTATTTTTAATGAGGTCATCAACAGGAATTTGGTCAGGACGATCGCGTTTCGACCGCTAAATCCTGGACGCTCAAACCCGAACAAGCGCGGTCCTGTACATTTAAGATGCGCAGCCTCAAAAGTTAAATTCATTATAGAGAAAAATTAGCATCTATCACAAAAAATAGAGTCGCTATTGACTGAAATGTACCTCAGGCATTTGAAAGAAGGACAGAGATAATGAAATACAATATTATGTAACTAGTGCATATCAATTGCGCAAGCATGTTTTACAAACTTAGTCATTGGCTAGGAAAAACGGGAAAGTAGATTTATAATTTTATTCGGATACGAAATCTAGCAACATTGTGAAGAGTAGATGCGTATTCAATTACGAGTTAAAGTAATTAGCCATTATTATTCATAATTATGATGTGCACTATAACCGACATGAGAATAGCTCCTCCATCATCTGTAGACGATACGTGGTTTCGAAATAAACATGAAGCATTTGATTGATTAGCTTTTCCACTTCGTGTTCACTCCGGCAAAGTCGGTTTGAAGGAAATTATGAATGGTGAAAAGTAATTCAATCTAAGTTTAGTTTTTAACGCTCAAACCTTCGCTTCTCGACCCGATGGTCAACCAGTGCGTTTCAACGGTAAGCATGGGAGATTAAGTTTCCCTTGAATGAATTTCTAAAAGAAATCATCATTTTCCCAGCCATAATAACTGAAGCTCGAAGTTATTTCACTGTACAAGTAAGTGGTGCGTGTTGAATATGAGAGCTGCGCCATTGTCACCTCGACACGTCAGGTTGATGGAGACAAAAGTAAATTTTTCAAGTACAAGCAAAAATATGGGATTTGCACTTCTCAACTGGCGGGAAATTGAAAGAGTGACAATTGTCATTTCATTTCGCTGGCAATAATGGTTATCAATCAAGCGTGCTTGCTGCTTCACAGTTTCACAATATGTGAGAATAACTTAATTGTCAAGTAGGCTAGTGATCACATTGGTCAAAAGATTTATCTAAAATGAATAAAAGTCACGAAAATCTTTAATGATGCATGTTCTGAATGAAAAGAGTGAGGTGAAGATTTGACACCATATATGATGCAAAACAAAGAAATCAACAATCAAATTGTCTGTGCAGAAGTGATGACCCACTTGCACATACAATGTAATTGCATTCGTCACGAAATATTCAAGAACTGCAGAATTGCACCCTATGTTCAAAGATTGACCGGAGGAAGCCGGGTTGCTAATGGGCATTTATTGTATCGATTCTTTGATAAATTGATTCCTTTGACGTTGATGATCTCCAAGCATTCTCACTATACCTTAAATATGCTCTTGTGTACCCGTCGCTGTGAAAGTCCTGTGAAAGACATCACGCCAGTGGCGGGTCCAGAAGGAGGATACCGGGATGCCTCCCCCCCATCCACCGGATAACCTCATTGTATTTCAATTTTCTTCATTCAATTAAGCTTGTGATAATGGGATGATCTGGGATTGGGAGTGTCTATAAGATCTGTATGTTATTGATGTTGTGACCCGTATTTCATTTTTCTTGCAAGTGAGGGAGGAGCAGATGTGGAGAAATAATGGAAGACCCTTGAAATTGTCAGTGAGCGCGTGCAGACTTCTTGACTATGGTACTGTAATAATTACCAATGTAAGGAATTGCTCCTGTCATGTTTTATGCTGATTGATAACTACCTCTTGTAAATTGGATTTGGATCTAGACCTCTGAGACCTGAGAGATAGCCGTTTGCAGCAAGCCGATTTCTACAAACTAACCGATTTCAACAAAATCGATGATGTATAAAGAAGCTGATAAAAATCCTTTACATATTGCCAGTGACCACTTTCATTTATCGGTCACATTGTCGTATTCGCCCTGATGCTCATATTGATGTTGAAACAGTGGCCGACACCTTTTCATTGAAAATAAATAGAGGATGAACTTTCAAGCAAGCAATTTAGAAAAGACTTAAGTGAGGATGAGAAAGAAAAAAAGCACTCCCTTTAGCAACGGCTTTAATAAAATCGAATAGCTAAAAGTATTTACAAGGCAAACGTTTCACGACGCAGTCGCTGCCTCAGTGCACTAAAAAGAAGGTTAAAGCAGCCAGTGCGAGTGTTTTATATCTCGGAGAGTGATAATAGCGTAGACAGAGCGTGTAACTCTCAGCCAACCAGCTCGTCTTTGCGTTCAACTGTGGTCTCCTATGCATAGATCTCACTGTGGTCAACTGCGATTTAACTGTGGTCTCGATACACTAAAGATAGGAGACTACAGTTGAACAAAAGACGAGCTGGCTGGCTGAGAGATACTCTATCTGAGGTATTATCACTCTCCGAGATATAAAACACTCGCACTGGCTGCTTTAACCTTCTTTTTAGTGCACTGAGGCAGCGACTGCGTCGTGAAACGTTTGCCTTGCAAATACTTTTAGCTATTCGATTTTATTAAAGCCGTTACTACCACCGGAAATTCTTAGATCCGCCACTGATCACGGCATACCAATAAATAGTGGAGAATAGAAGCCTACTGAAGTGTAGCGATGTCATTGTATTATTATATATTTCTTTTATACATACAGCAAATATGATCATACTCATATTACAGATATAATGTACACATATTCTGATTGATTCATCCTCTGCATTTAATAATTTAATCTGTGAACTTGGTGTGAATTTTAGTTAGATTTTTGTCATAGAGTGTCATCAGTATACATTCATAATTTTTGGTAATAGACATAACGGCAGGTATCTGTACGAGGGTCGTTAGAAAAGTTCCCGGACAGAGTAAAATGAAAACTCCTAATTCCGGTAACAGTGTAATTTCATGCAAACTAACATACAACATTACTCACTGTCATCACACGATTTCTCAATATAGTCTCCCCCACTCGATACACACTTCCTCCACCGACTTACCAGGGAACGGATTCCACCTAGGTAGAATTCCTTGGGAGTAGTTTGCCTCCAGGACTCCACCGCTTCCTTCATCTCATCCAAAGAAGAGAATCATCTTCCTCTCAGGGGTTCCTTCAAGCGAGGAAAGAGATGGAAGTCTTAAGGGGCCAAGTCGGGCGAATAGGTGGGATGTGGCAACACAACCCAGTCTAACTTCTCCAGCAAATCCTTAGTTCGCGCAGCGGTATGCGGCGTGGCGTTGTCCATTTGGAAGATTGGCTTCATGGAAAGCTTCCCACGTCTTCGATTCTTGAGTTGGTGCCACAGATCTTCGTTCACCAGCTTGCAGAAGTATTCAGAGTTGATGGTCGCGCCCTTCGGTAGTTAGTCCACCAAAATCAATCCATCTTCGTCCCAGAACACTGAAATCATCACCTTTTGACAGGATGGAACAGTCTTTGCCTTCAAAGGTGAAGGATCTCCACGAGCACACCACATTCTTGACTGCATCTTCGTCTTCAAGGCTTTATCACCAAAGACAATTGAAAGTCGTTCAGCAATATTGGAGGATGCACTGCCTTCCTTCCACAAGAAAAAGATGATGGCTCTCTGTTGCGAGACAGCGTCTTCCATTGCACAAAACAATTTGAAAATCTTCTATAGATTTGTGATTCTTAAATTGGCGGATAGCAAAGCTATCTATCTGACAGACAATAGACATCTATAAAAAATTCACTTGCGCTAGAGATTTGAAATTTGAATACCCAATTGACAGAGCACTACCATAGATATAATAAGTGCTAGCTTCGTCGCGGAGTCATTTCTCAATGTTAAAAATTCAGAATACGGATACTTTTCTAACGACCCTCGTATGTTCAACTATGAATAAAATTGATTCGATGTGGTCCAAATTTCAAATTATAGAAAACCGGTATCGATTGACCCCATAGCTGTCTTTCTAAATTTTGCTTCCGATGACAAGGCCTGTAATTTTGAGACTCCTTCCAAATTATCTGAATTCTTTAACTTATGCTGATGGGGTTGTATTATTTTATCTCACCATTTTTTATCACGATGGCGGCTATTATTGATTAGCACAATTCGTTCAAGCATGTTTTTTCTAATGAATACAAATAATTGAAATTGACGTAACAAATGTGAAATTTGAATTAAAATGAAAAATATCACAATTATAATTTATAATGAATTTTGAACAGTATGCAAATATAGCAGTGGGAGATGCTCAATAAATGAGTTGTACACTTCTCATGAAAGTTATCTGAGAACTGTTGAATGTTGCGCAGTTATTTGGCAAGAAAATACGTTCTAGAAAAATTGTAGTCTGCATGCAATCGAATAATGACTGTGAAGCTAAATTTGATTTTGGTTTAGAAATAGCTGCATCCCGAACCTTCTTTCTATCAAACGTTGTATTCATGAATTCGCATTGAAGCAGAAAAACAGAACTTTGCTTTCGAGTAAGTAGAATTATTGAAAGCAATAGAAAATCGGTGTCTATCATCTTGACTTATCAATTTCTCTCTCTCTGCTTCATGATAATGCGCTTATCCTGCTTTAAAATTCTGCCAAGTATGTAAACTGAAAATGCAAACTGAGACTTCGATCATCTGATGGTAGAAACGTCCTCTGTGGCTGGCGTAAGTTAGCTTCAACGGTTTTGAAGCCCGACGGACATCATGATCAAGAGCTTGAATTGGATGTCCGTCGGACTTCGAAAATGCTCGGGCAAAGTTTGAGTTTTGTCTTGCCTACAACAGACAGAGGGGACCCTTCCACAGCTATATGTACCTCATGTTCCTCAATATTCAGTGTTATAAATCATATCCCATTCTGCACAACGAGATGCAATGAAATAGCAGCTGTTTCAATTATCTTAAGATTCGCGCGAAAAAAAATTAAAAGGAATCATGTAGACTTTCAATTTTAAATGTGTCAATAATGCACCCGTGCGGCGAACAGGGCACACTGAGTTTTTCTAACCAAACATAAAAGAGCCGGCTATACAAGCAGTGGCTGAAATCTGAAGCGGGATACAATCTTTGTGCTTTATACGGGGGTATTTTATCATCATTCTATGTCGAATTATTGATTAATTAATGTGAGAATCTGAAATCCTACAGCAGCGCGCTGGGTTAATTTTCGTATGTCCCCTGTTGCACAACGATCGCGAGAGATGTTCATTACTGTGAGTCAGATAGTCAGTCAGGCGAAGATATCATTTGAAGAAAGACTTTACAATAAGTAAGTCTCTTTCCCGATATCATATCATGTACATTTTATTTAACTTTTGTAATTTTGTAGCTTTTTACCAAGGTATGCAAAATACGCATTGTAGTAGTACATGAACATACTTGAAGGCATAATGTTTACAAAAGGATCCAAAGGCTACATCTGAAGATATTATATATAAACTTGTATATACTGATGATTTCATGTTAATCATGTATCATGAATGATCAATGAAAGACAAAATCAGATCATAATCAAATTAGATATGAATGGATATTAGGGCTTCTTCTGATTTACGAAATTATTAAGCATAGGCTTATAAAGCCACATTTATTGTCTCCCCGGAAATGAAATCCTGGCTACGCGACTGTATACAAGGAAACATGATTGCATCCTAAGAACTATTGAATTGGCCAGAACTTCTCGTAATATTGACTTCTTTTGTGATAACATGTCAAGCAGTACATCAGCGGAACGCTGAAATCCATTTCTTAAAATAAATAACAGCCCAAGAGACGGATCGTTCGACAAAACTTCATTTAACATGCGTTTTCATGAAAATAGTGAACGTCTTTTCAAATCAAGATAATTATTTTTACTTCAACCTGTTTTGATTGGAGGACTGTGAAATTGACTACGGGCCGCAATCTTCGTCATAAGAGAAGAGTCATAAACAAAATCACTCATAGAATTAGGACATGGTGACAGGAGATTTGGACTCAACAATGGAATGTCGTTGTAAAACATGCTGCATGTCTATCCCCTGAGGCCCATCTGTCATCATTTGACTGATGAACCTCAGTTCTTCTGTTTTCCTTTGTTTCTCGTTTCCATTTAGTTCTTTTAATATAAATACCGGGTGTCCCAAAAGTCGCGCAAAAAACTTTAAAAGGCTGTCATTTGCTTCATATCAATCATATTCACATGTGATTTTTTAAAATGTACTCAGGTCGGGGAATTTGATGTAGCACATCTGTTTTTACACAATCAAACCTGAATTGCCATTTTTTGGCTCTAAAATTTTAATAGATAAAACCACGCATATCGATAAGTAAAAAATACTGAATGCAAAATTGACATTTTACTTAGCCAATAACGAAGCATACAGTCAGCAAAAGAAAAAAAACTACAATTTACAAATGAATGTTCACATAAGACATTGGTCAATTGCTTCTCCTCCCCACTCGATCATAGCTTCCAACTTCGAGCGCAGACTCATAACAGATCGTCTTAATTCATCTGAAGCGATGCTTCAATCACCATCGTTGTCCTCTCCTCTAGTGAAGCAGTGGTATACACGGTTTTCACACCACCCCAAAAGTAGTAGTCCAGCGGTGTTAAACATTTCGAGTGAGCTGGCCACTGGTTTGGGTATCCTCTGGCAATAATCCGATCATCAGGGAATATTCGAAACAGGAAAAATCTTACAACATTCGAAAAAATGTGGAGGTGCTCCATCTTGTTGGAAGATTGTGCATACGCCGTCTCCTTCTAAGTTGTCGGATGATATGATCGCGAAGCATGTTGGCATAAGTTTTTCCTGTAACGGTTTCAGGAAAGAAGAAAGGAGTTAGATGGTACTGCGCAGAATAACCGAATCATACACAGACTTTTGGAGCATGGATGTCTTTTACGATGACTTCCCGCGGCTTCTTCGATCCCCAAACGATACAATTGTGGCGATTCACATGGCCGACCACCGAGAAATACGACTCATCAGTCCACAGAATCGACTCGAGATCAAGGGCACTTGACAGGAGGAACCGTGCGAAAGCAATAGGCTTTTCCTTATCATCATCTGTGAGTGCCTGGTTAGTCTGCAGTCTGCATAGGCAGAGGCACAATCTGTGTCGTAGGATCCGTTGAACACTGGTTTTAGTTGCGTTTTCAGTTCATCCCTTAGACATTCTTTCCTTTCATCCTCAAGACTGGACCTACCCGGTTGAGGCTTATCTGCTACTTATCCAGTCTCTCTGAGCCGCTGAATCAAGCGTGAGATGGCAGAAACGCAAAAGGGTCGCGATGATAACCGCATGTGAAAAAAATCGCATGTGAATATGATTGAATTGAAGCAAATGACAGCCTTGTAAAGTTTTGCGCGACTTTTGGGACACCCGGTATAATTCAGATTCATCATTTTTGTGTTCCGTGCAGTGAAATGAAACAACCAAAGCAACCTTGTCTATATTCTTATTGGCAATATCATAATGATTCTCATTCAAACGCTCTCTCAAACTTCTGCCAGATGAAGTAGCAATCAATAAAACAAATAGAATATACTATGTTTTTTGTTATGCACGTTGGCTACTTGCAGTTATTTTGCATGATCAATTTGTAACTGACGATGCTATAAATTCATCCCACGAGAGAAAATATTACATGCTTTGCACCGTGTGGAGCCACAGCTTGAAATAATTCCGCATTCTGCTGATCTTTGAGATGGAGCATCGTATAATTTAGAAGAAACTAAAAGCTGCTTAATTCTTGCTTGAGGTTACCATCCATAGTTCAATTAGTTCAGGAAATTTAGAAAAAGTGAATAATAGATGTCTACGAATTATCTTCACGGAAAAGACCTTCGTGAAGAAAGCCATGCAAAACATCAAGATAACTGCGTTTAGAGTGCAATCTAATCTTAATAAAGATGAAATGAAAATTTTGGGAGATTTGAGGACAGACAAAAGCATTGTGATCAAACCTGCGGATAGTGGTCGTGATGTTGTCGTGAAAATGATTTTTTCTTCGGAATTATTTTCATTGTATTCATTCACCCTGTAAATGTTTTGCATAATAGTTGAAAACTTTGTAAACGTGTATATTTACTGCTATCACGCTAACAAAAATGTTTTCCGAAAATGGATGTGATCGAAAAAACATCAAGGGACTGTCGACTATTTCTGCTACATCAGTAATTAAGTATGTATACTGTATTTATGTAATTAGTACTTTGTAATTACAAAAATACAATCACAATAATTACATGTATGTTACTTTGCATGGGAATTCACAGACAATACAATCAGCAAAGATTTAGCACATGCTGAACTACATGCTTAACACTATGTCAATTCTAAAATATAAATTATCAAACATGAATCAAAATAACCTCGGACTTTGCAGCAAATTTTTAAAAAAGTGAATAGTGGATGTCTGCGAACCAGAATTGGAAATGGGTCATTGTTTCAGCGTGGACTCTGATCACAAAATTAATCGCGTTTACACTTAACCATCCAAAATGAAAATACCGATTACGTTTGTCGACTGCAATCGCTCAAGCAATCAATTAGCTTGTAACAAATTATTGATTAAATAATTGCCAGCTTGTATTATGTAAGTCTGCTAGTTATTCTGATTTCGTTGAAAAGCTGAAGAGTACACACGTAAGCATGAGCAAGATAAAATGCATCACATATTAGCCATATGATTATAATCTTCGAATATTGCAACGCATCTAATGTGGCTATTTCTTCTTGTGAACTCTAATTGTTTTTATTTAAACAGTAATGTCAAAGATTACACTGCACATGCATTTGATGAAGTCACAGTCAGACGTCAAACTTTACAATGTCTCAAGGGAAGTTAGAATTATCAAAATGGGACTCTGTAAGCGTCGATAGGAGACACTTGACAGGGGCTAAAAGTCGCATTATCAATTTAGAAAAATGTGCTTCGGGAGAAATCATATATCAATTCAGATGAAAGTTCTGCAACGTCTTCAGGAAACATTAATGACAGAAAGCGCTACGTTGAAAAGTTTATAAAATTGTTTAAATTAGAAATCGTATGGTGGTCGCATGGGGGATGCCCGCATGGAAACAAGTATTTCATGATGTGGAGATGACGGATAAAAATTCAGAATCTCACTTCCAATGCGGTGAGCGCAGTAAACTCGAATGACAAGATGTGACAAACTTTTTCCAATTTTTGCAAATCAACTCTTAATCAGTTTCCGACAACTCGTCTTGTGGTTAACATTACACGTGGCATAGTTAACACAACTGAAAAAGACATATTCGCAGTGTACTGCTTGAGTGACCAAACTTAATACCCTAATACTAATACTAGTAGTAAGTAAATCTACACCACTGGACCGCGCAAGATGGCCGCCGTCGCTGACGTCCCCCCCCCTCCTGTCAGACGAATCGGCCGTGGTCCGCCGCCGTGTTGCTTCGAGTCTCACGGCCCCCCTCCTGTCAGACGAGAGCATCGGCCGTGGTCCGCCACCGTGTTGCTTCGAGTCAGACGTCCCCCTCCCTCTGGCCTGACGACGTAGCGAGAGGTGGTTTGTGATGCGCTCTCCAGGTTGGAGTGGTGTGCCGGCCAGGTTGGGAGGGTGGAATTTCGGTGTCGGACCTCACCTGAAAAAATCCTAAGTGTCAGAGTGACTTTGTATGGACAAAATTTTGAAAATTTTATAGAGTGTCGAATTTCGACCTGGGACCCTGACCAAAGTTTGTTTCATCAAATTTCACTGACCCCCCCCCCGACAGCGATTTTCTAATTTTGGTTCTAGTGGATGGATTTTGTCTTATAGATACTCATTTGAAAGAGGAGAAAAACTGCTCGGTGACATCTTTGTTGCGAGTCAATCGGACCAGCCGTTCAAAAGTTAGAGCTGTTACAAGATTTCACGTCGGAGCTCACCTGAAAAAATCCTAAGTGTCAGAGTGACTTTGTGTGGACAAAATTTTGAAAATTTTCCAAAGTGTCGAATTTCGACCTGGGACCCTGACCAAAGGTTGTTTCATCAAATTTCACTGACCCCCCCCCGGCACCGATCTTCCAATTTCGGTTCTAGTGATCGTAGAAAGTCGTGCAATAGCTCGTTTGAAAGCTAAGAGTGAGATAAATTCAGTGGAAGAAACGGCTTGTTCATATCTGTCTTCGTTTAGATGTGATGCGCCATTTAAGATTTGGGAGATTGGCGAAAAACGACAGAGTTAGAATTTCACAAGAAACAGCTCCAGCGGGCGAACGAAGGCTCGGATTGGTAAACGGAGACCAGATTTGGAATCACCTTGATGTTATTGTCCAATGAGGATCATCATCCAATGAGAATCAAGCATTTCTATATAAATAGCGAGCCTTCCACAGTGAGAATCATTCCATCGTTGAATCACACGAGTGACGGATGCACATTTTCTCTCTCTCTCTCTATTCTATTATCCAACTAAAATGGTGAGTCGCTACTTCCCTCCCTCTCCTCCCTTGAACGTAAACTTACTACAATCTTTTTCATTTTCAGGCATCTACTCCATCTGCTGCACTAGTAGGACAAAATGGCGGTCAAACGTTACAAGGTTCGCTACGATCAGATCATCTACAACTGAGCCCAGTGGAAGAAACAACCAAGGTACATAATCCTACACCGCTACAGCGTAAACTTAAACAAGTCTTACGTTATGGCGATCATAGCGTAGTACTCCAAAAGGGAATGCTCCCTTCCACGGATGTCAAGATAATGCGCAATCAGTATGGGGACTACATACTGATCCCCGTGAGTCCGTACATTCGCCGACAACTTGATGTTATTGAGGAGTACGTGACATTAAATATGGACATTCCTACTCCTCTTGCTCAAGAGTGGAAGGCGAGAGATGACAAGGATACTCCCTATAGAAAGATTTGGGATGGTAATCAAATTTGCCTACCGGTATCACATTGGTGCACTTACTATAAGAAGGAGGGAGATCATTCAACATCCATCACATGCGACGAGCTCGGAGAAGGTACTTGGGATATCCTTTTCAAAGTGAATGGGCTATATTATGGTCGACACAAGGATAATAAAATAGCCTCGCTCTCCATGCATATGGAATCCATCCTATATATTCCAAAACCACCCAACGTGGATGACATAATTGATCAAATCCTTAACAGCAGTGGTACGAAGCGCAAGTCGGAGAAGAATGCTGCCTCAAAACGCAAATCAAGGAAGGAGAATTACTAGTCCTTTCCTAACTCTACCCTATGACAATTCGCTCATGTGCTTTGAGTGTCGTAGACGTGGTCTTATTAGATACATTTTACTTCTTCGTTGCCATCATATCATTTGTGTATTTTGTCGTGAAAAGCATCGATGTAATTCTTCATTTTGTAATATGTTATAGAACGTTTCCTTAGATGTGTAAATTTCCGTTTTAGGCTTCTATCATCATTTTTATGGATTGTGAGGGTGAACCTGTACAGGAGCTCAGTGCTATTGCTATGAACAATTGGACATATCAGATTGTTAGTGTCTATCATCAACATGCCAACTGCGATCCCAATGTTGATCAATGGGCGAGAAAACACATTCATGGACTTAATCTGAAATATTTGCAAGACTATGGCTTTTCTTGTGAGAGTGCTCTTCTTATTGCCTTTAAACGATAGTTAGCTGCTTTCAATGTTATACGCATCTTTTGTAATAATCCTGGCAAGGAGAGGAAAGTATTTCCCAATCTAATCATTGATGATATTTTGCTCCCGCCTTGGGATAGTAGAGTGAATCAACACTATCATGAAGTTACGAAACGTTTAAAGGATTTGTGTGTTCCTATTTTGTCTGTTCGTTGTAGTAGCTACGTTCATAACCAATGCTTCTTTCCTCCTTACCTCAACACTGCCAAAGTCCTTTATGGTTATCATTGCTCGCTGTATGATAGTTACCAGCTGTATCTGTTTTGTCTGTTTCAAACCATTGATTTATAATGCATGCTTGTTACAGTTATTCAATAAATGTTACTATGAGAAGAGTTGTTGTTTTCATGCAATGGATGGGTTAGATAAAGGGCGATCATGTCTTTCTCAAACGACTGCGGAACATTACATTTTCATAGGCAAAGTTTAAAAGGAGCTGTTTAAGATTATGTGATAAATTTTCATAAAGATGAGACCGACATCGAAGCAGTGGTCGATGATGCTAGCACTCTATTTCTAGAGTTAATGAATACATTCTCTGATAGCTTTGTCATGGCGCGATTAGTTGCGAAAATTAAGTTTAGTCATTTTGGAAAGGAGGAGGTGGAAAGTTGCTCTTTCCATTTTGCTTCTTATTCAATGGAAGTGGTAGATCACCCCGAAGAATTTTTAAAAGACATATGATAAAAATTACTGAACGTCTTAACGCATTTAACCATCATGGTAGCAGTCTAGTGATTGAAGCGAGATCAGATATTCACATTCAACTTTCCATAAAGAAAAATTGAAAATGCAGTGGTACTTGATTGTAGCACAACTGGTTTTCGAGCTATGTCTGCTCACTCTCGAAGTATATTCCTTCTGTACATGCGTCTATTATTTAGAAAAGGCTAGCAAATTCTTATCTTCAAAAAGACTTGCTATAGACATCAGTAACGGTGAAACTATGTGTTGTGATGTATGTAAGCGAAAGGATGGAAATGAAAAGCGCATCTTCAAGAGATGTAAGCACGCTTTTTGTCAGCGCTGTTTCATACGTAATTGCATTCAACTTTGCCAATGTAACCACTGTGATATTGCTCATTTCGAGTGTCACTTATGCCGCAATAGTTAGTACCTATGCAAATGTGGTAAAGACAGGTTTTAGCAAAGACTAACACGGAAAATGGCGAAACGTAAAATGACGAAACGTAAAAGTCAAAAGTCTTCAAAGTTTTCTTCAGCCATTCAAGCTCTCCGACGAATGAAAGCAAATCAGCGATACAATGCTATACGACATGCTAACGATAAATTCATTCGTGAAATTATTTTTCATGTGAGAAAGTTGAGGACGAAGAAATTAGCACCAAAACAACGAAAGTTACTTAAGCGATATGCTACGAAATTGCGTTTCATCTCCAATCCTAAAGTCACCCTTCAAAGAAAGAAGGAAACTCTAACACAAAAGGGCGGTTTCCTTCCAGCGTTACTACCGATGCTAGCTCCTATCGTGGGCAACGTATTGGGTAATATCTTTGGCTCTAGACGTTAATTATGCAAATGTTGAATCTCAAAGTATCATAATGGATTTCAGACTTCAATGTGATAAAGTTCTGACTGTATCAGGTCCATCTCATGCAGGTAAAACTGTTTTCACGCTGAATTTATTGGATAAAAGAAGGGAGTTGTTTAAGGAACCTACCAATCGAGTGATTTGGTGTTATGGTATTTATCAACCGTCGCTGTTTCAGGAATTGCCAAGTCGCAAATTTATTCGACATGAAGGAATTATTCCAGTGGATAAACTTCAGTCTAATGATGTTGTTATATTGGATGATTTATTAAAAGAAAGTAAGAATTCCAAAGATGTTACAAATATGTTCACTCGCGCAGCACATCATAAAAGATGCTTTATCATCTATATCACACAAAATTTGTTTCCTGATGGAAAAGAAGCTCGTACACGAAACCTGAATACACACTATTATGCTATTTTCAAGAATGCGCGAGATAAAAGTCAATTTGAAATTTTAGCGCGACAAGTTGCACCAAGAGGATCAAAAGCCTTAATTGAAATTTTTCAAGCAGCTACTGAAAAACCACACGGTTACTTATTCATTGACTTTACGCAAGAGTGTCCGGAAGAATTTAGATTTCGAAGTGATATTTTGAAAACTCCCATGATTATCTACAAACTATGAGTTCTTATTCTCGCATGATTGTTATTCCTCAGGATGAATATATACAATTGATTGCCATGCAGCAAGTAAAGCAACCTCTTGCAAATCAAATGTATAGGAAAGAAATAGATTATCAGCAAAATGTTCACATCAAAGATCCACATCGTGCTGTATTATTACAATCGGAAACTGTTGAGCAATTGAAAAACTTGAAGAATAAGATGCGTGACTCTGTATCGACTGCTACACCTTTAGCATCTCGCGCACATGCCATATCTCTTTTCAATAGTACTGAACCCCATCTCAATGTAAATGATAGAGGAGAAATCATTACAGATGAAAATAAAGTGATTGATGCTTCACGTTATGAAGTTTTGATTCAGTATGCGACACGTAGAAAGCGCAGTCAGGGCTATGTTCCACCTGGTTGGACATACTTTCTTAAACTATTGAAAAAGCATAATGTGCCAAAATTTGCTTTGAATAATGAGACATTGAAAGAACTTGATTCAACAGTGGCTACTGCTCCAATGCTTCAGACGATGAAAATGCCAACAAATTGGTTTAAGACGTCACCTGCTACATCCCCTCCCACACTCACTAAGCAAACAAGAGGAAGAACTCGACGTAGATCTACGCCACCACTAAAACTAGTAAAAGGAAAACGTAAAACAGCTCCTCCCAAGAAATAATGTTCTCAGACTATTAATATGAAGCAGATGTGTTGCTTGCCATGTAATGAGCCGCCAGAGGTGAATGTCGTTGTCACTTGTACTTGCTGCGCCAGCTCTCATAACGAAACCCCTAAGCAATGTGAACACGATCGCAAAACCGCTAAAGCTAAATGCCGCAGTTGTTGTAAATGTAGAAAGGCAAAAAACAAAAAGATGAGAAGGAGGAAAAAGAGTCAGTCGTCATCGACTGAGCGTTTGAAGTCAATCTATTATGATGTAAAACATCCGGCAGGATTTGCATCGATCAAGAAATTATCAAAAGCGAGTGGTCTTCCACAATCACAAGTGAAACGATGGTTAAAGGGTCAGGCTACCTATACACTCCACAAACAAGCGAAAAAGAAGTACCGCACCCGCCATTATATTGATCATGACATCGATGAACAGTGGCAAGCATATTTGTGTGATGTTGCCTCCATTTCAAAACATAACTCGGGCACTAATTTTATTTTAACCGTCATTGATATTTTCTCGCGTTATGCGTGGGCTCAACCTTTAAAAACTAAAGAAGGGAAAGGAGTAGCAAAAGCATTCCAAACAATTTTTCGAGAAGGTCGCATTCCAAAAAGAATTCAGAGTGATGAAGGAAAAGAGTTTGAAAATCAGCATGTGAGAAGATTATTTGAGAGGCATGACATTGAGTTGTTTAGTGTAAAGAGTGCTTATGAAGCTGCACTCGTTGAACGTTTTAATCGCACATTAAAAAATCGCTTGTGGCGACATTTTACTGCCAACTTGACACAAAATTGGACAAAGGTTCTACAAGATACACTCCATGCCTACAATCACTCTATCCATCGTTCTATTGGACTCAGACCAGTAGATGTAAATGCTGACAATGTAGATAAAGTGCGCGAATCATTCCAACGTAAACGCACTCATGTGAAAAGTGATGTGAAAATTGGTGATAAAGTTAGTATCTCAAAAGTGAAGAGTGGTTTTGCTAAAGGGTAACTTCCGAATTGGACAGAGGAGGTATTTACAGTATCAAGGATTGATCAAAAAGACTCTCCCACCACCTACAAATTGAAAGATTACGATAATGAAGAAATTGAGGGTAGCTTTTACCGCGATGAGATTGAGGTAGTCACTGAAAGTGAAACATATTTGGTAGAGAAAATCATTCGATGTAAAAAACGACAAGGTGAAGAATGGTGTTTTGTTAAATGGACTGGTTATCCTTCAAGTATGAACTCTTGGATGCGTCGTGCCGACAACTTTCATCTAAGTGATCGACAGTGATTCATGCAAAGTTGTAACTAACAATGTTTAGGGTTTGAGCTATGAATCCAACTGCCTCATTTTATTCACGACCCTCCTATGTAAGTAGTGGAGGGCAAATTTACAGCGGCGCTCGCCGTCAACGTGGAGGTAGCATACTTGGTGCACTGAAATCTGTTGTAGCACCTCTCATATCCAATGTCGGAAGATCTTTAAAACGAAATGTTTTAAGTAATGCCGTTGGCTTTGCTGGTGATGTTGCTAGTGATCTTTCCAGAGGTATAAGTTTTAAGAGCAGTTTGTTGAATCGTGGGAAGGAACGTGATTTAAAAACATTGAAGCAGACCTTTGCTGGTGTTACTCAAGGAAAGAAATCACCTAAACGAATGAATAAAGGAAGAAGGAAACATCGCGGAGCTGGTAAGGTGCGATCTTCAGTCAAAAGGCATTCACGCAAACGTCGCAGAGGCTCTAATCATTCATCAGGCGCTAAACGACCACGCTGCCATAACTTCTAATCATGGAGTGTAAAACTTCCGGGTTTTGTTTGTTTGATCAACAAGCCATACAGACAGATATTCTTAGTTCAAGTATTGTAGATTTTCATCCTCTAACAGCTGAGAATGCTGGCCCCATTGAATTTGTCATTCCTGGTGGTAGTGATGACTACATAGATTTGAGTTATCGATGGTTGATTTGAGGTTTAGAATTCAGCAAGCAGATGGAACTGCTATTGACGATACACATAAAGTTGGACTGAACAATTTACCATTGACTACATTACTTCGCGATGTTTCTCTAACGATTGGAGAGCAGCAGGTGGAAGGTGGTCAAAGCGATTATCCCTATAAATCATATTTCAATCATGTATCACAGTTTCATCCAGCAGCACAAAAAAGTCATATGGAAGCCATGGGATGGTACAGAGATGAAGCAGGAAAATTTGATGCTGAAACAAACAGTGGCTTTGTAAAGCGATCTGCTATGATTAAAGATAGTAAAGTATGTCAGCTATATGGTCCGCTGAATTTAGACTTCTTTAGACAGTCAAAGTTTTTACTCTGTAATACCAGCATGCGACTCAAGCTGACATTGAATAAGCCTGAATTTGCGCTGAATGCATTTGCTAAAGTTGACAATTTTAGAATTCATGTGGAAGATATTGCACTTTACATTCGTCGAGTAGTACCGAATCCAAGTGTCATTAGAGGGCATGCTGAAGGTCTTAACCGCCAAAATGCCATTTACCCCATTCAGCATACAAAGCTTCTCACCTTTACAATTCCGAAAGATCAAAAGAGTTTCATGAAAGATGGCCTCTTTCCATCGGAAGCACCGAAGCTCCTCATGGTGACAGTGGTTGAAAATGATGCATTTAATGGTAATATAAAGAAGAATCCTTTCAATTTTAAACACAATCAGTTAAGTGAAATTGCTTTACGTGTAAATGGTGTGAGTCATCCTGGTCCACCCTACAAACCAGATTTTGCTGCGGATCAATTTATGCGCAGTTATGTTGATTTTATGGATGTCTTTGGCTTTTACAATACGGATGACACCAACGGACTCACTATGAAAGAGTTTAAGAGTGGATATACTATTTATGCATTTGATTTGACTGCTGACAGCGATATTAGTGCACCCTATCGTCAAGCAAACGTGCCTCATAATATTCGTTTGGATTTGACGTTCAAAAGAACACTACCTGAGACGATCAATGTATTAATTTATACAGTCTTCGATTCAAACATTGAAATTACAAAGTATCGTGACGTGATTCTTCAGTATAATTGTTAATGAGTTGGTTGACTGCTGACGATATTAAGACTAAAGTGCAGCGTCATGCAGACGAAGCGACGTTGAAAGCTTTCGATAATGTCTATTCGCTCGATACCTTACCACCTGTAGTAAATCACTATCCCATCTTTATTGTGCTAAACACTCATTCGCAGAATTTAGGCGGTGAGCATTGGAAAGCGATCTTTATTGGAGAAGACCGACGTGGTGAGCTATTTGACTCTCTTGCTCAACCTCCAAATATACCAACACAGCAGTGGTTGAGAAAACATACGCGTCAATATCAGTGAAATGAACGCATACTACAACATCCACTTTCATCAACGTGTGGTGCTTTTGTACTGTACTTCATCTTAAAACGTTTACATGTATCTCGATTTGTATCTGTTATTCAAAACTTTTCATGTAATCCATCCTCTAATGAAAAAATGATTTGTAAGTTCTATCATGATTTGAAATAAAAACATCATGTTGGAAAAATTGTTTTTTATTTTACAATCCACTGGGTGCGTACATACTCGATGAGATAGTCTAGGATCGCATTTGCTTGTATATGAGATTTTAGTCCAGTAATGATCACTTTACTATTATGAAAGATTGCAACATGCACAGGTAACCAACAACTAATGAGAGCTGCAGGAAAAAGTTCGGGTTCATAACACAAATTGTAACTGCTGGTACGAATCTTCAAAAATGATACACTTTCACTCAATTGAGTAGAGATCACCATATTGTCCACAGTCAGATTCGACATCACACACCTCTCCCTCTTCCATATCCGACGTAGTAGTCTCTGTAGCTCTAAGCGCATTGACTGCGCCGATGAATGAGAAAGGGCGCCGAGAATCTGTACAGTCCCATTTGGGAAGAGTTGAAGATTCCGTGAATTGTTCATCTTCACCACTAACATTTGAGGTCGGCCCGGGTAATACTTGCTGTTTGGAAGGTGTTGGTGTAATGTTGTAAGATCGATTTTGGTGTAGAGTCTGAAGCGACGGAGAATGTTGACGATGGTGTAGCGATGGCGCTTCATGATGAAAAAATGAGTAAATTGAGCGATGTACCTTCCTTTTATACTTTTTCCAACTACCTTGATGAAATGTGAAGTTAGTATGGAGTTGCGAATGATAGAGTTAAATTCGCCGTTTTTTGACGCGCAACCAGATGCGATTTCCAATACGTGAATGTCTTTTCATATAGAAGTATTTCATATCCTTCATGATATGATGTAGAGATTGAAAATGACGATAAGATAAAGCAAACTCTCTTCTCACATTTCCAGTTGAATCTTTGAAATAGACGTTTCGATCATGATCCGTTTCAATACGTTGTAGGGAATCTAATTTCCAACTCATGGTGCGTGGTAGTCATGTCTGATTAAGATTTGCATAGTAGGGCGATGAACTCACGACGAATAAATGTCATGATGGAGCGATGTATGTATCTTCTATACTTCTCCCAATTGTATTTGCGAAATGAGAAACAGTTTGCGGAATGAGAATGGCAGATTTGAATTTGATTGTTGCGACGTTGAAGCCAAACTTGATCACCCAAGGAGATGAATCTTAATGTTTCAAAATATTCCAAATCCCTCATAATATCATTAAGGTTGACAAATTGTCGACATGTTAATGTAATACCTCTTGATGTATGACCATGAGAATTTTTGAAATGTACGTTTCCATTACGATCAACTCTGATATATTGTAGAGAGTCCAAAATCCAAGTCTTCATGATGTTATGCAAAGCCGCAGATCAGCAATATCAAATGTCGTTTTATCATATTTTGCTTAGCAATGCGGCCGCAAATAGATTTGCTAGTAATCGAGCCGCACTCTTTTCTACTCCCATTGATCATGCACAACAGCTAAATGGAAAGTGGGAAGTGGGTGTCACTCAACTTGTTCATAGCAACTGTGTCTATACTTTTGATCATGAGGTGATGACTATTAATATGAGACGCACAGATGCTTACCAATGTGAAAAGGGCTGCCGAGTATACATTCCACAGTGGCCAAAGAAAGATCTCTTATCATGTAAAAAGTTTATATATGATTTCCTGAATAAAGCGTGTAAACATATTGTCCAATTTACTCCACACAATGATGATCATAATTATGTACATCATGTAGTTGAGAAAGATTGGATTGTTGGTTTAAGTCCAAGTTTAAGAAATGATTTAGGTTACGTCGCTAGCGCCTTAACAAGCTATGATAATTATAACTTTAATTACCACCCAAGTGGTCATAAACAGTTAATATATCGAGAGGAAGCTTATTATGTAGATCTTATTCCAAAAAATGAGAAGACGTTGGTGAAGAAGATTGTGATTAAGCCAAGAAAGACAAACATGACTCCTGAAACATTATTGAAGAAATTTAATTATCTCCTTCAAGTTGATGGTAAACAAGTGGCAACATTGACTTATATCAAATCATCTAATCATATTGCAATAAGTAAATTAAATGATGATGATCTAGTATTAGTTTGTTCAAAAGATTTTCATCAGTTCTTATGACATCGTTCTGCAGCTGTTCATGGAAAATTTGATATGCAACATTTTCCATGTGAAAGGTCAAATCAATTTGATACAGAATGGACCGTATCTTTATACAGAAAGTGTGTAGAGCCTTTAGGTGGCATCTTACATGAAACAAGAGTGTTGATGCCTCGCATTATTACTTCAGTTAAATTGGTTGTAGATTATTTAAATGAAGTGATTAATGAGCAACATATTTCATTTTCTTAAAAAGAAGGTACTTTGTCTCTCACTATAAGTGGAAAAGGTATTGAACTAATTATGGATAAAACTCTAATGGACATTTTGGGTTTTGATCAAAATATCTTTAAAAGTGGTACTGTAACCAAAGCTAGCGCAGACATGTCACTATCGCGTCGTATTAACTATTTTCAGATATATTCCAATATGGGTGAAGATGTACGTGTGGGAGATGTTGAAGCTCCATTGCTAGCAATGATACCATACCAGCCAAAAAGCTGCAGTATTTTATCTGAGCATACTTTCAAGAAAGTGCATTATACAAAGCTGAAATCAAAATACATCCCACAAATTGATATTGCAATTTATGACGATGCTGGTGCGTTGATTCCTTTTCATAAAGATGCTGTGACAAGTATCACACTCCATTTCCGAATGAAGAGTTAATGCAAAAGTATGCTAATATATTTTTCCAATGTGAATAATATGGAAAGTGAAAATAAGGACTCGTTTCTAATCTACTTGCCCAGTAATGCTTCTATGAATAAATTTCCCAAAAATGAACCATCAGACTATCGAGTAGAATTAAATCGCCCACTACATTTAGAAGGAGAATGGGAGGTTAGCGTTTCTAGTATTTGCTATGATAGCAATATTCAGAATGTGAATGATGTGGAAGAAATGATATTGACTCCTCGCACCCATGATGGAATAACGATGAATAATGCATTCCAGTTCCCATACAATTTAACATCAGATGGAAAGTGGAACTAGGAATGGATTCAGATAAAATCAGATTATTATGGTCCATTTGGGAATGAAAAAATTATTAAGGCGTTCAATAGTGGTAATACTTCCATCATGAAGAATAAGGATCAGAAAGTGTATGAGTTTACTATCTATCATTGGAGTGGGAGACAGTTCCTTCGCTTTCATTCTTTTACTAAAGGTCTTACACTGAGGTTGGATAATGAATTCTATCCACATCTCGGTTTTGGCCATGGAATACATCTAACGTCAATTGCTACTGCAAATGTTAAAAAAGTTTAGTCAAATCGAATCAACAAATTTCATTATAAATTTAAAATATTTGATGAAGATGTTGTAGAATGAGAAGAACGCATCATTTTGAAAAAGCGTGGTGTTCAACCTTTTATCACTTATTGAGTTAGTAAAACGATGGAATGAGACTGTGGGTAAGAAGTATGGAGAGAAAATTATGGCGGACAAAAATAAGTTGGTCATTCAGAAATATAATGACAAACTTACAGTTTATTTCTCTCCAACCTTGCGTCATTTTGTAAGACATCCAACCCCTATTATTGGAAGCGGTCTGGTGTATGCTTCTCATGAATATCACACTAAAGCTGATTCACTTAATGATGAATGGTAGGTAGACATCTATGGTGATCGCATCAAGAAAATTTACCAGTTTTATGAAGAATCTAAAGTTGCTATCAATATAATGCCGCGTCTATATCATACAGTTGAAAGCTTCATTCATTTAGTAAATCCTTACATACAACAGAAGTTGAAGCATGTGATGAAAAGTAAATATGATGTAAAGACACACCAAATTTCGTTTTCAATTGAAAATCAACGCGTTGTTCTGAAACTGGGTGATGACATTCAATGTCAATTGAGTAAAAATTTGAAAAAATTCTTTGGTTTTTCAATGCTACAAACTGTGTTTACTGCTGCGCATACGATTGGTATAGAAACACCAATGACACCTGATAAACATGAACAGCATCTTTACATTCAAAGTGATTTGATTCTACCTATTTCTGTTGGTGAGAAAAAGAATACATTTTACGTGATTTTATTGATGATAAAGACGCTTCATATGGAATAGTCGAGAAGATGTTTGAATCTATTTTCTATCATCCCGTCGTCAAACAAACTATACCCTCTATTGCTATCAAAATTACCAATGGTTTACAAGAGTGCATCCATGTGAAAGATGCTAAATCCCTCGTAACTTTAGTGTTTCGGAAAACAAAGTGAAGTCATTGTGATATGTTAATTGAAATAAAAATATGTGCATGAAAAAGTCTTTTGACAGATATAGGGGGAATGGGATGACTGTAGGCATATATTCACAAGGAAGAAACGATCTCATGCGATACATAAAACAACCATGTATATCTACAAAAAGCAACATCAAAATACTGAGTTAAAGTTGATTATGTCAATACATCTCCTGAATGTGGTAGCGTGAGTTTTATTCTTTTGGGTGGAGGTATGTTTGTGTCAGGATGTCCATGTAGAAGAGATGTGTTATGTCCTATCCAACACCTCTTATCCTCCCATGCTGAAAGCGCTCGTTTCTTGAACGTGTGCGTTTTCACAGTATGAACTTGAGATTTTAAGATTGTCATATTGACAAACGTTATAGTTTTATTTTTATAGGCCTTCTTATAGGACCGATGTTTCATTTTGTGAACAATGGATTTTGATATACCTTTAGCACGCTTAATACTATCTGCACATTCTTTTTATTTTCATGGAATACATTTTAGGACGGAGCAGAATCATTTCATCTATTTCCTTTCCGGCTGTTTCATCCTTAAAACAACCAAGTTTGGCTTTATTCTGTATGGAATAGAGTGGATGAGTGGGATTGTAGTTAGATGTGTCGAAATATTTTTCTAATGACTTGCCTACTTCATTAAAATTTAAATCTTTTTGAGTGGTTATTCCTAAAAAGAAACTGTCTGTATCATCACCCAGAAAGCGAACCTCTTTTACAAGAGGGCACGGTTTTAATATTTTGTAGAAGAGTTAATACATTTCAAGCTTCGAATAATCTAAAACGGCTTGCCCAATATAGATGGGTTTGCACAACTCAACTTCTGATTTTATCATTTTAACACCTACAAGATCCTCATCGGTAATGTCTCTATCAATGAAAAGAGGTGATGAGGTCAATTTGTGATATTTTTGATCATCAATGACTAGTTTATAGTTCATACGTTTTCTAACATCCTCCATGGTCTTTCCGAAAAGCCTGTTATTCTTATAATTATAAAAATCCTCTTCAAAATTATTTTGGGCGAGTGCACGTTTTTGACTGTTACTATCTATGTAAGGTTTGAGGAAGGTTTTCTTTCTAAATTTGATGATGCGGTGAACTGACTTTAGAAGCATGCCCATTTCTAAATAGAATTTTAGTATGCAGAAGTCCACGAGATAATTTTTTTTTCATATTGGGTGAGTAAAAGTTTGCGACATGGTTTATACCTTGGCTGTTCACACTCTCTTAAGTTATCATGAAATTGTGACATGAATGGTGAAAACATATCTTCAGTCACTTCACCTGATTCGGGTGCGAGTGGAAAATCAGCAGTTATATTTTTGATACTATTTCGATAAATCAAATCCACTTCAAAATAATATCCCCAATCACCTTCATCTGGAATTGCTAGTATCTTAGAAGGGTTGGAGAGATGCTGAATTTCACTATCATCTAACCAGCTAAACTCAGAGTGAGGGAGTGGTTTAGACAGTGAACTGCCATATAAATTATTTTGATCATAGTACTTTAGGTGGATATGATCATCACCTACTGTTTCAGATTTTATATGATGTTTATTTACAAATGTGAGACCACCGAGTATTCCGCGCTCAAATATGTTATACATCTCGGGGTCTTGTAAGAGATGAATGGTCTCACCAGTCATTTTAAAAGCTGATTTAAAGGACATGGCTGGCAGACTGACAAAGTGGACGGGATCTAACTTATCTTCTTCTAATGCCACTCGTCGAAACTCCTGAAAGACATCAGCCAGCAAAATGACATCTAATTCTAAGTAAGCGATCATATAATCGCCAAACGTTTTACAATGAAATTTTAACCATGCCTCTTGAGCATGTTCATAATCTTCTACTGGACAATCTTCACCCGTCAAATCGTTTTGGAATTTGTCAATGGAAGGAAGGGTTGTTTCATTTAGTTTAGACATTGAGCTAAAATACGCATAAGGAAAGACTCCTTTGCGAGTGATCATGTCATCCCTTAAGTTTGGATAGTGATTCTTCAAAGTTTGACTATGGGGAAGAAACTAGAGATTTCGAACGAGAGAAGCTAGTGACGCTGACATGAATTGAAATGAATCTAAAAATTTTATTTTGAAGAAGACTGTCTTATTTTCTTTAGTTTTATCGCTGGTACTTTTGCTGTCATTGCCATGAATTTTTCTCTCGTTTGCGCTATTACATTAAACTGCTACGATTTCATCTGGCTCAACCCTCCTTTTATGAGCAGCATATGACTGTCATAGCCCTTAAAGTTGTGAAAAATGACGGGTAGTACACGACGTCTCAACCTATGTGAAAAGTTACATTTGGAGCAAGCGCGTTTCTAAATTTACCAGTGATGTGATCATGATCACCCACTTTCTTCATTTTATCGTCATCAAACGTTTTATGACATTTAGGGCACGATGTGCAACTTTCAAATTTTTGTTTGTCTTCATCTGACATATGTAGTGACTTACGCTGCAATTGGGAATCATATGATTGCTGCAATTTGGCAGCTTTATCAAGATATTCTAGAAATTTTGAAATGCAATCTTCACCTTGCCAAGTATGCATTTTGTTTTGCCTATTCCTAAAGTGGTCATGCCATACTTCATAGCAGGATATGGCTGCTGGCTTGTGGATGATACCATCAATGCACCATTCGATGTCTGCATAAATGACACGCAGGGGACTTAATTCGTCACCATTATCCCTATGTGAAAATATTTTATCTTTTGGCATGCGTTCCATTTATAATTTACCCCGCTTGCACCATTCATAATGACTTAGAAATTTATGTTTACTCCAAAAGGAGCGGATGCAGCGGTCGCATACAAAATGTTCACCACTTTTAAAGTGTCCCAAGTGTGTATACAAGCGAGAGATTTTGGGAATACCACAGTAGTGCCATTCCTCGCTATCATCTTGTTTTACTAAGAAGAGGTTGACTACACGTTCATAACAAGTTGAACGTGAATTATAGCGGGCACCCTTCAACCCCTTCTCCCACACGTAAACGACAATTTTAATCTTATTATGTTTCTCGAACGTTTCTACATCTTTGATTTTCATGTTGTTAAATGACTATGGGAATTATATGGATGGCCATTAATACAGATATATCTCGTCCAGATTTTTTTGATTGACGACTTGACCGTCAAGATGGTGGTTATCCCGAAGGAGGAATGTGAACTCAACATTCTCTGTCCTTCAAGCGATTTCCATCATTCCATCATAGGCTCCAACTTCGCAAACTCTCTCTCATCATCACCCTGATTACTCACACTCTCTCCTCTCAGCATCAGCTCGCTCTCAATACTGTCATCTCTCTCTTCATCTCCTCATATAACTCCTCTGCTCCTCTCCCATTCTCTCTCTGCAGCACTCTCTCTCTTCTCTCTTCTCTCATTCTCGTCTTCCAACCCTCCGCACATTCTCCTTCAACTCTTCAACAACACGCCACATACTCATTATTCTCATCTGCCACTCTCTTACATTCACCTCTCCTTTCCTTTCAGCTCACTCAACTCAACAACTTCTCTCTCATTCACCTTTCAAAAACTTTCGTTCCGATCACAAAGCAAAACATGTGCCGCTGCATGCCGACACAGCTTCCATGTCCTCATCGCCACCCACGCGACTCACTGCGTCGTAACCACCCACCCTCACCACTTCTGGAACTTGAGCTTGGGGGGGGGTGGTAAAGACAATATTTGACACCTCCGAAGAAGAGCTAAAGAGAAGCTGATCTTCCTCACACGCTTCCTCACTCGCTCCCTATCCAAATCCACATCATCCTCATCATCACTCTCAAACACTCTCTTTCGCCACTTGTCAGCCTTCAAACCGGCCACAGCATTCTCTACCTCATTCTCCACAGCATTCCCACTAGCATTCTCAACAACATTCCCACTATCATTCTCAACAACATTCCCACTAGCATTCTCAACAACATTCTTGGCCTCTTTCTCTTTCCCCAACATTCGCTCCTTCTCAGCATTCATCAACTCCACAAATCTCAAATCGGTCACCAACCCTCCTGTACACTCACCATGCCTCAGATAAAACTCGGCCTCCTGCCCAACAACTAACAGCACCCTGCACTTCACACAGGCAACCCTACTCAGGATAACCATGTGGTCGGCCCCTGCCTTCTTTATGTGGTCCTTGAGACCGTCTCGGCGGTTAATTCGGCCGCACACACACATTTTAATATGAAACTTCTTGTTTCTATCGTTATTGACCATGGCTAGCTGTGAGATAATGAAATTTGTATAAGTTTGGAATCATGTAGTATACAGCCTAAAGCATAACACTTAGTGAGGAATGATAGATTTGAGTGTAGTGAGTGGCACTCGATCCCGTCGACAGCCCGAAGGTCTTGTACTGATCACTAGGGAAGTGAGAGATCTTCCCCGATACCCGCTATTTACAGCTGAAGACATCATTGTCACTGCCCCGAAGTGGTAACAGCAACGCCGAGTCAGAGGTAGTGATCAGTAGCTGGGATCTAACCCCTCAAAGCTGCCTTAGACTTAGTTAAATTTCAAATCTGATAGCAGATTTGAACTCAGCATACTTGAAAACCTTAGACTACATGTTAAAACTTTGAAAAAACTGAAAATTAAGAATTTTTAAAAAATTCCGCATTTTACTACTCATACTACTTTTTAAAAATTTTATCAGTAGTAAAGACACTATCAAACTCTATCACACAAACTTTGAAGTAAGAAGATAGCTTGCCTACTTCAAAAGATAGAGTCCTTTGAAACACCCGATATCGGGAGCTCAGAGCGACGACCGCCGCTTACCTCGTCTTTCGATGAAGTGATCAGACTTACGTTGCCGGGGGTTTATATATGCTCAGAAGAAAACTTAAAATGGCTCTATCACCAAAAGTATTCATCGTAGCGACATGCGGTTTGTTGCAAACGATTCGTCTCATCATTCTCTATCATATGACACCTGAATCATTCTCATGTGACCATGGGAAGTTGGTGGGTCAGCACATGGCCATGTAACATGCCACAAGTGAAAAAATTCCTAAGTGTGGGAGCTCCAGTGTGGTGAAAATTTTGAAAAATTTAAAACTTCCGAATTTCAATCTGGGACCCTTACCAAAACTTTTTTCATCACTTTTC
The DNA here is from genome assembly GCA_907163375.1 of Prostheceraeus crozeri. Lineage (NCBI taxonomy): Eukaryota > Metazoa > Platyhelminthes > Polycladida > Euryleptidae > Prostheceraeus > Prostheceraeus crozeri. The sequence continues at coordinate 727,509 of CAJQUW010003251.1, forward strand.
ACTGAGCCTCCCCCTCCCCCCTACCGTTCGGAGAAATTTGATGAAAAATGTTCTGGTAAAGGTCCCAGGTCGAAATGCGACACTTTAGAAAATTTTCAAAATTTTGTCCACACAAAGTCACTCTGACACTTAGGATTTTTTCAGGTGAGCTCCGACGTGAAATCTTGTAACAGCTCTAACTTTTGAACGGCTGGTCCTATTGACTCGCAACAAAGATGTCACCGAGCAGTTTTTCTCCTCTTTCAAATGAGTATCTATAAGACAAAATCCATCCACTAGAACCAAAATTAGAAAATCGCTGTCGGGGGGGGGGTCAGTGAAATTTGATGAAACAAACTTTGGTCAGGGTCCCAGGTCGAAATTCGACACTCTGGAAAATTTTCAAAATTTTGTCCATACAAAGTCACTCTGACACTTAGGATTTTTTCAGGTGAGGTCCGACACCGAAATTCCACCCTCCCAACCTGGCCGGCACACCACTCCAACCTGGAGAGCGCATCACAAGCCACCTCTCGCTACGTCGTCAGGCCAGAGGGGGGGACGTCAGACTCGAAGCAACACGGTGGCGGACCACGGCCGACTCGTCTGACAGGAGGGGGGGACGTCAGCGACGGCGGCCATCTTGCGCGGTCCAGTGGTGTAGATTTACTTACTGCTAATACTAATACTTAATTACCTAATATATTCAGAACATGCACAAAGATAGGAGCTTCCGAAAATTTCATAAAAGTATAAATGAATCTCCTTGAGTCACGTTCGAATTCGGCATCATTCACTATCTGTTAAAGGACATAGGTCAGTTCATTCATTCAGTCTCGTATGTGAATAAATTAATCGAGAAAGCATGTTATCTTTCATCAGTTATCTTTTACAAATACAGGTCGATGGAGGATGTTTCACTATCCTTCTTTCTTCAAGATTCATATGCTGAGTCATCATTTAGATCTATGTCATATGTCAGCTCTTTTAGAACTTTTTTATGGCTTCATCCATGTGCCAATGTTTACACCTTCTGAAAAATTATGTAAATAAATCGTCACACTAATCGACGCAGTGAATTCAATCAATCAACAGAATGAACATATATTAATTTCAGACGTGATATATTCATATATCTTGGCCCGATCCGAATGTTAGCAGAAAATTTCAGGCCCGGCCCAGTCTACTCTGCTACTGACATAGGCCTGCGTCGAATATTGAGATCGAAGCCTTGCTCATCAAAAAGATGATTCATAATTGCGCAGCTTCAGTAAACATCGAATAATGTGGCCATCGTGTGGCTTGAATCCGGACAATCACATGGTCCCAGCAGATCTGCTGCAAAGTTCACTGAATACAAAATTTATCCATCTCAGTCAAGGACATGTTTATAGACGGGATGGACAAATTTGTCTTTACTTTTATCGTGCCAGAACCTTATTCATAAATCATCTGTAAAATTGATCACATTTGTCTTCGTAATTAAGCAGGACATCCGTCTTGCTCAAAAGCAGCTCCACAAATCAACCGATGTGCACATGATTCTCTTTTATTCTTTTATCTCTGTTAGACAGCGACTTGTGTCGCTAAGTGATTGTTGCGCAATTTATATCCTTTTTGAATATCCAAGAACACAAATTTTGCGAGCCTCTTCCCCATTCATTATTTATCATTTTTATTGACAGTCCAAATCTTAGAAGCGTTTCTGAATAAACGTCTCGAGTGAAATGTCAACTATGAAACATAATGACGACATTTAATGAGAAATGAGTCTCAGAAATGTCATTTGCTGTTTTCTATTCAAGTTGTATTCAAGTTTGCATTTATGGTGCTTATTGAGAGCGTTATTGTCATAAAGTCGGACTCGACGATGTTTGAAATGATACTTAAAATATTTAAGGATCGAAAGTGAAGAGAAGAAGATCAGGTGGATCAAAGAAATAAGTAGTGCGTGTTTAATATTTTCTGACACTGTCAAGTTAAAATGTTCAGCAATTTTAGTCATGAAAAGTAATGTCAATATTTTAGAAAAGTACATCATAGCATTTTCTTATGAAGCTATAGGGTCTCAAACCATACAGACTGCACTAGAATGATTTGTTAAAAATGTCAAAGAAGAAAAGAAAAGACACAATAGTCCTAGAGACAGTGCGAAACTTACATTTCCAACATTCCTAGACGAATTGACGGATTCCATTATCAAAAGTTAAAGAAAATGTTAAGCGCAATAAGATAGAACCTGCTGTTTCGTATAGAGAACGTGATTTTGATAATACATGTCCACAATTGCATACTTCGGGGAATCATTCGGGAACCATCCAATTGCTGGCAAGACTTTTGAAGCAGTGATTAACCAACACATTGTTAACTTCCTTGAAACTCAGAACCTTCTATCTGAAGAACAGTATGGCTTCAGGCACTCTCGATCAACTGCAGATCTTCTTTCATATGTCACTGACCATGTGAGTCGTGTCCTTGACAGACAAGGTGAGACGAGATCAGTTGCTTTGGATATTTCCAAGGCATTCGATAAAGTCTGGCATCAGGGACTCCTTATGAAGCTAAAGTCCTATGGAGTTGCTGATCAACTCCACAAACTTCTTGCTTCTTTCCTTAGTGACCGGCAGATATCTGTCGTCTCAGATGGACAAAAGTCTTCCACCAAGTCTGTCAATGCAGGAGTTCCTCAAGGGTCAATTTTGGGACCCACTCTTTTTCTGCTGTACATCAACGACCTCCCAGACTGCCTAGTGAGTAAATTGGTGATGTATGCAGATGACACAACACTCTTCAATTCCAATGAGCGACTCTCTAAAAAACACTCAGCAACGTCAGCAGTTATGCGACGTTCTTAATGAAGACTTACGCAGGGTCTCAGAATGGGGCGCCAATTGGCTTGTTTCCTTCAATCCTTCAAAAACTCAGAGTATTCTGCACTCACGACTTAAAGGAGATGATGATGATCATAGCATTAAGATGTCAGATAATAGGATCAGAGAACAAGATTCCATCTCCTTCCTTGGATTGTCGGTTACGAAAGACTTGTCATGGAAACCGTACATCCAATCCATTAGCAAGCAGGCAGCTCAACGCATTGGTAGTCTCTATCGTGCCAGCAGCTATCTTTCACCACAGACTGTCTGCTATCTTTACAAGTCCAGTATTTGTCCTCTGATGGAGTATTGTTGTCATCTGTGGGAAGACGCCCCACAAACGCATCTTAACCTCCTTGAACGGGTTGAGAAACGTGTCAAGAATCTCATGGGTGAAAAACTTGCTAGCAAGTTGCAGCCGCTCTCCGTCAGACTGGATGTTGCTTCACTCAGTCTCTTCTACAGGTACTATTTCGGTAGAAGCAGCTCTGCAGTAAATGAGTGCGTACCCAAACCTAAGATCTTCTCCAGAAGCACACGCAGAGCTAATGCACTCACATGCTATAATGTGAGCTTAGAACGCGCACGTACTGTGAGTCGCTCGAAAAGCTTTTTTGTTCGCACGGCACAGCTTTGGAATCATCTTCCCCAGACCACTTTCCCTGACCAATACAATCTTGATACTTTCAAGAGGCGTGCGAATAGGTTTCTGATGGGGACAGCTTAATCAGATTGGAAGATCTGTTTTTTTTTTTAATTTTATTTATTCAAAATAATACAATTTGTTACTTTTCATTGAGTAACCCCTAGCTTCGTTCATGGCTAATAGCTGTGCTAGGGGGGAAAATTCAGTAAAAAAAACAGTGTTCCAAGCGAAAAGTGGATCAGTTGCAGAAAGTGTAGGGACTGGGCGCACTTGGAGTGTAGCGCCGCTCAAGACTGTCTGCAGGACTTTCAGTGTGAATTTTGTATGTGAACAATAGTCTTTATTCATCTCACTTAAATCAGAATATTCTCCAAAATTGTTGATCTATCACTGATTGTTTTTATCAATCTTATTGAGCTTGATTCAGTCTTGTTGGTAGTTCGAAAGCATACCATGCGTAGTGGTGATGTCCTTATGCTATACATCATCTTATCATATATGATATATCATATATATATATATATATATATATATATATACGTGTATATATATATATATATATATATATAGGCCTATATATATATATATAATTGATTGTAATGAAACATGAAGAACTATCATTTCGATTTACAGACATCTTTATACTTCTGCTTCTACTACCATTTGCCTATATTGAGGCCTATTTACTTCAGAAAAAGGACTTATAGTGCCTATTGAATTTCATATCAAGTTGTAGCAATATGCCCTATGCATACAGCAAAAAAATTAAGTCAATCTATAAGAAATGGATTTTCAAACGAATCAAAGGTAGAAGAGAGTGCGATGAAAACTGTTCTGAGGCCTACATTTACTTAACGAAATAGATTTAATAAAACAACCTCATGACTGTCATGGATGATGCAGATGCTGCGAGGTAACAATGGGCCCATAACATTCCATCAATTTAGAATATACATCGCATCTCTATAAGTTTAAAGAGACTTTCAATAATAAGCAGGCAAATTAGACCAATTCTCATTCAAATACGAAGTGACTCATTATAACTCCATGTGGCTCATTATATCCGACGAGTTTGCTATAACGAGCCGATCGCCATATATCACGGAATTTAATACTGTAAACAAAGTATTAGAAATTAGCTTTAATACTCCTACATGGTGTAATACCCGTCTTCAACTTCTGGTCGAATTTGAAGAAAATTTATTTATAATTTCTATGGTTGCCACGCTTCGAAAGCTTAAGTGGCTCATATATTCTCCCCTATATTCCATTAAATTATAAATTAACACCCACAGTTTGAATACATTTACCCGCAAAATGCAATTCTACGCGCTAGCCGGGACAATTCGCCCCTACCGGATCAGTACAGTGGCAAGATACGGATCCGGCTATCAAAGTTTGTGATCCGGAAGGCTAACGATCCGCTGATTTTATAAGTAGTGTACACTTATTTACATGTATAAAAGCATGATTTTTATGTTCGCACCTCAAAACCTACCAACTTTCGGCTTGGTATTTTATTCTGAGCTGAAATGCTTTTCAGTTAATTGCAATACAATTACTCAAACTTTCTTGATAATAAAGACAAATCAACAGGCATATTTATCTTCATCTAACATTAGTATACATCGTCAACTTTTTGGTAGATTATGACGCGTGAGGTCAATAACTAACATAAATGCGGCTCAATTAGTTTCAAATAATGAATGCTATTCTTTCTAGCGTCCTATATATCATGAGCTTCACTTTTTTCTACATTTGGAATAAGTCAATTTGACACATCTCCTGTATCAGACAATCAATTGTAAATATTTTTGTTCATTAATCAACTAAGATGTTTCATAATCTTAATAAATTCGCTCTTAACAATTAACAGCCAAGTTGATTTTTTGTCATAATTTTTAGTTTACCGCACTGAAGACAGACAAATAAGAACAATTGGGTCATTCTACAGAAACATTGAAATTCCATTATCATTTTTTTGGTAGGTCATATCAACCGATTGACATCATCTTATCATCTGACACCACGCTGTAGGAAATTACTTAAATTGTGCGTTTTTGGCACCAGCGCTGAATATCAACTATTTTGAGATAATTGATCGATTAGTGATCGGCTTCTCAAGCAAATGTCATTAGTGTTACCGGCCAAATTTCACGCTCTACTGCATACATTCGTATAGAGTTGCACAACTTCAGATATGCGAAATGAATATACATTTGACCCTTAATGAAATCATAAGGATTCTATTTTTGACATGCAGAGCTACCAGCTTTTTAGATGTGATCGCTTAGATCGAATTGGCGGTGGCGTTGCGCTGTGGATGAACTCAAGCTATACTTTTAAACGCCAACAATTTTCTTGTACTTTTTGTGAAACGGTCTCTACCACCTTTAAAGTAAAGCATATGAATTACTTGTTAGTTACTTTGTACATTCCTCCACAATTATCTGTTTCTGACAGGAATAGCATCTCTGACGCTTTATGTGATCACATTGAATCTGTCACAAATGATGTTCCGGACATAAATATCATTATTGCAGGTGATTTCAACAATTTTGATACATGTCTTTTGCAAAGTTCTTTTGATTTAATTGATAAAGTTGTGAGCCTACTCGCGGTAACAGTATTTTAGACCGCATCCTTGTTAGCAAATCCCTTGACGGCTCGTATCCACCTGCTCAAGTTTTTCCACCACTGAGTCCGAAGCGTCGTGGTTCACATAATCAAGTATTTTTGCACTCGAATGTCTTTTCAAACTCTCGATATACCTGTGAAAACAATAGGATATTATATGATACGAGAGATTGTAATGTGTCTAAATTTCTCTCAAAACTAAATGAGTGTACTTTTTCTGATGTCTATAACGAATCATGTGTTGACAAAAAAACTGAGAATTTCTACAAGGACTTTTTAGAATGTCTATCTGCGTTTCCTTGTAGAGTTGCTGTTATGTCTTCGAAAGACAAACCGTGGATGACACCGTATCTTAAAGAAATTATCAATAAGAGATGGAATGCCTACCGTGATAGAAACTTTCAGCTTTACTATCATTATAAAGAAAAGTGCAAAGCCGAAATTGCAAAATGTAAGGAAGATTGGGTTCAACATTCCAAGCTCTCCTCCCGCAATGTATGGAATGTAGTGAATGATGTCAAAGGCAAGTTCTCGACCAATCCAATTGCATATATTTCTCATGACTCTCCTGACAACCACACTGCTGCCAATGCTATCAATGATATTTTTGTTAGTAAATTACACTGTAAATGATCCTTTTACTTACTCGGATTATGATGATTGGTACCCTTTCCTAGATCCCATTGATGTTTACAGTTTTCTAGAGCGTTTGTCACTGAAAAAGTCTCCCGGTTCTGATGGTATTCAGAACAAGTTTTCTAAGTTGGCATCCCCGTTCATTTCCCATCCATTGTGCAATATTGTCAATTCGTCTATAATTGATAGAAAGGTGCCTATCCTGTTTAAAAATTGTACTGTATCACCTGTCCCGAAAGTTTCGCCTGTATCGATTCATCAGCTTCGTCCCATCACATTACTAAGTGTCCCTGCGAAACTACTTGAATATCATGTGTTAGGGCATATGCGTGAAAGTTTTCTCAGAGACATTCCTGTTTATCAGTTTGCTTATAAGCCTCTTTCCAACACGACCTCTTGTTTAATTACAATACATGATGCTGTGACAAAAAATGCTAGACTCCGATGATGTTAGTGGTTGTTTTGTTTTAAACTATGATTTTTCGAAGGCCTTCGATACGATTTCTCACAATCTCCTGGTACGTAAACTTATTCAGTGTAATTATCCTCGTGGCTTTATTTCCTGGGTTTGTTCCTATCTGTCTGATAGATCTCAATCCGTCAAAGTTTTGGACTCTTTGAGTGACCCACGTCCTGTGACTAGCGGGCGCCACAGGGTTCCTTACTCGCCCCTTATCTTTTTGTACTTTATTGCAATGATATAGGCCTAAAGCTTGTGCATCCAACCACTGTTTTGACGATGTATGCTGATGATATCTGTGAAGTTTGTCCCATTTTTAGAAACAACATTGTACGCTCCACGGAAATTATCACGGAGGAATTCTATAATATTCGAGAATTGGCTGCGCTAAATAATTTGAATCTGAATGAGTCGAAAACGAAAGCTATGTGTGTTTGTAAGAAAACATTTTCTTTTCACTTTCCTCTTCCTTTTGCTCTTGTTGATGAACTCAGACTACTCGGTGTCACGTGGACCAAAGATCTTAGGTGGATCACTCATTTTAAGACTATTGTTTCTGCATGTTATAAAAGAATTTATGTGCGCAAAGTTCTGCGTAGTTTGCTGAGTCACGATGACCTTTTGGTTGGTTTTCAAAGCTACTATCGAAAGTGTTTTGTTGTAAATACACGAATGTGAGTTGGCTGCATCACCCTACAAATTGGTACTGGTCAATCAACTTGAAACATTTCCTTTTCGATAAAAAAATTGGTATGAGGTATGTGTAACACCAGTATCTTTTTACACAGGCCAACAATTGAAAAAGTATTTCTATCATCCGGCTTCATGCAATCAATTTCTATGCTACTTTCATGGATACGCTTGATGAGTCTGGGTACAATTTGTCGTCATAAATGACAACGCAAACGCAGTACCTTCCAGGAACACGCGAATGATCATCGATGTCATCGACTTGTTTCGTGACACTATTAAATTCGAAAGATTGGGGAGAGAAGCATGTGCACCTCAAAATTCTATCCCCAGGTCTACACAAACAGCTAACATTCCGGTAGGAGCTTTTCCCTTTAGCAAAGCACACTATATCAGAGGCAATTTCATCGTTCCTGGTGGAGAATTCAAATTTTTCATCAGTTCCGATAATATTTCGATTTCTCATCGATCTCTGTTGGCTCAATAGGATACGATTTTATGCTCGATCGATTACTCGTTACTGGATACAGTTTATCACTGCTAGTTATATCACTTACTAAACGTATCAGTCCATCTGTTTTCTTTTTCAGACTACCCCCTATGCCATCGGAACCTCCTCTGTCATGGCTTGTCTCAAAGAAAATTCTAAGAGACGGCCTCAAATCCCAGGTCAAAAGGTTCCGCCGACAGATAAAAGAAGTTGTCTTTCTACCTACGTTTGGTAGCAGGGCCATCACTAAAAACATGCAGAGTCTTGACGTTTGGATAATTGCTCCTCCGGATATCTTATAAAACAGGATCAAGATGAGCCCGAATGGCTACAGATTCTGAATAACGCGTCAGGCGATACAGACGTTGCTTCTCAGCGCTGCTTTAGACGGCGAGACATCGAGTATTAGAATCTAGTCGGCGATAACCTCAAACTAAGCTTTTATGAATCCCGTTATGACGTGGGATCGTCATTAAAGGTGCACGTGAGTCATGGACAAGCTATTGGGTAGACCTTGTATGCAGCAGTTAGCTGAATGGCTGAATCGTACAGGTGTAGGCAAAAACAATGCTGATGGATGGCTCGGTAACCGTAGGTAGTCATGGGAAGACTCGAAGCTGCATGACAAGATAATTATCACTTCTGTAGACCACTTTAAATGAAATTTCTCTGACTGCATTTGAAATGTAGGCCTACTTTTGTTAAACAGACTATCCATTCATAATGTATCCAGTCTCATGCGTTATAAAACTATAAATTATGTTTGGATGGTAGTGACTGTGCTCTTGGCAATCTTGTCTATTATCAAGGGAAGATGGATATTTATGTCACTGGTGTTACGAAAAAAATGGGCAGGCTTATAGCGACAAAAATGTCTTGCTATTTAGATAACTGAGGATAAGAAGAGAATTTTCATTTTTAAACTGTTGGAGTGTGAAGTAAAGGCATCACCAACATAGCAAAACATGGAATTTATCAAAATTTTCATTTAGCCTCTGCGACAGTTGCGTCCCACAAGAATTTTTATAATCTTACTTTTCATTCTAATCGAGCGAGCTCTGATGTGCATATATGAAAGTACCATCATTCTACACTACACCTACATGCCGCTTATCCATACATTGAGTGCAAGTATCATACTAGAATCAGAATTTTATATGTCTGTCAATGTGAGCTGGACAATGAAAATGTGGTGTGTAACATCAGTGACACAAAACCCAGGGACACCGCTGCTCTGATAACTACCATTGCAAATTATTGTTTGATAAGGGGAGTTTGGACTATTTCCTCTTGCGTATGATTTTGAAAAATCTGCAATCAACCTAAATTACCTTTAATGCTTTAATGAAAGTAGTAGCAACATGAAAAGATGCTATGATCAAATTTTAAACAATTTAGACAGTAGCAATTATTCAAACATAGTGTTAGGGAATAAAATCTTTTTTTAAAGCAAATTAATTTATCACATCTTTGGTTAGATCAAAACAGCTTAGAGATATATAAGCGCAAATGTAAAATTATAGTAAAAACCAGACTAATAGAGCATTTTAGAGACATTTGGATAAATGATACCAAGAAAAGTAGAACCGGAGTAGACTACTTGGAGTTAACTCAATTCGATTTCAGCATGAAAAGCTATTTAACTCTGAATCTAAAACAAAATATTATAGCACCTTTGTTGAAATTGCGACGTGGAAATCATGACCTAGCAGTTGAAACTGGATGTTATAGAAATCGATTGAGCTATGACGAAGGATTGTGCATAGTTTATGTAATGGATAGAGGATGGCTATGCGATTCTCTGGGATAAAGAGAGGGAAATTATTTGATGAATTCCGAGGGCTTTAGCCCGAGGGATATATCAAATAATTTCACGAACTATGTCAGAGAATCGTATAGCAATACTCTATCCGTTATAAACATAGAAATTGACAACAATAAAACTTCTAGAATGGAAATTAAGCTTCATGCAATGCACAATAACGGCACATAAATCGCACGCATTTTCACTTAGATGCACCTGCCAACGTCTGTATCATTGGGTTGGAATCAGTCACATGAGTAAATCGAAGCTTTTAATTGGTTCTTCATGCCCCAACTTATTCCCCCGGGATGTGCCGCGACCTTGAGTCAATTTCCATTCTAGCGAACTTCAGATAAACAGTTTATTTCTATGGTTATAAAGTATGCCAGATTATTGGGACCATAGATATCCGCGATAGAATCCCTCTCTACCAAGACTCTGAATCTAAAACAAAATATTATAGCACCTTTGTTGAAATTGCGACGTGGAAATCATGACCTAGCAGTTGAAACTGGATGTTAACTCTGAGTGCAAGTATCATACTAGAATCAGAATTTTATATGTCTGTCAATGTGAGCTGGACAATGAAAATGTGGTGTGTAACATCAGTGACACAAAACCCAGGGACACCGCTGCTCTGATAACTACCATTGCAAATTATTGTTTGATAAGGGGAGTTTGGACTATTTCCTCTTGCGTATGATTTTGAAAAATCTGCAATCAACCTAAATTACCTTTAATCTAAACTAAACTAAACTAAACTAACTTCTGCAATCAACCTAAATTTCCCTCGGAACAAATTTTATCAGATATAGAAAGGATTCTAAAATACGATTCTACAACTATGTAATACTCTGGTATACTTTATGCGATGATAGAACAGTTGAAACCATAGAAATAGATTGTTTATCTAAAATTGATTAAAGAATAGAAATTGACTCAAGGTTGCGGCACATCCGGGGGAACTAAGCTGGGGCATGAATCACCAATGAAATGCTTAGAATTGCACATGTGACTGATTCTAACCCACTGATACAGCCGTTGACAAGTGTATCTAAACAGAAATGCGTGCGATTTTTGTGCCACTATTGCGTATTGCATGAGGCTTAACTTCCATTCCAGAGGTCTTATTGTTATCAATTTCTATGGTTGAAACTGTATACCATTTCATTTGTGAATGTGCATTGTACAATGATATCAGGTTGCACTTCACACCATTCTTTGTAGATATCTCGAAGCAAGATTTCTATGTAATGCTAGAAACTTTGGAAATAGGTAAAATTGTGACACTGAACAAGTACACAAGCAGTGCAAATGACATCAGAACAGATAAATTGCGTCAGAGACGTGACATCGTGATAAATATTCAGAGGCCGAATTCACGAAAGCGGTTACCCTGTAGCTGCAGCTCAGGTTAAGGGTAACCAATTCTTCCATCGATGTAGTTACAGCTAACCACAAAATGGTGTTCTGGAAATGTGTTACGTAGCTGTAGCCACATAACTGCAAGCTGAAGCTACATGAAAATAGTGAACCACCTAATTTAGTGGTTAACTGCAGAAAATCAATGGTTCACTTAGACTGGTTGGAGAAGAACGACAGCTGCACGTGTATGTAGTCAATTTTTCATATCAACATTCAATATCGGTACAAGAAGATAGTCATGGCTGAAATGATCGTCCCAACCACTATTCGACGTTCTGAAAAGTTCTCTGAAAGAACTCATCCTTTGCATGCCTATGATGACACTGACTTCATATCGCGATATCGATTGTCTAAGCAGACGTTTAATAACATATTGGATAGGATATCTCCGAATTTGGAAAAGGTAACTCAGAGAAGTGAATCAATTTCAGCAACCGATCAGCTTGCAGCCACATTGCGATATTATGCAACAGGAAGTTTCCAAATGGTAATTGGATATACCTGCGAATTATCACAGCCTTCCATACATAGAGCTATCTCATCGGTTAGTGCAGAGTTAGATAAATTGTGGGATCAGACCATTTTCTTTCCTGTCGAGTCATCGGATATTCGCACAGTGAAACAACAATTCTATAATATTGCCAGCTTTCCTAACGTTGTGGGATGCATTGACGGAACGCACATTCCTATCCTGAAGCCGAAGGAGTACGAATGGCAGTACCTCAACCGAAAAATGTATCATAACATTAATGTGCAAGCAGTGATGTGCTACTCTCAAGGGAAATTTATCAACATGGTTGTAAAGCATCCTGGAAGTGCTCATGATAGTTTCATACTTCAAGATTCCCAACTTTGGACTTATATGGAGGCTAACAATGACATCGGATTTATCCTTGGTGACAGTGCTTATCCTTGCAGGAGATGGCTGATGACTCCCCTATCAAGTCCAGAAAATCATTCAGAAAGAAGATACAACTACTCTCACAAACGAACTCGTGTACTAATAGAAAATGCATTCGGAGTTTGGAAAAGACGATTTGCAGTGCTCAACACGCCAAACCGACGTAAAATTCAAAATATTGCACGTGACATTCGATCAACTGCAATCCTTCACAATTTCGCAATGATCCTGTTCCTGAAGCTGAGTTCCCTATATCCTTACCGACCACTAGCGATCCTAACCGAATCCCATCAGAGATCGAAAGTCATGGCTTCATGGTTCGCCGACACCTCATTAACACGGTCTTCAACTTTTGATCAATTTCGCAATTCATACATGCAGTACCGTGTTTAATTCACATGCCTTGTGATTCCTGGATGTTCTACCTCTTAATGAGTAGAACTTAATAATTAGGCAAGACGAATGCTGGCGTGCGTTATTAATTTTGAATACATAATGATCTGCCTTGATATGCCGTTTTTATCAAGCCTTAACATTTTTCATTGCGAAAGTTTGATGGTGCATACAGATGATATCATGACTTGCTTAAACATACAATATTAAGTATGAATGAAAATGTCCTCTCCTTTCAGACCGTGTTATCTCGTATTTCAATGTCAATACTTAATCTCACCTGCACTTTATTGTCATTCTGTAAATATTTCAATTCCCCTTGTCATCTGTGATCTCATTCATTCTCTTTTGTATAGCCTACGTGGTTTTCAATTGAAAAAGTATACGTTTCTGATACTCTGAGACATTTCAGGTTGGAAAATATAATTTTTGTTCAAAAACAGTGATGTTTCATTTCTACTTATGCATCATCTTCACACGTCTAAATTCAGGACCATAGTTTACAGTAACAGTGACATTTTACAAATAGGGTAAGTTCGGATAATACGGGACACCTAAGGTAATATTGAATTTTTCACTAACTTCTGCTTACTCAATAACTTTTTTACGATACACATGCCTTCAGTACATCTTCAACTCACTTTATCGAAAATTTCTAACGAAACAAACATTTTTTTCATAAGTAAATATTTGAAAAAGTGAGACCTATCAAATGTCCCGTATTACCCGACATGTCGGGTAATATGGGACAGTTCATATTTATTCAATTCATCATGTCAGGTATCAACAAAGATGCTTTTTGTTATTCCTATAACCACTAGAAATAATAAGATAGACATGGGACTATTTAGTTCCCTTAAAGTCAGCTAAATAGAATAAATGCTTAATGCAGAAATATGCTATTTTCAAAATTCTAAAATTACTTTGAAAAATTCCCATTTTCAATAAGACAATTAAAATCATGCCATGTAACTGAACTAGCCTATTACTTTATTTGATCAGTGAATGAAACGAATTGAAATATCAGAAATTCATCAATATAAAAAAAAGTTCAATATCAAATATCAGAAAAGAGTAAGATGAATTTATGCAGTCCTCTTAATGCTAGTCCTCCTCACAGTCATAACAAATATAATGTACTTTTCCGATTGCACCTGCACAATCTTCAGGCGCCATGACCCACACTGAGTACACTTTATCCAGTCAACTTGGATACCACATCTTTCATCGTCACTGTGTTCTCCATCACAGAACTGGCAGATGTTGTCACTAATTGTTGATGGTCGAGGTTGTGTATCCATTGAAGTACTAGTCGGTTGATCCGGGTTGGAAACATTTCGAGATTTTGTTTTGTTCATCTTTGTTTTCTCACGCCTATTTTCTTTACCTTTGTTTCGAGGAATGCATTCTTTTTTCTTCTCTGTTTGCTTAACTTGGGACACATATAGTTTGAAGTAGTCAAGATTCCGGATATCTTTGGTCTCTCAGCTGCATTTTTTCTGGTCTTTTCCAATCGTCTGATCTTCGGGACAGGACTGATTTCTTCAAATGATGCGTGCAGTAGGCCTACCAGTATTGTCGGTTGATCATCATATGATGTACTTGGGATATCCGCTTCGTTACTGATCGTAGAAGGTTGGAGATTCTCAGCAGGCTTGTATACTGAAACTGTGCTCACTGTTAAAGACGTCTGGTCGCATTCCGAAGTTTCAGCAGGGCAGAATGCTTCATCTGGTATCGCATTTGGATTATATGGGTAAATACCAGTTGCCTTGAAACCAGCAATTGCATTTGCAGGTTTTGCTGCGTTCATCCATGCTTCCGAGAAGAGACTGCCGAATCTATACTTGTTGATCACAGCTGATGGATTCTGCCTTTTGAACGAATTAGTTGCATGATCCCAGAATGTCTTGAGACTTTTGTAAACGGACCGGTCCAATGGCTGCAAATACTTGGTTGTGTGCGACGGCAGGCAAAACAGGATGACATCATTCGAAAGGCAGAAATCAATCACCTCAACGCTCTTTGTGTGGGAGGTATGACCATCAATTATCAACAGAATCTTTCCAGATACACAATGTTGCCGAAAGAATTTCAACCAGACAAGAAATAACTCCTTGTTGATGTACGATGATTCCGACATTTCCAAAATAGAACCAGGTGGGAGATGATCGCTCCATTCGTCCTTTTGTCGAATACCTTTCATGATTACCATCGGTGGTATGAAGTGTCCAACAGCACTGCAACATCCCACAACAGTAACATTTTCACCATGCTCTGCACTTGTGATATGGATGACAGATTTGCGTCCTTTCTGAGCAAGTACTGTCCCAGGTCGATTGCTCATTGCCAAACCGCTTTCATCAACGTTGTATATTCTATGGGGTTGCTGATGAAAATCCTCTTCTGCCATAGAGACAGACAACTTCTCGAAATGGTCTTGTACAGTGACTGTATTCATTCCTGTAGCTCTGAATTGGGATAATCCTTTAGCCTTTCTAGGTACAATGGATGGGTGACGTTTGAGAAAAGCCGCGAGCCAGTCTTTACCAGCTTTTTGACGAGTGTTATTGAATCTGACGTTGATACCATTTCGCTTGCAGTATTCAAAGACAAGAGATCGAACGTCTTTCCTCGATAAGCCATATCCTCTACTTTCCATCAGCTTGATATATTTCACAAGATCATCCTCTTGGGAACTTTCCATACAGGGTTTTCTTCCAAGTCGACATGCTGCACTACCACCTGAAAATTGTGAATTTTAGATTATAAGTTACAATCAGTTTCATTAGGTGGGGGAAAATCCTACCAGTTTTAAGCTTCTTGGCTAGTGTTGATTTAGGTACTTTGTACATCCTTGCAGCTTCACGATCACTTATACGGTTGCTGTTATCACTTTGACAATGTGTAATAGCGGCAGTCATGTTGTTGACAGACCACGACAACTTCTTCGACATGATTGCGAGAAAGTGAATTAAAATTCCTATGTCATACAAGTTTAGCTACCTTCTCAAACATTGATTGGATGGTTAAACAATAAATTCGAATGCTTGTGTCCTCAACTCCTTGCTAATAGGTGAGGAATGTGCATCAGGGAATATGCACGTGATTGTCTGAGAAGCTCAGATCAGCTCCCCACTCAGCCTTGTCACTCGAACAATACGGTTTATTAAGTTTAAGAGACTTAACGCTTAGGGTGTCCCATATTACCTGCCACGCATATCTTATTTTAAAATCTACAAAAATATTTGATAGATTTCTTGAAATGAAAAAGTGAAACATTGTGAATGTAGCACAAGACCCCAGCTTTTATATCAGATGCATTAAAATTGACTAGAAAACTTGATTATTGATGCAATATTAGCTTTACTGAAATCAGAATTTTAGGTCAGCCCTATTTTTGACCTAAAAAAATTCGTATATCAATTATGCTTCAATCACAGAAGCTTAAGGAGGCAGCCGATTTTGCTGACATTTTTTGAATTTGTAACTAACGATCATATCATTGAATAACTACCTTCAGTATTCAAAAATATTTTTAGGAAGTATATCATTTTTGAAAGGAAATAGTCAAGTATACCGTATTACCCGCTGTCCCGTATTACCCGAACTTACCCTACTTGATTTCGCGACACGAAGTAAAACTAAATTTCAAACTTTTTAGTTTTTTTATTGTTGTGTGTTATATGGATCCTAATCTTTGCTATATATGACAGCAAAAAAAAATCCGATGCCACAGATGATTGGCGTGGTCTAGAACTCAAGGAAATGAATTTCAGTGTCTTGGTCATATAATGGTGTCTTGACCCATTGTGTCATATAATTTTTTCACAGTAATTCATGTCTTTCACAGCCTTTTCCTTTGAGAACATCAGTACAGAAATAGTTTCACTCTTCAACGATTATCAACGTAGTCCTATAATATCTCTTCCACAATTGAATGTTTCACACTGACCGATGAGGCAGGAATTATTAATATAAACCTGACCACCATTTAGAGTTATCTAACCCTCAGAGACCTGAGCTTTTTCACACCCTCTGAGACCTGAAGGGGGGTCCAGTGGACCCCTTTAACATATTCTTAGTTTACCTGTTTAAATCGATATCAAAACATTAGGAAAGTTGATTTTAAGGAAAACAATAATGTTTGCGTGTAGCAAGTCGGTATAACGAATCCCTTGAGTGACTTTCAGCCTTCTCAGTAAACACGTGCGAAAATATGGTGTTTTTGTAAGTTAACCACATTTAGTACAGCATCATTTGTACTAGGAGGCGGCTTTACGATATTTTGTGTCACCACAATGCCTCAGATAGTTGATTTTGATGAAATTGATTTAATTCATGCAGCTAATCCTTTCCATTTGTACATTCCTTCAAATTTATCCAAAGCTATCAGAAATAGACCTAAAGCGAGTCTAAATTGCTGTACTTCTAGAACCAAAAACAGCTGTGGAGATCTCAAACTTATCATTACTGCTGTGAAAAGTTTGTCATCAATCAGTTTTTGGTGCTCAACTATGAATATAATGATAGCTTTCATTTCGGACATCGATTTATGTCGAGTTGTTCATATAGGCCAACCAGTCACGCGAGATCATGTGCGAAAGCAGAATATTCACATTTTGCGATCTTCCAACACATTGCACATTTACTAGCATGATGCAAATAATGAATAAATGACTTTCACTCCTTATACACCATCGTGGACATGTTCGAAATCATTTTTCATCTAATTACAAAAATTTTGTGATGGAATTTCTACACCCTCTGAGGGGGGTCCAGTGGACCCCCTTGGCCTGTCTGGCATACTTCTACTGATTCAATTGAAATGATAACACATGCAGATTCACTGTCAGAAATGATGATTTTGTACGGGCTTGAGTGGTTGATATATTGTCAGCGTAAAAAATGAAATAGAAAAATGTGGCTCCGGGGTCCACTGGACCCCCCTCAGGTATCTGAGGGTTAAGTTGCTTTTCGTGGACATTACACCAGTTTTGTGACTCGATTTCTCATTTTTCCCCCGAGGAAGAGAAAAATACGTGCTTACTTCCTCAAAGTAGCTTTTATACGTTTTTAGAGCACATTTCATAAGTTAGACTTAGAAAAGTTGAAAAATGATCAGTCCTGGCTGCAATCAATACTGCCGACCATATTTCAGCTTTTCACCGGATCGCCGGTTCCGATCAGGGTAATCCGTATCCGTTCCGCTACCATCGGATCGGATCATGATCCGGTCGGGGCCTTACGTAATATTTAGCTTCAGAAACTTCTTGCACAGCTAGAAGTCGGAAAACTTTGTTGGACCTGCAGAAAACTGCTTGGACTATTATGAAAATATTTAATAAATTGCCATTATAACATGAAAATGAAAGCAAGTATTTATATGTCTCAGTTGATGTATTCTTTCCTTCATTTTCAGTTTCTGCCATTTTATCGCACGTCATATTTAACCATGTGATCTTCTAACCATCTCTTCATTGCCAACCTTCATTGAGGATCTTGCGAAGAATTTGCAATAATCGATCAGTGTAAGCCGCTTCTTGCATGGCGTCCAACACTGTCTGAAAAAGCTCCGGTTCTGCCATGAGTCGGGCCATATTGGACCAAGAGCGAGATAAACGATGATCTGTTAGACGATCTTGTGGAAAGTTGTACGTTCGAATCTTCTCTGATCTATCCCTCCCACCGACCTGAAGTCGAACCGACGCACTCTTCTGGGCCTCTTCTTCCGCTATGATGCGATCTTGTAATCTGCGAAAGACGAATAGAGATATCAATCCTATTGCACTTATTACAATATGCGAGGTACTTTACATATAGGCGTGGAATTCCATGTCTATAGTAAGGTAGTTGTTTCGCAAGAACGAATTACATGCTTCATGAGAGGAATTTCACAAAAGATATCAAAATGTGCAACACACAGTGGCCATACGGTTCACATGTACATATTGTAAATGCAACCCGAGTATTCAATCTAAATCACGGCACGGCTAAAAAAATCGAAGAATCCAGGAAGAGTAAGAAAACAAAATTAAAGCAACTGCCCGAGTGGAAAATCGTGTTATGAATTAGATTACTTAAAGTCCAGTGCGTATAAATATAAATTAATACTAAAACAGAGATCCATACCCTAGTACACAGTAGGATGCGCAATACTTACGAAAGACTAGTCGAATCAACTTTTTAAGGGACGGTAATAAATCAAGATTAATAAACAATTTTTATGTATATAAATTAAATTATATATTGATGTAACATTCAAGTGCACGTCATGTCCAAACAATTACATACCTCTTTAGTTGGTATAAAAAGAATGGCCACACTACAGGGAGGCGGAGTCCTATCATTTGATAGGAATCCGACTCCGGATCCTTCTATAATATGCGAAAAAAGTCACTTGTTGTTTTTAGAAAGGAGAACTTACGTGGTATTATGTCTGATCAGTGATGAAAAGTAGGCGAGACTAAGTGTAGCAGCGTCGCCGTTTGTTTACATTCGAAATCGGTCTTTAATACCTATAGCGCCTCCGTCGCTGAACTGAAGGTGACTCAGGTCGTGCATGCCACCGATAAGCGGATGAAACAATAGACAATGAGACCTGAGCCTACATTGTTCCAACAATGGACTATTTAAAGATCTGTTCCAGGAATTGTCCCCAGAGATATATGCGCGTACTCACAAGCATTGCATAACTCCGCATCTTGATAACCGAGGATTGGATCAAATTTCTCAGCTGTGTACCAATTTTAGCACTGCAGACAATCAATAATAGCACTGCAGACCTGAGATTAGGTATGCTATAACTGGAAAGTCGGTTCCCCCGAACTTTCAAAAATTTTGGATCCCAGACTACAAGCCGGCACTCTCATTTTGTTGAGTGCTTTCAATAAAAGCATCGTAGGCTTGAGAGTCGTGTTGAAGTTACACATTAAATGCATTGCATAATTACACGTACAATGAAAAAATTATAAAATTTTGACACTTTGTTAATGTGAGTTGAACATGATAGTCTGAATGATATAGACTTAAAGAAATTTGCATTCAACTATTACAATTGTCTTTTTTATCACTACAGTATTCATTATTGCTTTGACACAGACTTGTGTCAATTACTCATGAAATCTAATTGATTGTAATTACAAATTGCTTACTTAAAAATGTAATTGATTACAATTACTAATTACAATAATTACAGTTTAAACTGCTAGCCTATTTATATTACAGTAGGCATACACTAGTAATACAATTTCAAAAGTCTGCTTAGACATTCGGAACAAGAAGAAGGGCCTTGACACTTAAATGACACAGCTTAAACTAAATTTATACCCCGAGTATGCTAAAGGCAGATGATATATTCAATTATCTACTAGATCGCTTAGGTGATACTCATCAAAATCAAAGTAAGTCTTCAATATTGTTAATTGAAGGTCGCACATTCTCGTTGCAGCTTTGTCAATTATATTCAAGTTCGCCAAAATAGTCTAACACGATCGCTTCTGACGCGATATATAGATAACGAACATCTCACGTCAGAGAAAGAAATTTGCTATCTGAGAGACATCTTCTCTAAAGATGGTTGCTCATAAGATGTGATAAGTACGAATATGCACTGCATACCACAAGTTTATAGAGCATCGGCGGTGCTTTGTGCGAAATGGTTGTCGAACCGAATGAAAGTTGTTCTCCACAAATCATGTAGCACGCCAGCAATCTTGCATAGCGGAGAAACATGGACAACAAAGCGCAAGATGCAAGACGGATGTGCTGTGCACCGCCGAAGTGCGAAGGATGATAAGAAAAGTTAAGATATAAGAGAAGAAACGGAACCACGAGATAAGATCAATGATGAGAAAAGTGAGTGTGGAGATATGTATAGGAAGCGAACGACTGCGACGGCTTGGACATGTGATGCGTCAAAGAGAGGACAAATGAAATTCATGGAGACAGGAAGACACAAAAACATGGTTGGAGAGCGGGAAGAGCGACTTGAATAAGAAAGCACTTTCGGGCGGAGAGTGGAAGGACTGGAATGGAGACATTGTTCCCTCAGTAAAACACAGCCACAGAACACTAAACATCTCTTCTCTTGCGCGCACATACACACACACAACGTTCACACCTCTGGGCTTGAACACACTCCAGTCAGGAGTGTCTGGAGCTCATCCGCTGATGTGAGCGGGCGATTGTCCCGCCCGACGACCCTTCCGAATAGCAGGGAGGGAGTAGGTCGACACCAGCACTGTAATGGAGACGTCATCTTCGTGGAGCAAGCTCCCACCGGCAGGAAAACCGACCCGCAAACCGCTTGTGAGTGAATGAGTCATTGGTGACCCAATCAATTGCATTTTCATTTGACATATATTGAAGATGGACCAAAATATGAAGGGGCTACTTTAAGTAAAATATACGCATGCGGATTAGAAACGGTGACACTAACCGAGCAGCAGCAAAAGATGTCACAAGTTCTTGAAAAAACTGGACAAGGTGCATCTGTGGTAAGGTTGGTGGAGAAACGAAAAATGACGGAGCTGAGGGGGGAAGTAGGATTGAAGAAAACGGTGACAGAGGAAGTGGTTGAAGGCGAATGAGATGGGCATGGCATGTGGCAAGGATGGGAGACGGAAGGGTAGTGAACAAGTGGAAGAGATGCATAACACAATGACAAGAAGAAGGGGACGGCCAAGGATTGGCTGGAAGTACTGTATCAAGAGAGACCTGGAAAGCACTAAGGAAGACTGGAAAACATCGAGGGAGAAAGCGAAGGACAGATTAAAATGGCGGCAAAATGTTAAGGACGCGGCAAAGGGGTGATGGAGAAGACATGGTGCGTTTAAGTACTGCATATGACTATCGGATGCATGTTGTAATTTTTATGTGTATGACATTTCCCCTACCCTTTTTTCAATGAAGAAAGGGTTGTTAAAATAAATAAATTAATAAAATAGGCACTAAAATGCACTTTAATGGAAATTAAGCCTTATAAATATACATAAAGATTGCCAAATTTTCGCTTATTAAATATCTGTAATAATAATAATAATAAGCGCTTATATTCTTATAATATATATTAATATATTAATTATTATCATATATATTATTGCTACACATTATTATATATAGTTATATATTAATGTCAATATATATATATATATATATATATATATATATATATATATATATATATATATATTAATAGACCCAGTATTAAATAAATCCAGGAACACACGCATCGAACCTGCGGTGCGTCTGCGAGACTTATGCTGATACAGGGAGAGAGAGAGACAAAAGAGATTGAATAATCAACCAGTTGATCTAAACCATTTCAAATTGATGAAATTCCAAGCTCAGGACTAACAGTATTTGAAAAATTACCATTTAAGTACACTGCTGTATTTGGAGCCACTGAGGAACGAACCCTCTAAGCAAATGAATATAATTTATCATTCGATAGGAAATTTTGACAGACAAATAGAAATACGGTGCGGTGCACTCGAAATTGAAATTAAATGATAATAAAAAGACAAGCTAGACATCCTTGCATGTACGACAGTGTTCGTTATTCCTTGATTGATCATGACGAAAATTCGTAGAGCAACTTGTTGCTTGATATTTACAGAAATTTTCATTTGTTGCATAGGCCTCTCCTCTTCAAAACCAAGACAATGTTGAACCGAAATGTGTCTTCAATATATTCATCACGTTCTGCTTTTCTAAAATTTCACACGTAATTGTTGCATATTTTCGATTTTTCGACTACATTTTGTTTTTACGAGATTAAAACTGATCTCAAATCTCGAGGCTAAGAAAAGATCCTAGCTACATTATTAAATATCGCCATCATCTGACAATCTTGTAATCATTAACTACATCTACATAAAAAAGATTACCTCGCCTAATAGCAAGTCTAACAGTCAGCTTTTGTGAAAGCTAAGATTGAATCAAAGTAATATTTGCGTTGTGCAACAAATTATAAAAAAATATCTGTAGATACAAAAATTACGAGAAACTTACTTCACACGAAGTCTTTCAATAGCGATTGATCGATTTTCATTTTGACTTCTTGTATCTTGACTCTCTGCGGTCATACCTGCAAGGATATTCACAAGACTTACCAAATATCGAGTAAGGAAGAAAAGTCTCACGAGCAAAAACGCAAAAATTAGATACTACAAATCGTTGTGTGAACAACAAATTTCACGCGGAATGTGACCGGATTTTAGACCTAATAGAACCTTATTATACCTAATAGACCTTATAGAACCCCTCTTAGCAGAACATTTTCAAAAAAATGTTGATTATTGGCAATCAAAAATGGGATCTTTTCAACTGCTGAACTATTTGAAATATCTGCGGGAACGTTGAGATCCGCTAGTTGTCATTGTCCACGTTTCATTAGCGAGAATTGGGAGCATTTTAAAAACTTATGATAATAAGTCAACTTGAAGAAAGTACGCGTTCATTAGTTCTAGGCACAGGAATATCATGTAATTGACTTAAATTAGAAGATTCAATTGACATATTTTAAAACTCAATTTTGAAGATCACTACTCATGTACAAACTATCACACTGACGATATAAATCATAAAACAGCTCCGATGTAGAAAAATTCGAATCTGTACAGCTTTTTCAACACTAGGTGTTTGGTCATTCTCCATTATAATGCGCGTCGCAACTCGAAGAGTTCGAATAATTTTTAATAAAATGGACAGTACGCAGTAGTCTTCCCTTCTGTTCCCTGTAATGAATACTTCCGTCACTCTCGACCAACAGCCCCACCACTTCTATATAACACCGTAATTCTTTCCATAGAATCATAAAGTAGAGAATTCCGTATCATTTCACCTCAATAGCATCAACTTATTGGTTGCTGACTTTGTAGTGAGAGAAATTATGTATGAAACGTGATGAATGAAGTTTGTTTCTAAACTTTCCGGAAATTCTTTAACTTAAATTTGCATTTCAAAGCAGCTTTCGTGCATCAGAGATTATCAAGACGATTCATCGCAGAAAGTGAGTAACACGATAGCACCGCAGGGAGTTAGCTCTCCTCTTCTCTGCCAAGACTCGACAACTATACACTACATTTCAGAAAAAGTATCAGAATTATGATATCAGGCTCTCTTGTCGCACAAATATTTGTTGTACAACCGCCGAGGCAATTGTTCATAAATTGTTGATAAATTGCAGAAAGGAAGATCCTTTTCTTATGAAGCTGACGATAATCGCTGAACGATCAATTGTGTCGTGCTTTCATCTTGATTTTTATCGCAGGAGTTGGATTTCCCAACACTGTGCATCGATATAGAAATTGACGAGACAAATACCACGGGTGTGATAGTGATGGAATGACATAAAAACAATAAAAACCCGCAAAAATGCCGTACCATAAAAACAATCCTATTATAACAAAAATAATCGTAATTCTTACGTCCTAAGTGTAATGACAGGTGTATTTTCTCATTGTTGAATAATGATACAAATCACTTTAAAGTTACAGAAACTTTAGCCTTATAATGTGTTTTCCCGTCGGAAAATAAAGTACGGCTTTTACAACCAAGGAAAAAATGCTACTTACGTAAAACTCCCCCACTCTCTAATTTAGGCTGATTCTGACCAAGTAAGTGTTAAAGGGGAACAGGCCTTCGGCGACTATGCCTTCTATGGCCAATCTCACAGTTGTCTTATTGTTAGACCGCTTGTTTTGACACGGCTAGTGACTGCCTAAATATTATTTAAAATTACTTAGATGACAATAATAATGAATAATTGCATGAAATAAAATGTAGCATTATGTACCAGCATTGCTACATGTACACATAGATGACACACTAATAAGATAAAAAGTCACAAGGCATGTTTTTTCAACATCCAATAGAACAACATACGTTATGTGTGTAATCAAGTTCACTATTTAAATCTATGTAGGAAACAATTCATCTAGGAAAAACAGAACAATGGTGTTGAGATCAGATGTTTCTCTGGAGCATCACATTAGCGCATTAGTAAACATACATGAAAATCCTCATATTACAAACATGCATATTAAATTTTTCGTGTAATAGAAAACTGAGCCGAATAGCACAATCTGCGCAAATTGTCATGCTGGTGCCGGTGTTGCTAAACTCCCGATCGGTTTCAACTCTGATAACACATCTGCGTTCATAAATACACAAACTAATACAAATAACGTACATCATAAAACAGGCAAATGTCACCCGGCGTAATGTCAGCCGCGTTTTGAATTCAAAATTTACTTGAATCGAGACAAATGAAATCATTATTCAATACTCAAACGCACTATTGATAACATGCTAATTCATAACAACGTTTGAATTGATTTCAAATCGTGGTTGACATTTGCCTGTTTTACAGCATACATGTAGTGCAATATCTTATAGAATATATTCTCATTGAAAAGTCTCAAGTTCAAGGCTTAGCTTTGTTGAAGAAAATTCGAAGTCAAATCGAGCTCGTATATTATTCTTTTGGGCATTAAATGAAGTGATCTCAACTCATTGTGATAGAAAGATAACAATCTTTCAAGTATTCAAATTTCTGTAACTGATTGCAACAGAAAATAAGACAATTTTCATCAGTGCGCTTCTCTAGAAAATAGAAAAAATGTGAACAACTTTGCAACTACCCACATGTTGACGGATTTATCATTGGTGAAAAATTATTCTAAGGTGCTCGATCTCATTTCCGGTATTCCGATCATAGGAATCAGACTTTCCGCGTTTGTTGAGATTAGTAGAATGTCGATTGCACATCCACACATTTCATTGTTGCAGGAATTTAGTAAGTGATCAAATTAGAGAAATGTGCAGCAGTTGTGGATTCGTGTATTAAGGTGGAGGAGCATTGCAAGTTATTTTATCAATATGGCATTGTATTTCAAGAGAAATGACAGTGATTGCAAATTTTTACGATTTCTCCACTGTGGTCTCCGTGCCAGTGGTTAAGTGCTTGGCCTAGCGATCTTCTGGTCTACAAGTCGAGCCCCGACAGTGCCATTGGAAGTCGTCAGGAAGGGCATCCGGACTAAAAGATCACAGCGCTCCAGATTTAAATCATACTATGTCAGTACCGTCCAAGCCGCCAGTATGGGGGAGTAGTGACGTTAAACCATTCATCATCATCATCTACACTGACAGGATACCTAACATTTGTAGTAAGATGAAGGCACTATTAGGGTTTATAAAAACACTCACTCACTCCTCGTTTAACGTCCTTGAATTCCGTGACGAAGTTGGACGGTTGATGGCTCGTCTCCACTTGCTTCGGTCTGCTGCAAGATCTTCATTTATTTGGAGCTTCTTCAGATCTTCCGAGATGCAGCTCCTCCGCGACTTTTTCGGTCTTCCTACTGGTCGGCGACCGCTCACTTCCATTTCTTCAACCTCTCTCACAATGTCCTCCGACCTCTTCACAAGCCCAAACCAGCGAAGTCTGCTTCTCCGGATGAGCACTTCCAAATCCTTCAGACCACACCTTTTCACTACTTCTTCATTTGGGATCCTGTCTCTCCATCTTACACTAGCCATAAAGCGAAGCATCGTCAAGTCACACGCTGTCATGGCATGCATCAATTTGCTTGTGAGAGGCCATGTCTCCGAACCGTGTATCAGGACAGATCTCAAGCAAGATTGATAAATCTGCCCTCTGCAGTGTAACAGTATTCCCTTGTTCGTTAGGAGACTGGCGAGTTCCCTCCATTTTGACCATGTCGCCGCAATGCGAGTCCTCACCGCTCTCTCGACGCCTGCATCCCTGTCGAGCATGTCCCCAAGATAGCAGAAATGCTGAACTTCTTGCACAATGCACTCGTCCAATTGAAGCGTGTCGTCATCATCTTCGTTGTTTTCGTGTCCTCGGATACACTTTGGACATCTAAGCGAGGACGATGCCCTCACTGAGGTTAAACCGGAACATCTGAAATGGCACCAGCTCTTGCACGCCGTGCACAGAATCGAGTTCTGACCGACGACTTTTCCGCAACAAGAGCATGGCCATCTACATGTGCGTATCATGTCCTTTTGTTTCTTCCCCTTCACAAGGATGTTCGTTTTCTCCGGGTTGATCTTGAGAACACTTCTTTCAAAGCTGGATTTCCATCTTTGAAACATGGAAAGAACTTCTCCTTCAGTCTCTGCAGTGAGCACTAGATCGTCGGCGTACAGAAGTTCCCATGGACCTTCCCCACGGCATTCCTTAGTCACCTCCTCCATTACTGTGACAAGAAGCAAAGGGCTTATGATGAACTCTTGATGTACTCCAACATCAATGTCGAAGCTGTCAGACACCCCAGCCACGGTGTTTACGCTTGATGCTGACTTCTTATACAGCGACATAACGGCTACCACAAGTGCTTCTGGTATACCTTGTCGTCTGAGAGACCATTCGATGACTTTTCTTGGCACTCTATCGAATGCTTTTTCCATGTCTACGAATACATGAAATAATATTTTCTTTCGGTGACTAAACTTCTCTTGTATTTGACGCATGATGAAAATAGCATCTGTTGTTGACTTCCCGGGCCGAAATCCAAACTGACGGCTGTCAATCTTGATTAGCTTTCGCAGTCTGACCTCGAGAACTTTCTCGAATAGCTTCATCGTGTGCTTTAGAAGGCGAATTCCTCTATACGAACCGCACACGAGGGCATCTCCTTTCCCCTTATAGATGGGAATCGTGATGCTCTTTTTCCATTCGGTTGGGATTTCTCCGTTCGAAATAGCAGCCTGAAATATGGTCGAAAGGCGCTCAATGATGGCATCACCTCCTTCGACCAATAACTCGCTTGAAAGTCTTGACGGCTCAGGTGCTCTTCGACATTTGATGTTTCTCAGAGCAGCTCTTACTTCGTCATATGTCACCTCTTCAATAGGACCCTCCGTCAATTCAGCATCGTCCGCTGTGAAGTCATTTTCCTCGTTGTGCAACTTGCTGAAAAGAAGCTTTTTAAATTTTATTCCAGCATTTTTCATCAATGTTTTAACCGCTAAGCTGTTTTGGTGTGTGAAATAAAGTATCTGTATTGTCGATAGCAAGTTATTTGTGAGCTATATATATTACATGTTTATATCACACTACTTATATTAGCTGATAGACACTCGATTTTCATAAGGTAGGTCTAGTCTTCGCATTCACCTCTATTGCAAGACGTGGATAGTCAATAGGATTTTTTTTTACGGATTTTACGTCACTTTTTACCCCTACTGGGGCCTTGGACGGTGCTGACTTAAGTCAGACTTTGTTTTGGAGCGTTGTGGTGCTTTGGTGCTTTTTTGCTTTACATAATCTGTTCCCGCTTTCGGTAAAACATCAAGGTGCCAATCAACATGTCCATAATACTCAATTATCAATCAGTTAATGGAATTTCAATTATAATTTAAAAACATGTTTTAAACAGTGTGAAAAACATGCTTAAAACCACAATTAGGAAAAGCGTACAAAAAGCACTGCTAGAAAAGATGATTGAAACAAAATTCTACAGCAATTCTTTAAGAGTATAAAGTTCATCTTCAAAGGCGTGGTTTTAAAACCATCATTGAAAACCTTATTTTAAAGCAGTCATTTATCACTGCTTTCACTAATACATTCTGCTAAACAGCTTCCATTGACATTAAAAGCCCAACGATTTTTAATAAATTACAACCTGCGGTAATTCTGCCTTATGCTAATTTGTGTATTAGCTACTAGGTATATTGTTCAGATGTACAATAATGTACATGTAGTAATAGTCAAAGCCGCTTAAACACAAAGAAGACAGTAATAGAAGCTGGGAATATGCTGTTAAAGTCAATGTTTCTCAGTTTGCATAAATAAATCTTAAATCAAATGAGATGGTTTGAAAATTTAAATATAAAAATCAAGAAAACTAGTTTTGAAGCACGACATGCATTTTTTAATTCCTAAGTACTATTCCGAAAGGCATTATCCTATCCTGGAAGCCAGCAGGTATCATAACAAGGCGTGTCCTCGCCATAATGTGTCTGTTCTAGTCTTTCCATGACAGAGTGTCGGACTTCTAATGCTTTGACCTACCTACTATTCATAGGAATATTCCAAATGCGAAAAAGTCAGCATTGATTAGGTAGTGATTATTCAAGCAACACGAACTTCTCATTTGGTTATCATTCAATTAGTTAACTTCCACAATCCTATGCGCGCATTGTCACGTTATAAATATTGGTCTGCTTGATTGATTATTAGCATCTAAATCTTTAATGAAAATCTTTGAACTTGTTGCCTTAGTTTCAGGTCAACGGCGATGATTGGGACACTGAGCATGTCTTTGTCCTCAGCCCATCACATCATTGAGGTTTGTACTGATATCCTTGCATGCCACACATCGAATACCGACGTTCAATGTCATCTCATGAGATTTCCAATAAATCTGATCATGTCTGGGAAAGTCTCTCAAATTGACGGATTGGATGTCTGATTTCTTCGGGGTGTCCGACTCCGTTCAGATCATCAGAGCCCAGATAACACAATTATGACAGAGACATGAAACGCCATGGGGGTGGTCGACTGGTTGTGAGGAAGGACGAAAGCTGGAGTCAACCCACTAACATCATTAGCAGCCGGTAGATGGGACATCGAGTGTCCTTGTAGTGAGGACTAGAGCATGGAATTCAACAATGAACCTGGATTTTCTGGCAATCCACTAGAAGTGGAGCAAGTACTAAAGTGCAATCGCTTCCAATTTCCGTGTCAATTTTTTCGCTCAGGGTTTATGTTTCATAGACATAGAGCATCGTACCTCCTGATGGCACAATATTTTCTAGATAGTTGAGATTTTGCACGATTGCCAACTGCAGCAGTCGAATCAATGTTTAAAACGCGAATGCCTTTCAGTCTTTTTGAAGGGAATACACCCTGTGCTTTTGGTTATGTTCCCATTAGAGTTAACCCGGAACTTGCTTGCCCTGGTCTTTAAATGAGATCATTGTGTGATAATACTTGATTATTTATTGTTAAGAAAATACTAGAAAGTGAGTCACTTTTAGTTGGTTGGCTCTCAACCTCCTTAGCGGATGATTTCCGCAGAACCACTGTCCCAAATAGATAGGCCGCCAGTACTTTAAGCCAAGGATTAGTTAGACCTGATTTATTCATTTCTTTATTCAAAGAATTATTACAAGGCGTTTTTTCCAAGGTGGACTTAAAGGTCATTTAACAGTTTTAACATTGTTGAAACAGGAAGTTGCGAAGATTCCGTCTGAAAAGAGAAACAAGAGGGAGCAACAGCAAGTCACATTTTGGGAGCTCGTTCCACGTCATAGAAACAAGAAAGGTCTTCCACACAACGTAGGAGTGAGAGTAAGTTGAATGTAGATGCAGACTAGAACAGAATTGCATGCTGATCGTCCGGCCATGGGACCGCAATTGAGTGCATAAGGATTACAGGAAAATTTTTCATCGATATTAGAGCATGTGAATAAATCAATTGTACCATAGCTAAATAGATGCTACATTTTGATCATCGGAGAGAAGCAGGTCTACTTTCAAGCACCTCTCACATTCAAAAAAGAGAAATGCTAGATTACTACAAATGTATTAGAAGAAAATTCATCAACAAAGTGCCATTGCAAGAAGCGACTTATACGAGTATCATACTTCACAATGCAATGCAGAATGATCACTTGCAACGCAACGATCGCTTGCACTCAATTTAATCTGTATGTCGTTTTATAAAAGTTTATTTTGCACTAATAAGTAGTATGATATGCAGCAAGCGTGATAATACAAATTAGTTTCGGCGATCAGACAAAACTTGTCTGGTAAGCAGCAACTTTGTCTGTTAATACTAATCATCAGCCCAAATACTGATTTGGATGTTTCATTATCTGTCAATTGGCTGTGTTTAGTTTACAGCATATGGCACAGCAATTAAGTGTAGGAAAATTTGTGTCCAGTTTCGCAATGCTGATCTTGTGATATGTTCAATGTACGAAAGTGAAATACGCACTCATCTGAATGTTGACGTAAACTGATTGCTGAATGAGGCAATGCTTGAATTTCCTCTTCATAATTATCTTTTTTTATCGAAATTTAAACAAAAATGTCTGACCTGGATGGTGGAATTTCAATCTGTCTATCGTTGCCCATCATCATCGAGTTCATGTTACCGAACAACAAACTGAGGATCATCAACCTTCAAATTGTTCAAAGAATTTCCCCAATCGAATGCAAATATTGAGAGACGCAAAGTGCAAATCATCCTTCGCTGTCTGTGCAGTACATCAACAAAATGATTGAAAATATCTTCAATTTTCATAATGCATGAGAATTTCGGATGATGTGTAAAACTCGGTGCAGATATAGGAAATGTTACATTTGGCAGACTAGAAACTAGTGATTTGCTTAATTATTATTATTACATGTATTTCTATTAACATTTTCGGTAACAACTACGTTTAAGTAGTGCTGTACGCCAGTCGCACCTGCTCGCACCGGTGTGCTGTTCGGTGCACCAAAAATTTCAAAAAAGTTGCGCTAGCAGGTAAGTACAGGAAAAATATAATCTGCCTCGCGTTCTAGAATTTCTTGTGACAGTCAATCAAACTTCTAAATCTTGTAGGAAGGGTCACATTTTCAACACGTGATCACATTTTCCAAAATTGTGCAAATTTCGTGGAATACTAGAAAAATTCTAATAGTGCTAAAGAATTTGAAACAGACTTGCATTGAAACAGACAATTCAGATGAAAACAGAAATTAGACAAGGAACAAAACTAGCAAAAATTACAGTGACAAAATTACTATGTCAGTGGCGGATGAAATGTCGATTCCATCAATGATTTCAACAACAAAGGAAAAGTTTATTTTCGACTATTTTTCGAAATACGTGTTCACATCAGGAAATATAGAAAGATTCGGAGCAATGTCACCGTTATCTACTAATTACTACTCAAGAAGCTCACTATTTTGACATTACTCGGTTTCAAGCAGTTGTGATGTGATTCTAAGGACGCGGTAATTGAGATTTCGTGGCTAAAACTGGTGAATTATCTAACTTTCTTCACATTTTTCAATCTTTTTTTCAACGTCAGGAAATGTATCAGTTATTTTGTGACATTGCCGCACTTTTCAAAAGGTTCCATCTTCATGATACAGAAATTTAAAGTTTGAATTAAAATTGATAAATAGAATTGAACACTGCTCTTCTAGTTGGATTAATTATGCTGCATGCTTTTCCTCTAATTCGCTGTGACTAAAATAACAGATGACATTAGCTAATTATTATTAATATTGTTGAGTAAAACATCAATTTGATCAAAATTTGCACGATTCGGTACACCGACCCGAGAGCCGTTGCAACGCGCACAGCCATACCTTTTACATTCCTTATGGTGTAAATTTGATGGTAATTAATGTTGTGGGTAATTATTCTTGGTAGCAATCATCCTTAATGACACTACTAGAAACAACTATTGATAGTTCCTACGAGGAGTGATCTGGTGTTCTATCAAATGTTAGCAATTTTATACCAAATTATTTCGGTTATAGACAGAACTTTGGAAACGAGTGGTGTTTCAAAGTCTAACTAGCTTCATGTGTCCCTAAATAAAAGAATCTTGCTATTCATTTGTTGTGTAGGCAAACCATGGAGGAAAGAAAAAACACGCCAAAGCCATTCGTGACTGTGACGTCCTGCGTTCGGAGGTTGCCCGCTATGCTTGGGAATCCGGTCATATCGTAAATTTCGACGGGATGAAAGTTATGACCGGGAGTGCAACTAGCGAAAAAGAATTGTCAAAGAGGCTTGGTGGACTCGACATCTGTCTTCGTGCAATAAACTATGCATCGTGTCAGTGATTTTAGGTTTCTTAGTATATTCTTCCTTTCCCTTGCTGCTACTTTCCACTATCTGTAGGTAGTATCTTTGTACCTTTTTTATCTTTAAATCATGTAATTTTATTCTCTGCTCATTCCTTTTTCTAATGTACAATTCATGTCTGACCATTTGCAGTATGAGTGAAATCTACTGATGTGTTCCTGTCATCCGCCTGATAGCCGTACGTGCTGGCTGAAAGGTCTCGCAATAAAAAATAGTCTTGTAGCAAAGATCAACAGGTTTTGGGTTTCTTTCCTACACAAATGAATACAAACTCAGACCCACTCTTCCCCTAAGAATCTAATTGTGCAGTCTGCTTCAATTGAATGAAGTTAGGTACCTGTGTCGGTAGCGGATCAACGAGGAGATACAAAACTCTTCATCAGTCAGTTTTCCTTCGATACTGCCCATTTGATTGCGTATTCCTGCAGTGTTGCATATGATATGCGACTTCTATTAATGTACTGTCAGTGCCAATAATGGGAGGGCAATGCTCTTGACAGCTTCTACACAATGATAAAAATGTACAAATTTAGATGAATGCAACTTTCAATATCTCCTCGAGACCACTTTCGCTGACCATAAGGAACAGCTCCTGACCTGACGTGTGCGAGCGTGGGGACAACTTAATAAGCTTAGAAGACCGATTATTTTGCTTTTAATTTTCATAATTTTCCTTCCATTGAGAAGCCCTTAGTTTCATTCATGGCTCGTAGGTGTGATAGGGGTGAAAATTCTCTGAAAAAGTAAATAGTAAATAAAAAATTTAAATGATAGAATAAAGAAAACAAATAAGTATTGCTTATACTCGGATGCACATGAGGTTAACGCTTGTCTTCCAAGCAGCCGAGATTTATTTATCTCACTTTCATTCCCTCTGTGCCGAGTGTCTAGCAAGAATGCAGAGTGACCCAATTTTAAAAGTCCTAGGTTTGATCGTACCAAGGATTGAACCCAGCTCTCCCAGAGGCACAGCGGACACTCTACGATAAGGCCACTTCGCCGGTAGTCCAAAAGTGTCCGCAATCTATTCAAATCGTGCACTATGCGATAACTTCGTTTCTAGCTTTGCAGGAAGTCTAACAAGAGAAAATGCGAAGTGATTGACAATTTAATTTTATTTGGCTATTATTCTGGCTGAATAAATTCATCTGATATCCATCTAAGAGCATATGATGTTCCCATACTATTATGTAATTTTGTATTTGACAATTATGAAGTATAAAAATATTTCTGTAACTTGTCGCTAAAATCTTCATGCGCAACGAGTCAGTCTTAACTCGCTTGCCACAAAATCTCATAAACCATCCAGCTTTGAACTCAAACTTTTCACTTCCTTTTTAAATCTTCATTTCTTCCAGGACACTTCATTTAATCAAAATTTCGGTGAAAACACAAAGTCTATTTCTTTTTGATGGTTCTACTTCTGACCCTGTTATTACACTGTACTGACGCCGACGTTTGTCGATGTTCACTACGCATGGCTTCTTGACTACTCCCTTGACTTTACTATCTCTTCCACACTTCACGATTTCAGTTTTCTTCGTTCCATATTACAAGAAACTATCACAAATTGCCGTCGTCTTTGATGTAAAATTCTTCATTTCATTTTCAGTTTCATCTGTCAGATTGAAGCTGTGGATACTTTCCTGTTGGACAAGGGTAACTCCATAAGCCATGAACAAGTGCACCATGTAATACTTTTCACGATGGCATCATTTCTAACCGCTATTGTTGGTTAGCTAAAGTTTCAGTGATGACAAAGTGAGCAGTCTTCATTCGATAATGTAAATAATTCATTTTCAAAACTGAGCTTTTACCTGCTTGCTAAATCACAAGAGAAACGTGGCAATTGGTTTTCCGCTTTTATACAAGGGAAGATTACGACAATTTTCAGAAAAACGCGAAGAATGTTAGCATGATCTACTTAGTCTGCTTGATCTGTACAATGGATACTGACGGAAACATTCAAGTGATGTATGCACCACAGATAACCGAAACATGAATTTTGTGGCCCATCTGCATTGAAGGTTCATTAAGATACCACAAAATTACATTCGATTTTTTTACTTAAAGTGAAACTTCTGTGCTACCACAAATCACTACGGTGGAGGGCTCTGTGGTAAAGTGATCAGTTCTGGTGAAAAGAGAATCTTAAGAAAGAGTGTGGAATGATTTACACATCATAGTCTTAGGACTTAGTATCCCTCAACAGATCAGCTAGCGCATGCTGTTAAAGTTTGGGTTTGTACTCCCTAATACAGGGATGCAAGTGCAAATTGATGAAAAATCCGGAAAATGAGCTAGGATGCGCCTTTTACTTACTACTAACCTAAAAATTTCAATGATTTAGATAAAGGTGGCCCAGCCATGGTCCTTGTCATTCCGCACATACATGTATAAAAAAACTATGCATTCTGACCAAACGAACACCCTGCTCCAAAGACACGTAAACTTGTAAAACAAAAGGTCGCAATAATTTCAGTAACTTTTATTGAATGAAGTAACTTTTGTCCTTCTTTTCGTTGTCACCTCAAATGAAAATTACAAGCAACAATAAATTGCAATTCACTTTAGAAAAAATAATACCCTCTTGGTCTTGATTTAATCTTAACAGAAGAACAGTGACGCCTTCAGTTGATTACTGAAACGTCGCATTTGGCTCCAACAATCATAGGAAAACGTTTTGAATTTAATAGGGAATGGGTGTAGGCTGTATTGGTTAGGCCCACACTACTTTGCTTATCTGACGATTGTTGTATTTTGACATCTGACAATTGTTGAAGTCATGCGACGGCGAAATTACAAAAAACAAGTACCGTGATTAGATTGATCACAGCAAGCACGTAAAAGAAATTTAAGAAAAAGCGGACGAATCATGGTCTCGCCTTGCGCTTATGTGCGAGCAGTCTCAAGCGCTCAAGACGCGTTTCTTTCCTCATTTTTTGTGCGTGATACCTTTTCATACCTTCACACCTCAGCATTTGAAGTGACAAGATAATATCTTCAGAGGTGACTATACCGGCATACGTACATGTACGCTGCACATTTTAACTGAAATCATGTTCATACCTGCGTCTGAGAAAGTATAGGCCTAGGGGTTACCCCCTTAATTTTTATGGCATTTTTCAACGAATCCCGAGACCCAATGAAATCTTGGTCAAAAATCCGGAAATCCGGATAAATCCGGAAGTCTTGAATCCCTGCTAATAAGATCTGTCGCTATTTTTTAGGTTGCAGCTTTCCTTTGATAATGCCTTCTCTGAGTCTAATATGTTTTTTATGTGGTGGAAAATCATTAATCGTTTAGTCTGTACATGTCTTATAATGTGCAGGGTTCATATTGTGCTACTGACGTAAAGATAGTGTCATTTTATGCCAGTGAGTTGCTTTGGGATAACGTATTTCTTGAAACGTAAATTCGCTGTTGTTTATTTTGCATCCAGATAATTTTACGTTCTCTCCTTTGATTAAGAACTGTACTAGGGTTCTTGACTTTTTGTGCAAAACGTTGTAGTGATCCTACTATTTGCCCATAGCCTGCTAAGGAAGCGAATACGAAGGTATAGAATGCTTCCAAGAAATTGACAAGCTGTCAGTAAATAATTAGCACGACATGGACATGCAATTCAATAGATTTACAAATGGCAATTACATGTGCTTCATTTCGCACATCAATACAGCTTTTCGACGATGCAAAACGCTGGGATGAAATAAAACAAAAAATAATTCTTCTTTGCTTAAAAACATCTTTGATAGCCCTTGCTTTAGATTTTGTCTGACCTGCGTGACAGTATTTTTCAGATTATAAATGAAAATGAATGCTGATGCAACTTTTTAAACATTTCGGGGAAGGATAAAGTTGAAAAATTGATCGCACCTAAGCAATAGGGTTGAACTTAGTCCGCCATGACGGTCAGTTTTTGCGGAAGGCTAATTAGGCCTGTAACGCAGTGTTAAAATTAATCACAATACTTTTCTCAGAAAACCTTATCTCATGTTGCTCCCTCCGGAGTATAAACAGTAAGACATGCGCACTCCTATACACTCACTAACGCTCCGATTCCACTTTCTCGATACATCTGACTTACTAAATATACTGTTCCGGACCTCTTAATATTCAGGATTGAATAGCTTAGAGCAAAGTGTTCTGGGATTCTGCACACAAATAAAACATTTAATAAGTTATTCCGTTACTCTAAAAGTTTATTTGATAACCATTTCTTCGCTACTGTAGTTACAATTATTGTAATATGCTGTAACGTGATTCAACTTCAGTGATTGAAAGACAGAATATTTATTGATTGTCCTCTCCTTCCACCGCTTCATCATCCATAGTTGCTTTTCTCATGACACATCAACTTTCATCATTTGTAAATATCATTCCATTCTATTTCCACATGCACTCTGTTCATTGTAATGATATATGAATCTATGTATCTCATTCATCATTATTTGTAATCATCAGTGCATTACAAATTTCATTGTCAATCCTTTTGTCACCCAAGAAATGTGTTCTTAGTTTGAGAATAAACGTTCTGGTATTCCGATATTTTATATTGAAAAACATCATTTCTATCTCGCCCTTTTTAGTTTTTGCGACATATGATTAGCACTGTCCGCCAAACTAAGTTGTTTTGAACAAAGTACATACAAAATGGAGCAGGCGCATAAACAGGAAGTAATTTAGACGGATTGAAAAGAAAACATCATTATGTATTAATTCATGCTCGTCCATCAGATGTCGTTAAGTCAACGAGAAATGGCAGCCAACTCCATAACCGAGCCATTCTGACTTGAGGATCCTAAAGCGAAAGCCATATTTTGTGCGGGCAAAATGACAGAATATCGGAGTTGGGTACAAAGCAGGTTCGAAACTGAGGTACTAAGAAACCAGGATTGATTCATATCTATGTATCACTCTTTATTCACGCAAAATTTCTTTAGGGAATCTTTGAGGTTGTCTTGGAACTACTTCGCTTATCTGTGAGTTTATCGCATTTCTGGCGTCAAATGAATCTACTGTTATATTCATCCGACTGTCACTTTCTGCAGATCGCCATTGCATTTATGTAGTACTCTGCGCGAAAATTAAGTTTGAACCACCACCTATTCTTTAGAACAGCTAATCGAAACACAACCTCTCATTCATATCATTCATGTCTCATCCATAGCTAAGCAACGACTCACCAGTAGGCAAATGTGTAACCCGAACTGCGCTATCAGTGGTATTTACGTGTTGTCCACCTTTTCCAGATGCCTTGAATGCGTCAACTTTGATATCTTCCTTTTTCACTTCAATCGTTATCTGAAACACGGTGGCAAATGTGACTTACTATGATTAGAGTTGCATCTTGGAGGAAAGCTGAGCCCGGGCTACCGAAGTGAAATTTTTACATGAGCCTAGAGGATACCGCTTATTTTCTACACTGCAATCATCACTTGAAAAATGAGAATCGTGACAGAGAAACAGGACTGACAACAATACAAGTCAAGAAAAAATAGCGTGCATACCGATGAG
Organism: Prostheceraeus crozeri; assembly: GCA_907163375.1. Lineage (NCBI taxonomy): Eukaryota > Metazoa > Platyhelminthes > Polycladida > Euryleptidae > Prostheceraeus > Prostheceraeus crozeri. Next base: position 765,814 of record CAJQUW010003251.1, read on the forward strand.
GTACTTTTGCCATCCACAGCGAAACCATTTATTATTCGTTGTTCATTTCTGAAGTACTAGCAGAGAAAAGAAGTGAGGAAGGAGGTATGGGCCACTGCCCTCTAAGTAGTCGTCTACGGCTCAATTGTATGTCACTTAATATTCATGAATATTCCTTGATTTCAGAGTGGCAAAAAGAATGATCATTTATCGTGAAAAAGGGTAAATAATTTCAGCGGATACATAAATACATAAAAAATGGTGTAGCCAAAATTTCGCCTCAAGGTTACATGCAAAAGTACAGCAGAGAGGATGATCCATTTATGGATAGAATCAGACAAGAATTCACATTTTTATGTTTTCAAACCTCAAAAGTCAGTGTGCACACTTTGACATCCGTTTATCAAAGTCCCCTGTGACAACGAATGCACATTGCCTCAAGTTTTGCTCATACCACGGTGTAGAAAGGATCATGAGATGCGAGGTATGGAGTAACTCATATTATCGGTCCTGAAGTGGAGAAAAACAACACAGCTATTTTAAGTCAACTTCTCTTTTCTTGATCGAATACAAAAGGATGATTCGCAATACCGCATTACATAATTTGCACTTTATTTTGTAAACTGAATTATAGTTGTAACACAATTTACTCTTTTCACTGATAATGCAAGTGTCACAATCATCATTGCACAAATGCATAATCCTCTCTGTTTTAATTTGCATGTAACATTGAGAGAACCGTAAAGCGAAATATTGGTTAGACCCTTTCTCAAATGACCCTTTATCCACTGAAAATATCTGCCCTTTTCTTCACTATACTACCGGATACGTGGACTTATATAACCTTAAACATGATTTACCGTATCTGTTCGTGGTATTACTGCAACTGCGGCAGTGCTGGTGTGAATTTTCCCTTGATTGGAAGTGCGCGGAATTCTCTGAACCCGATGAATTCCTCCTTCATATTTCAGAGTTCTGTAAGCATTGACTCCCGAAATAAGCAATGATCCAAACCTAACGCCACCTGAAAGTCAAACAAATGTACAATGAACTGAAATGTTTTACATATGAAAGATAAACAGCCGATGTCAAAGATGACAAAATAGCGCTATCACGCGCTATCATCGGCGCAGGTGGCATAATTAGGGTATCTCGCATTACAGGGGAATTACATCCTGCATGTGGGGTTTACTAACCTATTTCCGTGCCACTTTCTTCTCTCAGCATAATCGACCATCCGAAATGGGCAGCAATTTCAGCGTACATATCCAGTAATTCTTGAGAAAATAACATGGCTTCTTGGCCTCCAGCCCCAGATGAAATTTCCAATAGCACATTGCATTCATCATACGGTTCCGGTGGAACGAGCAGCTGCAGAATCTGTGTTCAGAAAAATAAATACTTCTGTAAATATGGCTGCGAGAATCAAGGATTTTTAGATTTTAGTGCTCAATCCATTTCAGGAGATATTCATTCAAACTGATGTTTTCTGAATCCAATCATTACCGCATAGGACTATAACCAGGTCTTCAGAAACTTGACCTCAATGTATAAATTCTGCATAAAAATTTCAGGCAATTTCTTTTTGTTGGCCTTACTTATTTTTAAGCAGTTATGGAAATCTTTAACAAAATCATTCATGTATACAATGTAGATTGATGAAGATCTTTGAAGCATTCAATGTTTAATTCAGTATCACATTTGTCACTGCTCAGGCACTCCTTGCGCCATTCGCGGAGACAAAGTTTCAGTAATCCTCGCATGTCATCATAGATATTTTGAAGATATAATTCAGTAAGAATGCAAATCTCGCAGTATCCGACAACAAACTTTACCCACCCACGAGGAGTAAGATAAGTAAAGATGATAGGACTATGATATATATATATATATACATGACGTTGGATTGGAATAAGAAGATCAATCGAAGAAAATTTGCCTATTACGAGGCCATCAAAAATAGATCAATCGCAGAAATTTATGAGCAGGCTATGAATGACAAAAATGTAAGAATTCCGAGGAAATTGTTTAAAAACCCGGTGGCTCAACATAGTGATCAAGAAAGAGAACTTCGAAAAGAACTGTGTATGAAGGAATGCGAATATGAAATTAAAAGACTTAGACTGACAGCAGATATCAAAGCAAAAATTGTGGAAGAAATAGACAATGAAATGATTGAATATTTAAATGAACATTATGACAGCAAAGAAGCAGAACTCCGAGAAAATCAATGGAGAGAAGTAATTAATGGTTAAGAAGAAAAAAGCTGTGTTATTTGGGAGAACAAAAGATCGTTTTTTAATTCAGACAAACATTTAATAACTATAAACAGCGAAAACAAACTTATTTACAAGCAGACGAATTATAAATTTCGATCTCATAAGAATTGTTCTAATGATAGCAGATTTAACAAGAAACAAAATCACTTTCATAGAAGAAACCATAACTCTAACATGATCTGCAAACAATTATGCAGTAATTGTAGAATACCGGAACGAGATCAAAGAGATTGGAGAAAATCAGAGGAATATAGTGCTCGTTATATGACTAACTTTAATGGGTCGCATCATTTTGATAGGAAATCAGCCTTCTATGATCAAAAGATATTTCCTAGAACATTTTACTAACATAACATTCCTAACAACATTATATATACATCTCTATGTAAACATTAGACATGATATGAACTTGTGCTGCATTTCAAAAATATAATCATTAATCCCTTGAGAAGTCCACGAAAAGGACTGAAACCGGTCGGGATTTATATCCTTAGTTTTGATTGCCTTCCTTCGGGTTATTATTTTCATATATATACATGCATATTTATGTAAATGAGCGTTCAACACGTGTGAGTGAGGAGTCTTCACTTTTCGATGCAACAAGTTGCAATGGGTATTACGCGACCTGCAATTTTCTGCCCTCGTCACTCCAAATGTGGAAATTGATTTCCATCTACCTGGCGCCGCTCATAGACAATGGATGATTTTGAGGTCATTACAGAACTTATTAACCGAAAGCCGTTAGGCCTGAGGTTAATAACTTCCGTATGACTGAAATAAATCATCCATTATCTGTTATAATGAATGCTACAGATAGTTTCAAAAGCGGCTGATAATTTTCACGGATATCTCTCATAATTACCTGTAAACACGCATATCTTAAAGTTTGCATCTTGATATTTCACAAAGTTTTGATTAATATACTTGTTTGCATTTTACATTGCGAAAACTGCATTGATTATTCGTAGATGTAATTCATTTTTCATTTTTTTGTGATTTAATTCATTTTTTTCTATTTCTTTGCTGCTCTCACATATCTTTGTTCTATATTATGTCTTCATTGATCCATGATTTTCAAATGTACTTGACATATTACTTGGTAAACACTACATTGTCATGAAATGCAATGGAATTTTCTATGACATACCCGTCATTTTTCTTTATTTTGAAATTTGAAAATGTCCATGCTTGAATTAGTTCCTTCATTTGCTTTCTGAAAGATATGGCTCAAAGGCAAAGTACATCTCCTATTGACAGAGAGCGGCTAATAACCGCATACGAGAAAGGCCAAGACCATTTAGAAGTCGCACGAATAATTAGCATAAATTGGCGCACCGCAAGTCATTATGAAACATGACAGGTCACCATACTATGTTAAATCTTACATGATTATTGAGATTCAAATTTCTAGAGATAGACGGCATACAATTTCCCGTATAACCTTGAAGAGGATGTGTTAGTTTGCAAGCTACATAGACAGTCGGGGAACAAAACATGGAAGATTTTGTTTATCTCAAGGAAGATAAAGGCAAATGGTAGCCTAATTGAATACGCATAGCACTGAATAGCATAGGCCTATATCATTTTGCAAACTTATTCCTACTGTGTGGTCCATCAGATGAAGTGACATGCAAAACATGATATTCCAGCATCTCGCATTTAAAGTGGAAGGTCAAACATCGACGAGGTGGTTACACCGAATTTTGATACCTTTTAGATGACAGGATTTTTGGGGTTTGATATTTTTTGAAATAGTGAATGGTTATGGCTCTAAAATTTAAAACAGCCTTTTCTTCCAATGACTTTAAGTGAAGAAAATAAAAATGAACTCATAATATAATGTATTATGAGTTTACTTTTATTTTCTTTACTTAAGGTTACGGCTCTGTATAATTTTCACAAAGTTCTGATCAACATTATCTAGTACCTAACACGTACGAAGAATGACCATTATCGAAGTTGGCATTGTTCAACAAAATGGTTGCTGTCAATGATCGCACTAACAGGCATTCATTAACGCAGCAAAAGCAAAGTGAGCGATTGCAAGTCCATTAGAGAACATTTCAAACCTGAAGGCAGAAATCCAGTGTTGGTATTTAGGTCATTCCACATCAAAACGTCAAATTTCGGAAAAAGTCAGTGGCGAAGGTTCTCAGATTTCCTTGAAATTCACATATTTTCATCATTTGGGTCTATCTAAATGAAATCCAAATATTTCGGAAAAATTCTATTGGGAAGGTCACTTGCGTGGCCTTGACTTATTCGAATTTTTCTATTTTCAGAGAATTTATGAAAAATCATATACATCTTTGACGGTCTACATCACCGATCTCGCAGCGAAGTTGAGAAAAATTCTTCTTGGACTGCTTAATTGATACCCAACCACAGATGTTCCAAGTGGAATTCATGACTTTTTCGCTGCGAGAAAATTTTTGTTTTTTCCTCAAAAAAAGCAAAATTTTCCGAAAATTTTTGAAAAAAATCGAATTTTCAAGCATTTATTAAAAAATGCAAAAGCAATTTTGCGGTCCATTCTTCCGCAGGCGACTACAAATGCATCCATATAATTGTGAAAAAATATTTAAAAAAATCATCAGGGATCGGGAAAGTGGTTTTTGAATCTCAAATTATATGAACAATATTCAATTTTTGACATCTTTGACTCAGTCCTGACAATTTCTCGCAGCAGCTGCGCCAATTATGATAGGTCGAGTGTTTTGCGCTTCACATTATCAGAAACTGTAATCAGAAGTAACTTTTTCCACCCAGAAGTATGATTTTTTTGAATTTGAAAATGTGGTAAAATAAGATTGTTTTCTATGCGGCTGCTTTCAAATTTATAAGTAGTATGTGCTTTGTAAATAACAGATACCATTTTTTATTGTCGAAACTCGTTAATTCGAACTCGGATGGATTATATGTTCAACCTATGTTGTCTATCCAAGCCTTGGTCACCCTCTCAATTTGTGTTATTAAAGGCATCGTATATTAAGACTCGTTAATTAGGGCCTCTAACTCATTCACGGTCTTAATTAAAGAGTTTTGATTGTATCTCTAGACTGTTAAATGTTGAAACACGTTTCACATTTTCCCTTTATTATTTGAAAGTCAGGTAAATTTTCTAAATTTGTTGAGAGGCAAAAGGTAACCTCTGACCAAATTGCTTAATTATCTACAGACAAGACGAATGAATCACAGACACAGACCCAGGAATTGAATGGGAGACTTCCTACTTTCATCAACACGTGAAGCCGGTAAACAGATCACAAGCTTCTGTCGCCAGAAATGCTTGGGCAAGAAGTTCGCGGATACTATTAGAATCGCGGCAATTATTCATTGATAAAAGGGATCATAATGAAAAGCTCAAAAGATAATCGGTAAACTTTGCACAATTTCTACTGATATACTGGTAAGTAATCACGCAGTACGTATGGTTTCTGGTACAAGCGTTTATTAAGTCCTTCCACAATTACAGCTTGATAAAGTTGTATCCCAGTTATTTCATGCCTTTGATAGGAGTAGGTGAGTATTAGCATCAGTGACTTCTTGGATCTCCCTGAATTGGTCTTCTCGACGAATACTTTGAGCTTCAAATTTGATGAATAGATGATAATTTTTTGCTGTAATGTGATAGTCTCTCGCAATTTGCGCTCATAACGGACCATCTGAAAATTTTAGCGAATGCTTGACATACACGGCATCGAAGCTCCCGCGACTCAATCTAAAACAAGGAGCATAATTGAAAATTTACAAATATTTATGTGCATGTAGGGCCTATATTCAGCGCATACTGCATGGTTTCATAAATGCATGAAAGAGGCCATCATTTTCTCTATCGCTATAACTGATTAGTAGGAAATGTCCTAAGACTTGAAATAGGCACGAAACTATTGGCTACATACAGTTGACGATGCGCTTTCGCTCATAATAGGACTCAACAGTTAGGCTCGAAAGGGCGAAAAATAGCTTATAACTATATGTATTGGAAACTTAGGCCTATTAGAAATATGCGTGTTGAGATCAGCAACGGCTGAAGTGCTCAAGACATTGAACGACCACTTCCAAGAAACAAGCACCAAGGAAAGTTTTCCTCTCAAGTGTCCACAATCCACCTTGTCCTCCCCTCACAGTATTACAACTGTCCATTATGAATGCTAGAAAAATTCATTGACGGCAGATTGTGCCCGATTAAGCCATGCATGATATATAAAATGAAGGAGACCTTCTTAATCCCGACCTTTCTAAGATAAAAGAACAGTAAGCTTCTTGTAAACCAAATTAGATAAAAAAGCGATCTTTATTTACTTACTTCTCATTTCAGTAAAGAAGAAAATTACTCGACAAATGATTGGGTCTCTGTCGATTACTTAGACCATCAATATCCTGGACAAATAATTTCGATTGGTGAATATTGGGAGGAAGTCAGTACGCTAGCCAGAGTAGGACAATATTTCCGGTACTTCAAGTCTCCCGATATTCACAGATATCAAAGGGAGGACATTGCGAAGAAAATTGAAGAACCAACACTAGTTAACTGCAGAGGATTTAACAGGCCATGATAATTCTGAAAAAGATTTTCCTAGATTTGAAATAGACACTGGAGTTAGCTAAGTTCAAATGTTTTGCTTCAAAAAATGAGAGTCACAATAATAAATGAACTTCTTTCGTTTAGTCATCGAGTATATCCTTTCATTGAGTTCAACAATCTGCAAATTACAAAGCACATACTACTTATAAATTTGAAAGCAGCCGCATAGAAAACAATCTTATTTTACAACATTTTCAAATTCAAAAAAATCATACTTCTGGGTGGAAAAAGTTACTTCTGATTACAGTTTCTGATAATGTGAAGCGCAAAACACTCGACCTATCATAATTGGCGCAGCTGCTGCGAGAAATTGTCAGGACTGAGTCAAAGATGTCAAAAATTGAATATTGTTCATATAATTTGAGATTCAAAAACCACTTTCCCGATCCCTGATGATTTTTTAAATATTTTTTCACAATTATATGGATGCATTTGTAGTCGCCTGTGGAAGAATGGACCGCAAAATTGCTTTTGCATTTTTTACTAAATGCTTGAAAATTCGATTTTTTTCAAAAATTTTCGGAAAATTTTGCTTTTTTTGAGGAAAAAACAACAATTTTCTCGCAGCGAAAAAGTCATGAATTCCACTTGGAACATCTGTGGTTGGGTATCAATTAAGCAGTCCAAGAAGAATTTTTCTCAACTTCGCTGCGAGATCGGTGATGTAGACCGTCAAAGATGTATATGATTTTTCATAAATTCTCTGAAAATAGAAAAATTCGAATAAGTCAAGGCCACGCAAGTGACCTTCCCGATAGAATTTTTCCGAAATATTTTGGATTTCATCTAGATAGACCCAAATAATGAAAATATGTGAATTTCAAGGAAATCTGAGAACCTTCGCCACTCACTTTTTCCAAAATTTGACGTTTTGGTGTGGAATGACCCATTTCTAATTCCATCACGCTTAGTCACCATCACCTATATCGTTGCCGAGTAGATTAATCTAGGTAATTATGGTGCTATATAACGACCTGATTGTGGGAGTTATTAACCTGCAGACATGAAAGCTACACAATTGCATGCATTACAATTATTTGGTCTCAGAAAGCAATTGACAGCAAATACATCAAGCACTAGCATAACCTATCACACAACACATCCTATTTCTATGGCATGGAAGGCAATGACTTGACAGCAGCTATGCAAAGCGAAGAAGATCGTGCCGAATCTACCGATGCCGCAAGTGGACAGTTCATGTTCCTTCTACAGAGCTAATCACAAAAGTGGACACCAAAATTATGTCAAGATTCAATCAAATCTCATTCCTTCCAATCGTGTCGCAGAACAACGTGTCATGCACTCTCAACTGTCATATATGACATATAGACAGACTTATTTAAGTGCCCCAGTGCTCATGCAACGCGCAAAATGTTTCAGTTTTAACTTAAATTATGGTCATTTTTCTGACCGGTTTTTCATATACACCAACAAAGTAAATTCCGAGCTGGCAGAGCTTGTTCTTAAGGCATTTTATCTTAGTGCTCGGTGAAATGAGTTTTTGTCTCAGATTATTTGAGACTGCTTGGATCAACAATTCCTAATCCAATCAAGATGAAAGTATAAGCCAAGCTGCTGATGATAAACATTAATTACAAAATTTTCACCTGGCCTGTTCACTTCAATTGTTAAAGAAATTTAAGATGCGAATTCACACTTCGGAGAAAAAATACATTTCTTTCTTCAGTTTTACCAGCCAACAGATCTCACTTGTATTGCCAAATGCAAGTAGCATGTTGGATACATATTCTTATACTACAGGAAATGTAAGATCAAGGATCACAAGGGCACTAAGTATTTTATGGTACATTAGACCACATTCGAAAAGAGATATTCTTTCATAAATCGAACACATTTTCCATACGGCAACGTGTTTGCAATCATTTGAATCACATGAATGCACATATGGCAACCTGCGTGCGAGGTTTTGTTCACCTATGTCATAAAAGTGTTTTGTCACACTCGTAAAAGTAGGATTTTTAGACAGAATTTATTGTGGCATTCAGAAAAATGATTCATGTTAACTAATTTTTTCACTGCTTATGTCTATCAATTTATATGATGTAAGTAATAACTAAAAATTATGCCGGATGATGAAATCGAGACACATCAAGCGTTTAATATGGCTATCGACAAAAGTCATGCTATGATCTTTTTTGTGACGATGATCATTCCGTTCAATATGTCCATCCCAACACATTCGTCCGCATTCACTATTGGCGAGTAACAAACAAAGCCATCTGTCACACATACAGGTTGGCCAAAAGTAACGCAAAATATAAATTAGCTGTAATTTTCTTATTATGCGACATTTTGCATAGGATAGAGTATCAGCCCTGTGGGAATGCATCTTGCTAATATCAACAGATTATCTGGTGAGGTAGCGATTTTGTGGATAATTTTTTAAAGGTTCATTTTCGTGTAAAAGCTATCACCGCATGTGAAAATGGTTATCATTTATCCAAAAACATGTGTAAAATTGAAAAACGACAGGTGGCGAAAAAGTTGCTATAATTAGTTGGTAGATATTTGTTTACTAATGCGAGCTGATTTTTCGCCAACCGGCGAAATCGTGGATATTGTAGCAACTAATTAGTGGTAAGTAGTAATGTTCGTATATTAGCCTACCTTCACATGAAAATATATTGTGTACTCAGTCTGATCTGATAAAAAGGGATCTTTTTTTAATTCACGAAGACTTAAACTAAAAAAAGTATTTATATTCCATAAATGTCGCAGTATATACTATGATATTATTCAAATATTTGTCATTGTTGTAAATTATTGAATGTCAAGAGATGTTATGAAAATTGATATATGAGGATTCTCTATATTCATATCATTATCAAAGAATGATAGCCTGCACTTAATTTCTTAAATAGATTAGCCATATGTGGGGGATGGTGAGTAGGTGAGGGAGAAGATAGAGTCTTGGCTGTAGAGGCGGATTACTAAAGAAAATAATAGAGAAAGTCAAAAGTAAAAGGTGACATATGGAGCGCGAATTGTCGACGGCGAACTTCGCCAACGAATATCCCGCAAATATGACTGAACTGTAGCATGATATTCTGCAGCTGACATCCGACAGTTTTTCGCAAGATTCGTTCCCACAGGGAGGAGCACTAGCAAGCTTGAAGGTTTTTAGAATAATAGCAGAAAGTGATACAGTCATATCTGTTCCAAAACTATAGCTTGTACAAGTGCATCACAATAAATGTTCAAAATTACCTCCATTATTTTCGGTGACAAATTTGACGTCGTCGAACAAGATGTGACACTGCAGCAGAGAACTCGGTAGATGTCAGCATGGAAATCTCCGATCGAATCATGTCTTTCAATTCTTCGAGAACGCAATATCATACGTCACACCTCCATAGATGTGTTTGATAGAGAAACAAACAAGAATTGAACAAAGTCAACCACTTCACTTATTCATTTATCCGGATTTCGTGATCACCAATTTACGCGTTGAATATCAATCATAGATATTCCCTTATTCCGGAAAAGAGTGTTCGTAGAATTCTGAAGGACATATGTATCCTTACCATCTATCTCTGATGCAGTCCATCTCGGAGGCTCGAATGAATTTCGTGAACTGGATACTACAAAATCCTGCGTGTTGGACAACGTCTTATGGAGTGATCAGGCCTATTTTAGCCTGGACGGTACAGTTAACAGGCACAACTTTATTGTATGGGCTTACCACAATCCACATGCTTCGATAACAGAAAGTTTGCATTCACCGAAAATTTGTGTATGGATGGCATTCTCAGCAACCTACCAGCTAACTCCGTTTTTCTTCGATGACACTGTCAATGCTGACAATACCGTGCTATGCTCTCCGATCATGTGATCCCAGAAAGCCAAATAGAACACAGTCATTTTTCAACATGATGGTGCACTGCCGCATAATTCTAAGACGGTACGTGAATTGTTCTCCAAACATTTTCCACCAGAGAGTCATTGGTCGTGGATATGGGCAGCCTTGGCCAGCGAGATCTCCAGATCTTTCTCCTCTGGATTACTGGTTCTGGGGAATGCTTAAATCTCGCGTGTATCATATGAGCAAACCGGGAGCATCGAAGAATTGAAAGACAGGATTCGATCGGAGATTTCCATGCTGACATCTACCGAGCTCTCTGCTGCAGTGTCTCATCTTGTTCGACGACGTCAAATTTGTCACCGAAAATAATGGAGGTAATTTTGAACATTTATTGTGATGCACTTGTACAAGCTATAGTTTTGGAACAGATATGACTGTATCACTTTCTGCTATTATTCTAAAAACCTTCAAGCGTGCTCGTGCCCCTGATACTCTATCCTATGCAAAATGTCGAATAATAAGAAAATTACAGTTCATTTATATTTTGCGTTACTTTTGGCCAGCCCTGTATATAAGATCACACAAATGGTTAACAAATGCCATTACGATTTGATTTGCAATATGATTTCTTTTGCACAACGGTGAACCTCCAAGACCGTTCCACCCAAACGTCCCCTCTCCGCCACGCTGCCCAAAATCGAATAGTAATGCAGTACACACAGAATTAGACATGTCGTCTCTTCTTCTGTTTGATTAGAAAGGAAGCATTGGAACATGTAACTTTAATGAAATGGCACAATCTGCTGACATAATACCATAGCAATCGAACAATAAGCAGCCAGTTCAACATTAAACACGCCAATTTCTGCAAAGTTTCAGTGACTGTTATCAACCGGGTCACACAGACAAGAGACACAGTCGATGTCAAGTTCTACAGAGAAGTTTGTGAACGTTTTTTCATGCGCCTGCTAACTTTTTTAAAAATGATCGGAGGGCCCAACATTATCGAGAAAACTTTTGTGCAATGATCTGAATTCTTCGAATCTGAAGGAGTCGTGGCGATCGGAGCATTTTGAAGGAATTCAGAGCAATACGCAAGCGACGCACGACTACTTTTCCTATCTCTGTAAGGTATTGAAATTTCTTTTTGCCCACTTATTAAGTTCCTGCATGTGCCATCTGTTTGAATCAGTTTGCACTTCTAGCAAAGACTTAAAAAACAATCTAATTCTGTGGCAGTACAGCTATGACTATCGCAGTGCTACATCAATAGTAGACGTCCAAACATTGCTCTTTGTGACGTACAATCCAAGCGCAATGTGACTTTTGACAAACTTAGTGCGTTGCTAAAAAAGTCCGGTCATGTTCACTAGCACATATTTTTTCATCTTGTCTGAATCATAGTCTTGCAACATTCCAGTGATTTTAACAGTAAATTAAGCATGATCAAGGATTGCTCGAACTTTCATTTCTCAATTTCAAGCAATAATTGAAAAATCTGCATCAAACATTCAGCCAAACAATTGATTCGTTTTTAATGTTTTATTCCTATGCACGTGCGGCCGCCATGTCTGACAAGGAAGGAAGAGAGCCTTGAAGCTAATTACTTTTGCATGTTCAATTCTAGTCAATGCATGTATTTCTGGAGTACACAGTCTATAACAATTGTAGAGTTAACAGATACTTACCGCATCATTGTGAGCTGTAACTTGATTGAGCATTTCATTTCGCTCCAAGGCCGCAATTTCGTTCAAATCGTTTTCGCTTTCATCGTTCTCTCCAAGTTCTGGCAAACAAGATGTACTTCATTACATGAAATTCGTGAAACATGAAATGAAAAAAACATGAAGCATGAAATATACCGATGAAATTGGAGCAGTGCTTATCTACACTAAGCAATTTTATTTGCCGCGAGTATTATGATTCGTTATGTGATGGCTTACATGTGCAACTTTGAAACAATTGGAGTTTTGAGAATTACAACAACAATTACAATTACAACTCTCTTGAGACTTGTAAAATCGAAAATAAGATGTTCAGTGAATTAAAGAATAAATTTGATCAGTAAAAGTCAACAAAATTCATCTATATGCATTTGCAACCAACAATCACATGGGCCGATAGCCAAACCAGAAAATTTGAAGATTTCATAGATGAATATTGAAAAATTTGTTGCAATTATATGAAGCTCAATGGAATTCAGCGAAGCGCCAAAGCCATCTTTTAAACTCATCAAAATTGTTATCATTCATCTGTCTGAATTAGTTGATTGCAACCTACTACCACAAGTCAAACTTAAGCACTGATTGGTGGTGATTTTCTGTACTGTGTTGTCTTCTTATTATTTATTCAATACTCTTGAAATCAAGAGCTCTCTCTCTAACCTCAAAAATGGATATTAACTTGACAATTAATCGTGTCAGTAAATTGCAAAATATCGACATTCTCTTAAAGGATGCCTCACCTTTCAATAACTTCTCTGTTTCATCTTGAGAATTTTGCAAAAATTCCAATCCTAGTAGATGCTCTCCAATGGGTTGCAGTCGATTCCAACGAGTGATAAGGTCAGACGAAACAGATTGCGGACCAACCTTTTCCAGTTCATCGTTCATTGCCTTGTAGGTTTTAAGCAACTTTTCCTTAGCTGCCGCGAACTCAGGGATGTCATTGACTGTAGTGATACGTCGCAGTACTGGCGTCCAAAGAGGACTAACACCCAACCGACGGAAAACCGAAATGAAAGAAAACTGAAAAAATAGAGGAGCATAAGCAGCATCTGACATGCAGCAGAAAATGATGTGAAAAAGCAGTAACATCTACAAACAATAGATAAATCTGACTGGAGAGTAAAGGTAAAATAGATAAATCTGACTGGAGAGTAAAGGCAATGTCAACATCAATTCACATAATCATTGTGGAAATTCATAAGTTGTGATCTAAATTTTAAGACAATTTCAGTTACATTTTCTGAATCAAAGATGCGTGCATTTCTTTGATTTTTACTACACTGTAAATCCACAACCCACAGCAATTACTTCAAACCTATTTTTCACTCACTGCAACTTAGTATAATAAGTTGATAAATCACTCTTGCTACGTACAAAATTCGTAAATAACAGATTAAAGGTCTGTGGCGCAGACAAAACAGAGAATTTTGAGTAAAAAATATGGAAATTTACCTATTGAAAAACTAATTTCAAGCTTGCTTGTGTTTGCAGTGACAATTTTGAACTACAGGCTGCCTAGAAATCCGGCCATCATTTATTTGGCTCATCTATGAAGGTTTATCAATGAACACCATCAATCATGTCATGTTTTCTATTAGGTGTGACATTTTCATTCAGAAATGTCACCTTTACCACTTAAGTATAATTCAACAATGCCTGCAATACAATCAACTGGAACGATGAATTCTCCCGACTGTACGCGACAAACGTAGAAATCAACATAATGAGATGTTCAAAATGTCCATTTCGAAGAATAGCTCCGTCATGATTACATATACAGATGTCATCGATGTCTGTACTCATCAGGCATCCTCATTTTTTTTATCAAAGCTGGAGGGAACAGCACGAGCCTATAAACCAACGGTGTTCCTCAGCAGAAGATTAAAGGAAAAGAAGCAGAAACTCGATGAAAGAAAAGAAGGGATGATAAAGGAATATAACTAAATAACTATAACTAAACCATTCTGCAACAGTAAAAAGATGTGTAACTCATAACTGTATAACTATCAAGTTGCATATGCTATTACCACTAACACTGAAAATAAGATGGCAGAAAAGTGAATTGACAAATATGGGGATGCAGAATGTATGAAAACTAAGTAAGAACCGATAACTGCACAACTCATGGGGATGAAAGTGGAAATAACGAGAAAGTCAATCCGCTTTAAAACTAAGATAGAACAATGAAAAAACATTAAGACAAAATTCTCTTCAAATTATCAACTCTCCATAGGGCTTAGTGGAAGTTGATTGACGGCTCTCTTGAATGCTTCAACACTGACAGATGTTGGAAATACCTCCAAGGGAAACCTATTCCACAATTTTGTTGTCCTATCAAAGAAGAATCTTTTAAAATGCTCTGCACAACAACGAGGAATAGTGACAAGTTGCGGATTTGCGTGATCACTTCCTCTTATGCACCTGGTTAAGATGAAGGACATAGAGTAACAGAAGCATGTTCATCAGAACAAAGACCGTGATAATAGCGATAGAAGAAAGACAGGAGACTGACATACGGTGTCCGAGTGGTGCAAAATTTGAAGTAACAGTAGCATCAACTATCTGACGAACTGCTTTGCGCTTAATAGGATCAAGTATATCAAAGCTGCTCTGATGACCAACCGTGTGGGAAAACCTCTATCACAGGACTAACCCGAGCCATATAAAGTGCGAACAACTGCTGAGGACTGTAGTAAACACGCGCTCGAAACAATACTCCAAGACGTTGGGAAGCTCGTCTTGAGCAACTTGGCGGATGTGGACTGACCAGACAGTGTCACACCAAGAAAAGAAATGCTGTTCTCCACCGAAAGGCATTGACCTGCCACGGCGATGGTGGAACTGTCTTGGACATGCTTAAGAAAAAAAGAATGACTGAGGCTTGCCTTCATTGAACATGACTCGGTTGGAGCGACCCCAAGACACAATGCTCTGCAAGTCATACTCAATGGATGAGTTCAATGCTTCTCTATAGTGGTCTAGATGTTGTCTCCGAGCCCTCTGACTGGGATAGGAAAGGGATGCATGAAGAGTGTAACCTGTCCTGAAACTTGTGTTTTCCGGTGACTTCAAAGATTTTCGCATATTGATTTTGAAGTTTCAGTTTATCTTACCAATGTAGTTTGTCAGCCGACGAGAGGGGATTTTTCAGACATTACAGCTTACACAAGTTACTTTGTATCTAGTAATATTTTGCCTCCGGAATCCACTCAGATAATAATTGTGTCTTCCTAAAAGGCACTCATCGACCTACTGGTTTGAAAACGTGTACTGCAAGAGACTACCCTTTACAGAAAATCGAACATGCAATAGATTTTACAAGTGCTTACATGGCTGAAACTGTGGGTGAAAAGCTGAAACATTTTTACAAACAACTAAGTTGTTTTTCACTTATCCATATTACATCAAATGACAAGCCATGGATGATCCATCAGCGTTGGTTGGCTTTCCATGTTAAGAATTGCGCTCTATACAATCTATACAAAGTTAATATAAAGCAAGAAATCGTCAATGCTAAAGCTAAAAGGGTTAAGTAATAAGGCAAAATTTCACAGAGGGCTGTAACACATGTTCCAGGTACTAAATCCAACAGCAGAGTCTATCATACATCATGTCGCTATTCTCATCTGAATTGGATGCTGTTCATATTTAAACCGTCCATTTGAAGATAGATTTACTACTGAGTCCAATCCGCAATATGCGCTTATGATCCTTTTAAAATGTTCAAAACGCTCAACGCAACCATTTAAATCGTCCATGGGAAATTTATGAAATGCTGCGAAGGACTGATGTGGGGAGAGTCGGCGGGAATTCATGGTATTCCATCTCATCTCCTTAAAGAGTGTGTACATTTCCTTGCCCAACCGTTGCGCAATATTTGTAACTCTTGTGTAATGGATTGAGTTGTGCTAGCAGCTCGGAAGCATGGTCTAGCGGCACCTATCTCAAATATCTCGCCTCCAAAATTGAGTAAAATGCGTACTGCCAGTTCTAAAAATAATCCTTGAACGCATTGCTGCAGCGAACATCAAAAGACAGTTTTCTTCAGAAAATCGATAAAAATCAATTTGCACATGTCCCTTATTCTTCGACATCATGCGCCTTGATCCACTTACACGATCGAGCAACTACATACTGTGTCTAGAAGAAAATGGTTCCTCCGCAGTAGCACTGACATCCCTCGATTTTAGAAGAGCGCTTGATACAATATCACACCGAAACCATCTCGAGAAAATGATAAGACAGAATATACCTCAAAGGGGAAGTACACTCCAAATAACATTTTGTCTCAAATCATCAAGCATTGCATAGTCGAAACGAATCCCTATTCATTTCACTCTTCTGCTTCTCCGTGAGAGCGCTGCGCTCATTTGTTGGTTGACTGTCTACGTCACACTGCTGAGGAAGGCTGGCGTAAGGCAGACAACAGCCATCAAGCAAGCGACGAACGCAACACGCTATCGTTGTCGTATCTCTTGTAATAGTGCGATCTCTCCTGCAAGGTCAAACTCCGAATTTCCTCATTTTATCATTAATTACGAAAATGCCTGAGTGTTGTGTTTTTGGCTGCAAACAGACGTCATACAATCGTACACGGATGCATGCATTTCCGAAAAATGAGGAGAATAAGAAAATATGGATCAACGCATGCCGACGGAAAAACTGGGCTCCTACTAAAAATTCTTTCATTTGTACTCAACATCTTGATGAGTCAGCTTTCAATAAGACCTATTACGAACTTGAAGATAGACCTTGAACAGTAAAGATATTGAAGGCGGATGCCATCCGAACTCTATAATTGACCCACTCCTTCACGTGCTTTAAAAAACTGACCTCATCGATCCAACCTCCACTGATTGCATCAAGTGCGCTGACGATAGTTATCGTTAAGGCAATTGGATGAAACGCTGATAAGTCGGTGAAGCTGCTAAGTTTTACTCATAATATTATTGCAAGGGGCAGTAAAGCCATCCATCTTAAACATGAGTAAATCAAAGCTTGCTCACAATCTTATTTGAGAACCACAATAATTGAATTGAAATAATTTTTTTCACAAGACTTGCTCTCTTTCTATTGTTTATTTGGCAAGCTTTCGGATAATGGCTTCACTCGTCCTAAGGCAAGTACAAGCAAAGAGTGTGAAACTGCGCAGCATGAAACACATTGTACTACAATTCCCTAAAATTCATAACACAACACTAACACCTTGGACGTGACAGCGACATTCTACACTACAATACACTAACACTAAGAATTAAAAAATGGAAACATAATGCTGGTTAAAGCATGACAAGTAATATCTGACGTACTATGAAATACTTAGAAACAAGGAATGAATCAGTTAGTCAAAATTCATATTTAAGTAATATTTACTCTAGCAGTAGGGTTGTTCAGCCTGCAAGTGAACACAAGTTTTGATAAAAGGAAATGAAATTAATCTATCTTTCGACGCACAAACAATTTGTTTATATTTCGTAATATAAACAAAGTGTCTGTGCGTCGAAAGATAAATTAATTTCATTTCCTTTTATCAAAGTGTTATCTAAATCTTTCTTTATAAGTTCATTTAATATTGCTAGGAATTGAACACAAGTTGTGCAGTCAAAAATGTTGCAAGGAAAAGAGCGAAATTAAAGGTGTGGCAGAAAGTGGACGTTAAGATATGAATGACAATGACGTAAATTACGTTACAATAAACTAATATATCAAAAGACATGACTGTTTATAGAAATTTGAAGTTTTCAAAAATATTGGTCCTAAACTACAATGTAGTTGCACATTGCACTGTTGTACAATGTATTCATGTAATTCTAGATGTACTTTGGAGAGATCTGTTAGCCCAATAGAGTAGGTATACTACGTAGAGTAACAACTCCGCATTAATTTAATTCCCACTGTACATACAGTTTCGATTTCATTAAATAAACTCGAGTTGAGACCCAGCACCACATGTGAGACATGCAAATTTCTACACCTTTGGGGAAATTTGCACAGATTAGTCTGATCATGATAGCTATACAGAATGAATAATAGTATTTTACATATCCTCCGTGTCATGTCAACCTTGAGAGGGATTATTGTTTTGTTAAATTAGCAATTCGATGTTACTATTGCTTTACAGCTCAGCCTTATCAAAAAGATAATTCTCGTGTACATGTAAGAGAATAAGCGTCACAAAACTGCTGCCACTG
Source organism: Prostheceraeus crozeri (assembly GCA_907163375.1). Taxonomy (NCBI): domain Eukaryota; kingdom Metazoa; phylum Platyhelminthes; order Polycladida; family Euryleptidae; genus Prostheceraeus; species Prostheceraeus crozeri. The sequence continues at coordinate 784,401 of CAJQUW010003251.1, forward strand.
AAAGCGAAAATATCATAATCAAAGACACTAATCATAATTTACTTCAAAAGATGTAAATGGGTCTACATTACTATTCAGATTCAAGAAATGAAATATGAATTTAGTGAATCATAAAATCATGCCGATGAAAATTGAATCAAAAACTTGAAATTTCAGCCAAGAAAGCGCAATAAGATCTCGACTTTTTCATGAAGTTGCATTATAATTCGGTTCATGAAATTCCCTTGATAGTCAGCTTAAGTTCTGCTTCATTAAGATTATCAGGCCTGTGATTAGCCTATGAAGAAAATTGAGGATTTTTTGTGAAAAATTTGAGGAATGGAAACGGAGCCTAATTTGATAATTGCAAGAAAAACTACAAATTTTAGCACGGATTTTGGACCAAACTTCAAATCATGAAAATCACAACGAAGACGGTAACCCAAGGGTTGACCACACCCCACTTTTTGAAGTTGTGTATATTGCAAAGGAATACTGACTTGGTCATAATCACTTCCCGCGTTGTTACGAAATCAATTTGTTGCCTCAAGTATTATCTGCCTAGAATGTGTCGAACAGATGATGTCAGATCAAGCAGGTGATATCGCTCTGCTTCACGCTATCGTCTCCAATTCAATGATGCTTTTCAGATTTGTATACTGTTTTTTGAATGTAGGATATATCCTCAACCACATGCATCTGGAGCTTTGCAACGATTAATTTTTACGGACTTTAGACAAATTTGGGAGGAGAGTAACCCATAAGTATAGAAAGCTTAAAATCGTTGACGGAATGCTTGTGACTTAAAAAAAGTCTCAGTAATTTATCATGAAGGATACACCACATTACACACTAATTTATTACTTTTACTTTATGCTACATAAGTTTTGGTGGGTTTTGTTTACTTGTTAGCGTTTGATCATATCGTTCCGATCTACATTCAAATGAACATGAATTCTCTCATACAACACAAAACAAGTGTCGGGAACAGGCTTGCCAGTTGAGTTGTTGGTCTCATACAGGCAAAGAGTGAAAGATTATCACCTCTATTCGCATGAAGTTGCGCCGAGATATTGACGTCCACATCTTGCAGTAGACCCAGGTTGAAAATCTACCAAACCAGTACTATGTGGTTCAATGTCTTAAATAATCTAAGTTCACATACAACGATAAGCAATGTGTGCACTAATTTCACACCAACCTGTGTTCACCAAATTATGAAAACGATCTATAAGTGAATAATTCATCCAGGATAAATGTTGGTCAGCAGACCCTGGAAAACGTAGCTGCAAAAAAACTCATTAGACAGCAGAGCTTCATACGCTTCCAACCCCCGCACGCTAGTGACCAGGAGGCATGTAGACACTTAATTTAGGGACCATCCGCTTTACCCCATCGGATGTGTTTATGTTCAGCGGAAATAAAATGGAAGAGAGTGAGTGAAACAAACGCTTCAGTTGATAAGAGCACTGAAATCCAAGTGGGCTGGGCTACCTATATGTTATCATATAATGGATATGGAAGATCGATATCCTTAAGTTCTTTAAGAAGTACAGGCATGCATTTAGCAGCCATATAGTCGCAGAAACATATAAAGGTTGTGACAAAGGTCAAGATAATGAATGAAAATAATTGAATGTGCATTTTATTGTTGGAATTCTAAGCAATATTATGAAGTTAGAAGTAAAAAATTGCAGTGTTCAAATATACAATTTCTGTAGGTTGATCGCAGTGTTTCACTCATTAAATACGTGAAAGCATTTAATGAGTGAGTTCGACAGACAATAACTTCGAAAAACTTCTCTGCTTAGCAAAATAAGTCCAGACGAACCGGAACATCTGCAGCCCTGTAGCTTGCAGAAATAAAAACGACATTTAACGTATTCAACGTAACAAAGTGCGTCAAGGTAACAAAATTCAAAAAACAAGCTAACGACTGGTTAACTTTTGATGTGCTAAATATGACATGACTAAAAGAAAATCATTATATCCTAAAATGTCTAGAAATTTAAAAATACTTACTAGAAGGACAAGCAACGGTTCTCCTCTCCTCATGGTGAGTAAGTCGCTCTTTTCAAAATCATGCTTATCACTTATATATTGAAAAGATTCTATTTAACAGTCTGCCCATTCAGATGATAAAAGGACAGGTCTGTTTCCAATCAAAATATCAGATCTAGCTAGCACAGCGGGATTACGCTATCTAAAATCTACCAAGTGTGTGAGAGAAAAATCATTAAGTTATAAATCATGAGAAGAAAAAGAAAAGAAATAAATCATGAGTGATTCATGATTAGCAGCATGGATGTAGGGTACATGTTACAGGATTCTATCTTAGCTTCTTGTTTGGAAGTTTACATATCATCGCCATTCGCCAAAAAAATAATACATTATCCGACATTTAGTCTGTAGTGTGTCGTATTTGAGGAATTTCTCAAACTTAAGCTATATTTGAGGAATTTTTGAGGATTTGAGGAGTAATAAACAAATTTGAGGAATTTGAGGAATTTGAGGAGTAATCACAGGCCTGGATTATTGATAGCAAATATTCATCCATTTTGATATTCAACACCATTCATTTGCCGATAGTACATAAACACATGAATAATTCACAAAAATTTAGCTTTTTAAAAACTGCTCAAATAATTTTTTGGGCCACATCTCAAAAAACTGAATATTTTCATATCAAAATGTTCACTGTATACAGATACTTTTTTGAGTCGACACTTTACCTTCTATATGCTTAATGCATGGTTAGCCCAATACATCGCCGCGCTATTTTTTGGCGAGTTAATGCGCCCCACAGTAGCCATCATTCAATGAAACTCATAAACTTCAAGTTTTATGTAAACTATTCCATGTGATAAAATTATTCAAGAAATGCGATGATTTTGAGATAGATATGCTAAGGAAAACACAATTCTTACAAAATCCATATATAAGTGTATTATAAGCTAGAATGCAAGATGCTGGAAACTTTATTAGAGCTAAAGTAGGGTTTGTAACTGCACGCATAAGTTAATGATTTCAACGTTTAAGAAACAGCTTGCAGCATTTATGTCACATAACAGGCACTCTTGATGTGCTTCATTTACATGCTCTTGCAATGTGATATTTCCTTCGATTGACTAAACTTTTTCTTCTAGTAGAATTTGTCGTCAGCGGTCGACATGGGCCTAATTAATTTATCCGACCGGCCGATAGCTACCCTGTGATGCGCAATCACAGAAGAAAGAGACACCTAACATGAAAAGATTGGCTGGACGTTTGACATTGATAATTTCATCGTATCAAACTAAATTTCTCACGCTAAAGAACTAATTTCTGTTCTGATTTGGTCGAGGTGATATGTACCTCGAAAAATATACACTACGAGTGTGTAGGCACAAAACTCTCCCGATTGTAGTTAGGCCGAAAATTATAATGACGTAAATAAAGACACAAGGTGGCCGACGTTTCCCGTCCTGACGCTTTATCAAGGCCTGATATGATAAAAGTGAAGCACTACAGTAGATGGAGCCGTGTTGCGACTGCCTCGTGACGCCTGTTCATCCGAGGTTTACGATTATTGATCAGACGACATTCCACCAAGCTGGTCTCCAGCGGATCACTCACACACTTTAAAAACGCAATGCTAAAATCATCTATACTGTTACATCTATGACATTCTTTTATATGCTCGCATAGGGCGCTACTGTTATTATTTTTGTTAATACTGTACTGTGGAAGAGAAATTCTCTTCCAGAAGAAAGTAAAAGTAGAAGAAAGTAAAAGCATGCTCATGGAGAAGTGTAAAAACAACCTGAAGGATAATGGATATTCAGAAAAGTATATTCAAACTCAGCTGTACAGTAACGACAATAAAAGCAGAAGTATTAGAGATAACACGAACAAATGTATCTTGAAACTACCTTTCATTAGTGACAGCATGATAAGAAAAATAAATTACCACATACGTAAATTCAAATTGGACATCAAGTTTGTCACAACAAGTAACAAAAAACTGCGTAACGTATTGAACATTAAGCCATTCCAAAAACATGAAAACTGTGAACTTTGTACGAAGCTACCTGATAAAAACAGATGTGATACTACATGTGTTGTATATGAATTTACATGTATTCACTGCAAATCTACGTATATCGGTAAGACTTCTCGTCCGTTCTACACTAGATACAAAGAACATAAATACAGTATTAACAAAAATAATAACAGTAGCGCCCTATGCGAGCATATAAAAGAATGTCATAGATGTAACAGTATAGATGATTTTAGCATTGCGTTTTTAAAGTGTGTGAGTGATCCGCTGGAGACCAGCTTGGTGGAATGTCGTCTGATCAATAATCGTAAACCTCGGATGAACAGGCGTCACGAGGCAGTCGCAACACGGCTCCATCTACTGTAGTGCTTCACTTTTATCATATCAGGCCTTGATAAAGCGTCAGGACGGGAAACGTCGGCCACCTTGTGTCTTTATTTACGTCATTATAATTTTCGGCCTAACTACAATCGGGAGAGTTTTGTGCCTACACACTCGTAGTGTATATTTTTCGAATAATGGTCCTCCCGCCCAAAGCCATCAATTATGATATGTACCTGATACTCTAAGTCTATCTCGAAGATGAGGCCGATCAGATGTGTGTATTAAAATGATAGAGCTTAATTAAGCAAAATTATGTTGCTAATGTTATTTAAGTGAAAGGATGTGCTGATGCTATTTAAATGGATCACAGTTGCCAAGATGAACAGAGAAGCGTCCACTGTCCTGACGTAGCAGCGTGAACTATCTTCTCTTTCAGGTTGAGCAAGCGCACTGAGATAATCACCGTCATTAGAGCCTTCTCCGGGGCAAAGTATGTGAACGAAAATCCTTGAGTTTGGGGTTTTGGGGGAGGAGGGAACCTACGGCAAAATCCGGTTCCAAAAGAAATCTAGGCCTACTGAACGTTGTTTGAACGAACAGTCAAGAGTGCTGTATGGAAGTTCATCATGTAAGTACCTCAATTGTAAGAGGTTGGTCTGCAGTATTTCAAGATATGATCGAAGTTAATCAAACAAGTCATCATTAACAAATAACACTCCAAATATTTGTTAGTGAGACAGGATCGATTAAGTTTCATGAAACTTTGAAGCGAGACGATCAGCAAACTATTTTGAATCAACTAGACAAAATAGCTATCCGTAAGGATGATTGATAAAATCGAACATCAATGATGCGTTGACAACGCGGTTCGTTGAATTCAGAATGCGCATAGGCAACATACTGCGCCAATCACAAGTGGTTAAATGTACCGAGCGGTTACATGTAAATAATAAAAAAGGTATCTATTAAATAAAGATATATTTAGATAGTAGGCTATCACCACATGCGGTATAAATTTTTTCATGTAGGCTACTCCTTCAAGAGAAAGCATTATGTCCTACGATCTTTAGGAAAATGCAAGGCAAGAAACAAGCAAAATCATCACTTAACAAACAGATGGCATCAGATACAAATAGATGCTTTGTATTTCATGAAAAATAGCTTGTTCCACTAGATTACCCAACAATTGATTTTCTGAGAGAAACAAAAAAGATGCTCTCAAGTTATGATTGATAAAATAGTGATTCCTATGCTGAGAAGAATTCCTGTCCAGAGGAAGCAGCGAGAGGCCGAACAACCAAGCTAAACCCTGCCTAACAGCTTTTTAAAAGAGCAAACAGATGCTGACATTGCGTATTCTATCGTGAGCAGTTTTTTGAGTGAGCGAATGCTATTTTTTCAGTTTCGATGAGCGGATGAGCGAGCGAAAAAAAATTTCTTTCAGTGATAATTAAGCGAGCGAGCGATGATTTGATATCGCGAGCGAGCAGTTGAGCAACGCATATTTAATAAATAGCAATCTTCAAAACGTTAAAAGCGTAAGCTCTTTATAAGATCTTTCACATGTTTTAAAGGCAGAGCAAAGAAACTAAATTTCTCAGTCAACTTATGAAAAAGAATCATCAAAGTCAGTAAGTACTGAAACTAAATGCCCGTGTGGGATTTGCGTGTATTAAGAACAAGCAAGAAAAATGCTTTGTGATCGCTGATTTAGTCAACTTCCATTCAGTCACATAATTTTTGATTCGATCTCCCACCCATCGCCTCGCCGTGATGATGTGCTAATGTTCTCCGCAACTGCATGGCTGTTATGTGATATGTTAATTGGTCAATTGAACATGTCCACGTCCAGATCCCTGACAGACATTGAGTGTCGTCAAGAGTGCAAGAACCACGCAAGAACTATAAATTTTGGAGACATTGTAATCAGCCAAATTTTGCTTACTCACTGCGCTATCTGAAAGTCTTTAACTGTACACTGGTTTTAAAATCCTAATTTCAACCCTGTCCATACCTGGCTCTGAAGTGCATAGGTATCTCGGTCTCCTAATGAAAGATACATCGCACCATACAGTCCCTATCATTATTCGACTGAATCTATATCCGGCATCTAATAAGAGTTTTCTTTATTCCACAGCATGTTTTTCATTCTGTCAGACATTCTTAACAAATTCTTGTAGGATTTTGATCCAATGTCCAAATCGTCTATTTGGCTCTCCCTTTCAAAACAGCAAGGCTTTAAACGTCGCAAATAAATTGGAAATGAATCTTGCATGCGTTAAGAAAGCACATGAGTTATTGGCCCGTGTGTTTGCGAGACAAAAATTATTCGAATAATGGTATAACGGATTTCATACGGCATAGGTAGATTATAGCTGAAAATTTGATCTTTTGAAGGCTTGGCCTTGGTGGAGGTTTCATGTCATCACTCTTCAGATTGTTAACATACTTGCAGATGGGTTCCCACTGTGTGACAAATCTCTCTATGGCAGGACGTAGACTGCCAACGGGCGATGCTGTGATACAGGAAAGGAGTGCAAGCAGCATCCATCTCTTCCTGCAGCACTGCAGTCCTCATCTGGTGCAGCACTGTGATTGAAAATATGAGAGAATGACAATTACCTTCAGTGGTCATCATCTTCAATCACTAGTCAAGCGCATCATTTGAAAATTTCTGGTCATTGGCGGATAATGCAAAGTACATGCATATTAGATCTAACTGAAAGCTTGATGAAGAGGTTGACATTCTCATGGAAACGCATCGAATTCAATTAATGGATTTCCGTTCACCGTTCGTTGGTCATCAAGTCTAGATGACGAGACGTTTTTCAAGATTCACGCAAAATATGCCTCTCAAAATCTCGAAGTTCGGTTTCTCAACGTGAGGCAGCAACGTCTTCTACGACAGCAATCCGATCGCATCAATAACTAAAGGAACTTAAGTAGACATTCTTTGCCGCTTATTACCAGAACACCACTACATCTGTACATGGGAAAAATTAAATCTTCACAATGAGAAGGATATTTTTTTCAACGAGAAGGAAAGTGTATCGGTCTCTGACTCGGGTGCAAGTTAAAATGCGTCACAGTGGATTTGTCTCCATTGACACATTCTACTTGCTTGGAGGCACTTCGATTGTTTTCTATAAGAAGAAATGCAAACTAGGCTACTTAGCACAAAGATTCATATTCGAATCTCCAAGGTGCTGCTTTCATATATCTAAAAGCAAACACTTTGTGATTCTACTTACAACCATTAGCTATCAAAAGTATATTGTACAGTGGTGCTAAATGTTATTCCAAAATCTTAGGTAAAAAGCGTCGAAGAATGCATGCTGTAACAGGGTTGCTTATTTGTTTATATGTAGTAAAATTATAACTAGTACTTAACGTAAATATTTTAATTATAGGTGTTGGTATTTTCACTATTGATGTGAAGAACTAAATTGTATATAGGTATTGCTCACAAATCTGGGAGCATTGGCGCAATTTTCTGGTGAAGGGTTGTAAAGTTATATCACATTCAAGTGATAATTGAGGATTTCACGGACATGTATATATTGTATATAATTGTAAGGTGTTGGTGGCTTCCGATTTATGGGGTTTTGGGTGGTTTCTGGGTAAAAGTATAGGCAAACATAAGATAAACATGAATTAAGTATTCCTGGTGTTAGAATGTACCATTTTATTATAAATGCAATGAGTAAAGCTCACGGCGGCTAGCGTGCGCGGTCAAGCAAAACGTTGCTCTCTTAAAATTATACGGCTGATGGTAAGTCACTGCTCTCAACTGAACTAAGAAGTTTTAGGCAAGTGGCGTAGGTTTATGACATAGGTTTATGATATTTCCTTTGCGGCTAATTAATTAATCGTAAGCAGCATTATAACTTTGCCGTCGCATCTGCGGGTTACGATATATGTAAGAAGTTAGCAAGACATAATTTCAGCTGAATTAGGAGGTTGAGGTTTTATTATACTTCTGTTTCAGCTTATTAACTGCTACCCACAACCGTTATAACGTACCTGGGTAATACCCACAGATTCATTCGAGTTAGGGTATTACCGATAATACCTAGTAACTGGTAGGGCAGGGTTAATAACTAACCAGGCGCATCTTCGAGTGACGTTCGCGTGGCTGTCCGGTGCTCGTCCACATCATAAAGGATTCGACGTGAACTTGGAGTGACCGGATCGTGATACGGAGACTGGTAGGTTTCTTACTGTAGTAATCAATTGGGTTAAGGGTCTCTCATAGCTCGGTCTGTTACACTGGTGGCAGCGGTTAAAACCCATACCAAATTGAGAAATGGCTTTTAGTCCAAGTGTTGACTTATTTGAAACTGGCGACAGTGGGTTGTTTTTTTCGAATACACAAACTGACGCTGTCCGTGGTTTCCCACTTTTGGATAATGAAGTTCCAACCCAGTCCATGCCACCTCTTACGCCACGTAGTTCAAATGTTGATTGCATTTATAAAAAAATAGGCAAGGTTGAACAAGGGATTGGGGAATTGACCAGTCGTTTAGAGCAGAAATCAGAAACGCACCAAGAAAGAGAAAATTCCAGATGATTTGTCTCAGCTGCAAAAGTTTAACGGTCAAATCGATTTTCAGAGATGGGTTAAGTCATTTGAATTTCTCTCGGCTGACCTTTCTGACGAGAAGAAATTACGTGTTTTGGTTGTAAAAACCGTGGGTAAGGCCAATGAGATTGTTATAGATAAGGCAGGGACACACACATATCGTGAGATTGTCGCGGATTTGAGCAATCGATTTTCACTCTTTAGGACTGCCGTGGAAGCGGAGACAGCTTATGATTCTAGAACACGTCGTTCAGCAGAGTCGGTTAGGGATTTTGCAGATGATTTATTAAGAATCGGAGCCCAGGCATTTCCTAGAATGACTGAAGCGGAACTACGCGAAAAGATTATGCATACCATGATGGTGCGCGAAGCTAATCGGGACGTGAAACTTTCAATGAGTCGATTTCCACCATCATCGTTGAGTAATTACTTGGATATTGTCGAGGGATTTGAAAGAATCGATAAACCCGGTACTACCACCGGTGGTACTGTTTCTCCTGTCCGACCAGTTATAACTGCTGTTGCGTCTAGTAATTCAGGCATTCGTTGCTTTAAATGTCAAGAATTCGGTCATATCGCTCGGGGTTGTCCTAAGTCTGTCAACGTCTTCCAACGAACCATGTCATGGCCGTCTCAGACTCCACGTCAAACTATGAACAGGCCGACAAATTCAACGTTTTTTCAGCAACCGTTCTATCGGTCACAAGCGGGTTTAATTAATGCGCCATCGAACGTTCAGCCCGCAGTTCCGCAAGTAAGACCAATTTTGGGTCCTGACACAACGGTATCTCGGTCAACACTCCCAAGGGAATCGAGGTTGCCTGTTGTCGAGCAACCCACCAGTTATGGAAACACGGCTCAAAAATTGACTGGGTTTCCGGGACAAAATACTACGTATACTGGGGTTGCCGATGCATCGGCATCAGGCTGCCAGCCACAGCAAAATAGGCCCACTGGTGCTTTGCAGCCTACTTTAACTGCTCGGCAGGGTCCATGTTATAATTGTGGACAGTATGGACACTTAGCTCGTAATTGTCCTCAGGGAAACGAGCAGCGGCGATAGATACGTCCCGGCCTCTCGCCGGCTCTCGTTTGAAACGGGACTCAGCAAATATAGCAGAAATTCTTGTTGGTGACCAGATAGTTAAAGCTCTGGTTGATACCGGGGCAGATGTATCGGTATGTAATAGTATATTAGTGCATGATCAGCATATTATCCCGATTCCTAATGTGTCCTGTATTCAAACTGCAAATGGGGAAAAACTTCAATTTTTTGGGAACTACTGTCATTTATTTTCAGATAGGAATTTGCACAGTATATCACACTTTTTTTGTTTCTGCCAATCTATCCACTAACTTGGTTTTAGGAATGGATTTCCTAGGTGATTATGACGGTGACGTGGACGTGGGCACTAAAACCTTGCATTTACCTCGACTGGGTGTTCAAGTACCTCTTCGCAAACGTCGTACTACGAACACTGTGCTTTTTAAAATCGCTATCAATAATACAGTTGTTCTTCAGCCGCACTCAGAACAGCTGCTTTCAGCAAGAGTTTTGATGAAAGGAAAGGGTCCAGAACCGTTAACGGGTATGGTCATGCCCAGTTCAGAGACGGACGATCTTGGCGTGTTTGTTCTGCCAACAGTTTCGACCGTTAAGAAAAAGGAAGTCACCATATCTGTTTGCAACAACTCTTTGCAACATGTTACTCTAAAGAAAAATACAGCAGTAGCCAATTTCGAATTGATTTCCGCAATGTATGATAGCGTAGATTATATTCAAGACGTTTTTCCAAGTGATGTTGCAGCTCAAGTAAATCATGTAACTCTTGAGTCGCAATCAGAGGAGCAGTCTTCCGAATTAACTGTTCGAGAACGTCAAGAATTGGATAGCATACTTACCGTATATACTCGCATATAAGCCGATCTCGCATATAAGCCGACCATCTAAAATTGCTTTAGAATTACCAGTTTTTGCAAAAACCCGCATATAAGCCGGTACTCAACTTATCTAATTTTACACTATATTTTTGGTTCATAGAAATTTGTTACTGTAAAGATGATAAATGCTTACTTTTATGTTACATACTAAAAGAAATAGAAGAAATTTTTTTATTTCTAAGAAACCAAACCGTGTACCAATGACGTCGGCTTCATCATTACCTCTAGCTTGGTTACGGCTCGCCACTGGTGACACACAACCAAATAAAAAGGCAGATAGCGATGAAAACGTGTAGCTGGAAAATTGGCATTAGTATCTGTCCTTGTGTTCATTTTGTTTTATACGCATATAAGCCGACCCCCTGATTTCAGCATTGTATTTTATACTTCTAAACTCGGCTTATATGCGAGTATATACGGTAAATCGTATGCTGATGTGTTTATGGCAGAAGGAAAGCCATTAGGTAGGGCAGTGAACGCTCAGCATTTTATAAATACTGGGGATCACCCTCCTATTCGTCAACCTTGTCGACGGGTTCCACCCTCTCAGAAGTTAGAAGTTAGCCGCCAAATACAGGAAATGTTGGATCAAGGCGTTGTTTCATATAGTAGTAGTCCCTGGGCTAGTCCCATCGTTCTTGTCCAGAAAAAGGACGGGACTTTGAGATTTTGTGTTGATTTTCGAAAATTAAATCAATGTTGCCGATACGATAGCTATCCTTTGCCCAGGGTTGATGATGCTTTGGATTCTATGGGAGGGGCTCAATACTTTTCTGTACTTGATTTGAAGTCTGGTTATTGGCAGATTCCCTTGGCGGAGGAGGATAAAGCGAAGTCTGCGTTTGTTTGTCCACAGGGTCTTTATGAGTTCAATGTTCTTCCATTCGGTCTGGCGTCAGCTCCTGCCACTTTTCAGCGCATGATGGACGAGAAGTTGAGAGGGTTAATTGGAGAAATTTGTTTAGTCTACCTTGACGATATTATTATTTTTAGTCGTAGTTGGCAAGATCATTTGTGTGATATTCAATTGGTATTAGACAGACTGCGACTTGCTAATCTGCAACTCAATACTAAAAAGTGCCAATGGGGACTTAGCTCTGTCAAGTATCTTGGTCACATCGTGACGTCTCAAGGTATTAAGACTGATCCTGAAAAGACAAACAGAGTTAAAGAATGGCCGACGCCAGCAACTGCTAAGCAAGTACGAGAATTTTTAGGTTTAGCGTCTTATTATCGCAGATTTGTGCAAGACTTTGCGAGATTAGCTAAACCGTTGCACGAATTAACTAACAAAGACAATACTTTTGTGTGGACTGATCGTTGTCAGGAAGCGTTTGACTCTCTTAAACGCTGTTTAACATCCACTCCGATTTTGACCATGCCAGATTTCACTGAGGCTGGTGGTGCTTTCATTCTTGATACTGATGCCTCTGGCTACGCCATGGGTGCTGTCCTCTCACAAGTACAGCATGATGGAAAGGAAAGGGTTATTGCGTATGCAAGCAAAACTTTGAATCGAGCTCAAACTTCCTACGCCCCTACGAAAAGGGAGATGCTTGCCCTAGTAACATTCATCGACCACTTTCACGTATACTTGACGGGTAAAAAGTTTTTAGCACGAACAGATCACAAAGCACTTGAATGGTTGAAAGGCTTCAAAGAGCCTAGAGGGATGCTTGCGCGCTGGTTGCAAATTTTGGAAGAATTTGATTTCGATTGCTTATACCGCGCCGGAACCTCGCACAAAAACGCAGATGCTCTCTCTCGCTTGACTAATGCGCCAGACGAAGAGACGTCAGACCCTCCGAATCGCATGGATGGTGATGATGTTGTTATTTTTAGTCTATGGTCCCCAGGGGCTGGGGTAGATGAAATGAAACGCAAGACTTCGGCTGATCAAGACTTGGCGCAAATTCTGTTCTGGAAAACTCGTTTATCATCTTCCGACAAGCCATCTTCTAGACAACTGGAAACATGCTCACAGGAAATAAAGAACATTGTTCGATTTTGGGAATTTCTTGTTGTGGAAGATGGTCTCTTATATCGGTTAGATGGCGATAAGAAAAAAATAATTCCACCAAAAGACGAGCGAATGGCTATTATCAACCAATGTCACTCAGGGATGGGCAATTATCATTTGGGCCGTGATAAAACTTACCACAAACTGCGAGCAAGGTTCTGGTGGCCAGACATGAGACATGATACCACGACGTGTTTGAACAGATGTGAGGTATGCGTTACCTTTAAGGGGCCTATTCCAAAACTGCGACATCCCATGATGCCAATCGTAGTCGGAAGACCAATGGAATGTGTTGAAGTTGATCTCATAGGTCCACTGCGTAAGACTAAGAGAGGCAATCGTTACGTCTTGACTATGGTTGACTTATTTTCCAAATGGGCTGAGGCAATCCCCCTTCCTAACAAGGAAACGTCTACGGTAGCTGGGGCATTCCTTAGAGAATGGGTTTGCCGTCATGGAGTCCCTGATAGAATTCATTCTGATAAGGGGACAGAATTTGAATCAAAAATTTTTCGAGAATTGTGTAATCTTTTGGGTTCCATGAAGTCACGTACCACTGCATATCATCCTCAAGGGAACGGAGGGGTTGAGCGTTTCAATCGAACGTTGAAGCAGTTAATGTTGTCCCATGCGGATGTAGAGAGAGAGGAATGGGATCTGACACTGTCCTACTGCCTTTGGGCTTATAGGTCCAGTACACACAGCACAACAGGGTTCTCTCCTGCGGCCGTCACTTATGGGCGAGAAATGAGAATGCCCGTCGATTTCGAACTGGATCTAGACACTGTTGTCGAACGAGAAACCTCCGACTATATCTATGAACTGCAAGAGCAGCTTGTGCGGACGTGGGAGACGGTGAAAAAATGTGCGGTAGTGGAGCAGGAACGCCAAAAGGAAAGCTATGACAGAAAGACTACAAGTACTTGCAAATACCAGATGGGTGACTTGGTAATGTATTTCAAAACTGCTGTCCCAAGGGACAAACAAAAGAAATTTTTCAGACCTTGGGTAGGTCCCTGGATCGTGGAAAGACGATTCTCAGATAGTACCTACCAGATCAGAGATATTGGCGGCAGGAAAACTTTAGTTACTCATGTTGATAGGTTAAAGAAATTCCCATGTTCACCTCCTATCTCCCAGCAACGGGTTGGGGAGGTGGAAAGAGGAGAATTACCTACACGATTGTCTGCAGATATCGAAGTAGAAAGTAATGCGACAGATGAGACGGCAGAGATGATTTGCGATTCGGAATTGGATGGGGACATAGAAAGTAATGTAACAGAAGACACAGTAGAAATGATACAAGACTCTGATCCTGATGCGGGAATTAACAGTACCAGTAGTGACACTGTCGAAATGATGGACGATGACATGTGTGAAATCGAGATCAATCATATTTCTTTACAGATGGCAACTGCTGCTGTACCAGAAGATGGTAAGACTACCAGAGACCAAGTAATAGCATTTTTGTTAGCAGGACGGGCTTTGCCCGAATGTCCTGCCGGCTGGAACCGTAAAATGAAAGACAGATGTCTTTCCCGAGCAGTCGTCCAGGCGGCTCTCATAGCGCCGACTGAACAGCAGTCAGCCCTGCAGGACAGGGTGCGCGAAATATGCTCCAGCTGGTCAGTTCCTCACCACCAGTTTATGAAATGCGCCATGCGTATGGGGGATTTGCCGGAGGATACCGGTGATCTCCATCCCAATCGACGGCGGCATGTCCGCAAGTTAAAAGGGCAGCAAAGGGCCCTGCGCTCGGGGAGGGATTCTGACTCTCGGGTGGGGCAGCTGGACGACGCCGTCCTGGTCGTCAGCGCAGAGGAGTCGCGTGGGGTTATCGACCCGTTGGCTCGGGAGGACCTCCCAGTAGTGATAGGGAATCCAATTCCCACAGTCGCTAGGGTGGTTCGACTAGGTCCGGTTGGTGCTCCGCGTGATGACGACGTGCGACTGCCAATCATCATAGAGGATCCTCCTCAGCTGGTTGGGCAGGCTGAACCCCTCGGGGCCGGTCTACCTATAGCCGCTGAAGAGGATCGTCCTGATATGATGGCTCGAGGCGATCCGGGGGGCGAAGTTGAGCGCCCAGCTCCTGAGGGTTTGGAAATGCCCGAACCACTGTTACCATCAGGCCCAACCGTTTGGCGAGGTGACTCCCATATTCATTTGTTCGACAGCTGTCGCGCTGCTGGCCTTGCGGGGCATTTGGATGACATGGTGGACGCCTTCAACGCCATGTCATGTGTAGTAGATATACGGGACAAAGTTTCTGTCTGGGACGAGTCGGACTTCCAGGATGATTTCCCTAATGTCCGCATCGTCATGGCTTTTGGGTTGCACCCACGTCATGCTGGAGATTGGTCTCCATCTCTGGAGGCAAGGCTCCGTAGACGTGTGAACTCCAGCCTAAATGTCAGGGCGATCGGAGAGACGGGAATTGATCTCAAGTGGAACGTCCCAATGGAGGCCCAACGTCGGTGTCTGGCTGACCAGGCACAGCTCGCTTACGAGCTTTCACTTCCTCTCATCCTTCACTGCAGGGAGAGGGAGTGGGGGGGAAGTAGCTGCCCACAACATCTTGGCAGAGGAGCTGCTGCGGAATGTCAGCGCCGCTCAGATCATCGTCCTCCACTGCACGTATGTTGACCGCCAAATAGTGCGCTCACTGGCGGATCTCTTTCGTAATCTCTATTTCAGTATTGCTCCGATTCTCGTAAACGGAATGGGTCACCGAGACTGTGCCAAGAGTCAGACCGTTCGGGCCATTCCGCTGGAAAGGATGCTGGTGGAGACCGATGCCCCACATCTGGCAAGAGTTCCTACGGCCACCGATCGAGTTATAACTAAAATCGCCATGCGTAGAGACATCAACGAAGAGCATCTCCGCAACATTTTAGAAGCCAATTTCAATCGAGTATTCCGACCGTAGAATCGAGGACGATTCTATTTGTAAGGGGGGGAGTAATGTAACAGGGTTGCTTATTTGTTTATATGTAGTAAAATTATAACTAGTACTTAACGTAAATATTTTAATTATAGGTGTTGGTATTTTCACTATTGATGTGAAGAACTAAATTGTATATAGGTATTGCTCACAAATCTGGGAGCATTGGCGCAATTTTCTGGTGAAGGGTTGTAAAGTTATATCACATTCAAGTGATAATTGAGGATTTCACGGACATGTATATATTGTATATAATTGTAAGGTGTTGGTGGCTTCCGATTTATGGGGTTTTGGGTGGTTTCTGGGTAAAAGTATAGGCAAACATAAGATAAACATGAATTAAGTATTCCTGGTGTTAGAATGTACCATTTTATTATAAATGCAATGAGTAAAGCTCACGGCGGCTAGCGTGCGCGGTCAAGCAAAACGTTGCTCTCTTAAAATTATACGGCTGATGGTAAGTCACTGCTCTCAACTGAACTAAGAAGTTTTAGGCAAGTGGCGTAGGTTTATGACATAGGTTTATGATATTTCCTTTGCGGCTAATTAATTAATCGTAAGCAGCATTATAACTTTGCCGTCGCATCTGCGGGTTACGATATATGTAAGAAGTTAGCAAGACATAATTTCAGCTGAATTAGGAGGTTGGGGTTTTATGATACTTCTGTTTCAGCTTATTAACTGCTACCCACAACCGTTATAACGTACCTGGGTAATACCCACAGATTCATTCGAGTTAGGGTATTACCGATAATACCTAGTAACTGGTAGGGCAGGGTTAATAACTAACCAGGCGCATCTTCGAGTGACGTTCACGTGGCTGTCCGGTGCTCGTCCACATCATAAAGGATTCGACGTGGTGAACTTTGAGTGACCGGATCGTGATACGGAGACTGGTAGGTTTCTTACTGTAGTAATCAATTGGGTTAAGGGTCTCTCATAGCTCGGTCTGTTACAGCTATCCGCACGGTCTGTCATAGCTCGGTCGTCGAAGAATGCATGCGAATAGTACTGAAAGATACTAAGGCTCCATATTAGATACTACTTTGACTCAGATTACAATATTTCATTCCGCACGAAAACTTTCAATGTGTATCTTGTCAAACTTCACTGCCTATTGCGAATCTGCATCAAGCGCAATAATGATTTATTTATACTGAACAGTTCAGTAAACACCGATCGGTCGGAGGCTTTAAATCGTTGATGATTCAGGTGTTACGATATTGATGCAGATACTTGAGTTGAACAAAATATTTCTCGAATGATATGGCAGCACGCATCAAATGGTAGAGGTTCAATCATAAGCACTTTGCCCGGATATTCGTGATGACAGCACAAAACCACATGGTTTTTCGAAAGAAATTCTTCATTTGTCTACAATTCTTTTATAATAATGTTTTGAGGCATTTAAACTGTCAAATCAACGAAACGATATGGTGCATCTATGATCAATCACTGTCTCTACGATGAAATCGATGATCATCTATTCATGTCTTAATCAATCCTACCCACAGTCAATTTTGCTAATGACGAGATAAGGTAGCAGTAAAAAAGCTATGATTGCCATCTTGTTCGCCTGATTAGATGTTCCAAAATTGATATGGAAATAATAGAGTAAAAATATTACTCTATCACAAGACCGATGCCTGGAGGTCAAAGTGCATTTCGAATAGATACTCATCGAAAAATGTGTAATCATGTGGTATTCGCAACTCAATTGCGACACTCTTCAGATTAATGTGATATCTCTATGCCGTGAGATAAATGGCTACCTTTCAATTTTTGTCAAGAATTTGTTCTAACGCGTTGAATATAGGATAATTTAATTAAATGAACACAATTTTTTAAAGATAGCACGCGATTTCATTTAAATCAACGTGAGAGGTAAACACCAGTCTGAATAGTTTCATGCGGCTGAATTCTGCTTGGATTTCGCATCGGTGCTGCTAGTTAGCAGAATAATTATTTTGAAGCATCAGGATTCCATTTTGATTTTTAATCTGTCGATTGTTTGTGTTTATTTCATTTTGTGTTGTGAATTTGCTCTGTCGGTAATCGACAACTAATCAGTTATGAGTCGAAATTATTTGTCAAGGGCCTATCAATTGGCCCGTATTCGATTTCATGATTCACCACCAAAGGATCAGGAGAATTGATTTCCGCAATGCGGTGCAGTTCACTCCATTCTGAATCACAGCGTCATCCGTGCGAAGACAAGTTTATTCACCCCGAAGGGATTGCCATCTGACGCCGGCCCGTTGCCACATTCCTCATGCTTCGAATTCCGTTCAAAAATCGTCCCAAGTGCCCTCCCTTTCTTAACATAAGCCTTGCATTTGAGATCGTGCGTGTATCATCAATCTCATTCATCTAAGCATCATCCTTCTGCACCACTTGAAACTATATACCAGAATACACACCGAATTTTCTGACCAGGCCAACAAAGTCTTAATCGTTCCGTGATTTGGTTGATATCACATTACCTTGAGGCCGATGCGCACAAGGACGCTGTCGTCGAACATCCGAAATGCCCACTAATCTTGTAATATGTGTATTGAACTTGTAACTTCGCATCGTCTTAGGACACGACTGCCAAAGGTGTGTTGATCATTGACGGAAGAGGAAATTTACCAACTGTGAGGCACAATGCGCCCGGTCATGGTGCCCCACCCTGGTGTCATTTAAAAGCCTTAATATCAAAAACCATAAATCAAGAAGTTTTTCAACGTGTTGATGAGCACATTCATATCTCCTTATCATGTTATGATTGTACGAAGACATGTAGCCATTGGACCAATGTGAATTACTCTTTAACAGTTCGACGAATTGATTTGTAACCAGGGATCGCTGAATGATTTTCAAAGCACGGAATATGCTTGTGCGTGCTTTGCAGTGACCTTTTGACCTCTGGCGTCGAAGGAGGGACTACTATTGAACATCTGAAATGTGATAAATATTGCATACCACTGTTGCCAACAGTTGCGTAATTTTTTACGATTCTCGTACAATTTGTGCGTATTTTTCTGATGTTGCACTTTTAAAAATAAAATTGTAATATTATTTCAGATTGACTATTTGTTAAGTGGCTCTAATGTAGAGGAGAAAGATGCCTTTTTGTTTGTGTGCGCTCTTTGTCTTAAGTTTTCATGTATTTTTAAAAGATGCTGGCTGTGTATAATAATACATGAATTTTCCAAATTTCAAATTCATTCGTCCATTCTATCGGAAGGAGTCATTTGAAGCTGTTTCATCAATCGGCCGTGCAACGGGTTAGCGGATAATGATGTCAGCAAACTTGAAGCAGAGTGAAAGTCGGACTCTTCTGAAATGCACCTGTCATATCATCGAAAGAATGTTCTGCAGTATTGGTTGTTGCGAAGTATCAACACTGCCGGCCTTTGCTTAGTGAACTTTGCGACTTGCTCACCAAAGAAGCAATCGATTTTGGGAAATGTCAATTGATTCATGCGTTTAGAGTGGGTACATGAAGGTCACTTCAAATATATGTGAATCATTCTTTCATGGACCCTATTTAAATGCAGGATTTTATGCAGCATCTTCGTAAAAGGCAGAAGTGAAATCCGAGAAGGAAGAAAATGCACGTAGAGAGAAAGAACTCGAGAGCAGGATACGAATTCATGAACAAATTGAAAGTGAAATCAAAGCCAATAAAAGACAAAGGATTGCAGGAACGCACGGACGTTCTGACACATTTGTGTATACTGACACATTCGGTATTCGGCCGAATAAGACAGGGATGCAAGACTTCCGGATTTATCCGGATTTCCGGATTTTTGACCAAGATTTCATTGGGTCTCGGGATTCGTTGAAAAATGCCATAAAAATTAACGCAGATGAACATGATTTCAGTTAAAATGTGCAGCGTACATGTACGTATGCCGGTATAGTCACCTCTGAAGATATTATCTTGTCACTTCAAATGCTGAGGTGTGAAGGTATGAGACATCTACCGGTACTCGTGTCGGTCATAATAAATTTCAATATGTTTTTATGTTTTTAAACAACATATATTTCGGCGTCTACATGTGTCATTCATAAACAGCTGTATAAGAAGTACTGTCATGGAAAGATGGATGTCTAACTTAGAATTTTCTTTCAGTGTTGAATTGATCTTGAATGCTCGAATCTACTACCTATTCGATGAGATGGTTTCTGACGCTCACTACTACAACCGTGTAATTCTTCGTGTCATCCGCATAAGCCCTTATTTTTTCTGTTGGTTTCCTGTGATCAATGGCTTCTAGTTAGACTCCAGTAGACTCTGTGATCAATCTAATCACGGTACTTGTTTTTTGTAATTTCGCCGTCGCATGACTTCAACAATTGTCAGATGTCAAAATACAACAATCGTCAGATAAGCAAAGTAATGTGGGCCTAACCAATACAGCCTACACCCATTCCCTATGAAATTCAAAACGTTTTCCTATGATTGTTGGAGCCAAATGCGACGTTTCAGTAATCAAATGAAGGCGTCACTGTTCTTCTGTTAAGATTAAATCAAGACCAAGAGGGTATTATTTTTTCTAAAGTGAATTGCAATTTATTGTTGCTTGCAATTTTCATTTGAGGTGACAACGAAAAGAAGGACAAAAGTTACTTCATTCAATAAAAGTTACTGAAATTATTGCGACCTTTTGTTTTACAAGTTTACGTGTCATTGGAGCAGGGTGTTCGTTTGGTCAGAATGCATAGTTTTTTTATACATGTATGTGCGGAATGACAGGGACCATGGCTGGGCCACCTTTATCTAAATCATTGAAATTTTTATTTTAGTAGTAAGTAAAAGGCGCATCCTAGCTCATTTTCCGGATTTTTCATCAATTTGCACTTGCATCCCTGATAAGAAAACCATGCTGAACACCTCTAGCTCTTCTGAAATTTCTGGAATACATTGTTGAAGTCAAAAGCCAGTTTTTTATGACTGACACTGGCACGGTAACATTGATTTTATTCAGATAATAAATGCCATACGAATATTGCATTTGCAGGGCTGCCAACTTTCCCGGTTTTTTGCCCTCGAAATTCTCGTAATTTAGCTTTCCTGATTTTTTGAAATTTGGATGCTGTTTTTGTGGTCGAAGTTGGCTGCTGTGGTTGGAATTTCTTATATACACTAATCACGTGCACAAACTTCCTGTCTTCCTCTGAAATACTGCTTGCACTGATGTAAAGTATAGGGGAGGCTGGGGTGACTTGCCAGTCTTTTCTTCAAGTGCCCATCCCGGCCAAACGACTAAATATTACAATTCCTTTAGTGCGGGTTGACGGAGAGGAGTGTTAGGAACATTTTTGCTTCAGATAGTTTTGCCGTAAATTATTGTCTTGTCCTCGAAAAATTCAATTACAAAAAAGTTCTAAAACTGCCAAGTCACCCCACTATTGGGGTGACTTGGCAGTAGGGTTGGGGTGAGGTGGCAGTATCATGAAACATCAACAATTTTTTAGTATTATACTGATCTAGGCTTGCATTATCACTGCTGCTACAAACACCGCCAAATTAGTTGCAAAACACAATCTTGGCAATTCATGTAAATTGCGATAATTCATGTTGCAACGAATCAACAAATAAGGGTTGGTTTGACGTACCTAGATGTTTCTAATTCATTTTCCAATGCATATGCTAGGTGTTGAGATGTGAACTTGTATTAAAAGGTGAGTCACCAACACATCACTACCATCAGTTGTGATAAGTTGCAGACTACAAGAGTCAATCAACTACTAAGGACACAAAAAATGATGCTGCCATGTCACCCCAACCTAAGTAGGCCTACGTACTAGAATGTTTTACACTATCAGGGGTCATGTATTCTGACCTAATTAGAATGTCTTATATGAATATAAGACTTATATTTATCTGAAATCTATCACAAGGCGCGGTGGCTCATCGAATTATGTATTTTCAAAAGTTGATTTCTACATTTTAAGTAGGCCAATAGGCCTGATTGTTTGCTCTGAAAAAGTAGAAGTTCGAAGCAATCTTTCTCTACAGTATTATCATTTCAGAGCTACTTTCAGGCTGTCTAGTGCGTCATTTTTTTTCATTTTCTTCATTTTTTGGTAACATATCATTTTATTTCATTTTTTTGCTGCTGCTGTCATTTTTTTCATTTTTTCTTCGAAATCATGCATTCTCGAATAGATTTTCGTAAATTTCCGACTACTAGCCTAGTTCAAAATTTATCCTTACAGATATCAGCTCTCTACTTATTGGATTTTATGGTTTAGTTGACTAATGCACTGAACTCCAGATGTCGTATAACTTTATGGAGAATCATTAAACTTCCGCAACACTGTTTTTTGGGCTATTCATTATCTTATGGGTGATTTTAATAAATCAACCAACCACAGGAAACATCATGTAACGAGTAACAATAAATGTAGAGTGTAGACATATTTCACTGTATTTCCCTTCGATGATTTTCCTTCTTGTCATTTCAGTCAGTTAAAAAATACCTGAGGTCATTATTTTGTTTATGTTATAAATGATGCTCGGATGATTCCACTTGAATTAGCCAAACATTGACTTCGGACCTATGCTCTATGCAGCCAAGTCCGTGTATGCAACACATAAAACAAGAAATGAGTGGACAATTTTGCCCAATTATTCCAAAATGTGTTTCCTGACAGCGACGTTGCGAAAAACTTCACAATGAGCAAAGATAAAGTCTCATACGTGTTCCAAGATGGTCTCGGACCTTCGTCATTGAAATGGTTGTGTGAAAAGGTTAACAGATCCGAGGTTGCGTCTACTTTAATGTTCGACGAGACAACTACAGTTCAACGAAGAAAACACATGGATTTACTAGTTAGATATTATGATGAAGATATCAAAGAAGTTGCAACACGGTATATCGGGTCACTATTCTTCTGTCGAGATAAGGCCATTGATACCGTGGAAATGTTCAATGACATAATTGATAGCGATTTATATCGATTGTCATGGGCTCGCCGTTGTAGTATTTTAATGGACGGTCCGAATATCAACCAAGGCGATCTACCGACAACTTGATGAAAGTTTGAGAAAAAGAGGCTATAAAGGTCTTATGGAAATGATCACATGTACGCTTCATGTTGCCCACAACGCATTCCGGAAAGGCGTAGATGCATTGGAATTCGGACCCATGGTAGAACAGTTGATTTTTGATTTATTCGAATGGTTTAAAAGTGCTCCATGTAAAAGTGAAGATTTCACTCATCTTGCGATAACTGAACAAGGGGAAGCATTATTTATTCGCTACACCAATTCACGATGACTTACTCCCTCAAAATCAATTGAAAGAGTTCTAATCCGGTGGGATGATTGCAAAAAGTACTCAGTCATGTGCCGAACCAGTCCGAGTACAAAAAAACGCTACCGAAAAATAGACGATTCGACATAATTCGGAATTGTCTAACCGTTCAAGAACAAGTTGTAATTCTAGCAATGAAATTCTTACTGGATATTGCTGATATTTTCGAAAAGTATCTTCTCATTTTCCAAGATAGTGGCCCCCTTGTACACAGACTGTTTCCGGAAATGAAACACCTATTGACAACTTTAATGCGTCGTTTGTTAAAACCGGAAATGGTGGAAATGAAGACTGTAGCCGACCTTCTTCGCATCAATACCGCCAATACAGCCCATCATCTGCAAGAAGTTGCAACTGGACAACTCCATCGCTGCGAATGATATGGTAGGTATTAGAGTTGCCCAAGAATTGTTCTCCTCAGTAAGTTTCGAGGCTGAGCGAATTAAATACAAAACAATCCATAAAAAGAGCTGAGATTGGATCGAAGCGAAAGTGTGCATTCGAGAAACTTATGAACAATGTTAAAAATCGAAAGAAGATCTGAAGCCATGAACTATATTTGCAATTATTCATGAATTGATTGGTTTTGTTATTCTATCACCAATGTTTTAATTTGACTGGATGTTGAGCATGTACAACTTTCGTAGGTAATGTTAAGTGAGACATTGATATCTAGAGACGGTATACAGTGATGGATAATTAATGATGCATTCATTGTATTTATTAAATCTTTACATACGGGTACACGATTTTGATATGTACGATTTTTTTTAACCTTAAGATTTGCAGCGTATGATCTTTTGAATGATGACTGTCGGGCATGTTGTTTGGATGGAAATGCTACAGGAGTCAATTAAAAATGTCATTATACTATTGCAATGATGAAAGTGATGCGCTATATTGTTCGATTCTTAGTGGATACTTTATCATTTCTTTCATTTTTCCGCCCCCAAAAATCTTTTTTTTCATTTTTTTTCTTGAAAAATTCGTCATTTTTTCTCATTTTTTGACTTTCTATTCGGTAGACAGCCTGTACTTTAAATAAATAATAGGGATTTCGAATTGTGAAGCATATTATTTGCAATACCAATAGTGCCATGTCACCCCAACATGATACTGCCAAGTCACCCCAACTCCAGTAAGGTAAAAAAAATCAGCTCAATTACAGTGTTAATATGATCTGAATGTTTTTATACTGTAGGAGTTCATGCACCATGACCTAAGTAAAATATCTTTAATAATGGTTTATGTCAAATCTATCACAAGACGAGAGTGTTCCGAAAGTTACGATTTTTGCAAGTGAAATAGTTTTTTGCTCCTAAAAAAGTACAAGTACAAATAATCCGCAGGTATCTTGCTCCAGCATCTTTATTTTAGAGCTACTTCAAAATGTATATTTCGGAATTTTGATTTATGAAGCCTATTAAGTGCAAGACCCCCTTTGCCATGTCACCCCAGCTTCCCCTACATTCGATTTTTTAGGTAGAATATACATACTTGCCACTCCTGCGCTATTTCGATGTTTTCTGCGCTATTGCGCTCTTTTTGAAAGATGCTGCG
Organism: Prostheceraeus crozeri; assembly: GCA_907163375.1. NCBI lineage: Eukaryota > Metazoa > Platyhelminthes > Polycladida > Euryleptidae > Prostheceraeus > Prostheceraeus crozeri. The sequence continues at coordinate 809,100 of CAJQUW010003251.1, forward strand.
CTAATTTGATGCTAAGAAATGATGAAGTGATATCTCTAATTGTTGTTATTTATTTATTCATTTGATTGTCGGGGTGTTTTAAGTTTCCAAATCTATGTCTACAGTATTGTTGAGTTAAGTAGCAGTGAGATTATTTTGCAAGCAAAATAACTTTTGTTTCATCTGTAAACAGGTAGGCATTATTGTTTCTACTTAATTTGCTGTATGTACTTGAGAAAGGATGGTATTCATTTTTGGGGTTCTGGACAGTGCAACTTGGCAAATTGGAGTATGGACAACTGTGTATCTAATTCGGCGACTATAATGTGATTTAGCGTTACAAAAGACTGAAGAGCATAATAACCATGCCTTCAAACTTTTTCCATGCGAATTTCTTTCCAAATGTTTTCGATGAATATATCAATGAGTTCTGGTCGGCATTGGATACAATTTTTGAATTTTTCAAGGAGTCCCCGAGCTGTCCGTATCAGGTAGGCATTCTAAGATAAAGAGGTGACGATGGACTTCTCAATGGAATCCCGCCTGAAGCCAATTCATAAGCTAGAGAAGCGTTTCGAAAGTGAAAGTACTCTCATCCACACTTCACATGAATTTGATTTCATTGCGCAGCTACATGCCTCAGCGGTTTTTGAAACCAGAGGTCATCACGGAATCCCACGAAAAAAAGCTAAATTCCTTGGATTATGAAAAGAAATATAATCTGCTCTCAAAGGATCAGCTTATGGTCTGGCAGCCCGACCGAGTTTCAGCAAAGCCGAAATTGAGATTTTCACAGAATAATGCACTCCCTATGGCTACTACGAATCTGTGCGTCTACCGAGTTCTACCTAGTCCTTCTTCTTGTCTGACGCAATGAAAAGAAAACATCTAATTGAACGCAGATTGCAGTGTATGGCTAAAATTAAATGTTCTATGTTTTCGCTTACTAAGTTAAGAATGCTTACTCTAGAGACATAGTTTTGACGTGGAATGTCTTCAGGTCATATCCTATGGTGCATGTGTTGTTATCATGTGTTTGATCGGCAATGTATGCAAGAATGTGGTCTAATGTGGATTAAATTGCCGACATTAGGCGCATAGACATAGGTGCATGAACATGATAGGAAATGACTCCTCCAAATTGTGACTTTGGGCTTAGTAGGCCTACTTTTTGCTTAATCAGAGAAAATTTAACAAATTTCATTTTAGCCAAAAACTACATGCGTCCTATTGGCTTAACAGGTGTTTTTCTTTGATCCTGTCTGACAAGAACAGGAACCAGTTAGAACTCGGCAGACGTGCAGATTCGTAGTATGCATGAGGTGTACATCATTATGTGAAGGTATCACTTTCGGCCTTGTTCTCTGCAGAAACTCGTTCTGGCTGCCGGACTATAATCATAGCAGACAAAGCTCGGAGTTATTTAAAGAATCTCAGTGTATACCAGGCGGCTCGATTTTGCTACACAGGAGATCCTAAAGGTTGACGGAAAGATTTCTCCACTGTCTTCCGCCAGACAACCTACTTCCGTATGCGATGATATTTTTGGATCCAAAGAAACCAGAATATTGACGAGTGCAATGTCGAGTGGCGCTAGCTGATGACGAATCAAAAGCAGTCTGATGATGCTTGCACTGACGTTCACGGATATTGGATGTTATTAAACAAAGAGCATCATCCGCTTCTGTCGAAACTCGTAGATGTATAACGTTGCTGCACAGCAGTGCTTACAGTGAGAGAAATTTAAAGTATGAAAATATGTAGGCCTAGAGAACTGCTCGACGAAAATTCGCAACCGAATTCAATTCATGCAAGAGACCAAATGTGTAGATTAAACTGCAATAGAACTGGATAAGCGCAAACTGAAATTGCCTAGAGGATGGTTATCCCGTCAGCATTCGAGTAGGCCAACTCAAACGGATGAGCAGCATGATCCATGGACAGCTTGGCAGAAATCTTGATATCGTGAACGCTCAAATGAGTCCGTAAGATGTTATAATTTATTTTAAGCAGCATCTGTTATATTATTTAAGGGTATTCAGTCAATGTGCTAAAATCCTGTTTCAAAGTGATCTTGTATTACAAATTTTCTCCGTTAAGACAGCCTTATCAAGCAGATACAATGTTGAAAAGGAAGACACCAAATTCAAAAATCAGTGATTGATATTCAGTGCATCTAAAGTCTCACACATGCGTAAAGAAGTACAACATAAGAACGAATTCTTCTACTTCCATAACCCATATATTCCGGATAATGTTAACCTCAAAATCAAAACAATCTTTCAATAGAATTGCCTGTCCGACTTTATCATTGTTCTAATACTTTACTGATGATGTTACAAAAATCCAAATAAGAACATATTCCTTCGTGAATTTGGCAATTTATAAAATTGACTAAAAATTGTAAACATTTTTACATAGGAAGCACGTTAGATTTCTGCACACGCGAATCAATGAACACCTCACTCACCATCATTCCTCTGTTTACAAACACCTCCAATTGTGTAAATCAGATATTGATGTACGAGTAACAGTGATTGACTAGATATATCAATGCCATCAACTTTGTGCTTATCAAAAGACTGTCCTACATTAAGTAACAGAGGAATGCACAGAATATCAATCACTGATTTTTGAATTTTGATGTCTTCCTCTTCAACATTGTATCTGCTTGATAAGGCCGTCGTAACGGAGAAAATTTGTAATAAAAGATCACTTTAACACACTTGATTTTAGCAGCTTGATTTAATACCCTTAAATAAGTTCGCAAGTATTTAGTAAGTACGTTATTTGGAGGTTATTTGGTGTTTACTGTACTGCTGTTTATTGTAACGTACAGGTATACACAAGCCAACTTTGTTATGCGTAGATGTCGACTTTTTTTATCTAAACCGACTGTCTAGAGTGGCTGCGCTCGTTTTGTGATTTTCTCGAGTGGCAACTATGGTGTAACAACATAAGGAAACGCTACATTTGTACAGGCTCCGAAAGTCCCGAAATTTCTACTCTGAAGATGGGTGGTTCCCCCCCCCCCACTAGATTGACAAACTATACACCGATGCAAAAGAGTAACCGTTGAGCACGTGTAATCCTAATAATAAGTAGCAGTGCAACATTACATTACTACGAACCACTTAACCTTAAAAAATTGCTTTTCCAGAAAAGCTTCATGCATAATCAAGTTAGAACTCGCATTAATTGTTAATAGGTTTATGTCACTTCTCGCTTTCTACTGAATGCCAATTAAAACTGTATGCTTTCGTTCGAATGCGGTAATTCGGCTAATTAGATTATTTGACAATTAGGCTTGGTGGATGATAGCTGACGATCTAGTTAAGCGAGCTTCATATTCGATTTGAGATTTTCCAACTCATCATCTAGCTTTATTTTCCGTCTTCTCAGTTACTGTTACTGACTTAGATACTGCAGCTCCTTTGAGAGTAGAATGTCCACCTTCGTTGGTATTTCTAAAGATGCATGCAGTCCATTAGTTCAAAAGTCGAGTACGTGTTGGGTAATTGTTTAATCGAATGCTAAGTCATTGGCACCCTTCCTAGTTTCAGAAGATGTGACGGTCCATTAGGTTTTGCGCCGCGTGCTCAGGGTAGCTTTTTGATTAAATAGTCACATTATGTTCATCAAGCGAAAATCGAGCAAAAGGAAATGTGAAGCATACCATGGTCATGTTACATGTTCATCGCCCTTAAACTAAGGAGTTATGTTCACCGAAGAGCTCATTCCTTTTTTTATTTGCGGTATTTGAAAATGTTCGAAAAACTAGACAATGCAATGATTGGGAACACGTTTCGGCCAAGTAGTATATTTTCATATGCCTCGAACATCCAGAAGTTTATGCAAAAACTCAAATTTCTGTGAAAGATGACCTTTTCGAGTTGCCAGGGTCAAATCGATTTGGCAATTCGAGAAGTACATGAAACCTCCGTCACACTGGAAATCGTCCTCTTAAATGTCATCTTCACATGGAGGTTTTAAATCGTGATTTAATAGAGACAAGAAGACGGTGGGTACTTTTTTTACACAACTCTCCATGCAGATGGTATCATTATTTTCATGGACTGATTCAATGATCCTAAATTTAGAACGGACCTGACGAATTTTTCGGCAAGAAAGTACATGAAACCAATTCCTAACTCCTCTGAAGATATCATGTCAGACGACTAATACATTTGATTAGATAGTTGACTTACTGATCACATATCCTTCTGCTTCACTTTTCGAAACTTTTTTGAGGCCTACCACGGTATGTGTAAAAGAAAATGCATGACTGAAGCACTAATGTTCTGTAGCAGTTGACCTTAAGAGCAAAGAGGAAGACCTTTGAAAGAATTAAATAACGACACATGAACATTCAAATTTACTCTTCATACACTTGATGAATGTCACTCACCCTGTTCGCATCACAGGCTACAAAGTAAACAGCTCAGTTATGCAGAAAACAATTCTTGATGCACTTTCTGATAAAATAGTGGAATATAACAATATTTCTCTCGATTTTGGATAGTCGAAATCTACCCGAAATATTCGAAGCTACCCGATGAGACATGCTACATGACATTTATACTCTCATCTATCTGATCACATCCAATCAAGTGATAATGTCAAATGAACCTATAGTTTCCTGATGAAATTTGATGGTTGCTTGATATTACAGAACTCAAACGATGCTAATCCATCGAGATATTGCAAGACAGGGATATCTTCACATATTGGTATACAATAATTAAGAACAGACTCATTTGGCCGATATAAAAGTAGTCCGAATGAAAAAAATTACGAAATTGCCCTGGAATAGAAGGGAATTTGAATCTCAAATCAGTTAGTTTCTACTAATTTGTCTCAGATTCATGCGGATTCCCACTCAGTCTGTTCTGTCAGTCTAGTCCAGTCTCTCAATAGGTTTGTTGCATCTAAGTTGGTTGTCCCATTAGGTTTTGTCAGTAATGTCTCACTGGTATCCCACTAGGCTACATGCATTTGGAAAATGTTTCAAGGCCTCAGCCGCATAGTATTACTTCCATGTAGCATCTCATCTAGTTAGTTTATTTTTACAACTGCGCGATAAACTTGCGGACATACTTCAATCAGTCCTATTAAACTTGCTGGGATATTGACAAATCCTAATAAGTTAAGTGTGGTATACTGAGGGCCTTTTTTACATCGTAATTAGACGAAGGGCCCTATCTTTACTTCAGACTGTATGGGGCCGTTCTTGTATCATGCCCTTTTTTGCTTCCTTACTTAACGAATGGGGCCCTTATGACATCAGAAATACATGTAGATGGAGAATTCCCTGTTCGCAATGAAACTAGACGGAGGGCCTCTTATGACATCAGAACAGACGAAGGAGACCCCTTTTGATCTCAGAACTTAGGCTTAGGAGCCCAGTTGACATCAGAATATAGACAGATGGCCCTTATGATTTCATCATAATACAGATAATCCCTTTTTGCATCGAAGCTTGACGGAGGGGCCTCTTCTTACATCGCAAGTGATTTTCGCAGGATAGTTAATATTTGACAGAAATTTCTACCCGTGCGAAAACAGAGTTTGCATTAATAGATTCCGATGAAATTTAGTTTCGCAAAACCTCGGCGATCTATGGAATTAATATTTATCAGTGGCGTCTTCTCCGTGCCTGCGAGGCCTTCGCCGCATACCCAAAAATAATTATTTACGTTTATAAAACTTAAGTACAAATAGTTCTGATTTTTTGTTTTTGAGAGCATCTTTGCGTTTACACCTTTACACACACTTTACAGTTTCAAGTCACTACTCTCAAATACGTTCCGAGCGCCAGTGCTCAGTTGTTAACTGCAGGGATCTTCAAGCAATCACACAATGCGCTGGGGATGTGTTCACAGCAAATCACAGATTTGTGTGATATGTGGAGCGTGTGCGTTTAGCTCGATCGTCTTCTCCCGATAGAAACGAAGAAGCAAATACATTGCAGCAATGCAAGAGAAGATCTACTTATAAATTCTTAGATTCAGTTAGACAGAGGCGCAAATTTTCCCTATTGGTGGCTTCGCCAAATTTTGGAGAAGATGATGACGCGTTAAATCGTCGCGTCTGCGTTCACCAATGGCTGAATGTGGGATCGGAAGGTTAGAAGCCGCTGAAAAGAGATATAGCGATGAAGGTTCCATAATTTGATGTGTGATTCAGTCAGAGATAATGATTCACGGCATATTTGTGATATTATGTTTATGGCGGCAATTTCAACAGTGGTTATTTTCTACACCGGACAGTCGTCCGAGGGATTATGCAGAAAACTCTAGCCACCGTACACGAAGTTTATAGTATTGAAATAAAAACTAAACCACTCTCAAGGGATAGAATATCAGGAGGAGCACAAAAAACATTTTAGCAGCCCTAAATTCGAAACCTGTAAGTGATTGAGAGGCTATGATAAACAAAACAGTCTTGCGTTGGTGAGAGCTTCCTCGAGTGTTCTGTGAGAAATGTGAGAGCGTCATGTGAGAAATCAACATCACATTTTCATTGTCATTTGACGTTTAAAATCTTGGGAAGACAAGAGTCACGTTGACCAACAGTCAGCTTAGGATTTCATGCCTACGACGCTGCTCAGAAAAAGAGGCTGCCACATAGGACTCACAGTGAATCATAATTCACATGTAGAATAGTCAACATTGGGTAGTCTAAGGACTTCAGTGTACCTTTCATTTAATATCGGTATATATTTCTCACATCATTTCATTCTGTAGTCATGGATGTCAGCATGATTTGAATGTTCTTGTACTTGTACAAGTGTTTGAAAATTCACTGAAATTAAAATAGTTATTTTAAAAAAATTATTTTATGCAGTTCATGCTGTCTGCTGCAGAAATATAGGAATCCACTTTGGAGCGAAGGCCTATGGTCTGGGAGCACGCGACGCCACTGATATTTATATATATCGAATCAGAGGGTCACCTTATTGCGGTAAGCGGAAGTGGTTCATCTTCCTCCAGCTTGGAAGGAGCCGTCATAGCATGAAATCAAAGTATTGAATGTCCTCAAAATAGATAGTTTGTTTGAAATACTGTGGACAATTTTCTAAACTGAAATGTATTTTTGTGTTCATTTTAACTCAGTCTTTCTGAATTAATATTTTATACTTTCAGGCATGAATCACACGCTGAACCATAACGCCGCACCTTTCACTCCTCAGAAATTCAGAATAAATCTGAGAACAGCGCAAGATCTTGTTGACAGTTCTACAACAACGCCTCTATCATCTGCCCCTTCGCATCTCGGTGATACGTCAGACAGCTCTCCTCCAAGTATGCGGGCTTCAGGTAGCCTATCGTTTGGACGCAGCATGTTGGATTGGGACCTTCAGGCCGGCCTCGGGCCCATGTCACCTCTGGATGTTCAAATAGGTAATTCTCTCTCAGATATGGGAAATGGAACCGCGAGCAGTGGATCCACGGAAGCCATGCTGACCCCTGAAGGACTTAATTTAGATTCCCTTGATTCCCTCGGACTTCAACAGCAATTGCAGCTATTGTCGTTAAATTCCCCGCTTGGATTCAACTCGGTTGTCGGCTCAGGTCTGCCACCAAAAGTGAACAATAATAATAATATTATCCTGAACACTGCTTCAAACAACTGCAGTAATAACAATTCCATTAACTCTCGACGAAATGGTTTAAGCACGTCGAACGGTATTGCAACCAATAATGAGAATTCACCAACGAATCTCATCATCAATTATTTACCTCAGAGTCTGACCCGATCTGACATGCATATGCGGTTCGAGGCTATTGGTCCTCTTCGTAGTTGCAAGTTAGTTTATGGACAAACACCTCATGGTAGTAGTAGCAGCGGTGATTCAGAAAATGCCCTGGTTAGCATGTGCTATGGATTCGTTGACTACGTCTATCCCCTTGACGCTATTCAAGCAATTGTCACTTACCATCAGGCACAGTGGGAGAAAAAGCGCCTGAGAGTCGCGTTTGCTTCACGTTGGCACGTTGTCGTTCTCAGTGTTCCGAAATGGTGTACACAAGACTTCATTCGGAAAGCGTTTCAGGTGAGTTCTAACCCATATTTTAATAACATTCCCTGACTTGAATTAATATCGGTTGCATAATGTATCGTTCAACTGCCATAGCCTGCATAGATTTGTGTTCAAAATTGGAGGAACTCATGTACTTCAAGTGTTATTTGGTAGTGCACATAACTTTGTTCGCAATGATGAACAAACCTACCTGACCCAATTTCGAAATCGAAAGTTAGAGTAGAGCAACTTTGAAATCGGCTGCTGTTGATCGGATTATCTCGTATCGTGCACCAGAAAAGCAAATCGTCTGAAAACGTATCGTGCATCTGAAAACTCCAAACTCTGGTTTTTCGGGTTTGGGCTCACATATCATGGAAATGTAGCTGAATGTATAAATGTATATTTCTCAGAAAGGTAAGTGCAATTTCATTATCATGCATGGTGCATAGTTTGCAAATAATTTGATCAGCATTTAGCTTTTGCATTTTTCTGATAAAAGAATGGGGTATTTACTTAGTTCTTGCTTGTATGAGCCTATCTCAAATATATAGGCAGTTCCATTAGTTACAAATGTGATGAAATAGCTCGGTAATCACCGTGGAATTTGAAGATTGAATCTTGGCCGCCACCCTGAAAGGAAGGAAAGCTTTTCAAGTCTGCACTGAAAATCTATTATGAGGCAGCTAATCTTTCTTGTGACCCAGAAAACATTTACACAATCATATTTCGTGTAACCGCAAATGGGCTTCGATAAGTTCCTTATTCGAATTAGCCTGTATCAAAAGGTATAAGCCTATAACTGCAGATGAAGTTATAATCAACTCAACATCATATGGATGAAGGTAGGAGAGGATGAATACATCTAGATAAAGGCGTTAGATGTGTATTATTTTAGGTTTATATTTTGTGTACAGCTTTGTATTGTCTATATTTTATATTGTCCAGTTTATCGGTACATATGAAGACTTGAGAAGTTTTTGACAGTTCTGCTGACACTAGCTGCTAGGAAGATAATGAATCGAACACCGAAAAAGCATACATCAGTTACACGCTCTGCATGAGATAATATTTTGTCTGCCACTCATATTTCTTCATCTCAATATTCATAGAGATTGCAGAGTACCAGTTCGCCTGGGCATTTTTCTATCCATTCTTCAATGCTTCACTATATACGCATTCACCTTAACCCATTTTTGACCACAGTTCCAGAAGTGGAACAAAATTTTAAAATTAAGTTGGAGAGGCAATGAAAACTGATTGTATAAAAATTTGTATACTAGACATAATAATTGAAGCAGCCGATGATATAAAATCTAAAACATGACATTCTTCATAACCACAATGCTTCTGAAATGCATGAATACATGAGTTATTCCAAAAATTTCATAAGATAAAATACGTCTTTTTCTTTTTGTTCCTAATCTGATATAAAAAATATGTTTAACAACGAAATAGCACTTTAAATGTATTGTTCGCATCGAGGTTGTCATGATTTAATGCAATCTCAGTCTTGAAACAGATCCTACGCTGTTAAATTTGAAATTCAAAATTTGTTCCACTTGTGGAACTGTGGGCATGACAGGTATCAGTACTTTCGAAACATGATATTATCAACAGCTACTTCTGCTGACTCAGCGATCGTTGAAAGATTGAATAAAATCAGTTATCACACGTGCAATATCTACGCCACAGATGGAATAAGCCTTTCGAACTCTCATAGGTGCATGGATATCTTCCCTTCATATGACGTTGGAATCTGACGTCTGCCACCACAGCGCTTGTTGAAAGAAATTACCTGTCACTCGATAGCCAATAGGTGCCATTGCCGTGCATAAACGCTATCTATCTTCATTTTTTAACTAAGATGTCGAAAAGATACACGCTCGATGAAGTTGTCAGCATTATTGAAAACGACGATGATATTGCTAGCGCCCAGATTATAATGGAACCGCCAGGTGACGGCCAAGAGTCTGATGAGGACAGTGGGAGTGAGGATGAGTGTTTTAGTGTGAACAATTTATCAAGACGACAACTGGACTGCTCCGGTTGAAGGACATTTCTGTACACGATCACATGAAATCAACGAATTACCTTCGGTTCATACGAATGCTGATGTGCCTACATGTGTGTCAGAGTCGGTGATCTCCTGGGTCAAGCGTAACCTAAATCCAAAAGAGCGGGGACTTTTTCCGACTGAAAATTCTTTGCAGCTTCCAAATAATCCTGTTGAATGTTTTGAATCGGTGATGACTGATGAAATGATTGAGTGGATAGTGGACATGTTCAAAATCGATGCTGCGCAGCGCTACCATGATTTTACGTTTCAGACTGACAAGGTCGAAATTCGTGCTTTTCTCGGAATTCTTTTTATCTCCGGTTACATCAGTGTTACACGATGGAGGATGATGTGGGAAGATGATACTGAAACAACAAATTCCTTCGTTTGTAATGCGATGTCCAGAGCTCGTTTCGAACTGCTGAAAAAGTATTCACATTTCAGTGACAATGATCAATTGGATAAAAACGAAAAGTATGCCAAAGTTCGTCCTTTATTCGACAAGCTGAGAACCATTTATTCAAATTTAATCAAGGATCACATTCCAGAAAACCTGTGTGTTGATGAAGCAATGGCAAAATATTACGGCAAACACAGTGGTAAGCAGTACATTCATAATAAGCCTCAGAAATATGGGTATAAGATTTGGTGTTTATGTGACTCGAAAGGTTACTTAATTGATTTTGATCCTTATCAAGGTAAATCGCAGATTGATCCTGAGCTTGGATTGGGAGCAAGTGTAGTTTTGCGTTTGTTAAAAGGTTGTACCAGATCTTCCCTGCAATATTTATTGTGATCGTTTCTTTTCTTCGCTGAAGTTATGTAATCGACTTCTCCGGCAAAATATTAGTTTGACAGGTACCATCATGTCGAACAGAACAACGAAATGCCCATTGAAAGATCAAAAGGAACTTAAAAAAGAACCAAGGGGCTCTTTTGACTATCGTGTTAACACTAGTACTGACACCGTCGTAGTTGTTTTTAACGATAATAAAGTTTTTCACGTCGTCAGCACGGCTCACGGCATCGAACCTATGTCTGCAGCTTCCCGATGGTCAGCGGCGTCGAAGAAAAAGGTAGCAATAAAACAACCACGATTGATCCATGAGTAGGCCTATAACAAATACATGGGGGGTGTAGACAGGATGGACCAATGTCATATTACGCCACTTCCATTCGTTCAAAGAAGTGGTGGTGGCCGTTGTTTTTATTTGCGATAGAGTCGGCGATGCAAAATGCATGGCAATTACATCGAAAATCTGGACATGATCTGGATCAACTTGCGTTTCGAAGAAATATCGTTCAGAATTATCTGTCTCTGACGCGAACAAAACGACCATATCGAGGAAAACCTCCACAAGCAAAGCACATGAGCCTCGAAAAACGAGTGCCTTTGACTTTGAGGAAATCCAATGTGGGTGATCATAACATTGGACCAGCATTTAAACAGAACAGGTGTGCTCTGTGTCGAGCAAACACTGAGAAGATGTGTTTGAAATGCTCAGTGAATTTGCATGAAAGATGTTTTGCTGATTTTCATTCTGTTGAAACTAAGTTTGAAGTGAACTTTTAAAACCTGAGTGTTAGTTTGTGTTTATTCTTGATTCTGTTGTTTCATTGAAAAAATTAAGTTTGATAATGGTCTATTGATATTTGAAAACTGAATTGCGTTTCATTGATTATAATGTGTTGCTTATCACCGTCTGTGTTGCCTCTAAGCAATCAATAAATTTTGAAAATTTAACGTCAATGAGAATATCTTTGAATTGACTGTTCCTTCAGAGCTCATAGTTCCACTTGTGGAGGACAAAGTGAATGTTACCTTTCATGCTCACAGTTCCACTTGTGGAACAAAGTGAATGTTACCTTTCATGCTCACAGTTCCACTTATGGAACAGAATTTGAATTTCAAATATTGAGCGCAAGAATGAAATTCCGAAAGAAATAATAGTGAATTCGATATGTACCAAGGTAAAATATATCAAAATTACTGCTAATATAAAAATCAAAAATTCGGTCAAAAATGGGTTAAAATATCTTTTATATGGTGGACTTTCAGGGATCACAAGATGATGTCGTAGGAAAGTGTATGTCGTTTTTCTTCACGAATTTTGGTCAATTTTGAAAATAGTAGAGCGTAAATTTATAATCAAATCTAATGAAAATTATTGCGCATTGGTTTGAGTGCATTCAGAATAGTCACATGAGCAAGTTATGAAATGTAGTTGTCTGTTAAATGGAACCATATTTTCTTGATGAAATAATTAGAGTCTTAAATTGTTTGGCATTGATATGGATCAGAATCGAAATCCCATTTCTTCAGTAGCCTTGTCATCTCAGGCACTCTGCCTTGCATTTTCATGTCTGATTTTAGCATCGACCATGTCGCCTGGAAAGCGGCAACTTTTTTTAAACAAAAAGGCGTTATTAAGTTATCATCATACAGCATGTGTTAATGGGGAATGACGGTTTCGATGTCACTGTGACTGTTCACAATGCTGTCGATATTCTGTTAATGGTCGTGCAGTTGACATTAACATGAGATACAGAATTTCGCTCAGTTTTTAGATATATGCACTTTCAGCTCCACTACTAAGCACAGCGTTGAGGAAAGTGGCATCTTTTTGGCCATGTATATATTAGTTAACTCTAGTATTTGGCATGTTGACATTTTGTCTTTCTATTTCAGACAATAGGAACCGTTCAGCGCTGCCTGTTGCAAAGAGATGAAGATACTTTGTTACGCAATTTCAATTCTGGTCTTGCATTCATAGATTTTGAGGATCGAGCAGGTTCCAAGCAAGTATTCGATTCTAAAACATTACCCGGTCCAGATGGTATTCATTTCCTGAAGGTTAACCCTACTCATGACACTTCAACAACACCCGTGATATTCAAATGCCGATGGGTATTGTTCGATGAACCACCGAAGGCAACCAGTAATCACCGTGTCAATTCTCTCTGTAAGTGTTACTTCCGAACTAATGCAAATTCTCTGGTTGATGCTTGAGCCATCTCACGCGACGCTAACTAATGAAAGTTAAGTGTTGCTAAGTGACTTGAAAGCATTCCGATCCTGAAATGTCATCATGAGCTGATACACTTCAATACTCGTATACACTCATCATTAACATGCGTGATGCTGATCTAAATCAATCCCCGCATTTTATGCAACTTACGTACATAGGGTTGTGATTGTATTAGGCCGAACTAACTCGCTCTTATTCCTCGATTAGCTTTCCTCCATGCCGGCGCTGCGGAAATAGATCGTGTCTGAAGTAACTCATGTTCAGAACTAGATAACTAATGTAAGTCTGTCACAAGCAAAGGAACTTTTTCGATTTTTTTGGAATAATTATCCAAGAAATTCAATCATCGATTTCGATTCAATATCACCAATTCGAATTATCACTATCAATTTGTCGTTTTACAGTATTACTTGTATACAGGGATGAGAATTTTCCGCGGAGGTCCCAATAAGGTAGCCTAACGTACTCTTTATCTTGTCTATTTTGGGGCCCTTTAAGATGCGTTAATGAAGCTGTAGCCACCGTTATAGCGTTATCATCCCTGTAAGGTAGACTGGTTTGACATGGCAAAAATGTCTTTCTGAAGAAACTGTTATGCTGGGGAATATGAAATCACCAGTGCTAATTCCGGAATTGATGTATTTATTAGTTTCTATATCTACATTCATAAGCTTGTCTTTCTTTCAAGAATATCACATCCCGCTGAAAAATTGACCCGATTTTTTGTACTAAATCGGGTCCGAATTTTGTTAATTATCGGGGGAAACTGAATTATCGGGTTGTTGACTCGATTTTACCCCCGAAATGAACCGATTTTCGAAGCCCGAAAAAATCGCTAAAATTTTCGGGTCAAATTACCGATTTTTATAACTTCGATTTCCAACCCGATTTATTCCGGAATTGGTCCGATTCTGAATTCAGGTTATTGACCCGATTTTACCCCCGAAATGAACCGATTTTCGAAGCCCGAAAAAATCGGTAAAATTTTCGGGTGAAGTTACCGATTTCTAAAATTCGTTTGCTAAACAAATTTTTGCTTATCATTCCAGCAGATTTTGTTATTTCATGGTCGTTGAGCCGATTTATTCAGTTTGTGTAATTCACTCCGGAATAATCGTTTCACAATTCGGATCTTTATGATTATAGGGCTGTCTTTTTCTTTTTGAAGCGAATGAACGGTCATATTGTGATAAAATTAATCTGTTAATTTAGCTATACAGGATCTTCAGCATTTATTGTGATGAACAGTTTCGAATTTTCTGTTACAGATCTGCTCAAAGGAATTGATGAATTCTTCGTATAACACTGGCACATCAGCTTTAACGACTACTAAAGAACTTTTCTGAACAGCAATTCAATAGCATCTATGATTTAATTCTTACCTGTTTAATAATGTATATTCAGGGCGTCCATAAAGTTCTACAATAAACCAGATTTTCGATATTACGTCAGAATTGATAGTAATGAAACGAGACGTATCAAGACATAGCTGATTGAATGGGGTTTTCACCAGCGCAAGTATAGGCATGAAGTCAAGTGTACAAATGACTAAAATACATTAAGCAAGTAGTGGTAAAAATTTGATTTATAGTGTTCATTTTTTACGGAGAATTTTAGTGATAACTTTTTCAATCCACTCAGTCTTATGAAAGTACTTACAGTAAAATACGACTGACTGAGGAAAAAATCACAATTGAACACATTTCCTTTACATGATTGGCATTTTGCAGCGGCATGTTCGCGTAGCTATTCATCAATTAGAGGAGCAATGTATCGTGTGGATGTGTTACACGTGCGGGGCTTGTTAAATATTTCATCAATCTGGAAACTCGGCAGCCGCACGTTTAAGAGGATTCAAAACTGAAAATATAAAAGTTGCATATCAAATTTTTGCCACTACTTGCATCATGAATTTTAGTCATTTGTACACCATATATTACTGGCAAAAAACCCTATTCAGCCTTCTTTTGATACGTGTCTCGTTTCGTTACTATCGTTACTAATCGTATTTGTTATTGAATTCGGGTGTAATATCGTGGTACTAATCGTTTTTATTATTGAAATCGGGTAAAAATTCGGGTGTAATATCGTGCTACTAATCGTTTTTATTATTGAAATCGGGTAAAAATTCGGGTGTAATATCGTGCTACTAATCGTTTTTATTATTGAAATCGGGTAAAAAATTCGGGTGTAATATCGTGGTACTTATCGTTTTTATTATTGAAATCGGGTGAAAATTCGGGTGTAATATCGTGGTACTTATCGTTTTTATTATTGAAATCGGGTGTAATATCGGGTCCCATTTTAAAAAATTCGGGCTTAACCCCGAAAAAGGTTTACGTTTTCGGGTCTTTCACCCGATTTTTCTACTATTGTTGAGATACCAGAAAAATCGGGTGAAAATCGAGCCAATTTTTCAGCGGGATGCTTCAATAGGCCTACTAAAATGCGAATCTATCGAGGATTTCTTACTTCAAATGCTTCTCCTGATGGGTCAATGCTTGAAGTGAATTTAGTTGCAGATAGTGGAATGACGGCATTGTAAAATTGTCTTGTAAATTAATTTCTGGAGACCTTATCTTGCCGAAACAGCATTTACTCCATTGTATTAGAGATTAATGGTTTGTGCCTCCAGGAAGCTGTACGAACCCTGATGTAATTATTTCCTCACTACATCACTACAAATTATTTACATTAATGCCTATTTGCAACATTGTCTTCAAGAAGATTAAAAGAGCGAAACAGAATCTGTTCACTCATTCGTCAATAATTATGATAATTTATTCCTTTTCAGCTGATATGGGAGCTGCTGGTCTTTCTAGCCTCATGCAACGTCCACGTTCAGACTCGAATCGATTCACCCATTGGACAGGTCCTCCTTCTGATGACTCCCTGTTACTTAGTACATCGTCCTTAATGAGTTCCACTTGGGATCATGAGAACATTGGAATGTTTTCTTCCCGACCAAAAGACGTTTTGGATATCGATGATTACATACGAGATAATCCCGGCACGCGTTTGCAGGATCTTATCGGCTCCCGCATTAGCAACCGATTGAATTCGTCCATGGCTCAGAACAAAGCAAGGCCGATTGTGAAGAACCGCGACACTGGTATGAAACTCGGTGAGTTAAATTTGTGAGTGGTGTACTGAAAAAATTGAAACAGTTAATGGTGCGGATAGTCTACATTGGTCGAATATCGGCAATGCTGGAAATCTGCAACTTTTCTCTCATATCGGTTATCGCCCGTGTCCGAAAAGAAATGTCAATATTAATGATTCATATGATTCTGAAAAAGCACATTTCCAAGTCACTGTTTAGTAAGTCTCCCGTCCCTTGATTTCTATATTTTGAAGGCAAAGCTATATTGTTTTACACACGTGCTATGATGCATCTTTTCCTAGCTTTGCTGTGCGATTTACTAAACAATCACTTGGGTATTTCTTTTTTAGAAAATTATAAAAGCTCCAAAGTCGGCGCGGCGCGCTTTCTAACAGCGGTGTGTGAGTATAAAATCTGCAAGTCAACAAATTTATTACCTTCAAAATAAAATGGTGACATACACTGCTACTAATAGTTACTCGACAGTAGTACGTCTTTAACCTATCAAGAGAGTAGAGAGGGATAGCCTGATGGCCAAGCGCCTGAGTTTTCAGATGCACTTATTGCATGTACTATATGCCTTTATTCTTCGATTAGGCTATACACCTGAAAAATATGCGATAAGGTATGTTATGTACCAAAAAGTATAGCCATCAACCGTTTTCCAAATTACTGCAACGAAACGAGATGACATTCGGATTCATCTAGATACAGTGGTGGCAGGGATATCCCTGAGTGGTGGGCACCCAAGTTGGGATGGAGGGCCACTATTAAAAGGCAGAAATAGGTTTATTGAAAATACCTTTAATGAATACTTTTAAGTGTAATTTGAGGACTGTAGCACTATAGCCTGCAAAGTGGTAGTACATGACATAATTGTATTTGTAAATGTCTGCAGAAGCATTGTATACATAGTTGTTGTTTTTTTTCAATTCATCATGCGGCTCAGTTAGATGTCACCAATGGAATGTGAATTGGCCAAAATAATTGCAGAAGCTTTTTTGTGATATTAAATGGACGTATGACTTTATTGGTAGTATGATAATATTGCCTTATTTCATCGAAAAATTAACGGCCTATGATCTAAATGACGGTGTGTAGTAGCCTACGTCTATCCGCCTACATATCGCACAATGTAAAATAACATGAATAAAAACTGGCTAAGCTAGATGACCCTAAGTGTACATAGGCCTACGTCAACCAAACAGAAACGGCTTTCGGAAACCACGCATATGCTCCCGAACGATACTCGGTGTGATAATGCCATTCTACAGTGCGTTCATAAAGTCACTGTGCACCTAATAAATCAATGCATGTGCAGTACTTTGCCGCTTAGAAATAGATTGCCACGGCACTATAAAAAGTGAAGTTTCTTGCAGAAACTTGACTTCTGTGTGATCACAAAATATCTATTTACATACTACAAAAACATTTGAAAATGTCCACCCTGTTCACGAATGCAAATGTCAATTCGACGTCTCATATTCTCATACATTCGGTGAATTTCCTCGTGCCTGATAGCGTCAATTTGCTGACAGCTGTTTTCTCTAGACTCCTGTAGATTTCGTGACCTGCTTCCGTAAACCTCCTGCTTCACCGCTAACCAACAGTAAAAGTCCAAGACATTCAAATCCGGTATCTCGGATGCCAAATCCTTCAGAGATAACTCTTGTTTGAAATATTCCACTAAAATATCGAATTGAGGAATTGACAGTATGCGCAGTTGCTCCATCTTGCTAGAAATAAGCAGTCAAACTTTCATCGTCACTTAATTCGTCAACGAGTGAAGCAATCATTTTGTCAAATAATTTTTGCAATAATAGTTGAATATCGGCCCAAGCATTCGTATTCTTGACATAAGAGAATGTAATGGCTTCTCAACAAATTCGTGTGGACTTTCACTAGACCATGTTCGGGAACTCTGGCTACTGATATGCCTTGATAGATGAAACCAAGCAATATCAGAAAAGAAAGTCTTATCGAGCACATTATTTTCATTTATATTTTCCTTGAACCAAACGCAGTACTGAAGACGCTTGTCATGATTGGCATCATTCAATTCATGTTGGCCAGAGATGAGGTGCGGATATAGGCCTATGTTCTTTCTTACAGCAGGATGAGCCGCCCCGAGAGATAGACTCACTTCTTGGGATAAGCGACGCATCGACTTGTTTGGGCAATGAGTCATGGCTTCAGAAATAACATTTTCAGGAATAACCTTTTTATCGCCTAAGATTAATGGTCGATCTGAGCGTGATGGATCGTGCACCGAGTCAGCTTTTCTAAACTCACTGATTGGACTCCAATCAACATTTCGATGAGGCAAATCAAAAGCAGGAAGTCTTTCTAAAAACCCCTTCTTCACATCATTAGTATATTCCCCATTGGTGCGAAAAACATTTTTGACCAAGAAGTTCTTCTTTCGCATTGACATCACCATGCTTATATTCGAAATGCAACGTACAGATCTTCACCGAGTCAGTAGCTGACAGATGTGAAGTTAAATTTAAATTACAATCATGTTGAATGTCGCAAGCTACTCAATTGCGCTTCCCAAACGAGCCAGTGACTCTGTGCATGTGATAGATATCTACAATTGTAAGATTACGACTGTTTTCTTTGGCAAAACAAAGTTAGAAGAGGTGCACAGTGACTTCATGAACGGACTGTAGTAGAAAATTGGTGCAATGCACATGCTAAATCCAGAAATAATACTCGAAGGAAAAGCTGGCTTATAAATGTCACATATCTTCATGCGGCTAGATTCCTTCATGTTCAGCCTACTTTATATATCTATAGGTTAATTGCAACACTGTTTAATGCGTGCTGAAACAACTTCAACAAGGCATCGAATGCCATTTGACTTAGCACTAACGCAATTGATGGCTATGTCACTTACCTTCTTCATATTTAGGAGACATTCATTGCGAACGGAACATGGTTTGGGCATTCGAATGAAATTTTTGTACCATTATATTGCTCAGTAAGTCATTAGTTAATGCTTTTGGAAATCCTAAAGAATATCAACCTGAAGCTTTGAAATGCCTTTTAAAGGTAAAAGTCGGAGTGGGCCATTTTCAAATCACCGATTTAAATAGCGTGCGCCTGCCACTTCGGATATTAGGATCGGTGGTGGGCCACGCGTTGCCCACCACAATAAATGAATGGATATCTAGCATAATCACTAATCCCTTCTACTTCGAGGGGGTTGCGCTCCAGACACATCCGCGAGGTAGAAACTAGAAATTTTGAAGGGTGAGCCATAATTTTAACACATCAGAACTTAAATCAACTGCTTTCTATCTTTATGCAATAACATATTATGTACAATTCTGGAGCTTGGTGCTAAAAGGGCCTATGTCCAATTTGATCGATTTTGAGATTTACACACCACTATATAATGCAGCTTCTGTGTGATTATCATTCCCGAATGACCCAATCCTGCTTCACCAAATAAAATTTCCAAATGCCTATGTCCAAGCAACTGCAACAAGCTTTAGTGCTAAAAGGGCCTATGTCCTTGAAAATTTTATGTGAGTGCTATTGCACTGCAGTGAGAGGCTATTATCGAAAACCATGTGTGTGGACAGCTCAGAAGCTTGTCGTCATTGTCAGCAGAAGCTTCGATTCCCCTTCTTTGCTCCACTATGATTGGCATTATGAAGAGACGTCGAATATCGCTTGATAATATCGTCGAATTGTGTGTCCATTCGTCGTCCGAAGACAATGAATCACTTGACTCTGATGCTGAGAATACACTACCTCAGCCCGATCATCAAAGCCCTAATGAAATTCCCACATCACCAGTAACTGAGACCATTGAACGTCGAAGAAGTAGAAAGAGACTTCGGTGGCCTTCGACGTGGAGAAGAAACGTTATTAAGTCACAAAGAGCGCAAGGACTGAAGTATTTAAATCATAGTGGAAAGATCGTGATTGAGGAAGACTATGGGCAGTCCATGTGGGGAAGCGTTGTCGCATGAAATGTTATGAAGCAGTAATTGAAGAAAACAGAGAAAATATTTTTAGTGACTTTTACGAACATTCCTCTGAGCAGCAAGACCAACTGTTGGCTAGCCTGATCGAGGAGACTACAAAGCTGCGAGAACGAATGAGAATCGATTCACATAATGCAAGCAGACGACCCTTTACAAGAAAATATTATCTTCTAGTTGAAGGTCAGCCAACTGAAGCTTGTCTGCCTATGTTCTGCGCTACTTTTGGAATATCACGGAAAAAGGCAAGGGTAATTTCTGAAAGAAAGAGATTCAGTGGTAGCAGCAATATCATCCCAAAAGACAAGAGAGGCAGGCATGGTCAGCAGCCAAAAATCGCGGAAGTGGATCTTGACAATATTCGTGATCACATTAAGATGTTTCCAGCATACGAAAGTCATTACAGTCGTGAAAAAATCTACGAAAAAGTACCTGAACCCTCATCTATCCATCGAGCATATGTATCGGCTTTATGAAGAACACTGTGAAGCAAAGAACATCCCACCAAAAAAACAAAAAGCCATCTTTATCGAAAAATCTTCGTCGAGGAGTTCAATTTATCATTTCACCCACCAACTAGCGACATGTGAAAAATGCGATGCATTTAAAGCTTCGTTAATTGATGCGACGAACGAAGAGAAGGTACAGATCGAACAGGCAAGGAGTGCACATCACGCGGAAGCAGAACTTGCCTACTCTTTGAAACGCAATGATAAAATTGAATCTTCGACTTCACAACATGTGGTGACAGCTTCATTCGATCTGCAAAAAAGTTCTTCAGTGTCCCTTCATCCAAACGGGTATAGCCTTCTACAAGCGGCAGCTGGCCGTGTATAATTCAACAGTTTATGAAACACACAACAACAAATCCCGGTCAATTTGTTATATGTGGGACCAAACCATAGCTGGACGGGGCTCACAAGAAATTGGATCGTGTCTACTAAGATACATCGACAGCCTTCCATCTTCAGTGAAAGATGTTCGCCTGTGGAGTGACAGCTGCGGAGGCCAAAATCGAAACATGCAAGTTTCTGCGATGCTGATGAGTGCTGCAGCATCACGAGGTATAAAGATAACGCAGAGATTCCTCATTCCGAGCCACACACACATGGAGGCAGATACTATTCATGCCGCTATAGAAAGACAGAAAAAGGCCACCAATTCAATTATCAAGATACCAAGAGACTGGTATAATATTGCACGTAGCATTCCCCGGAAACCAAGAATCCAAGTGGTTGAAATGCATCAGGATCATTTCAAAAATTCGAGGAATCTGTTCCAAGGTCCCCTTGTGAAAAGGAAGCATGACATTGAAGGAAAACCAGTCAACTGGCTGACTGTGAGGGAGTTGCAGTACAACTCAGAAGCAGGTATCTTTACATACCGCTCGTATTTTTGGTCTCTATTGACTAGAGAAAAATGATGTTTAGTTAAGTTCCCGTTCTGAAACTTAATGATTTTGGCTATTGTTGTTTAAATTACATAACGACCAAGCACTATCAATGAACGAGTCAATTTTCGGACGATGGGTAGCGTGATCCCCTTTGTGATATATCCCTTCTGTGTGACGTCACACTTTCAAGTGACATTCCAGGTGTATTGGGAGAGGTTTTATTTTAGAGAATCATCAGCTAATGTGATGATTTGTAGGCTGGGTGTGTGACATCCTATCCCCCGCTTCCGTTCCAGGCTTCAACGCAGCAGCAAGAAATTTAGGGAAGTCCGCTATTATGTTTAACTCCTACATCAATGCAAGGTCCACCAGCGAATCGATCGTGCTTTGGACTTCTTGCGTGCTTCTTTGGGTTTCTGTGACTTCTCTCCGTCCTTCAATATTGCTTATTGTCTGTCTTGTTCATGTTTATGTGAATGTAAATCAAATTATCAAATGCGCATGTTGTGCACAATCAGATTGCATCATTCAATTATGTTAAATACTATCGTAACAAAACGACAGGTACACCGCAGGTCGAAGCTATTCTGTGGTTGAAACACACATTCATCGGGAAACAATAATGAAATGCTATGGTTTTGCTGTTGAAGGGCAGTGTCAGTGACGTACTGAATGCAAACTTGAGGGGAGTTCACTTTCATTAAAGATATCCCGTGTGCGCGCAACCAGCTATGACGTCATTCCGTCACTCCAGCTCTGGTTTATCGGGTTTATCCACGTCAACGTAATCTCAGTAACTGCATTCATTCTCTTTCAGGTATTGATCCTGCTGTCTCTCTTGCATCTATTCTGCGAGAGGTTAACGTCAACTCAGACTGCCTTCCTACCGTGCGCAGTATTTCTCCTGTGCATTGCCACTCGTCGCTGACACTACCGAGCAGTGCACCGTGTCCTTCACAACCCATCGGCTTTCCGCTTGACGCCATCCCTCCTGAATTACACCGAGAGGTTCTTCTCAACTCTTGTCTTAACGGCATGGCTGACGACACCATTCGCCATTCGACGCGGATAGATCCGGATGAACTTTTGCATGTGGAAACTCCACTGCTTGCAAGACCTGAACTAGCGGAATTCATCGGACCCGGTGTTCAGGTGAGATTTTGACGATTGATGGCAAATTGTATTCTGTAGGGACCTTCGAATCGGCAAATTTTGAGTCGAATCAAATCCGGTCGTGACTCGATAGTCTATAGTCTTTAGGTGAGAATGCCTTGATAAACCATGATGGATGAAATAATGTTGAAAAGAATCAGGATTGTTTTGATTGATCAATTATAATTGATATTACGCACAAAATTTTTCAGTCACCATTCACAGACCTTCCGATAAAAAGGAATTTATTAAATGGTCAGTAGTGCAGTGTAAGCAATTCAAACATAAAACAGTTTTATCATAGCTCGAAAAGAGCTGGATTATTTTATTAATTAATCTAATATTAATCGTATTGATTTCATCTTTAATAGGTCTGCTTGAGCTTTTTTTAGTTTGCTATTTACTCAGCCTACTACACTGGTAATTTCAAAAAGTAGGACTATCAGATGCGACCAGCTATGCAATTTACATGGTTATTGAAAGATTCAGTGACTCCTTGGCACTACGAAAGAAATGGGCAGTCAAATTAGTCTCTACTTTTTAAAATTCATTAAAGTAGTTATATCTCTCCAATATTGTGGCATTGGAGTTGCTGGCTTTGAAATTGAAAAACGATGAAGCAAGGAAATTCAGTCGAATATTTTCCTGTTTATTTCATTGCGTCATGGCCCAATTTATCATGATTCTTTATTAGCAGTATTAAAATTCACTTGAGTTTGGTAAACCACGTGTACTGCGCCCGAAATTCCTGGCTTAAGACAGTCTGAAAACTAATGTCTTATAGCCCTTGTAAGATACAAGCTTGCGAGCCTGCTAATGGACAATTTGCAATTCTGCTCTAAATAAGTTATTGTAAAGTATATCGGACTCAATCAAGGCGATCGACTGAGTCCGAAGCTCTGATCTGATCAACTTGCACATCATAATAATGTACTACGTACTATGGCTGATACGAGTCTCTTGTTCAGCAATCGTCTTTCAGGGAGAGACCGGCATCTCAAGCTTATTGCAGTGTCACATTCCAGTCGTAACAAACGGGTAGAGGCTACAAGTAAGAAGAAAATAGTCGACACAATTTTTGGCTAGCAGACGCGGACCGATTCGAATTTTTCTCGAATCGACAATCGATTCGCGAATCAAATCGAATCTTGAAGCCTCGCAGGTCCCTAGTATTTTGTCTAACTGCTTAGATAATAAGTTGTATTCGATGGACTGTAATAAAAGCACACATTGTGCTGATTGCTGATGTTCTCAAATTATTCTTGCTAGGCTACCTACTTTGCCTGTGCTTTCGTTTTGCTACCCCCACCTCTAAAAAAGAGCTTGTACATTCATTTTCGGTAGGATCAGCTTCAAGTACCTTAAGTGTCGGTGAGAATTCGCCATTTTTCCATTCAAGCCGGAGTTGTACTGACAAGAGATGTATTACAGGCTGTCTCATGTAAAGCTGTGGTTTCACTTAATCAGTCAATTTGCTGCTGATACTTAAAATTTAGTCGTCCCAGATTAGGAATGATCAAATTGGCTGATACGAGCTCAATTGAAAGATGTACTTTCTGAAACGGCAGTAGTGCTGCACAATTTGAGAAAATTGATATCTCAAGTCTTCATTGTCTAGATCAGATGATGAATTGCAATTTAGCTTGTGTATTGAAGCAGTTTCTGTTTTAGTCTCGGATATTGCAATCACTTTCTGTAGAAATTAAATTTTAATTGTATTCTGTGTTGGGTTGACCTACTACCGAACACTTAAAATAATATTCTTGAAGATCTTCCCAACCGTTGTCATCTCTTACAACGACGACGTCGTTTTCTGCTGTTAATTTTTCATACAGCATGACATTTGAGTCTTTACCATTTCGTTTCTGCCGTGGAGTCAATGCGCTGTTAGTTCATAGATGAAATATAAATACTTACAAAAAAAATTGATTTGATAGAAGCATTATTTGCATCACAATTTTTTAATTGCAGGTTTACCTGAAGCTCGATAATCTGCAGCCGACACGGTCTTTCAAGCAGCGCGGCATCGGTCTCTTCTGTTCACGAGCGGTGCGAACACGCGGTATCACTCACCTCGTCTCCTCCTCAGGTGGTAACGCTGGTTATGCGGCGGCGTATTCGGCCCGTCGTCTCGGTGCACGGTGCACAGTTGTGGTTCCGGAAACGACGCCGCAAATGATGCGTCAACTGATCGCCAGTGAAGGTGCTACAGTGGAAGTTCGAGGCAGCCAGTGGGCTGAGGCAAACGCCTACGCCGAGATGTTGGTCGAACAGGAAGAGAATGCTTGTCTCGTCCACCCGTTTGACCATGCTGATATTTGGGAAGGTCATTCAACAGTAATCGATGAAGTGGCCAATCAGCTGCCAGACGGAGCTCCAGATGTAGTCGTCGTTGCTGTTGGTGGTGGCGGCCTTCTGAATGGTGTTTGCGAAGGTCTCAGTCGCCGTGGATGGTTCGGAACAGCTGTGGTGGCCATGGAAACAGTTGGGGCAGATTGTTTGCACCAGGCTTACAAGGAGGGCCACATAGTGAAGCTACCACGTATCTCCTCCATCGCTAAGTCGTTGGGCGCTGCTAGCGTGTCGAAGCGAAGTTGGGACCTACTTCAAGAGAGTCGATTCTCTGTCCTTCCCGCTGTCGTTAGTGACGCGGAGGCAGTGAGCGCTGTTGACAGTTTTGCCGGTGAGTGAGCTCTCTTTACAGTATCGACAAATGTGATGCGGTGAATGTTTTCATTTAACTGATTGAAATTGCATTCTACACTATGATTTATTAAAAAAACGCTTACAGGACTACATACAAGTCCATGCCGCCGCCAGTCATAAGTGACGTAATAAATCAGAGGTATCTGTAACCGGTCGTCCGTAAACGATTCAGGTTATGGGTGTGAAGTAATTGATTTGTTCGTGCAGTCGACCAAAAATCAAAAGGGAGAAGGTTAGAAAATCAGATCGAACACAGTAAATCTTCACGAAGGCTTGGACTATAAACTTGCGAATTTTCTCGCACTTGCAAACTTTTTATGACTTGAAAAATCAGGTGACTGTTTACAAAAAATAAGTTAGCAGTTTTCTGAGTCATAATAAGTTAGCAAGTGCGAGAAAATTAGTTCACAAAAGCTGCTAGAACTTCTAGAATGCAAGAAGTTGTATGTGACTATTATTTAAATTCCACGTATGTGTTGACTGGCTTCAATGTGTGTGCGTGTCATCACTTTACTACGCTTGTCTCTGACAAGCTTTTCACCATTACCATTAATAAGTTGGTTACTGCATGCATCACACCATTACCATTAATAAGTTGGTTACTGCATGCATCAAGAACTAATACTATTGAAAAATGCAGTCAGACTGAACATGTCATTCATAGGTAAATTTGCATTTTTGACAATGGCGCAAAGTAGGATAGAAAAATTTTCATCTCGTAGAAATTTCATTGCCAAGGTGTTCTTGACAATCCGGAGTGGTGTCAGACGTAGCAGTCGAAGGAAAATCGATCTGGACAAATATGTTAAACAACATGGAATGGCTTGAGTTGTATGTTTGATATGTTGAATGAGTTGAAGTTCTCAAAATATGATAGGCGATCCAAAAATATTCATGGTCATGGTCATCCTAAAAGTTGAAATATAGCATGTTGTCGGTCCGCAGAGTTGATGTCCTTTATTTTGTCGGTAAATTTATGTCAATATGACAAGAAATGGAATGAGTCTTTTTATGAGAGAGCTGCCGTAGTTTTCCACTTAATATACCCGGGTATATTAAGTGAAAATTGTGCCAGTTAATATACCCGGGTCTGTTAACTTGCGCCAAACTTTCATTGTCTTTGTAACATTTTTCTTGGAAATAACACGGCTGCTGATTTTTGTAAATCAAACACTCATCTTGAGTTCCCATGTGTATATGTACCTGTATATGTACTAGGGTTTTCAAAATCCCGACTTTTTCTGATCCCGGGATTAGCTAGCTTAATTCATTTACCAATGGTATGCTTAGGCTAGGGTGGGCTGATCAACACAAGGCGTTGTTTAAATTCTTTGACGAGTATTTTGAATGATGCACTACAGCACAGCTAATGGTATCAGATAGACATGTGCCTTAATGTCCATGAGTTAATATTAAGTTATCTTTTCACATGCAGACATCAACTATAACAATAAGTAGATCTGGTTATCGCACACAATGTGTTGTCGCATTAAAACCTGGTGTGAGATTTTCAAATCGAAATGCAAATCCCGCGATTTTTCTGGCGTCTGGCAAAAGCCCGATATTGTATAGTAACCCTTTCAAAAATTCATTGGATATTAGTACGCCTGTATGTACAACGCTCTCTCTTTCCTTCTCTCGACTGCCTGAACATATTTTCACTTTTTGATACTGATGAGTTGAGATAGACAATAAATATAAGAATTCAGTTATTCTATGCAGTTCTGTATGGGAGTAACTTCTTCCCGAGTTTGCGAAAGTCTATTGTTAAGCTGATCGTGGGAAGTCTATTTTTGGTTTTTGCATAGCGTTAACATCTACGTTTCACGCATTGCATCTTACTCCATGTTACTTGTCCACAGCCTTGTTACTCCATCTTCATACAGATACTAACTGCCTAAGAACAGATGTTTCATAGTCCCGGGATTCAGAATCCGTAAAAATGCGATAATCCCATGATTGAAAACCCTATTGTACACCTAAGAGCTGTTATTCCGTTATTCAGACGCTTATTACGGTATTGCTTATTTTATACCCTAACAATTGTGATAAATTAACATTCAAATTGTGAATTTGTTTTCATGACAATTTATAGTTTCAAGTTCATATGTGCCAAAATATATACCTGCAATATACTGCCTGTAAAATATATACCTGTAAGAAATAATAGTTACTTTGTGATAAATTCCATCTCATGTATCAAATATGCTTATTTTGTAGTGTTTACATTAAATATACCCGGGTATATTAACCTGATCCGAACTTATTGTGCAGTTTCGTCATTTTCCAGTTAATAAAGGGTGGCCCGGAATTAACCGGGCAGTATAAAAACACACTAGTAGATTGATCAACAAAACTACATTTATTACATCTAAACGTACAATTTACAAGGCAAAATTTCTTACTCAACAAAAGATATTCAAAGTGATGTTCGTTTACCTCAATTTCATATGGATGAACGTGACATCTTATAATACTGTTCTAAAAAATCTCCCATAGTTTATTCTAGCTTGCTCAGCGTGACTTAACAATTTAGGCTCAATTTTCAAACACTGCCAAATCTTTCATGAAGTGCCACGTTAACAAGTTTGCAATACTTATGCGAAAGAAAAGAACCACGTCGATGAAGCACGTGTGGATGCAAAATGAAAGGCTGACGTTTTCTGTATGTTATCGAACCTTGTCGCATTTCCCCCAAGACACTTAAATTCAAGTTCATGATAAATTCTTTTGGGTCACGAAATCTCCATTTTCACAAACTTAGAATTTCGTAGTTAATGCTAAATTGTGGTGCTAATTTATGAATTATATTTTGATTTATATGAATGAAAAATATGTAGATCGAAATTGTGTTACAAAGAAATAACAATGCAATAAAATGCTCTAAGTGGCGATCAATAACATTTCCTGGAAAATTTTGCACAATAACTTAATGAATGACAGTAATCGCCCTATGGCGTAGGCGAGTGAAATTCATTGCCTCAGTCCTTCGCTCAACATAATGTTGTAATCCATTTTCATAGTTCGACAAAGCGTCTGGCATTTTGTAGTATAATTTCGGTCGAGAACTCTTAGTAATTATAATTGTCATAGCAAATTTTGCCATTTTTCATGCATTTCTGCATAATATGTTAACATTCAGTTTTAAAGAACTATTCTTAGATTTATCACAAGAGGCGCGGGTAAGAGTGAGCGCGCTTACAAGTGTTGGGCATATCTAAGTCTATATCGAATTCTTAAGCACTAGCATAATTGAATTTTCTTAGTATACTTAATGAAATTTGCATTGAATTTTAGAAAATGTGAATAGTACTTATGCAGATTGAGAAAGAGAGAGACCTTTGTACTTAGTATTAAATTTGAAAGTGACTATCGCGCGACAATTCGGAACGCGAAACGATTTGTATTTCGCCTTTACTTTAATAGATGCTTTAACTAAAGCCCTGCTAATTATATGATGAATAGTATAACTGAGTGATGCATTCAGATTTGATAGAAAACTGTATATCAGATACGATATCATGTGTACAGTATGAAGGATTGTAGAAAATCTTATAAACAGCTTTTATCGGGAACCAACAAGAGTTTATAGATCAGCTCTGATATTGCAACTTAAAAAAACTTTTGACCATTAAACACTACTTCCCACCTTCATCAGCCTATTTTGCGTGAATATTTAACGTTGTTATGCGAATATAACGCATTAGTTTAATGCATATTATTCAGAAATTCAAATTAGAGAACTACACTACTTCACAGCCGACATGATTCACGCTTGAGCAGCATTGGTATGTGCATGTCAACAGCAGTGATGCTTGTTGGGAGAGAAAGCTGATTAATCATACAATATTTCCTCGCAATTTACGTTAAAAGAATTAATAACCTTTGGCACGTTCCTAACCATGCCACTATTGCGTCAAGGGACTGTGTCTGATGATTTTAAAGCGCAAAGAGGCCTAGTGATAACCAGGGATGCGGAACCGGAACCATCTGATTTGGTCGGAACCGGAACCACTGAGAAATCAGTGGTTCCGGTTCCGGAGATTAACTAGTGAAACAGCAACTTTGTTAGTGCAATCTTGTTTGAATCTTGTTAATATACATGTATGATTGTACATTGTAATTGAATATACATTTTAATTCTTTGAATCAATTTTTTTACTTATGTTTTACAACTACATGTATTAGGAGAGGGTTCCATGATTTATCTAAGGCTTATCATGGAATTATCGCAGCCGGAACCGGAACCACTCGAAGACTCGAGTGGTTCCGCATCCCTGGTGATAACACATGGCTGGAGTTCATAGGTCAATAAAATTTCGATGGTGAATCAAGATTCTTGGAATTTCTCTAGTCTTCATAGATTCATATTTTTCAAGAAAGAAGACTTTGAAGATGCTTTTCAATAATCAATAGATATCACCAACTTCCAATACCCCTCTCAGATGTTTTGTTTTCGAACTCTCATAATTTACATGTTTTCAACCATTAATTTTAACGATTTTCCTATAAATATTGTCATCTTTCTTTTTAGATGATTTTGGTATGTTGGTGGAACCCGCTTGCGGAGCGGCCCTTGCTTCAATCTATTCTGGTGTCCTTTCACGACTATTGATGGAAGGTAAATTGGGCCAACTGCGTTCAGTCCTGATGATCGTGTGTGGGGGTCGAGCGGCTACGCCTGATCTGCTAAAATCCTGGAGGGAAGAAGTGATGCCAAAATGCAACTCCCCTTCGGACACCTCTACTGCTGAAAGTCCGCGCCCACCTTCCTCGTCTTCCTTCTCCCTTTCCCATTTTTGAGTCGATGTTCCCGTTGGGGTCACTCTTGTTATGAAGTAATATCGGCTCCTTCCTCCTGGCATTCTTGCCGCTCAAATTCCTGACTTTTCACTGCTGGGCGAATCATTCATCCGTAACTTTTGATAACTTGTCGTCATTTGTTATGCCTCTTCATTAAACATTCCATGTGAATGTCGAAATGCCTTTTGAATAACTTGTTCCTCCTCGCCCACCAGCCCAAGTTGTGGATCCAAATTATTGTGTACTAATGTTTTTGTCTTACTTATCGTTTTCAGTCATACTTCATAGTCAGTCCGCATTGCTTTTTTCCATTCTGGAAATTTCACATCATTTTTCCTCTTAATTGGTCAATGAGAAGCATTTAAGATTTGGATATTCCCTTTTCTTTTTCGTATTTCCCTGATTGTCTTAAAAAGTAATTTTTGAATAGTTTTGTTTCTGAGCTGAAATTACAGCCTCCGTTACTTAGTTCCTATCATTCGTTTTGGTTTCCTTTCTTGTATCTTCTTACGTTTTACAGCCTGTAAGGTTGTCGCTTCGATTGATTGACAATTCCTGATGAGGATAATCGCAAGATGCATCAATACCAGATATATTTCGTCTGCTCTCATTCGGTGCTTTACGCAGAATTTAAATGCAATATTGGAATGTGTAATTAATAATGACACTCGATGCAAAATGATAGGGCTGAAAAGTGAAATAAGAAACTGAGAAGTTCACAATCTAATTCTGAAAACTAGAAAGTAATGTGATGATTAACGACCTTCGTGGAAAAGCAAATTAACAAAAGTGCGTCTCAATATTTAAGGTCTGGCTCGCCCGAGCAAATTGGGCTTTGATGGATGATCCTGCAAACAAGACTACCTCTAAAATTTCTACATCAATTATCTGTGCTGTCGTGTTGCATGAAGTGCCATCGTTTATTTCATATTCCAATGTAAACTTTATTTCCTTATGGCACCGAATGAGATCAGGTGTAATACATCTGTCATTAATGCATCTTGCGATTTTCTTTCATGAAATTCCTGATAACTTGATCATTTCTTCTGCTTCAATTGATCTTAAGCGCGAGTCCGTTCTTATTGCGTGTGTTGTGGAATAACGTCTTTCAGAGCAGATTAACCTTGGCTTTATCCTGTCCCGTAATTTGCGCTATTCGCCTGTGGTTTCCTTGAGTTATTAATTTCAACAGATATTTGTATTCCTTTCTATTTCAAGTGTGATTTGTTACAGTCATGTTTTGCACTCGAGTCTCATTCGCGCCTATGAAAAAGCCGATTTGGACTAAGCACAGGCGTGTGAGTGCCCAAATAGTGTATTCAGAGTTTTGGATTTTGATAATTCAGTAGTCGATGAGATGTTATTCTATTATCGATCATGGATCCGTTGGTCAAAGTCCATGCCATACAACCTCTGCTGTCTGGGAGAAGTACCAACTCGTATGACCGCATTTTTATCATGACACAGTGCCTTTGAATCCGCCGCATGCCATTGAGCAGTGCGTGTACTAGTCGTTTGGTTGCGTCAATATGAGGCTGAC
This sequence comes from Prostheceraeus crozeri, assembly GCA_907163375.1. NCBI lineage: Eukaryota > Metazoa > Platyhelminthes > Polycladida > Euryleptidae > Prostheceraeus > Prostheceraeus crozeri. The sequence continues at coordinate 840,882 of CAJQUW010003251.1, forward strand.
CCTTCGCAACCGATGTTGTCTTGAGCAGAAACGATGTGAAAAATGTTCTCTTAAATTTGGTAGCTATATTGTCTTTTGATTTTGAATAAATGGTTCTATGATGGTATTTGTTTTATGCCGTGTACTTATATTACTATACTATATTATATATGTTGTTTACTATTTTGTAGCCTACATTGGGAATCTGAGTAAATTAACCTGACCCAAGTAATCATGACAATCTTGGCGTTTTAAATTCATCAACAGTGGACGTACGTAGCAATAGCATATGATATTGACCTTTTGGTTAGTCTCAGGAACAGGCAGCAAAAGTTATTGCTGCATTAGCTAAAGCATGAAAGGCTCTTGAATCAATTGCACAACCTCGATTTGCAACTTATGATAAGGCGTAGCAAACTGACCGATCAGAACAACCTAATTGTCGATCCTTAACTACATCGAACTCGCATGATATCAATACATGACAACAAAAATAGCTGATATACAAAGCTGTAAGCCTACACTCTATGACACTAACTGCTGACGCTCCAAATGAACGTTCGTAATTATGGAGCATCCCAAACATCGGTGGTCAAGGGCAGTTCATACTTCTATGCGCTGCACTAAGTCGGTAGTCACGTGATCGGATGCTGTCAGAGCATGGGAAATGTTTATGAATACGCGGAGGCGAGCGGTCACAGTTTACACGTCGGCCTTGAACCGCTTAGCATGGTCTGCCCTGAGCATGAAATTTAAGTATACTGTCACACATATCCTCTGATACATGAGACGCAAAGTCTATATGACAGGACTGCCGACATAGGTGTCCAGTCATATTTATTACGCGTAATTGAGCGTGGCATATATGTCACCCAGTGTTCTGGTGTAGCATGCATGTCATCTGTACTCTAATCAACGGTCGTGCTAGCTCAAACACTGGGCCTATATGTCGATTTCAATCAATTTCGCACAAGATCCCTATCAACCAGAGCGGTCGCCGCGACCGCCATGGTCAGTCGCCTTAAGGTCGCCCTCAGCGTCGCCGGGGATTCCTATTTGTCCACCGCCCTGACTGCCTGGGGCGGTCGCCTTAAGAGCCGGGGCGCAGTCGCCCGGAGGTCTAACAGCGGTCGCCTAGCAGATGAGGTGCGGTCGCCTGTAGGTAGCTGCGGTTGCCGATTCTACCGATTTGCCCCTACCCTTCAGTTGAAATTTCCCATTGCGCTATTAATTAGTAAAACACTAGCTATCTCCTTAAGATGCAAGTGCATCAGCCCTGTGGGAACGCATCTTGCTAATATCAACAGATTATCTGGCGAGGTAGCGATTTTGTGGATAATTTTTTTAAAGGTTCATTTTCGTGTAAAAACCATCTCCGCATGTGAAAATTGTAATCATTGATCCAAAAACATGTGTAAAATTAAAAAACGACAGGTGGCGAAAAAGTTGCTATAATTAGTTGGTAGATATTTGTTTACTAATGCGAGCTGATTTTTCGCCAACCGGCGAAATCGTGGATATTGTAGCAACTAATTAGTGGTAAGTAGTAATGTTCGTATATTGCCTTCACATGAAAATGTATTGTATTCTCAGTCTGATCTGATAAAAAGGGATCTTTTTTAATTCACGAAGTCTTAAACTAAAAGAAGTATTTATCTTCCATAAATGTCGCAGTTAAATACTATGATATTATTCAAATATTTGTCATTGTTGTAAATTATTGAATGTCAAGAGATGTTGCGAAAATTGATATATGCGGATTCTCTATATTCTAATCATTATCAAAGAATGATAGTCTGCACTTATTTCTTAGATAGATTAGCCATGTGGGGATAGTGAGGAGGTGAGGGAGAGAATAGAGCCTCGACTGTAGAGGCGGATTATTAAAAAAAAATAAGAAAGTCAAAAGTAAAAGGTGACATATAGAGCGCGAATTGTCGCCGGCGAACTTCGCCAGCGAATATCCCGCAAATATGACTGAACTTTAGCATGATATTCTGCAGCTGACATTCGCCAGCTTTTCGCAAGATTCGTTCCCACAGGGAGTATTGCTCCACTGAAAATCAATAAGCTTCCTAGCTATGAGGAGTAGTAGAATTAAAACGAAATTACACAGAATACGATATTTTGCAATACACCTGCACCGATTCAATGAAAATTTAATATGCACACATGAAAATTGTATTTATAAGCACTGAAGATACAAAAGTAGAAATTAACGATCGAAAAATACAATTGTTCTATGGAGGTTACAAAATGTTCTATGAAAGGCATCGGAAGACATCTGTAGTACAATCTAAATAACAGGAACTTTCTTAATAACATTGAAATTTGATGACTCCAAATTGTCAGAAAAAAGCATTGATTTTCCAGTTAAAATTTTGACAGAAACATGCGGGTCTGATGTTGTTAATAAAGTTCCTGCTATTTAGATTATATGCACAATAACAGCTACACAGATAACCAGGATATAACACCAAATACAAGAGATGAAAAATTGAGTCACCTATTGAGAAAAGGGGTATCAGGCACAGTTACTCAGCTGCAGGGGAGCGTTGGTGCATGGCTCCTTCCATCAGATCTATCTTTTGCGTGCTTTAGTACGCTCTGCAAAGAGGCCTCTATTTCCTTCTCAGTCACATGAGGTCTAGGAAGTTTGATACCGCACGATAAATTCGGGAATTCTGAATGGAAATTTATTGTTCCTGCCGTGAAATGAATACTTCATCGAAATATCCGCAGCCAAAATCCTTTAAAATATTCGACGGAATAAATTGTTTAGTCCGTTGCCTCCGATCAGTGAGAACTGCTTTGCCTGAAAAATAAAGCTGCATTTAAGATGGTGAAGCTTCTCCACGTACGTCCACGTACCTAAATCAAACAGAGCAAATAATTTCAAAACGATGTGAGTGGCTTTGTGATTCCAGTAAATCATTTGAGTCTGCAAAAGTCATTTGAATGATTCAGTTGATAATCAGGTCGTGGGTAGCACCGCTCTTTTAATGCCGACAATCATTGAGCGATGCAAATGACAGTGACAGCTTCTGCCTTCATTTTGAATTGAAAATCTCCCTCAACGTGTGTGCCTAATATTGAAAGTAGTCAACCAGTCATCCAGGTCAATGTAAACCTTAATTATGCATTAAAGCAAGTCTACATTAAGTTCGACGTAGAAACACTGTTTAGACTCCAGGTCAATATAAACCTTAATTATGCATAAAAGCAAGTCTGCATCAAGTTCGATGTAGAAACACTGTTTAGACCAGCTCTATCTGCTCAGCCACAGGAATTACGACCAATTTCAATAACCAGACAGAAAGCAGTCACTGCCAAATTCTGAACGTTATAGGCGAGCTAGTGAGTGAGCGAAATGCCATTTCGGTGCTCTGGCTCAGATTTGCGCGACTCATCTTTCTCTCTATTCATGCAAAACGAAACCGTGAATGACAGTCGTTAGTCAAGGAATAAGTGGACCGGTCTCTTGAAAGAATTAGTCAATATCATGCGCTCCTGCAGGATAGGAATAAAAAACATCACTATAGGCTGTGAAGTTTATCAGATAGAATTGGAGGTCTGAAACAAACTCATCCAATATTTTCGAAAATCACCCGGTAATTTCTTCAATTTCCTGTTGATAGAATGAGATGTTACGAAGATTGATACGCAACCGGAAATACATTCATTCTCTGGACTGTGATCAATTGCAGCGCTCGCATCTTGAAACAGCTATCAGATTATTTGTTAGAAAATGTTAACATGCAAAAAGTTTAATACAGCTCTTTATTTCTTCTGAGATCTATCTAATGGAATTGATGACATGGCCACAGGAGAAATTGTGACTAGACATGGCCAAAGGCGAGCGAACGGTTTACGGCTAGACGAGGCTTCAGATAGAGAATATCAGCTCAGCTAAAATTCTGGCCGTTGTAGCCGATAAGATATGTGAAACAAGAATTTTGAAGATTTCTGCCACGATTGAAAAATCCAATTAACTGTGCATAGCTCTCATTATTAATATCTGTTTAAATTTGCACTCTGAAGGCTACACATTCGCACAGAAAACTTGAACAGATTCAAAACGATTAAACCTAATAGTGTGGCACTCTGTGTTAGTATATGGCCCTTTTATATTCGCAGTTCAAGGAATGGGATATTCACGAGCCTGGATGAAGTACTTCCGAAGATTAGACACGTACATTTTATAAACCGGCATAGACGCGTTAATTCCAATCGACTTAAGACAGGCTTTCTCGATCTGACGAAATCATTTGCTTCAAGCAACAATATCAATTAATCTATATTGACAAGCTATCGTCTCATCAATTTCACAGATATCCCTGAAAATTGCAAAAATATTTTTTGTAAAACATTAAAATCTCCTTTCAAAGAGAAAGAAGATCGAATGAGACTCATTAAGCTTGCTAAAAATAATTCAGACTAATTTGCCGATGAAGTTGAGCAAACGTAAAGCACGCTAATTTAAGAAAATTCAGCAATAGCTTCGTCTATGTTCAGCTATAGAGGTACGCCTATCGCGATGATGCATAAATGTAGTGGTAACATGTAAAAATGAGATAACTTAGTGAAATCTCTATGGGAATGAGGTTGGTTAAATGAAATATTTTAAACGTTGCAGTTTACTCGAAAATGTTTTCCCCTTATGTCTAGTGTCAGTCTAATTCACGCCCGTCTAATGTCACGTTACCAGAATTGACTTTATCTCATTGCAGAAACCATCAATTAGCGCCAACGCTGTGCAAAGTATCTTGCAGTCAAAGCTCGATAATTAAGAGTATAAATACCAGATTTACTATCTCTTAATTATTGAAAGTCTGAATTCAAAAGCAACTTATATAAGCCGCCAAATATACAAAAAATGCCGCGGCCGTATGATCTTAATTGACCGAAGTCTTAGTTGTCCGTGTCCGAATTAACGAGGCTTCGACTGGATTTACTGTATTCATGCGAAGCGATTCGTTAACGATGTCAGTCTGTCGTCCGCACGATTCTATTTGAATGGTCGTGAAAAATTGGCTTGCTTTACCTATAGTCAAACTTTTATAACCAGAGGAACACTTTTTACATCACATCTAATTCAAAAGTTATCTGTTGAAATATTTCCAGTCAATTCCAGTGCTTGGTATAATGTGTAGTAGCGCAGGTGGTTAAACCGCTATTATTTACTTAATTTATCTATTATCACTTCATTCGGCTTACGCTGATACGAATTTCGTTTGATAAGTAATCCGTTCTATCAATATTTTCGGCTCAAGATATTCCTCGCATTTTCTATTTTGTAATTTGGTTGATAATCCATTAATAAGATCAATCAATTTACATACGATGTCCACAGGTGTCAGTCAAGCAACTTCCAAAAGTAGAGACACGAATGAACTTCCAGATTATTCTGCGCTATTTCTCATTGTGAAATGAAGCGATGACCTCTATTTCACCCCTCGAGTTGAAATGTGATCTTCCCTCGATTGCCAGCGGCTGGCGCTATCGAAGAGGCGCACGAGAAAGTTACTCATCTGGCTATCAGGGCTGGACTGGGACAAAGCAGCTCCTCTATTAATAGAAATTCTCTCTCCCCTTCTCAACCATTGATATCCACAGATCTAATACATAGGGAGTACGATGACGAGGCAAACGCGAAGGCGTGAAGCATGTTTACGCTATGCGCACTGGCTCCGACAGTAAAGGCAACAAACATAGCGGCCGATCAACTATGCTTTGGCGATAGGAAGAGACAAAGGAATTGATTACACTTAACAGGGCGGAATTCATTTCAAAGTTCTCCGTCGACCTTTGACAAATGATTAGTGATGTATAATACATGTATTACCCGGGTATTATATTAGGTGCGAATGTGGTGCATCGCTTGGTTGATATTTTTAATGAAAATGATCTTAAAACATGGCTAATGGAAAATAAGAATGTGGCGCAAAACAATTTCAGTTTTATCAAGATGAGGCAAAAAATTTACTCGATATCAGCTAAGTCCCAATTAAAACAACAATTTTTAGTAAATCAAGAGGAGTTTATTTTTTTCAAAAATTACGCAAAAAATCAGTGTGATAGTTCATATTTAGAACATGTCATTTTTGTACGTGAAGCCGCTATTTAATAATGTTTATGGGTAACTATATAAAAAATGACATGGTCCACATCACATGCCAAGTAAAAACGACTCGCAAAATCAGGAGAAGAATATTTACTTTCTCTCTAAACAGAACTCAAAGCTGCTTTCGTCGCTTGCTGTCCTAGAATTGTATTGAAGAACAAAAAATAGTTTCCTCTCAAAAATGGCACGCTTACCTGTAATTTACGCTAGAGTAGCTCGAATTTTCACGTAAAAGAATTGCAAAATCATACCGGATCAACTTGATAATAGCTGATCAGATTCCACTTCCAAGTGGTCATTGTTCAAATATAAGTCCAAAACTTGATATCGGGGAAAATTGTGATCCTATCAACCTCTTTGTAGTCCAAGATTCCTCAATTTTAATGTCAATATGTTTTTCCTTAAGGCAAGAGTGAGACATCAGTCACAACGATGGAAAATTTTGATCGAAAATGAAAATTACTTCTGGCAAACGCAAACAACAGAAAATAACACCACAACTTGGTGTCAAACAAACCAACCTTTTCTGTTATCACAAGCGAGAAATTGAGCAAAATTTACATCCTAAATATCCCGGCATTTGAATCACTAGATATGTTGTCAAACAGAGGCATCAATGGCAGATGGGTACAACATCAAATTTTAATCTTTCCAGTTTCCGCGACTATGTATCCTGCGATGTAACGATATAGAACATTCCCAACGCCAGTCAAATTGAATTTCATGGAATATATACCAAGACGAATATAGATTTTCAGCGATCCTGATTCCAACAATTCGGAATTGGTGTTTGTTGTAGGGCAAGAATCATTACATTTATGAAGATCACAAACGCTTATTAAAGCGGAAATCAGAGCTCAATGTCAGTCAAGGTTCGCGCATTCTACCACACGTTTAGTATTTGGAGGATAGCTTTTTATAAAATTATTTCATTAAAAAATGCGATAGTCTGGGTACTCTTCGATATATCGCTGAGAACAGCATCACGTTTAAAGCACGCGAATTCGTTCGAGGCAACTGGCTTGATCACAGCCCTTTCTTTTTCGAAATATGTAAGATCACTTTTAAAGTCCTTGTTCTGTTTGAAATGAGCAGGGGCGCAAACAAATGATGACCTGGACGGATTAAAATTTTTTCTTTTGATATTATTCTAACCATTTCTGTTGATAATAGCTTTGGTTTGCTATTTGGATAAAGGAAAACGATGAAAAGAAAATACTGGAAATCTTGCGAAGAAACGATTAGTTACAGTGTAGGCACACAACAAGACGTTACCATGTTTAAACGAATGTAAAATCTGATGTTAACTGACCGATGTGGGCGTTATATATGAAATCTACATGCTTCATTTTATTTCTCTTTCCGCACAGATTCCTTTGTGGGTCTGTGCAACACTTTCCATCATCAACTACAGAATCATTTGCTTTCTGCCTTTAGATCGGAGCGCTCGCCAAATGTAAATAAACATTTTCCCGCTTCACCGTCCGACACGCAAAGATGCAGTGACTTCGTCATCTACTCTTATTATTAGATCTGTGATTGATATAGAGGGCCCACCTATTTTTATATCAATGATCACAGGCTTGAAGCGACCGAGATATTATGCAACACTCATTGAGGCACACATCTAATAATAGGAGTAGATGACGAGGCAACGCGAAGGCGTAAAGCATGTTTACGCTATCGCACTGCTCCGAAGTAAAGGCAACAAACAGCGCCGTCAACGCTTTGGCGATAGGAAGAGACAAAGGATTGATTACACTTACAGGGCGGAATTCATTTCAAAGTTCTCCGTCGACCTTTGACAAATGATTAGTGATGTATATACATGTATACCGGTATATATTGCGAATGTGTGCACTATGATGTTTTAATGAATGATCTAAAACATGGCATGAAAATAAGAATGTGCGCAAACATTTCAGTTTTATCAAGATGAGGCAAAATTTATCGATATCAGCAAGTCCCAATTAAAAACACGAATTTAATAACGAGGAGTTATTTTTCAAAAAATTACGCAAAAATCAGTGTGAATAGTTCATTTTTGTACGTGAAGCCGCTATTTAATAATGTTAGGAACTATATAAAAAATACATGGTCACATCACATGCAAGTAAAAACGACTGCAAATTCAGGAGAAGAAATTATTTAACTATTCCTCTAAACAGAACTGCTTTTGTCGCTTGCTGCGGCCTAGATTGTATTGATTAACAAAAAATGTTTCTCTCAAAATACAGCTTTCTGATGTAGTCGAATTTTCACATAAGAATTGGCAAATCATACGATCAACTTCGATTAATGTGATCAGCAGATTCACTTCCAAGGTCATTGTCAAACTATATGTCCACTGATATCGGGGGAAAATTGTCGATCCTTATTTTTGTTTTTTTTTTTTTTTTGTATCTTTATTTTTTTTTTGGTTTTGTGTATTCCTATCAACCTTTTGTAGCACAAGATTCTCAATTTTAATGTCAATATGTTTTTCCTTAGGCAATGAGTGAGACATCAGTCACACTTAGGAAATATATTGATCGGAAAATAGTTCTGCAACGCTAAACAACAGAAAATACCCCATAACTTGGTGTCAGACAAACCACCTCTCTCGTTTCACACAGCGAGGAAATGTGATTGAGCAAAATTTACATCTAAATTCCGCGGCATTTGGAATCACTAGATATGTTGTCAAACAGAGCATCAATGCAGATGGTACAATTCAATTTTATCTTTCAGTTTCCTGAACTATGTATCCTGCGATGTAATATAGAACAGTTCCAACGCCAGTCAAATTGAATTTCATAGAATATATCCAAGACGAATATAGAATTTTCAACGATCCTGATTCCACAATTCGGAATGGTGTTTGTACAGAATTCATTACATTTATGAAGATCAAAAACGCTTATTTAAAGCGGAAATCAAGCTCAATGTCAGTCAAGGTTTCCGCCATTCCTACAACGTTTAGTATTGGAGGATGCGTTTATAAAATTATTCATTAAAATGCGATAGTCTGGGTACCCTTCGAATATCGTGAGAACAGCATCACGTTTAAGCACACGAATTCGTCGAGCAACTGGCTTGATACAGCCTTTCTTTTTCGAATATGTAAGATCACTTTTAAAGTCTTGTTCTGTGAAATGAGCAGAGGCGCAAACAAATGATGACCTGGACGGATTAAAATTTTTTCTTTTGATGTTATTTAACCATTTCTGTGATAATGCTTTGTTTGATAAAGGAAAACGATGAAAAGAAATACTGGAAATCTTCGAAGAACGATTAGTACAGTGAGGCACACAACAAGACGTTACCACCATGGTTATTAAACGAATGTAAAATCTGATGTTAAACTGACCTGAGGTAGTGGGTGTTATATATGAAATCTACATGCTTCATTTTATTTCTCTTTCCGCACAGATTCCTTTGTGGGTCTGTGCAACACTTTCCATCATCAACTACGGAATCATTTGCTTTCTGCCTTTAGATCGGAGCGCTCGCCAAATGTAAATAAACATTTTCCCGCTTCACCGTCCGACACACAAAGATGCAGTGACTTCGTCATCTACTCTTATTATTAGATCTGTGCATTGAGGACACTTCCATTCATTCACAATTTAATGAATGAACAATAATACAACTTGCAACCTTGATTGACCAAAAAATTGACAAGCGGTGAAATTCAGGCATAAGTCAGAATCATGGTCAGAATGATATAAAGTTCACGGTCAAGTCAAGAATTTTGAGCAATTTTTTTCATTGCCATCGATGCGTCATGCAAATATATATGAAGCATCGCAACCAAAGATGTTTGACGCAACATTTCACGATTGAATGCATCATCATCATGTAGCGAAAATCACTGAGAGAAATGAGCTAAGGTTATTTATTCCAAGGAAAAACTTGTGCCAGACAGCCGATCGATGACAGTTTCGGGCCAGTCCACTAACATTGGAGATACGTTTTTCTTAGAAATCACAACAAATTCGCTGCTCAATGTGTGTGACAACTCTGGGGTCGTTCTATTTCAAAATTAGAGGCCGTGTGAACATAAGGTCCCGACTCAACGACCACTCCCTGTCAAAAAGATAAACGTGAAAATTGTGGGGGGGGCGAACCCGTCGACTAACTTGCAAGGACATCACATTTCACGTCATTTTTCGATGAGAACGGTCACAAATTGATATGATCATGCATTTTTACTTCCAAATAAGCCGTTTTCGAAAAATTTGTTGGCCCCCATTTTTTCACGTGGCCCAAGACTTTTTGACGAGGGGCCTACAACTCATTTTCTCGCGGGAAATGCATTGATCTAGTTTGATTAAATGCGTTCGAATTTCTGCATCAGAAGCATCTTTTTCCACAAGAATTCCACATTTGAGTCTTAATGAGAATCTCTGAAGCTGATTGCCGAAATTTTTGCAATTTATCAGTTTTGCGAAGCAGGACTGACATCATGGAGGCTAGTTAAATGCTAAAACCAGACATATGATGAAGGTCGCCGTTGACACTCGAGGCAACTGCTGACAGCGGTCGCCGGGCAACGGTCGCCCACTTACAGTCGAGGCGACCGCCACCAGGAGTCGCCGGGCGGCGGCGACTTCGGCGACGCCGAGGGCTGTCGCGGCGACCGCTGGGCGACTTTTGTGGTTGATAGGGATATTGATTGGGGATTTGAATGCACTAGAATAATCTGAACCACGCCGCATTTTCGACATGGTTTCGGACTCTCCCGGAATATTACATATAATCACAAAAGTAAAGAATTGCATCCATGCAACCCTGTGGGAACGCATCTTGCTAATATCAACAGATTATCTGGCGAGGTAGCGATTTTGTGGATAATTTTTTAAAGGCTCATTTTCGTGTAAAAACTATCTCCGCATGTGAAAATGGTCATAATTTATCCAAAAACATGTGTAAAATTAAAAAACGACAGGTGGTGAAAAAGTTGCTATAATTAGTTGGTAGATATTTGGTTACTAATGCGAGCTGATTTTTCGCCAACCGGAGAAATAGTGGATATTGTAGCAACTAATTAGTGGTAAGTAGTAAATGTGCGTATATTACCTTCACATGAAAATATATTGTATACTCAGTCTGATCTGATAAAAAGGGATCTTTTTTTAATTCACGAAGGCTTAAACTAAAAGAAGTATATTATTCTTCATAAATGTCGCAGTAAAATACTATGATATTATTCAAATATTTGTCATTGTTGTAAATTATGAATGTCAAGAGATGTTATGAAAATTGATATATGCGGATTCTCTATATTCTTATCATTATCAAAGAATGATAGTCTGCATTTATTTCTTAGATAGATAAGCCATATGTGGGGGATAGTGAGGAGGTGAGGGAGAGAATAGAGCCTCGGCTGTAGAGTCGGATTACTAAAGAAAATAAGAGAGAAAGTCAAAAGTAAAAGGTGACATATATAGCGCGAATTGTCGCCGGCGAACTTCGCCAGCGAATATCCCGCAAATATGACTGAACTTTAGCATGATATTCTGCAGCTGACATTCGCCAGTTTTTCGCAAGATTCGTTCCCACAGGGAATGTGCATTTAGACCGCGTTTAGAGTGGATCCGCTTGTATCAATTAATTCATACACAATATGCGTTACAGTATGCAGAACTTTTTAAAAATGAATTGATGATTAGAACAGTTTCGGATGTTCTCTAGGCTACACTACAATCCCTTTCTTACTTCCACAACTAGGCCTACTTTCCCCGTCCTCCTCAATACCGGCTTTTTTTTACAGATAGCTCAATATAAAAGAAGCTATTATAATATGCTTACATGGATTTGCAAGAAATATTCAACCTACTTGAAATGATCTGAGTGATTTTCAGTGTTTATTGCGACATTTCGTGGTACACATGTGTATGTTTCCATGAAAGTTATGAATTGAAATACGTAGGCCTACTTAGACCTTTTATTTGATTGTATTGAGCTCAACGTATTTTTCAGACTAAGCGAACACAGAAACATTACTAGTTATTAAAATAGAATAATGCATGAATTCCAGTCCTGAATGCAATGCATCATTAGCATTCAAATGAATTCGACATACTTACGGAGCAAAAAACTAGCATCAGTGATGTAAATATAATTACCTTAGCTTTCATCAGGAGGCATTGGTTACGCATGTAACGAAAAAACAAAATCATTCAAGGTGTATGGATTTATTGAAACGACCGGGCTAAATATATTTGCCACAACGGGCCCCTGGCGCGTCAAAATCAGCTTTGAATGGGGGAGATTTCATGCCAGGAACGTGAAGGAAAAATCACCACATGATTCGAGATCAATTACAGTTCACATAAATAAAGTTGTCATGTCAAACTTTGAAGTCATACCAGAGTAGAAATATACGTAGGTGTTCACAGACTAGTTCCTCGCTTACGAAAATTCACTATAAGTGCACTGAAAACCTGAGAAGTTGTCAGAAAGAATCCAATTCGTCTCCATAAAGGTGCACAAAAGATAAAAATGGACGAATAATCAACAGTTATAAAGGTTGTGGTTTCCAATCAAAGAATAAACGAAACCACACACACACACAAAGTGCATCCATTCAAATTTCAGACTATCCATGTCATATTTTTAAATGGACTTGCTACTTCAGAGCGACTGGTTCCGATGTCACTTCATAAGTATCAATAATTGCCGCAAATATGCCTACCTCTATGACATCCGATGTAATGAACTGGCGACAACTTTATTCATTCACAACCTCATTTGACATGGAATCTTGAAAAGCGGGGACGGTGGGAAAATATTATAAAAATACACGCACACACACCAGACCGGAGGCATTATCTTCGATCAATACACGAAACGTTTATCCCGATGTTGCGAACGACGCTGAAATCTGTCTTTGGCCATTGCTTGATTCACCAGCCTCCTTTCATGCCTGTTAGGGCCTTTACTTGCCTTATCGCCATCGTCAAACAGGAGTGCAGGACCAAGGTTGAAAATGTCTCTTACGATTTCGTTGTCCTTCAATTGCTGGGCCATTCCGCCTCCCAGCACGTCACAGATTGATTCATACACACGCCGATCACACCAGTGCTCTAGAATCAGTTCCTCCCCATGCCCAAATCGGATTTTCTCTGGTGCAGGCATATCACCCTCACGGATCCACATGAGGATATCGCGAAACGAGGAGCGCTGCCTCCGTCGATCTGCCTTCGCTCTGCCTCGAGAACCATCTTTCGCCAATTCGTCCAAAGTTTCGAGCAACTGAGGTCGATTATGCAATTTCATCAACTTGCCGCCCTCTTCTTCCGCGGCCTCTCGGAATCTCTCCAACATAAGGGCGATTGCTTCACCAGCGGTAATGCGCAGATCAACACTCGTGCTCGAGAGCAGACCTGGCAAACGACTTAATATTTCCTTGTGCAGGCGTGGAAACTGACTATGATTAGCAACCGTCAACAGAAGGAGCCAAGCCTTCAACGAGGATGTATGATGTTCTTGGAGGGCTGGTGTGGGGCGCGGCGCCGAGCCATCACCTTTGAGGAAGGATCCCGCAAACTGTTCTTCAAGGCTTCGCAAAGCGGCGTCCAATTCTCCGACCGCAGTATATGAGCGCAAGAAGAGCAGTGCGCTCATTGATGACGCACATGCGGCACGAACAGCAGCCGCACTCGAAGTGTCACTCATAGTGACCCGCAGAAGGACTAATACTTCCATGATGCGATCAGAGTCAATGATGCTGCCTTCTGAATCTTGCAAAACTATCATCGGCACTATATATGCGGCCACCACCTGCTCTTTCCCTTTGCCACGCTTCAAACATCGTTCAACGGTGTCCAGCAATGTCTCTCGATGGGACCAATCAGAATCAAAGAGGAAGACATGCTGCTGCAACATCCGACGAACTCCTTCCAAGCCTCGTACACGTGTTCCAGCATTCTTTTCACTGCAAAGATCCAAAAAATCCAACAACTTGGTTTCTGCGTTGGCGGATCCCGCTGCATCGTCGTCCACTCCCTGTAAAAAAGGAAAATTATTTACTCTTCATTCGTCAGGGCGCAAGTTGAAGAATGATAGATTAACGGAAAGCTCATCAATAAATTACAGTATTCTATCTTAGCAGCATATGAGATATTGAATGGCGGGAAACCATTATGAATCAGTAAAAATATCCATTTTCTCTCCCGAGTAATTTTGATGCCAGCAAGAAAAGAAGTTAAATAATAAAAAATACATGCAATGCACAGCCGACGTTTCGGGTAGAGACCCTTTCTCCCCGTGCGGTTCCCTGGACAGAAAAGAATAGGACCGACGTTCCTCTGCGTGTCATAAGAGGCCACTAAAAGGGGCCTTTTGCCACTGCAGCTCTGGTGTTGGCAGTTTGATGTCTTATTCTTATTGCCTTTTTCTCAGTGGCTATACGAAGTTGATGTTGCTGGGGATCCTGACAGCCGAATCTTAGCTGTTCGGATATGCAACAAAGCTCTTTGAGCTACCTCCCCTGTGGCACATCTGGCTATGCCTAGTCCAAAGTCCCCTAAGCGATGGCCGCCGCCCCTCTTCGGAGGTAAGGTGTGGGGTGGGACCATTGGGGTTGCTTCCTCCCCCGGTCAATGCTGTTCACCCTGTGTGAATAGCTTTGGCTTGGGTATGGTAGCACCCCGGTGGTATCGGAATGGCCATCTACTCCCCGGGGCACTCCTCGCCAGCAGTGGGCATTAATTTGCTTACTGGGTGTGTCGCTTCGCATTGTCTCAATACGAAGCCTCCTATCCGCCGGACGGAGCCGGGCAAAGCAACAACAACAACCCTTCCTCGAGACAGCAATAATTTCTTGAAAAATTGGGTTTTGGGAGATGAAATTTGGGTTCTATATGTCACCAACATTTGGCATAGTATCAGTTGCATTAGTAGGCGGTTTCATGATGCTGGCTGTCACAGTGTCGCCTCAGATAGATAATTTTATTGAAATTGATTCATTCCGTGTTGCAGAACCCTTAATTTACTCATTATTTAAAATTTATCCATTCCTATGGGAAATAGGCCTACCTAGAGCCATAACTGCTACACTTTTAGACCCTGAAAACAGCTGCGGAGATCTCAAACTCCAAACTACTGCGAGAACTTAGTCAACAGTCTATTTTTGGTGTTGAACTATGAATGGAGTGTTAGCTTTCATCTTGATTGAACATTGATTTATGCCGATTTGTTCATATAGGCCAACCAGTCACGCGCGATCATGTGCGAAAGCAAAATATTTACAATATTTACAATGTTATAGTGCAGTGCACATACACGAGCATGATATACACAATAGCTAGATGAATTTGTGCACATTATGCACCATCATGGAGTGCATAAAATCATTATTCATTTCATTGTAAATTTTTTGTTGGGATTTCCACACCCTCAGAGCCCCACAGGTCCAGTGGATCCTCTTGCCTTATCTACCTTACTTCTTCCGAATCAATTTGAGTGAAGCATCACATGCAGATTCACTGTCAAAAATGATGATTTTACATGTGTATGAGCGGTTGATAAATTCTCAGCAGAAAAAGTGAATCCGAAAATATGGCTCTGAGGTCCACTGGACCCTCCCTCAGGTCTCTGAGGGTTAAACTCTTAGAGCACATCAATGATTACAAACTTAATATTGATAACTGAGAATCATCTATGATACATTCAGAATGCACTTCAGAACTCCCATTCAGGTCTGTCGTTTGTATGTTATTCGCAAGAATCATGTATAGTTTAGCATACAATAGTAAGTACGAGACATAGTTAGCGGAAAAGAGCTAGCACAAATCCCATGAACATTTTTATGTGAAGAAACGCGGTTGAGTAGAAAGTGAAAACATACTTCATTTACGCTTTCTGGAACACTGTTGTTGCCAATACTATCCACACTCATCACTGAAGAGACATCATCATCTTCTTGTGCAACATCTCCTAACTGAGGAGGTACAGGGCGAGCACCACCACCACCTGAAAGAAAAAAGCTCGACATCAATCCAGCGATTCAAACTACACCACTTACAGTGTTGCGGAAATTTCGCCAGACTGTATATTGGGTGTTCATAATTGATACAACTGCATTTATCATGCATTAGCTTGTAATCTTCCTGCTTGAGTTATTCTAAATTAGAATGTAAAAACGAATACATCATCGTCTTCAAAAATGGGGATTGTCATGCTACTAATGTCCAATGTTGGCATCGAAAGCATGCTATTTCGAAAATAAAAATTTTCAGTCAAAAAAATGAAAGGTTGAAGCGAAATTATGAGTCCCTGCCTTCTTCAGTCCATCAGAAGATCATCGGTAATACATGCATTAGTAGCTCTGATTAACTTAACTTTACACCTGAATACTATGCATGTACGCTTTGAGATTCACACAGCAGATTGTTCAATATAAATTTGAGAACTTTGTTTTTAAAACACTTACGCAGTAAAGAGAAATCATAATAGTCTAAGTATGGCGTTAGTCATTAACCTGTTGTGTTATTAAGGAAGCGTGACTGTCTCAACGTTTTGAAGTGTGACAAAAATATCAAGAAATGTTCCTGAAAAATGCTACGAGAAAATGAGCACTGAGTAAATTTTTCACTGAGGTCAATATTTGTAGCGAAAATGCCATTTTGATTCGAAAATTTCAATTTCACATTATACATAATAGCGATGTCCATGAAAAATCCAGAATAATGGTAAAAATACTAAAATGTTATCACATTGTAGGCTATTTCAAATATGAAAATTACATTTAATGCTGCCGTTCTTAAAAATGAAGAAATAATGAATAGCGCACATAGATCATAAGCTACAGAATATAATCACAACATTCATAGTGAGCTTCAGACCTCATAGCAGGGTTCCGGAGCCGTGTTCCAGCTACCACGGCTCCGGCTCTGACACAAGACCTTTCGACATACTGCATAGTCGGGAGGCCAACACAAGACCGAAAATGAAACTTTCGCAGAATGATGCACACCCTATGGTTAACGAAACTGCACATCTGTCGAGATCTACCAGGCATCTGTTCTTGTCAGACAAGATCAAAGAAAGTACACATAAATCCAAAGGAAAGCAGACTGAGGCTTTCTGCAAAATTACATTTGTTTGTGATTAAGTGAGAAGTATTACGGTAAGTGTAGAACCATCTCTAGGTCAAACTGCGAATGTACCCTTGTTTAAGAAGCTAAATACATTCAGATTTATCAAATCGCTATTTTTTAGAACACCTTGATTAAGGTTCAACTGGAAATTGCTGTCTCTAAATACACTTTCGTAAACATCACCGATCGGAGGCGAGTACTAATATTTCATTAATTCAAGAGGTATTTTAGTCAGACACATCAGCCACAGTGATAAGGGTCTTAATATTGTCCTAAAGGATGAGCCGCGGATGATTATGTAAGACGATGTTTTATTCCTAATTGACACTTGCATCCTATCTTCCCGATAGATTTGAACACTAGCTTTTAAATTTATAAATCGTCAGGCCAATGCTCAAACAAAAAGTCATGGACAAGTCCGTGGACATTTCTCTAAATAATCTACATACTGCCTTAGGCTACACAGTGCAGTCGCTTGATAATGGCCTGCGATGTAGGTTGAAAGATCTCGCACTAGAAGAGAAACGTTTTTTTGTCAACAAATGAAGGAAGCCTCCATCTGAAGTAATGTTTATTCAATTTCTCTGTTTCAAAGAATGGATATCTACGATACAAGCGATCAACATGTGTGCACTGTAAATGTACAAAATACAATGTTGGGTCATTCCATATCAAATCGTCAAGACCGTTTAATCCACCATCTCAGATTTTGTTCATCCAGATTTGCTTGCTCCGCTTCGCCGTTGTTCCTAAGTTACAGGGCCTCAAAGTTGCATGTGTCGCTTTGTTTTGGACGACAGATTTTCCCTAGCAACGGTCATTAGCAACGACTAAAATACGTCTGAATTTGTTTCTAAGGAAGCCAGCCTCACCAAACTTTCTACACATATTGTTGATGATGTGCTTTAGTAACCCCACACAATCCATCTAGCGTTTGTGCTGTTAATGACATAGATATCGACGTTCAAAGTTGGCGAACTTTCTAAAATCGCAAATTTTGAGGCTGAATACTAAAAAAGACATCACCTCAAACTGTAATGCAATTTTTATAGCATTACTACATATAAGTCAAATAAATGTCAAAAGATTTACGTGTGTTTTGACTTTGGGAGATATGGACAAAAACGACTTTTTTCATACTACTTAAAAATCATCAATCCACGAATGGTCATTCTGAGCGCCTATTTCATGCCTGTTCCACAACATAGGATGAAAATATATTATTTCACACCAATTGGCTTCTCCATGATTCGTTCTGCTGGAATACATACATGTAGTGTTAAAGAATCGCAAAACAATTGTTAATTTTCCTTTTAATTGTGGGCCTACGTGACCAACAGCAACTGCGGTCACGGGCTACGTTCTCCTTCTTCAGATCAGAGGTAATTCTTTGGGAATCTCACAACTCTGTGTCTGTCTCAACTTAGGAGTTCAATTCTCATTGTGACGTTATAAACTATTTTTCGTTCCAGATCTTCTGTAACGGAATCATGTCAATGACTCATTGACATGGGGTAACAACTTTCGGATGACCGTCAGATGATTTGGTGATGGCTCTCACTGTTCAGAAACTATAGAAATGGAAGAAATTGAAAACATACAGAAATGGATGAAATTAGAAGCATTTAGAAATAGATGAAATCAAAAACATACAGAAATGAATGAAATGAAAAACATACAGAAACAAATGATAAGACATGAAATTATATATGCAACACCAAGGCCTCTCTGCATGAACGCCTGTAAGACGCCAGAGGCGGCGATAGTGAGCGCGCCCC
Source organism: Prostheceraeus crozeri (assembly GCA_907163375.1). NCBI lineage: Eukaryota > Metazoa > Platyhelminthes > Polycladida > Euryleptidae > Prostheceraeus > Prostheceraeus crozeri. The sequence goes on from CAJQUW010003251.1 coordinate 859,850, forward strand.
TGATGATGTGGAGCGGGTATATTGTTGATAGGGTTATCTTGATTAAAAAATGGAAGCGAATCAGGTTTATGGAGCTCAATGGAACCTTGCCATAGGAGCAGGTGTGTCTTTTGTAGGTTTAGTGGAGTCTGTCTGTATACCATCATCCAGAGAAGCATATCAGAGTCTACAGGACAAGCATCGGCTGTTGTTTAGTTGGCACTTGGTGTATTAGGCCAGATAGCTGTTACTCCGCACCGATTATTTCACACCTTCGGGTGTATATTCCTTATTTGCTGTAATAACTGCTTTTGGGATATTAATTGAACAGTTTATAGGATTACAATACCCAATAGATAAGTAAACTACTTGACCTCACTGTTTAGCGGATTGCGTGCTGACAGTGATTCAATTCAGTAGAATGACAAGCGTGATGATCAGCAATCATGAAAACTGATAGTCACAGACCGAAAACTGATAATTGCAGCGAAGAAATTCCAGTTTCAGAGCGCTTCGCATCTAGCAGCAGGCTAGAAATCTGCTGCTGGTATCAACTGCTGTGCTAGAACTACATATCAACGAACTGCATTTGACAGAAGTGGGATTTACAGACATGCTGTACGCATACTTCTGAATAACGTTATGAATTTTAGTAAATTCATGCGATCGCTTTCTCGTATGAATGAACATGTTACAGGTCTCGAACACAAACGAAAGAGATTAGAGTGCTGTGAGTGACATTCTGAAAGCAGTGCTGACGAGTGACATCGCATGATGTGGACATGAAATCTGTCCTGTCCTGGTCTAAGTCCTTCCTGGCAGATCGTCGCCTAACTGTTGCTTGCGAGTCTTCCAATTTAACACCGTGTTCAATCAAGGCTCAGTATTATGTCCGATTCTGTTTCTGCTATACATGGCCCATCTCCCGAACATAATTGCATCTCATGGTCTTTCGTGCCACATGTATGCCGATGATATTCAAATTTATGGCTTCAGTTACCCAGCCAAGACTCATGTCCTGACCATTAAGATGATTGACTGCCTATCTGATGTTCACGCTTGGTTGAAGAGGAACCGCCTCCTGCTTAACGCCGCCAAGACGGACATGATGTGGTTTACGTCCAAACGACGTCGTCACCTTGCTCCAAGGTCTCCAATAATCTTTGGAAACGACATCATCAGTCTGTCCGACAGGATTCGCAATCTAGGAGTGCTGCTCGATCCATCCCTCTCATTGCAACCACATGTTTCTTAGGCTACTGCTGCGTGTTTTAGCGCCCTACGACAACTCCGTTCCATTCGACGATTCATCCCTCACTCAGTGTTGAAGACTCTCATATTTTCTCTGATTCATTCACGCCTTGATTATTGCTCCATTTTCTTTTACGGTCTTCCTGACAGTATTTTATCAAAACTTCAATCAGTTCTCAACTCCAGTGCCCGACTCTTATTCGACGCCCAACTTCGTGACCACGTAACCTCCCTACTCCAGGCCCTACAGTGGTTACCCATAAGAAACCGTATAACATTTCGTCTAGCAGTCCTTGCTTACAAAATGTCTTAGTGGTGCCCCAAGTTATCTGTCTTCCTGTCTCCAGCCTGTGTCTTCCAACCCTTCCCGCAGCCATCTCCGATCTGCCTACAACGACCAACTTCTCATTCCAACTTTCCGACCGAAGACAGTTGGCGCTAGAGCTTTCCCTATAGTTGCAGCTCGCACCTGGAATGATCTACCAACAAGCATGAAAGCTGCTTCGTCAGTGGTCACCTTCAAGAGAGGCCTAAAGGCTGAACTGCTGCGAAGAGCCTTATCCTGACCATTCCTGAACGTTGCACTGTAGATAGTTTCAGACATATTAATGTCTTTATTGCAAAGTGCCCTTGAAGTCCGATCGGACAAAAATGTCTCTTAAATCTGTCTCGTTCAATACATGCAATCGCGGTTTGCCCTCGATTTCCACGACAGAAGAGTTTGTACTCACAGACTGTCTCGTGAGATATGGAGTCTGCTGCATTTCAGATCATGGTCAAGTCAGCGGTGGTATTTCAGTTGCGGTGGTCAAGTCAGCGTCATGATTTCAGTCGGTTTTTGGCACCTTGGACGAGTCAGGGCTGCTATTGTCATCAAGGCAATTTGGATGACTAATATTATATCTGAGAAATTGTGACTCCTATTGTTACTCCAACAGCAAAAGGACACCATCTCATCATCCAAAATGACAATGTGAAGCTGCACATAGCACACCAGTCAAGTGACTACAGCAATCGAGTAACTATCATGGCCTTCACGCTCTCCTAATCTTTCACCGATCGAGCTTGCGTGGGATGAGCCTGGCAAAAGCGTGAAAAAACTCGTATCCACATTCTCCTACCAATTTCGAACCACTTTGCGAGAGATTGGTTGAAGAGCCATGAGAACGCATTTTGAGCATGAGAGATCGGATGAACTCTATGAACAATAGAATTTGAGCTTGTATTAATGCTAGGGGCTATGCAGGTTCCTAGATATGTTTCAAATAATTTTTTTGTCATCTTAAGTTATAATTTTGATGCTATTTCGATAATGAAAATAATGGTCCGTTTATTTCTAAGCGTTGACTTTTATTTGTCACGCACACGCAGTATATATCACACATCCGCCTGTCAATGGAGAATTACACATCAACCTATATGATATTCGCAAACTGCCATGTTATTAAATTATGCAATATTCGTAATTCTGCCATCTTATACTTTCAATTTCTTCCATTTCTATAGTTTCTGCAGTGAGAGCCATCACCAAATCATCTGACGGTCATCCGAAAGTTGTTACCCCATATCAATGAGTCATTGACATGATTCCGTTACAGAAGATCTGGAACGAAAAATAGTTTATAACGTCACAATGAGAATTGAACTCCTAAGTTGAGACAGACATAGAGTTGTGGGATTCCCAAGGAATTACCTCTGATCTTATAGATTATTCAATAAAAAGTCCGTCGTCGTTCTTTGAGAACAAAAAACATACAAGAAGGAGAACGTAGCCCGTGACCGCAGTTGCTGTTGGTCACGTAGGCCCACAATTAAAAGGAAAATTAACAATTGTTTTGCGATTCTTTAACAGAACGAATAATAGAGACGCCAATTGGTGTGAAATGATATATTTTCATCCTATGTTGCAGAACAGGCATGAAATAGGCGCTCAGAATGACCATTCGTGGATTGTTGATTTATAAGTATAGTATGGGACACATAGCCATGACTTTCTCGTGTATTTGCCTTATCGAGTTTCAAATCGCATTCATACAGTACGCAATGCGAATATTTAACTTGGTCAATAATAATATAAGTATAGTGCATTGTTATTGTGGTGAAGAACATTTTCGCTTCACAATTAATTGATATTTATCTTCAAACATAGGAAAGGTGCCTATAAGATTTATGATATGCAGATGCAGCACAAACCATTAATAATCGTATGGGATCGCACAACGGAATCACCAAATGCTACGCCAGCTTCCTAAGGACATAAAGTCATGCATAAGATAAGTTATCATCCCTCATAACATTCTTTGGCATGTTTTGATAGTCCAAAACTCAATATGATAGGCCTACTTGGCCTAATCATCTTTTCAGGGAATCATTTCCATAACTCGTCATGTTATGCTAACTGCACGCCGAAGATTTTTCTATGAATTTTGTATCACGAAATATAAGTTTTCCAATAAGCTACTGTTTTGTATCAGGGTTGGTACTACCCAAATACCCACCTGGGTTTTTGGGTTGGGTTTTCGTTAGCGAAAAATTCGTGGGTTTTTGTCATGCATGTTTCATCATGCATTGAAGAAATATGGCATGAATTGATACCAGAAAACATGAATCACGAAAATAAGCTTTAATTAACTGAATTATTAGGTCTTCCATTTAAAAAAATTGTATTGTCAGTTGTTAACGGCTCACTGCCCAACTGGTTTTAAGTTAAAAACTTAAATTAATTTTCTTACGTTCAAAGTATGGTTGTGTGAAGAGAGCTAATGATATATCGCGGTTAGACGTAGTGAGTGAAATAACTGCCATCTCATAAGATAATAGGCAGGAGCGGTCGGAGAAATTTCTGGTGGGGTGGGATCCTGGGTGAGATCACGCCATGACGAAATTTCCTGAAATTTCTATGCACTTTAAAGTCGTTGTTTAACTTGCTAGTAGCAGAGAAAGCAACGACCCAAAGTGCAACGACCTAACATCCGCATGTATGCTCTTTGGTGCTGTTAAGGAAATGAGCATACAAATATGCTCAATTAAAGATGTCATCGAAGTATTCAATTCATTGACAGCTGGTTGCAGCTTCACTTCTGAAAGTATCGATAGTCCTATTCGTTTTTAGACTAAGTTGCGAGTGGATTTTTGATTCGCATAAATGCGAACTATGAATATCGCTGCAACATTTAAAACTCGGTTGCATCATTTTTTAATCATAACTATCACTTGACTAAAGCTTTTATTTTCGACACTATGCCCAGACAGACCATCCGAACGAAGTAGAGAGGAGCACCAAAATTCTAATTAAAACGTCCTCTGGATATTCCTACTTCTCACTGTCCAGTCGGTACTTACTCATATACTTCGATTTCCTCAGGATGGCCTTGCTTTCAAAATTTTCACCTTCTCTGTAGCGATTGCTGAAACGTCGAGCTGCTGCTAGAAACGACTCAAAGACCAGCACTGTACTATATCTAGCAGCTATTAGTTACTGTGGAGATTATTGCACCACTCGCAGGTTTCGAACTTAATGAAGCGCCAAAGTAATTTGAAATGCTATTGCAAAAAACAAAAGTTGAATGCGGATCAAATTCGATCGTTGTCACATAGTTTGAGCTGGTGGGGAGGGATGCATCCCGGCATCCCACCCCCTCGGACCGCCACTGATAATAGGGGTGTATTGTTTATGGTGCTCGCTTCCTAAATTTGCTGTGAAAGCTCCCACAGGCTAGGGGAGTACGCAATTTACCAACGCACGGTATAGGTCAGTGGCGTTGGCTCACCGTCCGTGCTGTAATCAAGATATAGTAGGAGGGGGAATTCGAAACTTTGTGAATTCGCGATGCCGCTTGATTTCAGGAAACGCTCGCTAATTGGTTAATAGCGTGCTTGTGCAGGTGTACATATGAGAATCAACAGCAACTCGCGTCCCCCTCGGTCCCAGAGAAATAACGAAGTTAGCATTATGCAGTTTATTAGTCATGGGAAAAATTTGCGCTGCCTACGTTTGTACGCACGGCTACTCAGCTGCCAAAATTGATGAAGATATCTTTTACGCTAATTTCCTTTGAATAACCCACATTTAATTTTCCGCGATAAAGACGGCAGCCATGTGGCTGCATTTATACATGCCATTGGGGCATTCACATGTACAGTAATTTTGGGATCCCTGATCATCAAGTTCAATGTTGACCCGGTAAGTCCTATCTTTCGTTGACGCTTGTAAATGTGCAATTATATCATAGTGTACTATCTTGAAGTAAATAATGTTTCCTGCTCCTATAACAGTTCACCTCGTATAATAACTTCGGTGCAGCCATCGAAGAATGACGCGATGGTGTATATAGAAAATTTGCTCTAGAAAATCACTGTTTCGAGGGTAAGTGATTCTCGCTGACTTGGCCGGGTGACTTTGCTTACGCCACTCATGCTGTCTTTTAGGGGACTAGGGAAAACCAATAGCGAGCGGCATCGCGAATTGGCCATGTTCCCCTCAGTGGTCATTTCCCTAATTGAAAAAGAATCGTCGCATGACTCATCGTCAAGCATCCACAGGATGCTGTAGTGTCGGTTGCCCTTGATAACAATACAATAGCTTGGAATATCCCCTCTAAATAACAGAGAAGCGCAAAAACAAACATCCAGCTATATGGAGACAATAAACTCGTCCGTTCCCATAAATCTGGGTATGTGTATATGATAATGATATGCGACTGAACGAGCGATTTTGATCAGTAATTAATCGAAAGACAAGCGAATGTACAAATATCAGTGGAATGGCATGTATGGAATAGATTTGTAACAAAAACCCAACCCAAAAACCCAGTGGGTTTTTGTTAACTACCCTGGGTTTTTGCCAACCATGTCCTGTATAGATAGTAATATTACTGAATCTTGCCTTTAATAATCCCCAGATATTCTGCAAATGTCAAAAGTTAGGGACTTCCCTGACTAGGAGGCAGAACTTTCATAGCTAAGATGACTGTTGATTAGGTTTGCCTTGCGGTAAGGTGCATGTCAATGTCATACATAAACATGCAGTTATCAATGGCTCCATGCCCATCTCAAAGCTACGGGATCTTGCCTGTTTGCATAATCGTTAGGTGTTGAGTTTTAGTCGTCATACTTTTTCACTATATGGAGTCCTATAGGACCTTCATGACTAATCCTCCAAACCATTTATTTGGTTGAATGTTTATCACAATAACGGGGGTAATGCAGAGAGGTTTTATTACTCTCTGCATTACCCCCGTTATTGTGATAAACATTCAACCAAATAAATGGTTTGGAGGATTAATCTTGAAGACATCCACTTGATGTTTTCCTGCAGCCATTTGACACTCACCATCACACAAAATGCAACTGTTCTCCCGAATACCCATGACTTTTGAAAGTAGGCCTACATCGCATCAAACTGGAGTTTTCTCTTTTTAATTTTAAGAGTCAAGCGCAGTACAACCAGGTAGAAAATCTAATACAACCAGGTAGTTAAAAGACACATGTAGCCAAAAAAAATATCGTAATGAAACAAATGCTTGATATTTTAAGGATATTTGTGCCATGTTTACCTCATCTGTAATAGTTCTACTAAGAATGTGTCATGAATAAAATATTCTGAAGCACATTCTTCAAAGCCACCCGATTGTTCCAATTTTCGTGGGAGAGTGTAAAAACATGTCCCATACCTTAAGTATGAAAAGAATAAAATTTTGAAAAATGCCGTTTTTGTCTATCTCCTAGAGGAAGTAAAAAAAACACGCCTATCTTTTGACAGCTATTTGACTTAATTGCAGTAATGATGCTATAAAAATTTCATTGAAGTTTGAGGTGGGCGTTTTGGGTATTCAGCTTCGAAGTTTGCGATTTTCGCAATTAACAGCACATCATCAACAATATGTGTGCAAAGTTTGGCGAGGCTAGATTCCTTAGAAGCAAATCCAGACGTATTTTAGTGTCGTTGCTAATGACCGTTGCTAGGGAAAATCTGTCGTCCAAAACAAAGCGACATATGCAACTTTGAGGCCCTGTAACTCAGGAACTACGGCGAATCGGACCAAAAAAATCTGGATTTTTTCTTATGAGACCAAACCCTACCTATAAACCAAATATAAACAAAATCTGAGATGGTGGGTTAAAAAATTCAAAACCTTTTGACATGGAATAACCCAATGTCAACACATAATAATTGGTCAACATATGAAGTATACATAGACAACCATCCGGTTACCTTCATTAGAAGTACTTTATCAAAAATAAGGAACATATAAAATAACAATGTATCTTTAAAGGAAGAATTATTAAGAACCCATAATAAACTTCATAAGCACATTAAATTTGAGGCCATATGAATACGCCTTGATTCATTTGATGCATATGAATGTTGCTCGCCAAGAGCATTTCGCCCGACAGTTGCGTTTTCGTCTGAAACACTATCTTTAGGAAGTTCGTGATCTCCTTTGAAGTCCAGATAAATGATTCGCAATATTGAAAGGAGATGAAGGCCAGAAAATGCGTGAGGTTTAATACCTACACCGATGACACACTTGCATTCGTTTTAGCTGCGATGTCAAATATCACTTTTTCTCGCAATGTGGTTGAATTCAAATAGGCTACATATGAAGTCGGAGCCGTGGTATTTTCTGTCGGCTCCGAAACTGCCTCAAAGTATGTTTTTGTTGAATTAACCTAAGAATGCTCGAAGACAGTATGCCAATCAATTACAATGGAAACTACTGAAATCATGAATTCACTCACCCCTTCGTTTGTTTTTCGGCATTTCAGGCTTTATTCACGTCTGTAAAGAGAAAAAATTGATAGATGGAATCCACATAAAAAACTCAAATAAATTCGTGGCTATCTAAAAGTATGTTGCTTCTAGCTAGCTTACACCACTTACATTATGACAAAATTGTTATTATAAATTAAAAAAATCAAAATTACTCAACGAATATACGAAAGATTCTAGATTTTTTTATTACTCACTACATCTGAGATGCATTGGAAAGAGGGGTGTATAAAAAGTTGATTATGGACTATACGCAACCAACATCAAATTATTAATAACAACAATGTCTTTATTGCTTCACAATTACATTCGCCGATCACTGTGCGATTCAAAATGTTGAGAAGCACAAGAAAGAGAAGCACTGTACTAGAAAATAAGAAATAGTCATAGCATAAAAACTAAAATCAACAAGTCTTAGCAAAATGCCACCTCAAAGGACATTATGCCCGGGTATCTCGAGTGTTTTTTTCGCAAAACGAGTGACCTCATCATGACATGCTTCTCATCATAATCTCGCAAGCTTTGTCAATATTTCCTTTGCGAAGAATGCTTTCGAGTGTAGTTAATATTTCAATATCTCACTTGTGGAATAGTCTTTTCAGCACTTTACCATGGACCTAAAACTTCGAAATAATGAGTTCAGATTCTTATCCGATGGATCATTTTCCCATATCCATCAGCTTCGGCAATGAACCTGAGCACGTATGTCGAAGGCAGTTTGAAAGACTTTGGGATCCCAGATGTAGCCACAGTGTTGCGCAAATCTCTACTGGTCATCACCTTTGCCCATTCGTCAATTTCCATGAAATGAACAACATTTCTCATCCCTTGAAGCTCCATAATTGATATCCTAGTAATGCTAACAGAATGAATGAAATAATAACAACAATTCATCCATTTTATTGCATGCATGATGTTAGCGACATCAATTTAATTCTTTTATCTAAAATGAGGTATCAATACACATTTCAGCTCCGTGTGACATGATACACTGCGAGCCACATTCTAATTCAGTCACTACGGAGACAATTTCAACTTATCTTCAGAATCTGCCTCCTAAACTTCTTGATCAGTGTCATTTTATTGGATACCAATGCACCCTGTTACAGAGAAGCCGAAGAAAAGTGTTCAGAACTTGGTCTAGCAGTTCGCAAGCTGCCTCCATACTCCCCATTTCTCAATGGTATTGAATATTTTGCAGCATTCAAGACATCTATCAAGGAAAATTTGAAAGCAAGACGTTAGGAACTCTATGATAACACTGCAGCTCGTCAACGCGAGATCACAATAGTCATCGAATGAACATTCTCCGGACCGCTGCAACTCTATCACATGGAACTGTCAACGTCGACAAGTGGTTTTTTTTAGAGATCTTGCATTCATAAAATTGATATTCGTTTCTTTCCAAAAATTGGGTACGGTTATTTGAACTGGCTTCCGGTAGCGGTTTTGGAATAATATAAAAGAATAGTCGTCGCAAATTAAAATACTTGCAAGACTAGGGGTAACTCATGTATAGCTTTATTTTATAGCAATGCACATGCCGATGGGGATGTAAGATACATTGGCCCACAAATCTTAGGCCTGGCTCATTGCTTTCATAATTCTTACCGGACCGGACTTCTGGGCTACTCTGCATTTTGAAGCTTAATCCACATTGAATGAAATGAATTGTTTGCAACACTATCATAATTCATCAACAAGCTTTTTATTGTGGTTCAAATTGCCAACACGAGCACGAAAGGAATGGCTCAACGCGATCGTGCTCGTATCGCATTTGTGTCGTGTCATGAACACACACCTTTAGTTAGGAGGATTAAGAAGCGCGCAGGATTGATGAACTTTTAGGGAGTACCGTATGTCACTAGGGAGTTTAGCGAAATGACTTAACTTTCATCACTCATGTTAAGCCAGTGTCTTCCCTGCTTCTATAAACACATGATCTTGCCTACATTATCTTGAGAGATGAACAGTTCGACTGATTATCTTTTTTGAGCTTGACTCTTCAGGCCCCCTTGTTAAAATATTTTAAACAATTGACTGTGTTGTTTTGAACTGCTTTAAACACCGAATGTTTTCCCAACCCCAGTAACAAATGATGTAGGTCACTCTGCTACACCACCCACTTCCGACGCTCCTGAAAGTAGCCTCTGACAAGCTATCTCCGCTTGGAACACAAACAAACATTTGTCAAAGCGAGTTCTTTCTCGCTTGCGCACCTGAATCCGATTTTGACAACGGATTTCTGGAAGCAATTTTCTCCGGTTCTGCTTGATCTGGCAGAATTGGCTAAGCTTCATTTAAGAGCGCCTGCTAGGAGCGTGCTACTTGAAGAGAAAGTGCTAGACTGTCTGTGGAGAAACTGGACATCAAGTTGTCATGAATCCTTGACGCACTGATCCTTTTATGACGTGAAATATACCTAGTCTTTGATTTACGCAATAGCCCACTATATTCATTACTTTTAAACAAACTAGCTAAAGAACAGAAAAGTAATTGGAACTGGAACCAAACCGGATAAGGGGCACCGAGCCGAAATTTTCTACCTGAACCGGATACAAAACCGAACATGCCTACACATCTCATATGTGTCATTCCAAAACTATTCCCAGTTCTAAGCAAGTTATCAAGGCAAAGAAACGTCAATTTCATTGTGGAAGAAAAACTGTGCAATAGGGTAGGTAGTACGTCTTGAGAATGTGACTTTGTCAGTGAACACAGATGATAAAATTGATGCACAAAAAACTTTATGCTTGTGATGCGACCATTGAATTGATGATATATTGCAGCGCGCAAGCAGCCTTATTCATCGGGATTTGGCAGAACAGACTGGTCTGACATAATCTCCGCATGAATTACTAAATGCTTCGGTCTATGGTGGTGATGAAGCTTCCATTTGTGGTATCATAGATGGTCTTACTTTTGGAAAATCGGGGAAAACATGTTGGGAGAATGTTGATTACACTTCCAAACAGGAGTATTCTGGGTAATTAATTCCTTATATCACCTGGCTTTATTTGACAATACTCAAATCAACTATATGAATGCGATGACGACAGTCGATACACGACTAGCTTTAATATTCTGAGTAGCATTTTAATGGATGACATGTGCTTTTAGCGTTATTCATTATTTTTTTCGGTACAGGACTTTACTAAAACTGAAGTTTGAGAAACTGCAAAAATCCTCAAAGATTTATCGACTGGTTGATCCCAAACTCACAGCGAATAATGTCCGGCAATAATGCCAGCGAATTGTCCCGGTGGCGAATAATGTGGTGCAATTCACCCTATTCGTATTTCTGGTGACTGTTCCTTGACACTGAACAAAATGTGTGATTTCAATTCATATCATTTATCTTCGAATTTTTATCTTCCTTGATTTTTCCCACTCTTTGAAAAATTCTCTGCACGCTTCAATCACTAAATTAACACACGTAGCAATAAAAACGGTTGCTTGCAACGACAATCGACCTTAACTTCCCATAACAGGACTTCCGTTGAATACGCATCTACCCATAGACTCACTCCTGTTTAATTTTTTCATTTGTTCTTTGTTCATGGAAAGAAGAGAAACTTAATAATTCGACCAACTGAAGTGGCCAACATCAGAAATCTATTTGTTCCCGAACTACAGCATGAGATTTAAGTGATCGTAAATTGTAATCGAACAAACTCCATATTATATAAAATCAAAATATTAAAGAGAGGAATATGTATCAGATATACAAATCTACTCTGACCTTGACTTGTTAGACACATTTTTTTAAGTAGGCTTGTCAAATGAAAGACAACAATGATTTGACAGTTGAAAGTTTGGCATCACCTACGATATTTGATGCTGATGCTGACAAAGATATTCATGGTGCTCTTGATGTAATGGCCCATATGGACAGAGTCGGCCTTAGTGAGCGCAGGACCTAATGCAAGGATGCATGCGGATCCCATACAACAACCTACTGGTCTACTACAATAGTAGGTCTCTGCTATCTTGTAGCGCACAATGACCACTTTTCTCAGCAGCCACCGACCAAAGCGCACATTTAACAGCAATTCTGTCAATAAAATATTGCATTTGGCAGCATCGGCAAATAGAGAAGTAGGCCTAGATTTCATGGAACCTTAACAGCAAATCACAGATTAAAAGTTCTTGAATAAAAACGCAAAGCCACATTCATGCACGTTACGTTCAACACAGGGTTGCCAAACTCGTCCAGAAAAAAATCCGGACGCTCTAATGTTATATCATCAGAGTAAATATAAACATTAATTGGCTTCTATACTTAACTGTGAATGGAAAATAATCATTATGCGTAAGATTGTCATCAATATCATGCGTATCTCTTTTCCTCGTCATTCATAAATGACAGGTGATTTTGAATGAAAAATCGCAGCTTTTATGAACCCACAATATATTCAATTAACAAATACATCAATAAATCTCAGAAGCCTTGAGAATATTTCACAAATCCTTTTAACAAATATAGGCAGTACAAAGCTATATAAAAATTGATCAGCGCGTCTATGATTTCGTTAAATGATTGAATCAACAAATCCATAAAAATATACAATAGTGCGCCTATGATTGTGTTAAGAATCAACAAATCTATTAAGAATACAGCGGTGTATCTATGATTGCGCTACCAGAAAAACAAATCTTCATAAAAGTACATCAATGCGCCTTTGATTGCGCTACCAGAAAAACAAATCTATATACAAATACATCAGTGCTCCTATGATTGCGCTACCAGAAAAACAAATCTATATACAAATACATCAGTGCGCCTATGATTGCGCTACCAGAAAAAACAAATCTTCATAAAAGTACATCAGTGCGCCTATGGTAGGGTTATGAATCAACAAATCTATAAAGAATAAAACGGTGCGCCTATGTTTTCGCTACCAGAAAAACAAATCTATATACAAATACATCAGTGCGCCTATGATTGCGTTACCAGAAAAACAAATCTATATAAATAATACAACAGTGCGCCTATGGTTGCGCTACCAGAAAAACAAATCTTCATAAAAGTACATCAGTGCGCCTATGGTTGGGTTATGAATCAACAAATCTATAAAGAATACAACGTTGCATCTGTGATTGCGTTACCAGAAAACAAGTCTATATAATCATACATCGCTGATAGACAAATGATCACTATCAATAAAAACACGTCAAGTATAAACAATCTAGCTCACTGAAATCTGTCCATAAAAGCAATCCGATAAAAAATTCTTCTTTGGCAAAAACAATTCTTTAAATAGTCTAAAAATTTACGTTCATGATTCTTCATCATCACTAGCACTATCGTGCTCATACGATTGGAAGTTTCGCCGGGATGAGCTTCGAGCTAAGTCGATGAGGGACTGAGTTACTGAAAAATGTTGCAATCCATCGATATTTTTCAAGTGAGATCGCACTCGCCGGATACCGTTCAGAGTTTCGGGTTGGAGACGATTTCTCTCCTTTGTGACTACAGCTGCATTTACACTAAATCCTCTTTCCTCAGCAGCATTGTGTGGCTGAATACAAAGCAATGCCTGCACAAAAACTTTGATCAGCGGATATTTGTGCATTTCGAATATCATGCTCCAATAAGCATCTAGCCGTTCTTCTTTGAGTGGCTGAATATCATTGTTGATTGCCAGCTGTTTACATTCCTCGATTAATGGTTGCATGTCATCAACTTTTATTGTGGGAATGAGACCTGCAAGAAACGTCAAGTTTTTCAATTTTGTTGTCTTGTCCTTATCCGACTGAAACGTGCGGTTTTGTGGACACAGCAATGTCAACTTTCGCCACAAACGCATGTGTTCTTTTTGATCAAGTTTGAGATTGCTCATGGTTGCGTGGAAAGCCTCCAAATAAAAAGCCTTCGCTTCGAGTTTGAAATGGGTCATTTCGGCAGACTGCAAATTTTTCAGACATAAACGTTAGGTTCGGTGGCCAATGTCAACGTCTGATGAGTGATTTTCAGGGGCCGTGCTTGATGTTGAAATCTTCGACACGACGATGTCTTCACAGACAGAAGGCAGCAAAAATCGTCCGCCTAGAGAAGCCATCATAGCACAAATTCTATACACATACTCCGGCCCAATGGGATCGTTTCTCTGTAAAAATAGTTGCATTTCTTGAAATAGGGGAAGTGCTTCCGATAGAAAAAGGAGGTAGATGTCTGTCCTCTTTAATGCAAATGCGCTGCGAAGTCGCTCATAGCGATCATTCTTTGCCAAATCTGCCAATCCTTTTTTGGGCAAATAGTGGACGAAATAGGTTCGAAGCGCATCAAGGAGCGTGAGAACTCGATTCACAAAATGAAGTAAGGTCAAAAACTTCGTCCCACTATGATCAATTAGTTTCAAGTTCGGTAAATCCAGCTCGTCTCGCAGAGCAGCGAATTCTTCGCATCTGAGAGTTGCCCTTAAAAGAAATACTTCATGCTGAGTGCAAATTGAAGCACATTGAATTTCAGTTTGCCCATAGCTTTTTCCACGCAGTGGTGCAATGTATGTAGCTTGCAAGAACCAAAGTTTATAACATCCGGATTAGAAGATGAGAACAGTTTTTGTTCTCATAACATGCTGAACATGCTGAAGGCTGTCATAACATACGGCCCGTCGCGGTTGATGGCAAGTACGTTTTTGGCTGAGATGTTCACGGTTTTCAGAAAATTCATTACTTCAGCATGAATTATCTGAGCACTACAAAGTTTGGGTGTCGCTCGGTTTCCTGCAAGAGCCTCAATCACATCTTTCCGGACTATTTTCATGTAAATCGAGGTCAGGATATTCTACACGGATTCTTTGCTGATTGGAGCACTACAGAAAAATAGCAGTCAAATACGAGCTGCTTGTTACCCAGATGGAATTGTTCGTTTCATCTAAGCAAAGTTTAGTGAACAAACATGCAAATCCGAGCTTCTTTGTTCTGTCCGCGCTGCCTCTGAAGAACAGTTAAGGTAGAATGAATTCTTACTATACAATCACAAATTTTGCAAACACAATTGACAAGTCAAAATATATTTGTGCAAATCCAAGAAGTAAACTGTTATGACAACAGCACAGTGCATGTAAAAAAAATTACCCAAATTGGACCCTAGTAGTCTGTGAAAAAAGCAGTTTGCAAAAATGATAGGGATGAATCAGCTTTAGTCCAAAGCAAGTAGTTGAATGATTTTAAATGGGTAAAGAAATAACTGACGAACACTAGTATGGATTCGATAAAAATCCGGAAATTTGATGGTTTTGACAAAAAAAATCCGGACTTCAGCAGATTCTGTCAAAAATCCAACGCTGTCAACATCTATTCATCTTAAAATCAATTTATAAAATAATTGTACAGTGTATGTCAAAAACTGTTACTGCAAGATGAAGGTAAATGTAATTCGACAATCATCATCATCATAATAGGATATTCAAAATTTGTGAGCGAATCATGAATGATATAAATATATATATATATATTACATGCATTAGTAATAATAATATAGGTCTAGAATTGACATGCGCTGTCATGAGAGCGGTATTCAAGCGATGGCAACTTCCAGTGGTTGAATATACTAATATAACAACATCTCATGAGTTTATTTTGTATTTACCTACTGCCATCATCATTTCACCTCATGCACAGAATCAGTTTATAAAATAACTGACAATAGAGCGCCTAAACGATGTCAGAATGAGGTCAGAATTATTTTCGTAATGACCGAATGACACAGCGACAGAATCATGGAATTTTAGATATATGCGTTGATGTTATTCATATCGACAGTACAATGGTGGAAACCCACATCTCTATTATAGTAGCTCGGTGCAACTATTCAGACTGTTTTGCTCAAATTTGCTACATCTTGCGAGGAATTGGAACCTTTCTTAATACAGTTTTTTCAGATTTTTTTTGTCAAGAAGTGTTATATTGCAGCTAAATTTATCGACATCATGTGATATTCAAGGAAAATTGAAAATAATGGTGAATTTTATAAGGATGACTGATACAAGATAGCTAAATATTAGGGACAGAACAATAGAAGTCCGACATTTCGCATTATGCAGGGATCAGAGGGTAAATGAACTTCGAAAGCAGCAGTGCTCTGTGTGACATTTGTTGCCATGACAGCGGTGACTGATCGGCGCTTGACAGTGATTGAAGATGGATAAAGTGTGGAAAGGCATTGTCAATTTTCATTGCACCTTGAGGTGATTCATGATTGTCAACTTTCTCATCAAGCATGGAGTCGAAGGACCATTAGGGGTAAGGTCCAGCCCCGCTTTAGGAGCGCTGATTGAAAAATGGACTAGTGGGAAGGTCCTCCACACCGATCTCGTCAAGTTTGGCTCTAAAATGTAGTCCTAGGATAGTCAAAAGTTTGACGCGCCTTGAACGTTTAATGTCTGCCTGTGGGAACGCACCATCTGTCCTCTTAAGGGCAAATTTTAAGTCTTATTAAATATAAGTTTATTGAAATTATGAAACATTTAGACGTCGATATAGGAATATCCCAGCTTCAATGGTCTTTAGCTTAGATTATAAGTATATTAGTGTATTGCTTATATTCAGTATACTACATATACTTACTCGATGGTCTTGACGAAATAGTCTACAAGACATGTTTTCATTGACTTTGGACATTCTTGAGATCTGGCAACATCTATAGCTGAACCAGCAATGGATTTCAACTAGTGCCAAACAATGAGTTTCTATTTCAAAAGTTGGCCTTAAACAGGGAAGGAGAGTTGGATTTCCGTGAGCTGAGCAATTAGCAGACAGAAGACTTGAAATAATTGATTTGAATAGTTAACTTTCACTTTTAAAACATTATTTCGAAAATTAAGTCTCAGTCACGCCATCTCCACGAATCAAATTCTTTTGTTGACCGTCGTCTTCAAATGTGTTTACATAATCGCTGATGCGTATTATGTTGTCGTCGTGACTGTCACATTGTTAGATGTTTTTTGAAAAGAGCGGCTAAAATCCTACATTTTACGAAAACCTCAATATAACTTTATTTTGATGCGATTTCACACGTGTAAGATATTTCGTGTTATTGCGCAATAAATTGACTCACCGTCAATTGGAAGCTAGTGGTAGGAAAACGTTCATTTAGAATGCGGGCAGTAGATGACCATGCTTTGTGCATTTTCCTTGGGATTTTTGGCACATTTGTAGTTTAAAATGATTACTTATCAGATGACATGAGTTTGCATGATTAATGCTTCACCTCAATGGTCATGAATTAAGTCGACTTTGATTCAACATGTTGCATTGGAAATTTCATTGTCAGCGGATTCTACTAATAAGATCGGATTGACATCGGACTCTGAATAACCAGAGTCGCCGACATCCATGGAGTGCTTATTCGCAATCATAGCACGTTGTTGTGATGCAGTGTGACTCACATAGCCTACCTTCATAGTCCAGCAATGCTTTTGTATGTCATGGTTTGATCTCGTGAAAGCCTCATGAGCAAGCATCCAATGCTCCATGGAGTAAGTATGTTCTCTATGGGATGATCTGATGTCTATGGCTTCAAGATCTCACAGCAAGACACCAGTTGACAGACCTCGACTGTCAAGGTTCACTGATCAAGACATCGACTTTCAAGGTTCACTCTAGCTACCATGCAGTAGGGAGTTTTTGTATCATGTATGCTGACCAATGTTGACTATCAATCATTTTTGTTTTACAAACTATATTTTTATGAAATTTTCATATGGTGATTAAATCACGTGGCTTTGTCCCCACGGATAATTTTCGAAGAAACAAATTGTCTACAGTACTCATTGTCGATTATTTTTGATCAAGCTTGTTTTCGATCTAAGTACATGTACTTATAAAATGATTCACGGCATGGATTATTGAATCACAATTAACTGAGTGTTCACTCAAAGATTGTAAGAATTTGAATTGCAAGATTCTATTCAACCTCTTTTCGCACCTTCATGTCTGAAAACATTAGAATAAACCCATACTTTGTGTTGGAAATGAACCATTTTCTAGAGGTGGGTACGCTCCGGAAAATTTTTTGCACTCCTGCCTTCAGGCACGCGGGAACGATTTTTCTGTAGGGGGGTGGCTAAAAAATCCTGTTGTAAAACGATTTTGGAGGCGGTTAAGGGAGGCATGTTACTTTTTCTGGCGGACACTGTATTCGTCTTAGACGAAAGTGTGACATGTTTAGCTATTTTTTTGATATTCAACTTTGTTATTGATTTCAATCTTATTATTGATTTTTGATTTTTGACTTCAGTTCTTCTATCATCATGTCCTACATAATCTTGAGTTTGCTTCATCGTGCCAAAAGGGGCTCACTCTCCAAAGTGAAAAATGCGTTTCACAACAGCATGCATGTCAATCCACACGTTATTATACATGTGGTCTATTGTATACATATATATTTATATATAGCTAGCAGGCATTTGCTAGTTTTCCTTTCTCATTGCTGATGAAAAAATAAAAAACATTTGTTTTATTAAAAAAAATTATAATATATTTATAGGGGTGACTTTCAAAGGCCGATATGATAATCAAACCAAAAAGTCATTCAACAACATAAGATATAAAAATGAAACTTCGCTGTCACAGTACATATGGTCACTGAAAAACAAACATATCCCATATAATATCAAATGGAACATAGTCCAACAAACAAACCCGTACTCATGTGGAAGCCGATACTGCAGTCTATGCCTATCGGAAAAATATCATATCATCACTGCCAATTCTGAAACACTGATAAACAAGAAAACTGAAATAATATCAAAATGCTGACATCGACGAAAATTTCTATTGTCCATTCTTGCATCGTAGATAAAGTTCGAAATTTGTATAACCATGATTTGTAAATTGACTTCCTTTTTCTATATTGTTGTCTGATGATCGGTGGCATTCATGTCATCCGTGAAACTTTAAGTAATAGCAATAAATAATCTAGATGAAATTTTATTATCAAAGCTCTATTCTCCTACAATTTTGAGCACTATTAACACTGAAGTTGGAACACAGAAATTCTCAGTTTGTATGTTGTATATATATATATATATATTTATATATATATATATCTATATATATATATATATAATTATATAGTATATATATATAAATATATATATATATATATATATATTATATATATATATATATATATATATATATTGATCTCATTCTAGTCATTCGAATTGGACAGCACTTTGACTGGATAAATTCTGTTTTTTTCAATTGTTAGGAGCAGGGATCTAGTTTTTCCTCCAATCATTACGCTTTTGGCAATTTTCAAGTCGTTTGTTTGTCAATTGATTAGTCTACTATGATGTTGGATATGACACTCGAGGGATTCATTTCAACCGCATTTTCCTGAAATAGTTGACTTCTCCACGTTATGGACCTATATTTCCGATAAAAGGATCATGATGAAAGGATTCAGATGCACTGCACTAAAATGATTATTGATGGAACTAAAGCAAGTTGATGTAAAAGTCGTCAAGCTAATGAGTGTCTATGCGCAAACACTCAAAAATGATGTGATTTTGTGTGTACCGAAGCTGGCATTTAACCTATCAGGACCCCTTATGAACTTCTTTTTACATCTCCTGTAATAAGTCAGATAAAAGTTCAATTTTCTGTGACTTTTTGCTCGTACGTATGTTGAACTTTCAGTGAAAATTTGGGCAAAATTGACGTACTGGTTTAGAGGTCATTTTTAAATAAAAGAAAATTGATTGTTTTTTATTTTGAGTAGCATTGATTGCTATTGATATAATGTTTCTGTATCATATTTGCATGATGTTTATGCATGCGCATTTCAAGATTGTTAACACACACATTCATCTCATCTCGCAAAACGAGTAATGTACATTGTACATGCATGATTGTACATTTAGTGTATACATGTGCATGTAATGTATGTGTAGTGAAAACAACCTGCGTGTTCCATGATAATGCAATATCTGTTGTATTAGACAGGAGCATACATTCTTAAATAAATGAACGACTATCACTGATATCGTGACCACACTGTCACATGACTGTTACGTCTCTAGATATCACCACATCTCCCTCCTTAAGAAGGAACTCGATCTCCATGCCAATTAGGAGTCGGTACGATTCGTCTACTTCACGTTCTGTAAGTATTTGACCATTCGGGGATCTCCAACCTTGAATCATCAGTAGCAGATGGGAAGCAGATTGCTTCTGGAGAATCCCTGTTCGTAGATAATCTCTCAGCTTCAGTAGAAGAGAGTAGATCGTCTCTCCCATCTAGAAGGGAATTGCGCTGAAAAGGAATAGCCTTCTGGTGCCGCAAATGTCTTCTTTGTCGACGCAGAACTCTACGGTCTGTCTTGACCAAATAGGAACGTGGTGTGATGACCTTGACGACAGTTCCCGGGAGTTTCCATGACCGTTCATGATCCAGCTTCACCAAAACCTTGTCTCCTGGCTTCATTGCAGGTAAATCTCGACAACCATAGCGATTATTGAAATTTCTCTTGTTGAGGTACTTTCTCTTCTCATCCCTGTTGGCTACAATTGATCGCCGAACTAGTTTAGGATTGAGATTCTGTAGAAGAGTAGGAACTGGATCACGAATACGCCTGCCCATGGCAATTCTGCTGGACTGAATCCGGTCGACGTTGTAGGAGTTGCTCTGTGACACAGTAAAGCTCGAAATGGATCTTCTTGACCTAAAATTTTCTTGGCCTCTTGAACTGCTCGCTCTGCCGCACCATTCGCTTGTGGACACCAAGGAGAACTTGTAATGTGCTGAAATTCCCAATCTTTGGAGAAGTCCTTGAACTCGGCTGTAGCGAACTGGAGACCATTGTCTGTTGATACCAATTCCGGGATACCATGATGAGCAAAGATATTCTTCAGGCTTCCAATAACTGCTTGTGAAGTTATCCTCGGCAGTGCAGAAATTTCCAAGTATCTGGATTGTAGCTCAACCAGAACCAGATAGTGACGTCCACCGAGCTCAAACAGGTCTGCTGCAACATGCTGGAACGGTCTTGTTGGTAGCGGTGTAGTCTTCAGTGGTTCCTTCGGCTGCGAAACTTGTCTCTCCTGACACGATTGACAGCTTGCTATCACGTCCTTCATTTCCTGGTTGATCTTTGGCCACCAAACCGATGAATTCGCCCTTTCTCGACTCTTAGTGATGCCAAAATGACCATCGTGAATCCTTCTGAGCATATCACTACGAAGACTTGCAGGAATGACTTATTTTGCCTCTGACAAGCAACCCTTGGACAATACTAAGTTCACCACGGACCTCAAAGTAATCCTTTGTCTTCACATCAGCATCCTTGATATGCTTTGGCCAACCTTCCACTGTATACCTCATTACGGCTTGAATCTAGGCATCATCCTCACTCGCCTTCGCGTATTGCTTGAGCCTCTCATCGGTTGCAGACCAGCACGTCCTCACCGAATTGACGTAGAGATTTGTGTCCTCTAGCATAGCTTTCACTCACTTCACTTCACTTCTCGTTTTACGTCCTTCTTGTCCCATTGCTTGAGGTTGGACGGAGTTTGATGGCTCGCTTCCACTGGTCCCGATCTTGGGCAAGGTGCTCGCTGATGTTGAGGGCATCCAGGTCTTCTTGAACGCAGTTTCGCCATGATTTCTTTGGTCTTCCAACTGGGCGCTTTCCCTCCACCTTCATGGATTCCACTCTACCGATGACCTTCTCTTCCGCTCTCCTGACATGACCAAACCATCGAAGCCTCCTCTGTTGAATTCGGTTCCTCAGGTGTGTCAGCCCGCACATTCCCATTACATCGTCATTACTGACCCGGTCTCTCCATTTGATCTTCATCATGTAGCACAGCATCCTCTGGTCACACACTTCAAGTCGGCTTCTTTGTTGCTGAGTCAACGGCCAGGTTTCCGCTCCGTATAATAGTACTGATCGCACACACGTTTCGTACACTTTCGCTCTACACATTATTGGGATGTCTTTATTGCACAGCAGGCTGCTAAGATCCCTCCACTTCAACCATGCTGCCGAAATTCTGGACCCCACCGCCTTCTCTGCTCCTGCATCGCAGCTAAGCACATCACCCAAATAGCAGAACTCATGCACTTCCTCTACGGAGAGGCCGTCAAAGCTCAAGGAGTCGTCCTCTGGTATGTCATTGTGTCCCATGCAAGTCGGACAGCGAAAGTTTGCAATTCCTGTCACCTTTCGCAGACGAGCACATTTCCTGTGACACCATTTCTTACAGGAGACACAAAGGATGGAATTGACAGCAACTCCCCTGCCACAGCACCCACACGGCCACTTGCCAGACTGCTTCGCGTTTTGTACCTTCTTTCCTGTGACCATAATCTTTGTCTTCTGCATATTCACTTTGAGACCACGTTGTTCAAGGTCAGTCTTCCATCTGCAGAATAGCTCCTTTGCCTCACTCTTAGTCTCAGCCGTTAGTACCAGATCGTCCGCATAAAGTAACTCCCAGGGACCATCACCTTTGCATTCTTTGGTCGCCTCCTCCATTACAATCAAGAAAAGTAACGGGCTCAGCGCTGAACCTTGATGGACACCGACACTGATCTGAAACTCTTCTGACATCCCTGCTAATGTCACCACTTTCGAGGATGTATGCTTGTATAGGGACATTACAGATGCTACGAGGTACTCGGGCACATTTTGCCGACGAAGTGCCCACTCAATAACTGCACGCGGCACTCGGTCAAAGGCCTTCTCCAAGTCCACAAATACATGAAACAACTTCTTTCGCACCTGCGTATACTTTTCTTGTACTTGACGTACAACAAAAATCGCATCGGCCGTCGACTTCCCACTCGAGAACCCAAATTGGCGAGCATCCACTTGCACGAGCTTCTTAAGTCTCTCTTCGAGAACCTTTTCAAACAGCTTGAATCCATGTTCCAGAAGCCGAATAGCATAGCTTTCGATAGATTATTTGAGCTCTCGCACAACGGAGACCTTGACAACGTATCAGGTATAACCAACTTTGAGCCTGGGATATACTCCGCCGTCGCGTTAAAGCGAAGCATTCTCATCAGCATTCGCTGGCATCAAATAGGAGTATCTTGTAAATCCCGTGAGTTGAACAAAGGAACCAGAGGCTTGTGGTCGGTTTGTAGCTTAAAATGTGGAAGTCCGACGAGATAGCGCTCAAATCTTCCGCACGTCCAAACGGCTGCCAAACATTGTTTCTCAATTTGTGCATACCTCTTCTCCGCTTCATTCAGAGTTCGTGAACAAAATGCTACGGGTTTGTATTCACCATCATGAGACTGCATCAAAACTCCTCCAATGCCATAGGAACTCGCATCAGCATTAACAATAGTCAGCTTCTCCTTGTCAAAGTAACTCAATGTTGGAGTTGTTAACAACCTCTGCTTTACTTCTTTAAAGGCCTTCGATTGTTGCGGTCCTTAAGTCCATGCAGAATTCTTCTTCAGGAGCTGGAGAATCGGCGAAAGTATTGTTGAGAGATCAGGCAAGAATCTTCCGAGGTAATTTATCATGCCCACAATGCGTCTCAGCTCATCGTGATTAGTCGGATCGGCCATTCTCGAAATTGCAAGAACCTTGTCAGGATCCGGAGAAATACCTTTGTCCGATATTTGATGGCCCAAAAAGTCTATCTCACGCTTGCGGAACTCACATTTCTCAACATTCAGCTTCAAATTCACCGCTTTTAATTTCGCCAGTATTCGCTTAAGATCACCTTCATGCTGAGATTCGCTGTTGCTGTGAATAAGTATGTCATCAAAATAGCAGATAACGTTCTCCTTGCCTTCTAAGATTGACTCCATCGTACGTTGGAAGATCTCGGGTGCGCTCGAAATTCCGAAAGGCAACCGTTTGTAATAATACCTCCCGAACGGTGTCATAAATGTGGTAAGCTTCTGAGATTGCTGATCGAGCGGCAGCTGCCAGTAGCCAGAGGTTGCGTCAAGCTTACTGAAGTACTTTGAGTCTTTGAGCTTGTACAGGACATCATCCACAGTCGGCAGCATAAAGCGCTCACGTCTCACCCCTTGGTTCAATCGCTTGAAATCAGTACAAATGCGCACTGCTCCGGACTTCTTTAGCACTGGAACTATTGGGCTGCACCAGTCTGTAGCTTCAGTAATGGGTTCAATTATATTTGCTTTCTGCATTCTTATCAGTTCTGCTTTCACCTTCTCTAGTAGTGGAATGGCAATTCTTCTAGCGACTGAGATGCTGTAAGGCCTCACTTCCTCTCGAAGACTGATAGTAACCGGCTTGCATTTAATAGGAGAATCCTTCGCCAAAAGACCACTTGATACATCCACATCGACGTTTTCATCCGCCCTCTTGACGATTCCAAGAGCCTTGGAGACCGACCGGCTGAGCAAGTTATCGGTATCACCATCGATGATATACAGCTGCATGGAGAAATTTGCTCGATTGTAAGAAGTAGCGACAGTTATTTCACCAACACAATCTAGAGTTCCACATGGATAACGAAGCATAGTCGTCGCGGAATCAATGAATGGTCTTGATTTTAATTTCTTGTACGACTTCATCGATAGTATGGACACTTCCGCCCCAGTGTCTATCTTGAACTCCACAGGAACGCCATCTACTTCGATCGTCGTATACCAAGCGGGTTCATCATCTACAGGTAACTTGTCAACTGACCCAAGGAACGGAAGTTCGCTCTTGTCCACAATTTCGACATTTTGGACCTTCTTCTGTCGACAGCATTCCATAAAGTGATTATAGCGACCACAGTTCTTGCAGACTTTTCCCCAAGCCGGACACTGAACTTTATTGCGATGCCCGTCTCTACCGCAGTATCCACATTTGAACAACTTGCTCGCATTGCTTGCTTGACCATTCCCGTACTTCTGATTTTGCCTTGGCATCCATCGTTTTGACGAGCCTCCCGAAAATCCTCCACGAATTTTAGCGAAATTCCGATTGCGATTGACAGATGAGATTTCTGCTGTCGAGGTATGCTGCTGCTCGAGTAGCTGATTTTTGACATTTTCATGCTGCTTCGATAATTGTATGGCATCTTTCAGCGTCAACGTCGGTTCTAGTTGAAGCTTCTCACTCAGAGTCTTATCTCTAAGACCAGGTACCAGACGATCGCGAATCGCTTCTTCACGATCATGAAATTTTGCATCTTCAGATAGCTGATACAATTCGCGGACATAAGCTTCTACTGATTCTGATGCTTTCTGACATCTCTGATTGAAGACTGCTCGGACATGTATAATATTCTTCTTCGGAAAGAAATAATCATCAAACAGCTTCAGAGAATCTTCAAACGTTGGCTTGGCTGGAATCGTGAAGGTATTGTAAATGCATTCAGCTTGAGAGCCCATTTTATAGATGAGACTTGATATCTGCACCTCGTAATCTTCTTTGTCCAACTTAGTTGCCGTTCTGAACCGATTGAACATTGCTTTCGATATTCGCCAACCATCCGGCTTCGAGAAATCAAAGTTTGCTGGAGCCTTGAATGCCATTCACGTCAACAATGCACTGCCACCATGTAGTGAAAACAACCTGCGTGTTCCACGATAATGCAATATCTGCTGTATTAGACAGGAGCATACATTCTTAAATAAATGAACGACTATCACTGATATCGTGACCACACTGTCATATGACTGTTAAGTCTCTAGATATCACCACAGTATGCATGTATATGTACGAGTATAATGTGAAAATATGAAGTTTTGATCTTAATTTTTAGACATGAAATCCACAGAATGATGCAAAATACGTATCACCATTCGAAAGATTGTATTCGGAATGTATGATAACCTTGTCTTGGAAACAGAATTCAAACTTGGAAGTGCTTTCAAATTGTATCTCTCCTTCATTCTTCACAACTACACCGTTACCGTGGTACTGGACATAGATTTTAAATACTAACAACACGTATCGTTGGCCTCGATCAAATGCTCGTAAAATTCCTGTGATACAGAAAAAATGAGCTGCATTTGTAACATTCTTGCTTTAAATTATCGAAAGTTGAAAATCATTAACTCTCAAAAATTACCCATTTTCTAAAAAATATTGCCGGTAAATTTACATTACTGCCTCATCATGGTGCATATTCCTTAGCTTATGTGCCGACCAGTGATAATCATGTACTGCACTCAACAAAAAAGACTTAAACGCACTGAATCCTTTCGCAGTTGAACAATAATTAATTGTTATTCCAATCACTTAGCGATTTACAAGTTTATAGAATTATAGAGCGGATGACAATCAGACTTCACAATGTAGCTACAATAAGCATGCTCTATAAGCCTCAAAGGCAAAAAAGCTCAAAAACGAAAAAACAGGGTCATTGACTAGGTTACCGAATGGTGACCTTGGCCCAGTGACTCGGTTTCCGCGCTGGCATGTACGTATGCGATACTCACATGTTGTAACACAGCCTCTTCTCGCATTACATTGACGAACAAGGCTTTGAGAACTGCTGCAATCATCATGCCTGATTGGTCGAATATTCGTCTTATTTTGCCATTAACCAGATTATCCGAGAGCCCTGAGGATCGTTTCGAGGTACAAGTTGAATTTGACTGGCCGATCGTCTGGCGAAGTTGTCGCGCAGATGCTCTTACCGGCTACAGGGTCAGATCGACCCCTATTATGCATCAGAGGGTTAAAATTTGATGGATTCGTGAGAATTTGAACATTCTGAAAGTACTCATGACATAGATAGGCATTATCGGTCGAAAGCTGTCTTCGGTTTTCAACACATGTATTGAGATTCTCTGCCCACTCAATATGTTCTCGTAGCCCTAGTAGAAAATTCCTGTTCATCGCATCTCCAGTAAACCGAGAAGATTAAGCAATCTAAATCTGTGGGTCTTGTATCAGTGGGTGGACCCATACATCTCTGAACTCGCTGTACTGAGCCCTACTTAATTCATGCACAATCAAGAAACACAAATGCACGTGGATGACAATTAAAAGGAAATCATTCTGAGATGCTGTATTTTTTGATGCGGAATGTCGATGAATTAGGCTATATTCCGTGATCGATGTGTCTGGCTGAAAGTTTCGGGTTTAATGCAACTACGTGAAATTTTAGGGGGACTCAGCCCTCCCTAGCCCCCTGTTCCCGCGTGCCTGCCTGCCTGCTTGGCTGACCCAAGTATGCTCTTATTTCGGAGATTTCTTGTATGCGCTCCGCTCTCCGAAATACACTGAAAAGTGTCATGAAACCTTGATGTGGCAATCAAGAAATATTTTCAATGAAAATGATTATTATGATTCGGTCTATAACAACGAATATCTGTAATCCACGATCTCGTCGGACCGCTGATCGAGTGATAAGAAAATCAAACTCGAATTTTTGTCACCTCATTAGGATAAGGAATCAAATTATTTTGACTAACCATGAAATGATGATGAACTTTAATAACAGAAATGGACATGTGGTAGAAGAGAAGTCATAGGAACTCGAAAGCATGCCCTTTCTTTTTCCGTTCCCTCACCAGTGGTGATATTCACTGCGGTAATTACCGCATTGCGGGAAAACATGGAAGAAATTAGGGGGCTGCGGGATTTTTTTAATGAATTTATCACCCTCGTGGCCTCCTCCTAAATTAAAAAAAGCGTTTTGACAAACCAGCTCATCCAAGAAATCGACGGAATGTCCCGGTATGTTGCCAAATAGGTTCTTAGAATGAGAGACAAAAAGCGTTCTGTTCTGTTCTACTTCGTCTATCCGTTTAATCTCTCAAAATGACTATGGTCTTCAATGCTGACTGGTACCCATTGTTTGCGCGCTTCTGCTCCGAAGGAAAACGAACCAGTAAACGATGAGGGCAGTAACTCACCTACGAATAGGCCTTTTTACGTAAACCTGACCTGATTTTGTTGTCTATGAGCGCTGGGGTAACCTGGATCCAAAACTTGGTTGGCACACTCGAGCTCCATTGCACGGTGCTCCGTTCAGGTGTCTCTAGTCTAGACTGGGTCTGTCAATGCTCTTCTCTACTTCGTGACTTTGTGCTACTCTCCTCTGGTCAAGCACATCTCCTCTTTCGTCCACTCTAGACAGACTCCGCAGATGCCTGTTTTGAGCGCATCTCGTCGTGCCTTATGTATGCTTATGCCTTGCGTGATAGTAAATCAATGTTGCGCGCCCCTATAACCAAAGAAAATATGTTTTATTTCAATTGTTAAACATAATCTTGTGTAGACTTGTGGTCTAGCCGATTCAAATTTATCATACACCAAATTATTATTACATTAAAATTACAGAGGTATCAAACCAAAAAAATACGTAGAACGTTGCGTATCCTTTGGATGTCAGTAAC
This sequence comes from Prostheceraeus crozeri, assembly GCA_907163375.1. NCBI lineage: Eukaryota > Metazoa > Platyhelminthes > Polycladida > Euryleptidae > Prostheceraeus > Prostheceraeus crozeri. The sequence goes on from CAJQUW010003251.1 coordinate 888,142, forward strand.
TGTAGTACTGTGCAAGCTTCTCATCCTTTTTGTTCTTTATCATAGGCTGCAAGTGTCAGCCTTTTTTTCAATATGACTGCAAGTCTTTGGTAGCCTGGAAATCGGCTGTTTTGACCTCCTGCATATCTGTAGGTACTCTTTCGATTTTTGAAGGGATATACATTTCGATCAGGCCAATAGATGACTTCGATCTCTTTTATAATTTCATGTGTTGATAGCGTGGGAATTAGGTGTTACAACCAGTTTGATAGACATGTTTGACGAATGGAAGTTTTGATCTACACGTACGATGCTATAAGATTGTCATTTACAAATAGACATAGGCCTACAGTGTAAAAGACTCGTAAAGGGCAGTACGCCTTCAAGTAACAGCGTAACAGAGATTCACGGATATCTAAATACCGTATTTAGGCATCCGTGTAGGGACTATAAGGGGAAATATTTTCGAATATAATATCTTCGTAAAAAAACGTAGAAATACTAAAGATCACAGGATCGGAATCTGGCCAAGGGGCCGGATCAACGTCGGAAGTCGGAGAAGAGGCTGCATCGGAATCTTGGTCAATCAGGCGGAGAGCTTCGTCCAGTCAGAGGTTGAGGTCGAATTCTTCAGACCATCCCCGGAGCATTTGTTGCAGCTCCTGATCCACCTCGTGATTGAGCGCGTCCACTTCCACGACCTCGGGATCGATTACTTCGATTGCCACGTCGCTGAGAATAGAACCTTGACTGGACGTCGCGTCCAAGTCGACCGACCTGTAGTTCGGGCGGCTGGACCGGCAATCCGAAGGATTCGGCAGTGCGGTATTGCTCGAGCTGGGTGGCATAGGCCCAGCCAAACTTGCCAGCCATGTGGAGGAGATCGAGCCGCTGCTGAGCCTCTGCCTGGGCGGCGTCAAGGTCTGTTGCTGCCAAGATTCGTTTGAGAGTGTCGGCCTCGGCACTCCATAGAGACTCCAAATCGGAATCAGGTTGAGAAGCCGCTGAGGCCCCTCCAGCCATTCCCAAGGAGATGCGGTCGACCTTGGCGGAGAGGGCCTCAACGGCGGCGAGGACGACTGTTGGATCCATTGGTTCAACGATAACTGGTGCCAAGTGGGTCGGCGGCGACTCGGCATCCGAGAGTGAGGAATACGCAGTAAGATGACTCGTGTCCCAGAAGTGATCAGGGGCAACCGTATCCGGAAGAGGCGCGGCTTCTAAGGTTGGAGAGTGAGGAAAGGAAGCCGGATCGGATGAAGAGACTGTGGCCGCAGGAGGAGTAACGCCAAGCGGTTGTAAGAGTTGATAAAGAGAAGGAAAGCGCTCCAGGGCGCAAAATTAAGGGCCTTCCCTTTATTTCAAACAACATCCTTTTTAATAGCTGCAGTATTTTTTCAGCCTGCGGGAGAAATTTGATATTGAGCGATATCACAACTGTTCCTCACTCCTTTCCTTCACAGTTGTGTAACGTAATGTACTTTCAATTAATTATACAGTTATATGTCTTTTTACTTCACTGACACACAATGTCTTAGTTATTTAGTTGGATTGCGATGTTATCCCCACTCTCCTTTTTCCCTTTTCCGTTTCTTTGTCTTTTAGTCTTCTGCTAAGGGACGGACACCTTTGGTGTATAGTCTCGTCCTCTTCTCTCAAACTGATAAACAGGATTATCTAACAATATGCAAAAACCTGAATACCTGCAAAAGTCCTGAAAAATGGTGATCGATCCTGCAAAAAGTCACCTTTGTCAAAAGAAGTAGTTTTGTTAAATTATCTCTGGGAATTTTAATGCTTGTTGCACTGATTTATTGTTTCCTGCAGAATGGGTAAAAAATTTGTTTAATTGAAAGAACATGAAACTGTTTTTTCCTGTCCTTGCATTCGATTGAAATAATGCAAGCTTATCAACTACGTCGCTAAATAAATAGATTCAGCATTTACTATGAAAACTGGAACTGGCATATGGTTGCATGATGTTTCGGCTGTATTCTTGTATAATTCTTAACCAGTGGCCTTGGTTAGGAATTGGTGAGGAATTCAATACGCCAGTGGTGGAATGACGTTCGAAGGAGGAAATGGGAAGAATGAGGTTCGAAGGAGTATTTTGAATGAGCTAGATCTATTGATTTCCTCCCAGATAAAGAATTGCGACTGCAGTCAGTAAATAGGTTGCTCATTGAAACAGGTTTGCAGTTGATGGCGGTATCAGAGTTGGTAACTAAGAAGAGATATCGATTCAACATCAACGTGCGCGTCGATTTGAGATTGAAGCTTATTTCCTGATTAATTACTTGAAAAGTCTGTATTCGAAAATGTGTTGTTACTATCTTCGACTTCCTTTTTAAATTTGAAGAGGGACTTACTAGTTTACATGTAGGAATCTGAGCAAAAAGGCTAAGAACGATTGGTAAATCATTGAAAGGCTGCATTAAGAATCACTTCTTAAAAAACACATTTTTTCTGCTTGTTTTAACCAGTGTTTTACATTGCTTTTAAAAATATGTTTAAAACAGTACCCACCCTGGTTTCCTGTCTCTGACACAGATATTAAATTAACGTACCTGCGATCCTAGCTAAATTGAACAATTCTAAGACGGCAGTTGTGGGTAAGCAAGTTTATTTCGTCTTGACTGCCAACTGGGATATTTTGGACAAAACCTTTTATCAGATAAATCACTTCTATCAATCATTAGCATGCAATCACTGATTCATTGATTAACCTTCATTCATTTGCTGTGGTCATTTAGCTCTTGTCCAACTTGTGTCAGCACTTAATAGATGCGCTGGTTATGACTCATGATCAACAAATGGTTTAATTTTAAATTTTACTTTAAAAGTTTTAACAAATGGCCAATTAGGAATTTGTTTTTTCTGGCAAGTTATGCTATAGAAATCAATATAAATTGTTAATAAAATGAATAATATAAATTGTTAATTGTTGTACCAACTACATCTTCTTCATTCGCCACGTGCGGCAACTGTTGCAGTATCGATAATTATATATTCCTTAATAAGTTGTAGCAACACCAGAAATCAGTTATTGGAACTGTCCATCAACTGAAGTGCTTAAGAAATGATTACTAAATGATCATACAAATTTCTTAAAATCCTTCAAAAATCATGCAAAAGTCCTGCAAAATTGAAATCGGAAATCGTTATCCACCCTGAAAAAACATCAAGGATTTCTATAAAGAAAAACTCGTCGAAGTGAGTGCCAGGCGTTCCAGATTCGAGGTTGACGCGACAGCGCATGATCTACTTTTGGAATTTCTAAAAAATATGCGCACCGAAGCCTGGTGCGTTGCGCGCGTCTTCTTCACCCCTGCATAGATTCCAGTTCGGAGAAGACTGTCTTGTCTTTAGTTTGTTTATGTAATGCAATTTAATTAAATACAATCTGCTTGTCAATAAGCATCTTCTAGCAGAAGGGAGGCATAAATTGTTAGAAACAAGCTTCTCCACGCTGTGGATTAGAAAGACAGGAACGATATATGTTACACATTTATCAGTGTCGTGTCGGTCTTCATGCATCAGGAGTTCGAATCTCCAGTCTCAGTGCTTTCAGAGATCTTGGAAGGCGGAATGACTGACAGACCTGACTAGCTTGATATTAGCACTTACATATTCACGTTTTCGATGTTGGGCCTACATGCATGACTTGAGCAGTATTATTACAATTCAAAAGTAGGCCAACTTCTCGTATTTACTAAAATGTCGGTCTGGTCTGGCCACCCTAGAGATGGATGACATTCTGAATTAGGCTTATTTCTAATGTAGGCTGATCAAATTATGTTAATATCCTTCGCGAAGATCATTGTTCGTTGATTATTCAAGATGTAAGAAATTAGCTTTAGTGTAATCATTGATGTTACTCGATAAATACTCAGAGGCGCTGCTAATCCTACTATTTATATAAAAATTTCATCTTAGCATATACAAACATTTAAATGAAGTCTTTTAGGTAATCAATTTGTTGAATGAGACAAGGGCACATCAATTGTTAAAATGACAATATGATTTTACTTAATCGAAATTGTTGCTATAGTTGTATGCATCTCTATTGATGCGAAGTCGAATAATTAACGAAATTCATGCAAAAATTGCTTTTGATGAATTAGACGACATATTTTCCTTGGTTCGCAGACCTCTGTATACTATACACAATTGTGTTTTACCGCGATACAATCGAATGACATTGTGTGTGTGTGTGTGTCATACTGATTTGCATGGAGAACAGTGCAGTTTCAGAAACACCTGCAGGTATGGAGTGAGACCTAGAGTAACAATTATATAGCCCAATCCACCCAGCACCAAACTAACGGCAGACCTGCATCACCCTTGGAGGCCCTGATACTCAGACTTGTGTTGTACTTGCAATTCCGATTACAATCACTGTAATTAGCAAATAATATAATCATTGTAGTCAATTATATTGGATGAAATGGCAGCTATTCAAGTCTATTCTCATTTTTCAACTGAGGATGCAACTCAATATTCAATTATTTTATTTACAACATGGAGTACTTTTGCGGATCGCATCCCAAACTCTTAGTGAAATTAACTGTTCGAATGCGTTTAGAAAGACAACAACTTACATTCCATCAATGTTCAGCTTCAAAACATTCATAATCACCAACTACTGTATCTGAAATGTAGCTCATTTGGATTGTACCAGCCTTTTAGTTTTATTAAATTGATGACTTTTCACTAATCAACCGGGGAGTGAGAAAATTTTAAAAGGAATAGCCCAAATGCAGTGAACTAAAAATAATTTTTAAAAATCTATTTTTCGAACAGGCTAACTTTAAATGAATAATTATGCATTAGCTTTCTAAAATGCTTGTGCTAAAAATGATTAGCAGAATTTGAACTCGTTAAACTTTAGCCTTTGACTGAGATTGAAATACCAATTATTTGACTAAAGCTGAAATAAAAATAATTGATTCTTAACTGAACGTCAATGTCATTATCACTTTTTGAGTCCTGTTTGTTCTCAGGAGTAAGTTAATTGAATTCGGCAACAATGTGAAACTTTTGAGCTCCTAGATTGTCTCCATTTCCGTTTTTCTTTGAATCAGGGATGCGGAGTCGGAGTCTCTGAGTTCTATCATTTTGGCCGGAGTCCCGGCCTATAACTAGACCCGAAATATAAAACAAAAAAATTATTAATCCTTGTGTTTGACTGTCACTGTCTTCATGTCAAATTTCTCAGTCAAACAAAAGTACAAAGACAAAAATGTCGAAATCAAACAGTTGAGGCCAACAAAGCTATGGGAACTGATGGTATACCCACTATCTTATATAAATGCGGTGCTGACTTTCTGGCCGGGTTTGTCACTCATCTTTTCCACTTGTCTGTTTTTGATCGCGGTTTTCTGCCACTTATTTGCGGCTTTTTTCGGTTTGAACAGTGCTCCGGTAGTCTTTTTGCGAACTTAACCTCCTGCAGAGAGGCTGCTGCGTGGCGTCCTTTCTTGCATTCTGTAAATTGCTAGCACACTCTCCTATAATTCCTGATCATTCCGAACGGTCAGTGAGGTCTATCATACCTTCTGTGTTGACCACACATTTTTTGAATTCATTCGCACCCTTCACTGCTCTCACATCTAATTGTTTACAAGTTGTGCTTTTTGGGCTTCTGATTGACTTGTCTCACTTGTACCAGAAAACGGTGATTTTCAATTCGAAAAATACATACTTACGGTTACGAGTACTTACTTAACAATACAATGATGAGATCCCAACGGCTGAAGGGAGACATCCCCATTCCCTAGGCCATCGACTGTTCAGATCTTGAAATCTACATGTCATCTCCTTTCCACAATCTCTACGGCACAAGTGTCCATGGAGCACCTGTTCTCGGGCGTGAAGCTTCTGATAAGTGACCTGCGATTTCGCCTTATCAAGGCTGATGTTGTCTTGTCGACGCCATCATGCTCTTAAGAACGAGTGATGGAATGCTGCGGTGACTAATAAATACAGGATTGTTATTTTTCAAACTACCGTAAGTCAAATGTCAGACATTAATTCAAAATTGTGTGTAGTTGAGAAACTTTCAAAGAAAATGATTGATAAATGTACGTCAATGATCACTAAACACAGGTTCAGGTAGGCCTATAATGATCCCTGGTGTAGGTTGCCATTGTTTTTAAAATACTAACCTCACATACTTACTACCCGTAGTCGGAGTTGGAATCCCTGGTTTGATTGAAGTTACTGTCATAATGAAAATTATTATTCCACTAACCAAAGCTTAGATGTCACTCTTGAAATCCAAAACCTCTGAAAAACAAAGTTGAATTCTAAACACTTTTTGTGATTTCAACCATTTATAACCAGGATTAGCGGTGCTTTAAACGTTTGTGTTCAACACTTTTTCTCGCTTTAAACATGCTTAAAACACGAAAGAAACATCGTTTTTGCAAATGTTGCGATGTTATCTTTCACATGTACGGACCTGTGCAGCACAAATCTGATCTGTGTAAGTGTTGCTTTATTTCTTGTGTAGCTTCATGATCATAGAATTGAAATGTAAACTCGGTAAATGTAAGGTCCATTCACATCGGGCGCGTCCGGTTTGAACAGCCCATAGGTTTACTAAGGTTCTGGACGCGTGATGACGCGCCGCGTCGTGGCCGGTGTGAATGGACCTTTATACAGTGTTTATCAGATGATTTTTTATTGATGCTTGAAAAGTCATATTAGCTGATTCGGATTCAAAAGTAGAATTGGCTCTCTCACCTGAATATTGCTTTAGACTTCTCATTGTTTGAACTTCTCTTCGTACCTTCATCTGCTCTAATTTAGGCTATATTACTGTTTAATGATATGTTGCTATAAAAGATCACTTTAATGGCATATTTTTATCTATTGTCATAATTCAATATATATAATATATATAACATATATAATCATAATAATCACAGTGATAATTAATTTTAGCTATGAGTGTCACACATCATGTGAACGTATCATAATTCGTTTTGAGAAAAAAAGGGGCTTCTCACTTACATTCCTGAATTTTTTAGTCTATTTTATTGAATTGATTACTAGACCTTCATTGATTCTCACTGATGCGCTTAGGAGCTTGATAAGAAGTATTCGCTCAATATTTCAGTTAGGCAACCACGAGAACATGCATCTATCGATATACTTTTATGTGATTTATTGGGATTACGGCTATAATCATAATAAAGATGATGAATCAATGTCATAACGAGTTTAAAGTGATTTTATTCAAACAACATTTTTCCTTTGACTTCATGTATGCAACATTTTTCTGTTCATGATGTGACGATGGAAAAAGAGACTGAAAGACACATAATCATGCGAAATATTCGTCTTGATCAGGTCTAAGTTTTCTAAATTGATCTGCCACAATATCTGGATAGGAAAAATGTTCTCTATTGACGATGTTATCTTTTGTTTCATGATGATTTGATTGTCTTGGTTGAGCAAGGTCCATTGAAATCTGCTCTGACTCATGATCGTGTAGTTCAAGTTGCTCTGGTTCGGGGTGGACCATCTCGAAATGTTCCAATTCTTCATTATAAAGACCAGGCTTCCGTAGTTCGGGTGGGATTAGTTTGAAATGCCCAGATTCTTGATTGTGAAAAAGGGGTTGCCCAGGTTGGGGATGAAGAGCTTTGAAATGCTCGGATTCTTCATTTTCTAGAAGTGACTGCCCTGGTTGGGGATTTATCATCTTGACGTTTTCTGACTCATGACTGTGAGGGTGTGGTCGATGTTGTTCAAGTCGCAGGCGTCCTTCATGCATATTCTCATGATCACAATGAACATGTGTTCGTGAGTTCTCGTATTGTCTCTGCCTTCTGGGTCGAAAATAGCGTTGTAGAAGGATCAAGGAAAAAAGTATAAGAAAAAGAATTATGGCAAGAATCACTGGCAGCACCTTTTTATTTCTTTCATCCATCGTTGCTTTGGCAGCCTCGTCATCCCACGAAGGCGACAATGGTTTTTCTACACAGTTATTGACCAGTTCTATTCTTCTATCGTCAGACACATCTCCACAACTTGTATTTCCAGGCTCTAATGTCAAGGGATGACAGCACCGACTCCGTGTGCGACTTAAAATGACCAGAGAACAATTCCAAACTACCCGCCGCCATTCTGACCACTGACAGGGCTTGTGTTTCACTTTGCAAGTCGCTAGTTCACAAAATGAATCAATTTTAATTCCATTCTGATTTTCTAGGATTTTGTCTGCTTCTCGCGGAGTCACAGATGTAATGTTCGGGGCACAAGCGGTAAAATTGCAATGACGACATGATTGCTGGAGAATAACAGTGCACCTGACGGATGATTTATAGCAATCGTGAAACTCCCAGTTGCAAACTTGTTCCCCGATTAGCAGATGAATATTCAAGATGAAGAGAAAAACAAATAGTTCGTCTGTCATGTTGGGTTAACGATAGAATTTTGACTAGAAATTGGGAAAGACATTGGCAGAGCTGCGGTGTGATGTAATCAATACAAATACAGTGAGATTCGAAATCAATCCATGAGAATATTTCCCATTGGAGACGCTGAGGGAAGTCTCAAGCGAGAAACTCATGCAACGAAATGATACACGGAGAAGGAAGAAACGGAATATTAATATTTGAAATTTTCCACATATGGGCTGTCATCATTAAAGAGTGAACGCTCCAAATTGGAAATTTGAAGGATTCGGATGAGTTCGGAAATTAGACATGACAAGATGAATAAAGCTGTTTGTCAACCGTAAACAATTTCGAATGTTCTCATGATATACTGTTTAACTAAAGAAGTGAAACTTTGTTGACGACTGAAGAAACTATTAATAAGTGATTATGATATTTATACACAATGGAACATGTTGGACTTCAGTGCTGCTTCGAATAATAATAATGGTGTGTATTTCAAGAATGAATGATAATCAAGTTTCACAAGTGATTTACAGTGACTATAGCAATAAATGCTACTATAAACAATACAGTTTCAATAAAAAGTTTAAAAATAACAATGATTCGTTTAAAAAATCAGGCAAAATATGTCACAATCAACGTATATTTACAGTTGTTTATTCATGATAGTAGTGACATAAGGGAAAAATGTGTTTTTGTATTTTTTGGTGCGTGTTAACTTTGAAGTGTAATGTTTTGAATGCTGTAAGCGTTTGGGAATGTATTTGTGTAGGGTATGAGATTTATCGTTTGCTACCTTCATAAAGATTCTTTTACTTATAACTTCACGTTTCGTCTTCAATCTGTCCGGTGTGAATCTTGTTTGCGAATTTTCTTCATTCGAGTTTATCAGTTTGTAGGCAAGATAATCCAATCTCTGTATCTTATCTTCTAATTTCTTTGGCAGACTTACAAACGCAGGACAAGCATATTCCATGATAGATCTTAAAAGTCCAGAATACACGAGGTCAAGCTCTTTGGGAGTAGTTACGCTCTTCAGTTTCCTTAAAACAAAAAATCTTCGATTGCATGTTGAAATCACGTTAGAAATGTGATGATGCCACGTTAGCGTATCGGTCAAATGCACTCCAAGAATCTTCGTATTTTGAACTACACGGATAGGAAGTTTAGTTGTTAGTGGATGACTACCGAGAATGATCTACCGTGAATGACATTAAAATCATGCACTACACCGCACATTAGAGTCAGAACCGGCCCGGGCTCCTACCTCCGGGCCGTGCACGATCATAGAGTATCATATTAGGTACAGTGGCAACTCATCATTTACTAAATCCCGAATGTGAGTGCAGTTTTGACTTTGTTGAATAAACTCCTTTTGTTACATCCTGCAAGTCGCACATCTCTGGTATGGCAATTTGATCTATCGTTTATTTCATTTCATTCTATTGTTAATGGTACCTTCATGTAAGGAGATGAAGTTAGCATTAACTCCAGCATTAACTTTTTTCAGATAATTTGCTCGCGTCTCAAAATTCACGTGCAAGTGCATTCTCCAACCAGGAATTTTCTCATCAACACCCCGAAATCCGAAAATTAAAGGAACTAGGAAAAAATATCACTAAAAGATCAAAAGTTAATGCTAACATTAATGCTAGCTTCATACACAACTTAAAACAATTTGTTCGCCATCAACAATAGTGTAACATCAACAAACAGTTCATTTCCGAATTTGCTCGCATCTTTTCCTATCCCTCCCGTCTCTCAAATACACAAAAATGCATTTTCGGCTCGAAATCAACCGAAAATTAATGATAAAACTAATGATAACTCACGGTGTGCCCGAAAATAAATTTAGTGGTCTAACAGGACCCGGCTTAGATTCCACTTTTGTAGGTTCGTATGGACCTCTCTGATAACCTTAAAGCAAATTTTAAAATCTTTCATCGAGGGCTTTCTTCTGTAGGCCCACAAATCCAAAATGGCGACCTGATTACCATATATGGCAGGTGAAAAAAATAATTTTCAAATGACCCGTCTCAGATTTCAATCTCTTAGACTAATATGGATACAATATTGTTCAAACATGTCGATTTTTGAGGAACTGACCAAGGGCCTTCTTCTGTAGGCCCACAAATCCAAAATGGCGACCTGATTACCATATATGACAGGTTAGAAAAATATTTTTGAGATGACCCGTCTCAGATTTTAATCTCATAACCTAAAATGGATCCAATATTGTTCAAACATGTCACTTTTTGAGAAATCTACGTTAGCTTTTCTCTTAAACCCCAGAAATGTATAAGATGACGACTTAGCTCCCTGCTTGCATGGCGTTTATTACTAAGTCTGCAACGTTACTTATGTTGCATTATGTACAGTCCTCAGCTTGAGCTATACACCGTAAGAATCACCAATTTTCTGTCCTCTGGATGTAGATGATGATTAACGATGATGTAGATGTGATGAAGTCTACAACATGTTATCCAGCACTATCTACGGTATCCATTGCATTCAACGATCAAGGAGTGCGTTTCAATGTCACTGATGCTTGCATGTTATGCACTGTACATCATGCTCATGCGGCTAGTTGAATTGGAATCTATTTAAGCTGCTCAACGAAGCGCTTACTAGTTTTAATGTTGAACCAATTTCGCTTGGACTTGTGCTGAAGATAACTTAGCGCGCGAATATTAAATGATGATCATGTATATTTAGATTTTGACATCAAAAGAATGAATGCAATCATAGATATTCAAATATTCAAATCCAATCATATTTTGACGAGACAGGTAAGCCTTTCATAGTAAACTACTTGCACATGAATCATGGAAAAAGAGAGTAAAAAACACACTTTGGTGGGCTCGAAAAATTTATTATAGTCGCGCGAGCTTTCGGTACACGACCTTCCTCTCGGGTGCTTGAAAAGAATGGTGCTTTTTGCTCTCTTTTTCCTATTACCTGGCTCGATGGCTCCCCCACTTCTCAGTTATATATGAATCATCCTGAGAATTCGTTTCATTTGTGGCAAGCAATTATCCTCTACAACGGCAACAACATATATCTCATATAATGACGGGTAAACTTCGACTATTTTTTGAAAAACACCGACAGCGTACATGGTAGGGCCTATACACACGTTTTTAGGTATTTGAAGGCATTTGTTGTTGTATGGAAGCATATTTTAGAAGTTACTGTTGATAAAGCTCCATTTAATTGAATCATGTACAGAAAATGTGGGTGATTATCGGTATCTGGGACCATAAAAAGTTGCAAGCTTTAATGCCAATTGATGATATCAATGATGCCAATTTGTGTAAACAACTGTCATGCATGGAAGTTGAATCGACATATTATATACAGGCCGTTTCATAAAAAGTGGATCATCCTAAAATTTGACTAAATAAAACATAAGTATGATACAGAAAGCATTTTTCATGTTATTTCATGTCCCTAATATATTTAAATGTCCTTATATAATCTGATAAGCTATGATACAGTAACGGTTCTTAAGAAGCTAATATTTTGTGGCCCTACCCTTATTGTCAATGACATTACCAATTCGTCTAGGCATTGATTCGATGATATCGTTGATTTTTGACTGATCTAACTTTCTCCACTCTCTTTTTAACAGTGACGTAAGTTGTGATACGCCATCTGTAGGTAGCAGTGAACGACGAACGTTACGTTTTAGAATACTCCATACATTTTCTATTGGATTCAGATCAGGAGAACGAGCTAGCCAAGATAATGTCCTAAGCCCTAATTGAGACTTGCATAAGATGATTTCGCCCGTGACAGTGACTCATTGCCCATCTGAGACGTCTTTTTGTATGCTGATCTGATAATTCGATCTGAGAGGGCCTCTTACAGCTCTTGAAATTCGACTCAATAAGTCTTCTACGAATACTGGACTTAGAAATAGACGAGAGTAGTGCAGCCATCTCAGTTAACGAGAGACTTGGATCAACTTTAACAAATCTCAAAATTAGGCGGTCTCTACGTTTGGATGTTTTGCGTGGACGGCCAGAGCCCTCTTTACAACAGAGTCGAAAACCATCATTATGCCATCGATGCACATTTGTGTAAGGGACATTTAGTCGCTTGCTTGTAGTTCGCAAAGATAACCCTAGTTCTAGCAAGGCTGGCACTTTGCCTTTTGTGAATGCGATCTCGTTATTGTTCATTTGTGCTTTGTATTGTTTTCAACCGGTAAGAGATAGATTTCTACCTGAAAGCAATCAGGAATGCTGTCAACACCACCGCAACGAAGTCAGGAAGCTATGGAACATGAAGTCCAGTTAATCACATGTAGCAGTTACATTGTTGATGAATGATGGTGCTATACTGGCTCTGATTGACCGATTTTCTTTATTTTTGTTTTGCATGATAGCGTTTGGATTGTAGAACAACATATTACATAACAAAGGAAAGAAATGTAATTTTATAAGAGTGAGGTATGATTTTGTGTAACATTGCTAAATGAAGATCAAATTATCTACTACTTTTTTTATCTATAACAGGAAAACAATTATTAATTTCATTAATTATTAATATTCATGCTTGAAATTTCCAACAATGATATTAGTAAGCACAACTGACATATCTTCCAAATTTCAGAGAAATTCGTTCAAGTTTGGCGGAGTTAGACAAAGTTGAAGTTAAGGCGATGTTTAAGGGTGATCCATTTTTTATGAAACAATCTGTATATTATTGGGGTCGCACAGAAAGGCTAACGTAGATTTCTCAAAAAGTGACATGTTTGAACAATATTGGATCCATTTTAGGTTATGAGATTAAAATCTGAGACGGGTCATCTCAAAAATATTTTTCTAACCTGCCATATATGGTAATCAGGTCGCCATTTTGGATTTGTGGGCCTACAGAAGAAGGCCCTTGGTCAGTTCCTCAAAAATCGACATGTTTGAACAATATTGTATCCATATTAGTCTAAGAGATTGTAATCTGAGACGGGTCATTTGAAAATTATTTTTTTCACCTGCCATATATGGTAATCAGGTCGCCATTTTGGATTTGTGGGCCTACAGAAGAAAGCCCTCGATGAAAGATTTTAAAATTTGCTTTAAGATTATCAGAGAGGTCCATACGAACCTACAAAAGTGGAATCTAAGCCGGGTCCTGTTAGACCACTAAATTTATTTCGGGCACACCGTGAACTTCATGGGACATCAAAATCATTTTAAACGACTCAGGATTGTCAATTTGGTCATTCCCGAATTTGCTCGCATGTTTTGGATTGCCTAACGTCTGTAGAACTACTCAAAATATCGATCTATGTATCGAAAAGATCATACATTTATTCAAAAGTTAATGCTGGAGTTAATGCTAACTTCATCGCATGTGAGATGTGCAATGTTTACTGCTTTGGAGATATTGACATAGAATTTACCGATTATGATATGATAGCATCACAGACGAATAGTACGTGTATTTCACAAATCCTCCGTGTCATGACTACCTAGGAGAGGCTATGTTTATTAAAATATCTTCGATGGAAGTGACTGTCGCCATAATGCTCAGCTTTATTAATAGGAGCATTTTCTTAAGCTTGATCGTCACAAACTACTTGACACAGATAGAGTAAAATATCATAATCAAAGACAATGTTCATAATTAACTTTACAGGATATATATTTAAATCAGCTCACAATAGATAGTGTTACGTAGAGGTGTGCGCTTATGAAACTAACACGAGCACGACCCGAACTTGAACACGACACGAACTGTACGATCGTATTGAACCTAGTCATTCGTGCTCGTGCTCATGTTCTGACAATAAGAGTTGTTTTTATGTTCGTGTCGACAAGGATTCACTCTAAATTACAAATTGAGATAGTTTGAAAACTTAGCCTGTTGTAGCTTAAGACAACTTATCTACTCCACGAAGATAAAGGATAGACAAACAGCATTGTGTTGATATAGTTACACAGCTGGGCCAGCCAAAGACTAATGCATCCATAGACCATGCATACAATTGACCAATGCTTGGCCGAACCGCGAGGATTATCCAACGCCTGTGCGAACCCTCAGTCTGGAGGTGCGCCGAGCGCTATGTCCAATAACACAATTATAACAGAGCAGCGCACGCCATTGTTGCCACCCCAACCACTTCCGCCATAAACGGAAGTGGATTTTCAACCGCGGGGTTTGTCACCAAGGTTGTGCAAAAACTTGTATTGGGTATACCCAATACAAGTTTTGGGCCAAAACTTGGGGTCAAAACCCAAGCCCAAGTTTAAATAAATGAATGAAATCAAGCAAACGAAGTGCATTTTTTGTGTTTTGTGCTGACATAAAGATTAGTCTATGGGCCAAAATTCCTATTGGGCCCATGAGAAGTGTGGTATTAGTGGGAAACGATTTATTACTGAAATATTGTAATTTGAAGCCTAAGTACATGTATTACGTCATAAAGGTTTCTTTTAATTTAACCTAAACTGATATACTGATTAATGGAAGATCCTTGATTTAATTATGATTGAGTTACACATTGCTCATAGTAAAGCAATTGTTTTCATTTTATCATTTAGAAATACAAACAAACTTGATAAATATTATAGCTGCGCAGTAAGTGCATGGTTAAACATATTTAGAATACGAAATCGGAATGAATTTATTTTTGGATAAATGTCGGCTATCGCAGAAAGTTAAGGGTGCGAAGATAACTGCGAAGGTATAAAATATGCGGATTATATAAAAATTCAATATGCATAAATGCAAAAAAATACATGGAAGCTTACACTAGATACAATATGTATGAACCTTCAATGCGCGGTATTGTCAAGACCAGAATGAAGTAGCTAATAATCACAAGTATTTCATTTTTGAAATATTCTGTGAATCCAGTGGAAATTTGATAAAATATCAGAACTCTATGCAGTTGTCCTGTAGCTCTCCTAAGATTCAAATCAAAATATTAATTGTTGTAACTTGATCTGTATATATTCAGCATTAATAGAAAACCAAAGTCTTGTATAGAAAACCCAAGTTTTGTATCACTTACCCAAGGTCGACCCAAAACCCAAGGTTCAACCTTGTTGTCACAGACAATTAAGAGTGTCCTCTTGAGTACAGAGGAGATTGATAAGCAGCCTTTTGTTAAATCGCTAACCGGTCTAAAGCCTTTTGACATTAATCACTGAACTCTCAATCTAATTCACATTGCTTTGTAATGTCTATAAGTTGTTGTAGTCTCCTCCACCAATGAGCTATTGTTTTCCACTAAATAGCTTAATTTTATTAAACTTTAAATGAGTTACTCATATGACAAATTTCGTGTTACTTTCGTGCAAGATGTAGGCGGTTTGAATTTCGTGTTCGTGCCGTGCGTGTTAAGGCGGTGCAGTCGTAACTCATGTCGTGTTCGTGTTTTGGCTTAAAAACTTCGCATCGTGTTGAAGATAAGTTTCCGGCGTCTGCACACCTTTAGTGTTAATAAGCATATTCGGATTCAGATAAGAAACGAAACTTTATTTAGTGAATCATAAAGTCATATTACCCGCAAAAATTGGATTCATCCACATAGATATACATATATTGAATTCTAACTGCATAAAGTATCATGATTCTAGCCATTTACAACTCAATTTTTATACACAATGATTTTAATTGACATTAGAATGCATTCTGCTAGTTAATAATTTGGACAAGCGTCTTAATTTAGCAGAATTATCTAGCCTAGTGAAAAACGTAATTAACTAAATTAGCTAAGTTCGCAAATAATTTGAGTCGAGAGGGAGAATCATATTTCAATTTTTTACATGAAGACCCACACTATCATGCTGTTTGTGAAATTTCCTTGATAAGCAGCTTAACTTCCGTATAATTAAGAAACCTATTAGTAAATTTTTATTCTTTTTGATATCTGGCAAGTCCATACTGCTTTGCTCACATATCTATCTACACATATACACGTTAACTATTAAAGTCTGAGGCACCAAATCGCCAGTGTATAAACACAAAAGTGTAGCTTGCAAAAGGTTCGCTTTTTAAAGATTGATAAAATACATTTTTAGACCTCAGGATTTAGCGTAATCATCGTAAAAAGCTGAATCACTGAGTATAAAGCTTTCCATTATCTGCTGACTTTTTCTTGAGTCGACACTACCTATACTTCTTACATGGACTGGACCTAGATTTTAAGGCATGTGGGCCGTGGTGGGCCCTGACAATTGATTAAGATATCATCTATGACAGTACAATTGACATATAATAGTCCCAGTGGCTTAGCGTGCTCTCAGACAATATACATTTGCTCCACAGTGGATTCCTATTCTTGTAGCAGACGTACAGTATAGCATTCAAATAATTAATGTGACGCTTTTTTTATTTCACTAAATTTTCAAACTTACTTCTGCAAGTACATGTATTTTCAAATTATGAAATAAATGAACATAATGAACCGCAAATATGACAAGAAGGCATGAAGGGTGTAGAAATAGAATAAAACATATACTTGCTGACACAACTGTCAAATTGAATGTGACTGAATCGATAGTTCAAAGAATAACATCGAATATGCATTCGAAATTCTATTCGGCTTTCATTGGTGAAACAGTAAATCATTTATAAATTACAACCAAATCTATTAAAAAGTTCTCAATAATGAAAAATGCATAAGCTTTGATGCCGGCGTTTCTTCCGTTCTTTATTTTGGCATAACACGGAACTGGTGATAGAGTGACATGGTGGATTGTCCACAATGGTGAAAAATCGATCCGACCGGCATTGCGTCATGCGGACAGACAAAAGAATTCTACATTAATCATTCTACACAAATAACGGTAACATGGGAGATGAAAAAAAATAAGTCTCAGTGACCATAAGACAAGGAATATAAAAGACAACTAAATAGGAAATAAATAAGAAATTAACCCCAAAAAATTGAATAAATAATAGCGTCGTGATAATTATAGAATGATAATAAAATATTTAATGAAAAGTCATGCAAGGTCATAGTATCATAGTAGAAAATATTCTCTCCTTTTCGACACAGAGTTGAGGTTCAAACCAACTCTAAATCTATTAACCAATCCCGGTGTTGCTTCTTACTCTACCCAACTCTCAGTTTCCGGGCGAAAAGTGTAATGTAGCCTAGAAATATTATGCTAAACTTTCTGGAGAAGGTGCATATCAGAGATATTGATATTTGATGTTGTTAAATCAGATTTAGTTCTTATGTTTATCACGACACTTTTGGATTAATTTATGGAAAATTGACACGATATGGACCAGAGTACAAGATTGTCTCATCATTCGAGCACATCAGACTAAGGTCGTCAACGGCGAAAACAAAGAGCACCCGACCGAGGACGCTGCCTTGTGGAACTCCACTGGGACTGCTACTCCATCTTGACTCAAGCCCATTGACAATAACATGGAGAACATCATAACACTGGTATGTTGGGATTTGCACAAACCCACAGTATCCCGGATTGCAATCCCTGTCGGTAGCCTATCCCATATTATTAACGTAATGGCATATTTGTTATCTTAATCAATCTCGGAGTTCCGGGATTAATAGGATCTTTTCCGGGATTCTGGAATCACTTGCGATGAGTGCCAGATCACTAAATCCCCACGATTTGTGCAAGTTATCTCACGGTATAGCGATGTCAGTATTGTCCAAATTTTGTGGCATACTTTTGAGATCTACTTCTCGTCCTTAATATTGCCACTGTTCTTCAATAGATCCTCCACGCTTCATGTGAAGATAGCGAGTAGTGAAAACTGTGCCCTACTTGCCAGGGATAGGTACATGGATAGGTACATGTAAAGTTTAGTGTTGTCAATAGGAACATGGATAGGTACATGGATAGGTACATGGATAGGTACATGTATACTTTAGTTATCGATAGGCACATGGATAGGTACATGTATAATTCAGTGTTATCAATAGGAACTTGTATGAGATCTGTTTTACTGGATAGGTACATGTGTTTGGTACACTGTGTTTCGGAACGTCTATGATCGAACTTGTGTGGTTTGGTTCTGAGCACTTGGGTACGTACCGATAGACGTCCGTTGTTTGATTTTGAATGGGTTTGCTCAATTGCGACTATTGTGACAATTATTTTTAATGTAGCACTATTTAGATGTGAAACTTTACTGTGCAGTTATGATTTAGTTGCTCCCCAATAAGAAAACCAATTCCAGAACTATGTTTAAAATGAAAAGACAAGAGATTTACAATGTAAGTTTAATTTAAGCGTGAAAAATAAATGAGGGGTGCAAATCACGTCCCTCAGGCGACTCCATGATCTTCAAGAAGTCATCACACCACTCATGGAATGTCGGATTTTTACTAAAGTCATGGTCACATTCGTGTACCGGACACTTCACCGGTAGTCCATTCCGCCTTTGAAGTGCAGAGACAGTCAAGGTCTTCCATAGGGCCACTTTGCAGCCGCAAGACAGATGCATGGTCATGTCCAACTGACCTCCCATAATGACTTGGCTGTCATTTTGAAAATAAAATAGTGGTTTTGAGGACATGCTTCTTGTTATGGAACGTTGAGGATAAGTACTTAACAGTTTGGAACAATGTCATCCTTTATATAGTTATATATATTCTTTAGGGAAGTTCGGTACCTCTCTGATTGGCTGTTAGGATTTCCTTTGTTTAAAAAGTATATAAGTCCGAGGTTTGTACCAATTCTTATCAAAGGTTCTAATCCTCACGTTTACAAGTTACAATTATTTTAAATCTAAAAGTCATAATGGATCGCAAACAGAAAGCCACAGTTGAGAACGGTACTGCTGATCGTACCACTTCGCCAGTGGAACGTACCAGTACACCTCCCCAATCTCCGATGGAGCGATCGACAACACCAAACGAGGAGCCGGTGGTGTTCACCCAAGCCCCTGCATCGCCCGACTACTCGAGTGATGAGGATAGTGACGTATCAATTGAGACGATGCGTCACATGAATAAGAAGTCCATGCGAACGCCACTTTATGGACGGGTCACGGTCAAAGTCAAGAACGCCCCGAAAAAGTATCACACCAAACGGGTGTTCATGAGGATGGAGCCGAACGAGCGGAACCTCACAACCGCTCTCGAATTTTCGGTCATCGACCTTGACACACCACGTCGCTGTCCCTGTGCGCCCAAGAAGACCAGGATCCATGTGCAAGTGGACTTGAAAAAACTTGTACCCTTTCCTTACCTTGATGACATTTAGTGTGTTTTTTCTTAATCTCTTTATTTAATATTTATTTGTATATATGAACAGACTTGTTTTATCATTTCACAAATCGGTCTTCAATTAAGGTCTGAATGGGAAAGGGGAATAACTATCTACAATTAATGATGTTCAATAACTGAATTGAAACAAAAAAATCAAGTATGAAGACTTCAACTTGAAATAAATAGGAACATATAACTTTTAAAGAAACAGTTATGTTGTTAATTTTAAAATGCTTGTAGCAGTCCAGGATGATATCATACATGTGTCATACACGACACCATAAGAATGAGAATGAAAAGACCTTTAGAATGATATAAGGTATGTACCTATTCGATGGGAAAATCCTAGTTGTATGCAACTGTATGCAAGCAGACAAATGTTAGATTTTTAAATTCACTAAGTTTTTAGCCCATTCTTTAAAGACATGTAGCTCTCTAGTTATATGTCATACATGTGTCATACAATACACCATTAGAATCAGCATGAAAAGAGCATTCGAATGATATATTGTATGTACCCATTTGATGAAAAAATCCTAGTTGTATGCATCTGTATGCAACTTGAAAAATTCCAAGTTTTTTTACAAAAATGACTAAGTTTACAAATTTTCAAAGTTAAAGTTTTACAACTAAAAATGACCATAATATACAAACCTCTACACTTGACCTTGACCTTAGACCTGACCTTGACCTTTGACCTTCATACACTTCATACACTTCATACACGGCGGGGGGGGGGCCTGAAAATTTCTCGGGCGCTTCGCGCCCTCGAAATTTTTCGGATTATAGGGTAAATAAATTTTCTCGTGCGCTTCGCGCACTCGAAAATTTATTTACCCATGGGTTCCGGGTGCCATAGATACTCTTCTTGCTTCCCTAACCCTAACCTTAACCCTAACCCTAACCCTAACCCTAACCCTAACCTTAACCCTAACCCTAACCCTTAACCCTAACCTAGTATTTTAATTTGATTATTTGAATTTTGGCGCGAAATTCAAATTTTCGAAAAAATCTTTAAATTTGATTATTCGAATTTTGGCGCGAAATTTGAATTTTCGAAATTTAGCGCTTAATTCAAATTTTAATGTTCTATTCAAACCACACGTTTTATAACTTCAAATATGAATCATTATATGACTATTAATAATAACATGTATATCAAATAATACATCAGTCCATCAGTTCATATTACTTTGAATTCACTCTACTGTTTACATGTAGAAATCTTTCAACACATATGATGGCACTTCCATTTCTAAGGTTAAAAATAAACCAGCTGTTCCAATTCTTGTTTGAGTTATCAATTTTGTTTAACCGTACCAATTCCAAGATGTGATGTCATAAGGTCTTTGTTCATAGTTGCTTTGTCAATTTCATATATAAAGAAGTTGCACACAACGAATTTTCACTCATTTTCAAATTATTTAGTGTCCATAACAGACGTCGTTCTTCGTTCCTCCGTTCTCCGGTTCTTATTACAATTCTGAAGTGAGTTTCATTGTCATGTTGTGCTACTTTATAGGATATTCGGGAGTAGGAACTTTATTAAGTTTTTATAACCAAATAGCTTTAAATATAGAAGCTTGGGTTTTTAGGATAGGAACACTTTATGTTATATTATTAACCATGTTTTTTTTAATTTTTCATCCTATATTAAGTCACTGAGCGAGAGACATGAATATATCAGTTTAAATGTAAGTGTATTTGAATCAACAAGATTTTCACAGTTTGTTTATAAATAAAAGATACCTAAATAAAGCCTTCATCCATTTTAAATATTCAGTCTGTCATCTGCTAACAGATGTATAAAATTCAAACTTGTTTAATTAAACAAATTGAGGATTGGTTGAAATTTTCGAAATTTCACTTTCATTTCATCAAATTAATTTCGAAATTAAATAATTTCAAGACAGCTACTTGTAATTTTCAACTCTTTCTATGAGCAAACCGTTTTCGAATGAAAATTAAACTTTCGACTTTCGGTTTCAATTTCAACTTCTGATTTCAAATCTTTCTAAGATTTATTCAATATCAAGTTAGTACTTCATAATCTTTTGTTGGTGATATATAAATGAGTTCTCATTTAATAAGAGATAAAATTATAATCAAATTTTTTCCTCCACAGAGATGGTCCGACAAGAGAGTCTTGCACGACAGCGCCTAATTTTTCATTTCTGTGAAACGTGCAAAATACCCGTTCGACATGCTAATAAGAGCGGCCACAAGAACTGTATCTTCAAAAGTGAATGCACGTATCTGTACTGCCTAACCTGCAAGTCATATAAACGGAGTACTGAAAAGGTTAATACCGAAGCCTCTAAGGCATTCATTGAGAAACATACACCATGTGCTCAACAAAATGGGAGGAAGGGAATCAACCTCACCTCAAAGGCTGAAAAGAGGAGGTTGGAGCGGTTATTTCAAAAGGAGAGGCCGATGGAAGGTGTCCTTTCACAGGTTGATGAGCCTACAGCAATAAAGAAACCTATCAAGTCCCGAGCCCCAAAGAAAGCCCCCAAGTCACGACAGTTCATCGATGACACCTTAAGCGATTTTGAGGTGAGTTCTGCCAATCATACATAAAACCTTCAAAGGATAGCTTCTTAAAACCGAATAAATTAATTATTGGTCCATTATACATAAAAACATATATCGTTTAATCATTTCAGGATAATGATGAGATGCCTCCTCCTAAGAAGACCAAGGTCTTAATTCAGAAAAAGATCGTCACTAAAAATGTGAGAATACATTTACTCCATTAATTATTCTATCATGTAAAAAGTATTTCAACATTGTCACAACATTTCAGAGTGAGTTGCCTCAACAGAATTGTGCCAGTTTTGAAGAGGAGAAAGCGGCTGAATGCTTGAGAAATGTAAGTATTAAAGTTATTCATTAGCTCTTTATGCGAAATTGAATATGTTCTTTTCTTCAGCTGTTTACAGGTGTGAACAGTATACCCCGTTTGCCTACACCGGAGAAGATGTGTCTTCCTAGTCCCGTAAGTGTCATTGTTTAGTTATTTGTCAATAATATTTCTCAATGCATGAAGTATTTCCAAGAACATGTATGCTTCTCAATGAGTTGCGAACATGTTATATTATTTTTCTCTGCAGGTTGCGCGATCGCTGTCCCTCAGGAAGCATCGAAGTTTCCTTTCGACGCCAGCGACCAGTACATCGGTGGAAGAGAATGAGGAAAAGCCGTATCCTATTCGGGAGTCCTCATCAGAGGACGATGAAACCTCATCAGCGACTTCATCTGATGAGGAAACGTCGTCAGCGACTTCTTCCCCGACATCTTCTTCCGATGAGGATGATGATCCTGTTACAAATGTAAGTATCAAAGTTGGTCAACTGCATGAGTACAGAATTTTCTATTAAAATATGTTTTTTGTTTGTAATAGATTGATTTATCTTTTAGAATGACTCGTTGCCCCGTGAGACGGAGGTTGGAACCGATCAGAAGGTCACAATCCAGCCGGAGGTAAGAGAAATTCACTTTTGTATCTCATCAATGGTAAAATGCTAAATAGATGATAAACAATTGTTTCTTTCGATTACAGGACTCCGCGATGTGTGCATCTCAGGAGGAAGTCTCATTCAGCCACATCCGGGCTTCTCCGAGCTGGAGTGTGCGCCTTCCATTATCGCCGATGATGACACTGGCTCCTTCCTCTTCGATCCCAGCCGCAGCTCCTTCCTCTCCGATCCCAGCCGCAGCTCCTTCCTCTCCGATCCCAGCCGCAGATCCTTCCCCTCACGCTGCTGCGCCCGCACCTCCAGCTGCTCTCCCTGTCCGGCAGTATGATGTGGATCTCGACGCGACAGCAGAAGAGGTACAAGACGTAGAGGTGCAACTCCGTCGTTGCCAAGAGCGCCTAAAGGAGGCTGAGGCCCGCGAGGCTAAGTTGGAGGAGGACAATAGAGGTTTGATTGAGTCTCTAAGAAATATTACTCAATCAAACCTCCTGTTGGCCTCCCAAGTTACCACCAGCCAACAGCATAACAAAGAAACGCTTGTGCACCTGGAATGCTACCAAAACGGCATCAGAAGAGTGCGCCTTACGAGGATGGACGATTTGGGTGGCTGTAGTGACAGCTGCAGTCACCTAAAACTCTACCATAATGGTATTGTTAAATGTGTCAGACTGTAACTTTATTACTTTAACTTTTATTTTCTTCTTTTTTGAAAAAAAAAATAATTGTTGAAATTATATGTGTTTTGTCTTTACAACAGATCGGAACATACGGTATTGGCTGGTGATGACGCTGACGTCATTAGCTGGTAGATGTATATAAGGGCTTGCTAATTTCAATCCTCATCAATAATCATGGTTGTCTGTACCAAGTGTGGAAAAGTGTTCACTCTCATAGGCAATTTGCAACGACATGAAAAATTTTGTAAGTTAGGAAAAACGTATCAATGTAGCAAGTGTCCATATAAGACGAATAGGATGGATAATCTTAAGAGGCATAAACTTGTATGCAATAATAAACCGAATGATAGCATAACAGAGTCAAATTCAAATAATCAAAATAGATCTACTTCTAAGCCAACAACCAGCGCTTCAACTAACATACAAAACTTTATGCAATACTGCTCTCGGTGTGGCAAAACGTATAACTCTATAAGTAGATTTCGACAGCATATGAATGTACATAACACAAATAGTGAGATGAATATGCATAATAACTATGGAACTGTTAGTCTCAGTGAAAGCGCACTCAATGGCCATGCACGTGTGTATGATATCACGCCAACAACACCTACTGTGGACATAACATCATTTTTAGAAAGCATGCGTTCCATGTTAGGGAATTTAGTGTCTGACTTACTAAGGAGCTATCAATTGCGCGGTCGTCTGATTGCACAAATTCGTTATGTCCGTTCTAATCCTCAAGAAGAAGAAACTTTTCTCGCACACTTTACCTCATCATCCTCAAACTATATTTATGACTATGATGCTTGGTTTCAGGATCATCTAAATAGTCTAATAAATCATATTGAAGCCTTCACAAAAAAGGGTAGCAATTGGATTATAGATGATGTACAAAATATAGAGTTCAATGTAATAACAAGTCCAATACTGTCAGGTGGACAATCATTTCCTCTACCAAAGAAGTTAAAAAACTCTAAAGCTGTCATTAATGTTAATTCAAATGCAAATGATTGCTTCCTATATGCAGTTTTATCAATATTGCATTATAATGAAGTACCTTATTCAAGGAATGAAGTAAAATCATATAGTGAGTGGACATCTGAGCTAAATATGGAAGGCATTTCCACACCAGTATCAATCAAAGATATTCCAAAATTTGAGAAAAATAATGATATTAAAATTAACATTCACTTTTATGAAAATGGACTCAAAGGTGTTCGTTACAATAGTAACTTTACTGGTAGGCAAACGGTTAATATTTTGCTAATTCTAAACAATGGAGCAGCACACTATTGTGGAATTCCAAAGCTGTCAAGATTGTATAGGAGAACTTTAAAAAGACATAAATACTTCTGCGAAAGATGCACTCAGTCATTCACATATAAGACAACACTAGAACGACATTTCCAGTTTTGCATTCGAGGAAAAGCACAAATAGAAAAAATGCCGACAGATCTAAAAGTACTAACAAGTAGCATGGAATATCAACTAAGTCCTCCTTTAGTAATTTATGCAGATATAGAGTGCTACATTGATAATAAAATACATAAACCTGCGGCCATTGGAGCTTATCATGTCTGGCATAATGCCCTTCAATCAAAATTTGAAAACAAGTATTACCTCTTTGAAGGTGAAAATTGCATTATTGGTTTCTTGCACCACTTAGAAACTGTAGCCCAAGACTTATATGACAACCAATGTGCAACAACTAGGCAGCCAATGTCACTGTCAGCGGATGAAAAAGCACGCCATGAGAATGCAGAATGTTGCAACAAATGTAAATTAAAATTCAGCGATGAAGTCATAAAAGTTCGTGATCATGATCATATCACCGGACGATATAGGCAAACATTATGTAGGAAATGCAATCTCCGGTTAAGACTTAACAGACGGGAGCTCCCCATATTTTTCCACAATTTTAAAAATTATGATAGCCACATCGTTTGCTATAAAGCGATTGGAAGAATGAAGTCTTGGAAATTAGATGTTGTAGCAGCAACTGCTGAAAAATATATAACTTTATCCGCCAGTGTCCCTGTAAATGAATACAAAGGGAAGACAGTATACTTTAAACTAAAATTCTTAGACTCATATCAATTTCTAAGTGCATCCTTGAGTGAATTAGCCAAGGGTTTGCAAACGTATGAGCATGTAGAGACATTAAGGGTAGAATTTCCACAATTAAGTGATAATGTTTTATATCAGAAGGGAGTGTTTCCATATTCATACTTCAAAAACTTAAACACGTTGACGGAAGACTGTCTACCACCACAATTTGAATTCTATAATGATCTTACTCGTGAGCACTGTTCCGATAGTGAATATGAACACGCCAACAAGGCGTGGATTGAATTTAATTGTAGCACATTTGGTGATTACATGCTGGCATATCTGAAGTTAGATGTTTTATTGTTGGCAGACATATTTGAAGTGTTTAGAGCATTGAGTCAACGTGAGGATGAAGTCGACCCTGTACATTTTGTCAGTCTCCCACATCTTAGCTTTACCTCAGCACTAAATTTCTCTTCCAATGATCCCCCACACTACATACAAGATGAAAATATGTACAATCTATTTGAACGAGGAATTAGAGGGGGTATGACTTTCACCAACATTCACCGAGCGCGTGCACGCATTGAAGAATTAGGAAATAATGTACATGAAAGTCGACATTTGACCTACTTAGATGTTAATAACCTTTACGGTTCTTCACTCAGTAGGAATCTACCCCACTCAAATTTCAAATGGTTGAATGAAAGTGAATTAGATAATTTTTTAAATGAAGAAAATGTTCAAAATATAGATGATGATGGTGAAATCGGCTACATTTTTGATTTAGATTTAGAGTATCCTGCAGCCATTCATGATGACACTGCCGATTTCCCATTAGCTCCAGAAATGCAGATGATTGAAAAGAGAATGTTTTCACACTATATGAAAAATCTATATGAAAAAGTAAGACCAAATACACATTTTTCTTCTATCAAGAAACTTCTGCTCCATCAATTTGATAGGGAAAATTATGTAGTCCACTACTCAATTTTAAAATTTTACTTGACCATGGGCATGAGAATCAAGAAGATTCATAGTGGCATAAAATTCACACAAAAGCCTTGGTTAAAAACATACATTGATATGAACTCTCAAAAGAGGGCTCAATCAAACACTGACTTCGAAAAGTCATTCTACAAATTGAAAAATAATTCTTTATATGGTAAAACAATGGAAAATGTAAGGAGAAGGAAAAAATTTAAACTAGTCAACAATGAGAAACAACTACTGAAATTGTCAAATCATCCTCTCTATGTTCAACACAAAATATTTGATGAAGATCTGGTTGGTATGGAAATGTACAAACCTTCAATAGTTTTAAATAAATTAATATATGTTGGTCAAGCAGTACTTGACTATAGTAAGTTGGAAATGTATCAATTATATTACAATGATCTAAAAGGGTGTCCACTGATAAATAGAACGCGGCTTTGTGGAGGTGATACCGACAGTTTCTTCCTATGTTTATACACATCACCATCTGTCCGTCTGGAAGATATACTTCTATACTTCGGTGAAAAGTTTGACTCTTCAAACTATGACAGTCATCACCGACTATACTCAACTACAAACAAAGCTAGATTAGGTTGTTTTAAGGATGAGTGTGCTGGAAAGTTGCTTGAGGAAATGATCCTACTAAAACCGAAAATGTATTCCATGAAATATCTAGACTCTACGAATCATAGCATCAAACGTGCAAAAGGAATTCAGAGAGCAGCAGTTAAAAAATTGAAACATGATGACTATAGGAGTGTCTATTATAGTGAGAATGATACAACTGAAGATATGACAATTATAAATTCAAAAAATCACATAGTTAGCACAAAATCATTTAGGAAGCGAGGTCTTTCACTTTGGGAGGATAAGCGCTGTTGGCTGGATAAAAATTTATCATTACCATATGGACACTATAGCCTAGGTCTTCCCCCACCGTCGAAGAGAAGGAGATGCCTTCCTGTCACAGGTGATGTAGAATAAGTCTAAATAAAAACAATATAATATTCCACTTGTAATAGATCTTGCGATTGCTGCATCTTCCGACATGTAGCAACACTTACTAATACATAAGTAGTCTTACTAAAATTGAAATTTCTACATCTTTCCGATATGTAGAAATGATTACTAATAAATAGGTAGTCCTAATGTGAATGAATATGTGAAGAATTTGTACTCAACATCATTCCGATATGTTGAGCTAATAAAATAACAAACTTTAGGCAAACATTAAACTTAAATTTGAAACATAGCTTTCGGAACATGCCTCATTACATTAGAACATGGAAACTTAGTGACGTTCAAAACGTTCACATAACAAATTCTAAAAGAATAGCATTTCGTCATTCAATAGCAAATAGTGATCGAAAACATCGTGGCGTTTGCATTAGTATTGACTCATTGCCTTCACTGAAAGACTTTGCGGATCTCATTGACAACCATAAGACTCGGATCAAGATTCCTCTCGATGACAAGGTATGGATAAAGTGTGATTCATCAGTCAAACTATACGTCTGTTCACCAAAACGTGAAGATGTTGAATATCGATTTTTTCGTTTCAGTGACGTCACATGGGAAACCTTTACAAGGGAGATACTACCACAGATAACGTCATTCATTAAAGATGGAGGACATCAAACGGTTGGAAGTTGTAAATCGGATGTTAACTACAAAAGCAAAGTCAAAACTCAATCTACAAGAGATCGAGAGGAATATACCCAACCGAAAACAATGGTTACTGATAAAACGCAAATTGAAGCCGACAACGAGCTTACATCTTGGAAGACCCTCAATGTTAACATGGAGGATTCAGAGGAAGGATAGATCTCTCACTATCCTATTCTTTCCAAATGGAACAATCCAATGTATTGGAAGGGTCATGGAGGGTGATCTCTCATATTTACACTTAACTTTGGAACATTTACTTGGTGATTCATTATCTGATTGGAAAGTGAAGACAATGACCGTGTTATGTGAATTACACTATCACTATGATTTCCGTAAAGTTACATCATCACATAATCTAACTTATGAAGTGGAGTTATTTCCAGCAGCTCAATTGACTAACTGGCATCCATATCATGTTCATGTGTTCCATAATGGAAAGATTGTGATAACCGGCATTAAAGACATAAGTGATGTGCCTCCCATCATATGTGATTTGAAAAAATGTTTCATGAAAACCAAATTGTAGATTTTGTATATATGTGGATAGATAATGAAATGTGAACATGTTTTTTGTATATATGTGAATAGATAATGAAATATGAGCATGTTTTTGTTTTCCTTATAAACCCTTGTTTTGGAAAAAAAGAGAGCAAGTTAATGATACAACATAAAACTTTATTTCAAAACTGTTTCAACATATTTAGTAAGAATTACATCATTTTTATCACAGTTTTTTGAAAATAGTTCTAAAGCACTTTTACAGTTATTTTTCAATGGTCTCTCGTTGACAAAATAGAGTACATAGCCACCGCACATTAGAGATGTATTACTTTGAAGTGGGAACGATGTCACTTTCCTAACAGTCCAGGAAAACCTGTTCATCCATAATGCGATATCATGTAAACGAGGTTGATTAAGAGAGTCAAAATATTCGGCAACTTTATAACGATTGATGTATACAGCAATCCAATGTTTTCCGGGAAGATTGTTGGTATCCGTATTGATGATAAGCGAACAAGGATAGAAAGGAATTGAATCAGGTAAATTATCTCTAGAAAAGACATTGAGAAATATTGTCTTGGAGTAGGGATGAGCTTTCCTCATTTTCCTCAAGATTTCTATGTTGCTTAAGTTACTCATCTCTGATAGCTGACAGTCACGTCTCTCATTCTTGTTATCTCAACTTTGCTATCATAGATAGCATAAATGAGACAAGTAATTGTTTTCTTCAA
Organism: Prostheceraeus crozeri; assembly: GCA_907163375.1. Classification (NCBI taxonomy): domain Eukaryota; kingdom Metazoa; phylum Platyhelminthes; order Polycladida; family Euryleptidae; genus Prostheceraeus; species Prostheceraeus crozeri. The sequence goes on from CAJQUW010003251.1 coordinate 917,845, forward strand.
AGGTGACTCAAATGATACCTCCAGTCGTAGATTTCCAGGCTTTGTAACTCCTACGCTTTCACCACCTAGATCTGCATCTGCTGTGAGGTTGTACATAATGAAGAAGTAGCCATTCTTGTACATATCCATTGTAATTCCATTTGAATCGTCTGTATTAAACATGTTGAGGGCGGTGAAAATAGAACCATATTCACGTGCGAATTTACCATCTTTGAAATTAGGCTCATATGCTTTGCAAGATACAAATTTCCCATCCTGATAGAGTGCTAGTTTGCTAACATTAAAGTGTTGGAAATTGAATGGATTCTTTTCAAAAGCACCAATGAATGCCTCATTTTCCACAAATGTGATATACACCGCCTTTGGCATTGCAGTGGGAAAAAGATTTGGGTAGGCATGTGAGGATGATCCCGCACCAATTGTGAAGTTTGTCAACACACTGTGATTAACTGGATATATTGCATTGTTTTTCCTCAATCCTGTCGCATGCTCGTTGATGACTGACGGGTTCATTGTTACTCGCCTTACATTGAGCACGGCATTACTTATGTTGACTTGATAGTTTGTAGCTCCAAAAGCCATTAACGCGAACTCAGGATTTGCGCGAATAAATTTTATTTGCATTTTAACCTGTGATAGCAGATATCTAGATTGACGAAGGAAATCAAGATAGACGGGTCCTTTCAAGTATAATTCCTTTGAATCCGCTGTTAAATCCATTCGTCTTTTCAACCCTGTATTTGAGACATCATCAAATTTCCCTTGCTGATCATCATACCACCCAGAAACTTGCAAGTGTGACTGTTTAGCTTGCTTTTGAAATTGAGTCATTGTATGTATATATGCTCCATATGGATATGCTCGATCCCCTCCTTCAATCTGTTTGTCATTCAATATTAGATACACATCTGAGAACAGACTGGCAATAGGAAGATTTGCTAACCCCACTTTATCCTTGGATGAATCGATATTTGTACCATCAGTCTTCTTAATTTGTATACACAACTCTAAATCAATGGATTGACAGTCAATATAATCTTGAGGATTGGCAGGTATATCAAACTGAATAGGCTGCTGGTTACCATCGATATTTGTTGTGGGGACTATGTCTACAATTGTTGAGGAGATGATGTCTGTCTGATGAGGGGGAGAATCGAAGAAACACAAAGCCGAATTGATACTCTGCATCGTATTAGCTCTACAAATATGTTGTCTTCCTTCGTTTTGACTTGTTTCTAGTAGCTGTGGAATTTCGTTTGCGCTTTCTTGTTTTCACTCGACGTCTAGATTTAGAACGTGCTGCTCTAGTCGGCTTTTTACTTTTCCTGCGTCTTTGCTTAGTAACTCGGCCTGATCCAACTTGTCTTGACTTCCTACGCTTCTTCCGAACTGTACGTCTCGTCTTTGTTAAATCATCTAATGCGTCTATGGCAGATTGCTGCGCGCGCATTTTCATAGATTCACCGATATCCTCACCTTGAAGCGCATCAGCTGCAACATTTGCACCAAAATCTAAAGCCCTGCTTCCAACACGCTTCATGATTGGTACGCCATACTTTTTGAGTGTTGGAAGAACCATACGTCTTAGTGCACCAAATATGCCTCCTCCAACTTGTCGTCTACCTCCAACAAACACGGGATAACCGCTCTGATATGATGGTCTACTGTAAATGCCTGTCATTATGACTATTGAATAACTATGGAAGTCACAATAGCGTAAAGCCTTATTCTCGTGACCTAATATGTAGGGTTAAAACAGTAACACCACCACAGAACGGTACTACTTCTCCTGCATCATCATGAATTGATATGTCAATTCTATTGATGAAATTTCGGCTGATTGGTAGATACATTGTGTTAAAAAATTCTCGATTGATTAGTTGCTTCCTTACGGATGAGAGAGGAAATGTGCGCAGAAGTGGGGCCTCAATGTCGCCAACCCTTGTATATTCAATAATGTTACAATAGACGTATAAGTTACTTATATCACGCTCTAGTGATGGGGCTGTATCGCCTATTGATGTACCTTCATAAATAGTTGATTTTGAGAATCCCAATGTGGTCGTTAACACGCTATCCAGCTTGATAAGAGAGTTCTTCCCTACCTTTAGAATCATGCGTTTCTTATGTGGGTCATAAGAAAAGTGATATTCATCTGCATCAAGGTAATCTACACCAAACTCATTTAACTTTGTACACAATTCAGATGGCGTTTTCAAGCTTTCAATGTTCAAATTAACTCTTTTTACAAGTTCACTGGAAGTAGACAATTCATCACCCGATATGTCTTCGCTGTATACGTGGATATCCCATGAAGCATTTGTTGATGCTTTGTGTTTAGAAGAGGACAATTGAACCTTGAATGTATCATTTAATTCTGTCAACCAAGGTGCGCTTTCAAGGCCCTTAAACATCCCAATCATTTCAGATCCAAATTCAATAACAGCGGACTCAGACTTTTCCAATGGTGTCTTTTTAGTAAAAACAATAAATTCTGCCTCCGTTTCAACAGTAAATAAAGTTACTTTCTCTTTCTTATATTCACAAGTCATTAACGTTTCTGGCACTGATCCTTGAAACTTTCTTGCAAAGTCTTCAACACTTCTAATGACCTCAAATTTATTTTTTACTCGGATGCTCCTTTTTTGTAATGCATACAATGGCACAATTCTACATTTAAAATCAGTGACTTTCCTCTCCGAATTCCACCCACGTCCATTGTACCAATACCTTGATGAGAAAGTTGTTCTGGAATACCCAAAAGTATGACTCAAATCCTTACCTAATACAAGAAGAACATGCTTCCCTTCCTTCATCAATTTTGTTGACCCCTTTATGACTGGTTTGTAGAATTTATTCAAAGTCAGCTTGAAGAGATCATTTATTCGTTCAAACATTCTACCGATTTCCTTTTCTGTATCTTGCAAGCTCATTGTGGGAACCTTAGAATCAAAAGTTGACGTTGCAAATGCCTTTTGAATTTTAATCATGTTTTGAACAGATGGTAAAGATGTTGAAAAAGGATGTAAAGTTAGATGATGAAAAGCCCATGTACCATGTAGACTATTTTGAAATATGCGAAAGCAATCATCCTTCTCTCGCACTTCTTTATGTAATTCAAAATAGTTGTTCTTTAGCAAACTGATATCGTTGTAATAAGTAATTTCAGTTAGAGCAACTTCATGGGGTCCATGCAGAGTAATTGGATTAGCGAATTCAACAGAGTATAGAGATGGTTTGTTACTTGGGAATATCTTGGGGTTGCTATTGCTTGGAAGAATGATATTGAAGTTAGTAGACATGTTAAAGTCATATATGGAAGAAGTCACATGCTATATTAGCTTAAAAGTTACGAGTGTCTCCCATCTCCACATTTTGTAGATCCTGATGCGTTATCCAGCTATTGAATGAATCAGGATATCCTTTCCATTTAACTAGATATTTCCTTTGATTGCCATGACCTTTCCTCCTAATTATTTTATCAATCATATACACCTCTTCACTTCTGTCTACTACTTGCAATTCATAAGAGTAAAATTTTCCTTCAATTGGATTGCCATGGTAATCTATTAATTTATACATGGTGGGTCTAAATTTTGTATTTACTTCATCCACAAAAAACTCTTCTTCAGTCCAATTAGGTAGATACCCCTTCTCAAATGTAGACTTAACCTTTGAAATCCGAACTCTATCACCAACATTAATTTTCTTTTCATTGGAAATGTTTTTCGCTTTCTTATCATACAATCGAAGCCATACATCCATCGCATTATCTGGGGTAACATCAACTGGTTTCATCTTAATGATTCGATGGTAGCTTTCATTGTAATTCTTAACAAATTTCTGCAGCTCACCTACCCAAACATGTGTATTTTTTGCAGTGAAATAGCGCCATATTTTTGTCTTCAGTGTGCGATTGAACCTCTCAACCATGGCAGCTTTATAAGCACTTTTGACACTAAACAATTCCACATTATGACTTTTAAGGAGACTTCGAACATGAGAGTTTTCGAATTCCTTCCCTTGATCGGTCTGTATTCTTTGCGGAACACGCCCCTCATCGAAAATGCTCTGAAAAGCCGCTTCAACTTCTGGTCCTCGTTTAGATTTCAGCGCACGTGCCCAAGCATAGCGAGATAAAATATCTATTACGGTTAAGATGTATTTATAGCCATCATTGTACTGTGATATCTGTTGCATGTCAGCCAAGTCCGCTTGCCATTGACTATCTATATTGTTAACAACATATTTTCTTGTTGGAAACCGCTTTCTCGCATTTTTGTGAAGAGTGTAAGTCGGTTGACTCCTCAACCACTTCTTGACTTTCTCTATTCCCACACCTGCTGCACGAGCTAGAACCTCCGGACGACTGAAACTTGCGGGATGATTTAAGTCGTAATAAATCTTTCTGAGTTTCACTGCTGTACTCATCGTCTTTGTTCTGATTTGCACGCGTATTACTCGCACAGCAACTGCTAACACAATTGATATCAACCTCTATGCCCTCTTCTCCTTTGCCTTCGAGCGCAGATTTCAAACAACAGCAAAATTTTTGTAACGACATAATATGAGAGAGGTAAGGCTTAATTCATATTTGCTTAATATTTACTATACTCCTTCGCAACACGCATTGAGCGCCTAGTAGCTCTTTTTGGTTGCAGATCATCGGGATCTGCAAGCTCTCGCTTGACCGCCATCGTGGGTGTTTTACTCTTTGATCCATCTTGTAAGTGACCCTTATCCAATTCATTCACAGTCGGTCCTCCAATAATATTGTGAGGTACATTTTGATCAGATAAAATTTTCTGAAAATATGACCACCCTTGTGGTGCACCTAGTTTTCGCCTTACATCTCTGACAGCATATTGTAGAAGGTCATCTATGTGACTATTTCTAATAACATCACCAGTTGTTTCATCTATTATCTCCCCTCTCTCATTGAACTTCACATGTGGATCAATGAAGTCAAATAATCGCTCAGCGCGCACACGATATGGTCGAGGTGTTGACAAGGTTATAAATCGTCGCAACTTGTCACGAATCTGTCGCCTCTCGTCAATGTTTTCAGCTGCTAACTGCATTCGTCGATAGGGATCCTTAATCTTCTGAATTTCCATATCCTTTTGTGTTAGTTCCTTAAGTTGATTCGTAATAGGTTGATCTATATTTTTGACTTCCTGTGCACTTTGTAATGTAGTCAATTGTACATACTCCTCTTGAGGAATGACTACCATCTTTGAATACGACATGTTTGAAAATAATAAGGCAACAAAGTACATTGCTTAAAACTAACTGTGAACCGAGAAAACTGTCATTGGTTCAGCGGAATTAGGTATGATATTTGTTCGAAATCGAAGTCGTTCCGGACATTCCTGGGTTAGATCAATAAATAGATAACCATGTGGTTTCTTTGTTACATCTTCATATATTTTTGAAAGTACTTTAGGTTGTTGAGGTAATATCTGTCTACTGAGATGATGTATCTGACTGCTATCTCTTGGATTTTTAAATATTGCCAAATAATGTGTATTCAAACTTCTAGTTCTTTGCTCTTTCCCTCCATCGAAGATGTTTTGGGTGATGTAGATAATAAAAGCTTCCCTATGATGTGCAGTTTGAATGAACATTTCAGTTACATCCTTTGAAGATTTGCTTTCTCGTAATAGATCATCTAATACTAGTAAGTCACCTGCTTTGATATCCTCAGTTGATGGCAACCCTTGCTTCACCTCATAACCTTTCTGGCGAAGTGCAGAATGTAGTTGTGGTTGAAATATTCCATAATACCATTTGACTCTCTTAATTTCCTTGTTAAACATTTCATTTCTATATTGTAGCAATTCAGTTACAAATGTAGTTTTACCGGACTGACTTGGTCCAGCGACACACATTGTGCGATCAGTGAATAGACGAAAATCTGTCATCTTATAATTCCATTAACATTAAACTCATCATCCCGCTAATTTTGCTTAGAACAACAAAACAGACACATGTTCCAGATCAAGTTTATTTACATTTAGAATAGAAACTTTCAAGTTACATTTACAAATTAAAACATTTACAAATTAAAACATTTGTGTTTCCTCATCACAATTAGGATTATAGAAAGTTTTCAAGTCAGCATCTTGGCGCTTCAACTTCAATTTAGGATTCCCATCTTTAGATTTCCGACCTCGCTTTTTGCTCTCTTCCTTCCCATCACTTGAAGCAGTCTTATCAATGTTAATTAAACATTTATCAATTGGTAGTGGTTCATAGACTAGTTGAAGAACCTTCATTTGTAAAGATGCGACTTTACCAGTCGAACCATGTGAGCCAATATAAAGTCCGGTAACGTGAACTAAGCCCATATAGCGGCCCCGTTTGAGATCCTCACATTCCATCGCGTTTGTAAAGAGATCGAATGCTTGAAAATGATCAGATAGTTTTAAAAACAGTGTATCGAATTCCGGCAATTCCTTATAACCAACTCCTTCCTCTAATGCCTTTCTCCAATGAGTGGGAGCACTTTCAGGCAGCTCAACACATTCTTTCGCGAAAGAGTCAATAGTTTTAAGAATCACCTGTTGCCATTTTGGAAAAGTCACTCGCATTTGTCTCATATTGCTATACCCTGATGTAGACATACCATTACTGTGGAAGAATGGAACTTGAAGATAAAAGCCATCATCACCATAATTCAAGGTTTGAAAGTAGAACGTATTTCCAATCCCTTGCACCTTTCGTGTCGGACGAAGCTTCAAGAGATCTTGCTCAAAAGCGTCACCTTCCTCTCTGATTGTATACATTTTCTGAGTCATGTTTCAACAAGTACTAATTCGGAGCTTTCAACCAGCGCAAATGAATTGTCACTTGAAAGTGGTAAAATATCATTAAAGCGTCTTCCTTATATACACCTATATATGACTCATCAATCAAAGTGATGACGTGTCACTTTATCATTCGCTAACCTTATATTAACATTGCAGCAGTTGCTGCAATCCTTCCAAGCGGACTATTGATTACACCATTAATACTGTTTCCAATATCATTTAACATACTTAGAAACCCACCACCACCGCGCTGAATTAAGTTTCGCCTTTTCTTATCACTACTCCTTGGATTTGAAAACTTTTTTATGCTATTCAAAGAGCCAGCATTCAACAGAGGCTTGTAAATAGGTAGACATTTGTGTATTGCAAAAGCTAAATCACGAATGAAATCATCACTTGAATTTTGAATCAATTTACACTTCTTCTTATTATCATGTATCCTGTTTAACTTTCGCAACGCCTTTTTAAACTGACTTGAAGGTTTGAAGGACCGTTTCGATTGACGAGAAGATGCCTTCCGTTTTACAGACATTTTTATTCTAATATGGAAATAGATAATACAATTACAATTTTTGCTTAGTACTTACAACATTATATACAAAAGTTTACAAGCATTCACAGAGTTTGTTGCTGGTACGTATAAAATTACATAAAACACTTAGCAAGTTGTAGAGGGAAACTGATATACACTCACATCGGCTAGAGTCTCATTTGTAGCAGTTATGAGCTGCTCAATGTCTTTCATTAGATGTTTTGAAATAGGACAGCACATACAGCAAGGCTTTAAATGGAAAGTCTTTAAAATATTGGCATAGTATGCCCGCAAACTGATCACCTCAGAATGTCCTTGAGCAGCCACATTGATGCTTACTGATGGCGGTCCACTGAACAAGTCCAGTTTGCACTTCTCACCCTTCTCATCATAGTAGCTGGAGGTGATAATGTCATGGAGACATGTGTTGAGTTTCCGTTGGATACTGCTGCACCAACAGCGAGAGTATTCCGGTACAATCTCCGTTTGAGATAGTGGTCGAAATACTTCGTTGAGCCAGAATCTTGCAACTCGTGTAAGAGCGTTGTTCACGACTCTCATTAGCATTCTCTGCACCACAACGTCCTCTCCGCAGCGGAAATACTTCACTATTTCCTCCATCAGATCCACCAAATCCGCTTTATAGCCAGTTATATTCACGGCAGAAAAAAATATATTGCCCGTGAAGAGTTGACTTCGGTAAATTATTGAAATGGGAATGTTGGTAGTGAACGACATGCTGATTGACATTGTATTAGCCTCAAATTATGCTTGAAATAGAACGGTACAATGTCCTCCTTATATAGAAAAGTCACACAAAGACACAATAGTGACCAATCACAGACCTGCATGATGACTCATCATGAACGATATACATTGACTGTTGAAGATATTTCTTCATCGCAAAGGGGACAAGATGAAGTTTCAAAGGGTACATAACATGTAGAACACATAACGCTATGACAACATGGCAAAAAGAGAAGTGATCGTTCCTGTTTAAAACATTTAACGCAGTTCCGTTCACATAATAATTTAAATGTCTCTTGTTCTAATTTCCTTCTGAAGTCACTTTTATTGGGAGAACTTTTTATTAAAACACTGTCAGATGTCTCCTTCTTTCCATATCGTTCCAATTTGATCCTCCTAATTTCACTATCATTGCAGTGTAGCATGGAGAAATCCTCTATCCACCTACGATCCAAATTGTGATTCATAGCATGCTCATCTAGATCCATTAGTCGATCAACTAAATCACCAGCGTTGATATTTTCACTGAGATTTGTTACAGTTTCTATGGCTTTGAACGAATATCCAAGGTCTCTTGCGACAACCCACGACGTTGGGATACTAGTCATCATTATGTATGTTATCAAAAACTATCTCATATTTATAGCATAGTTTGTCTACGTAAAAGGAAAATCAATGTGTCATCTTGATTACAATGGTTGCAATAGTCACAATAGTCGCAATTGAGCAAACCCATTCAAAATCAAACAACGGACGTCTATCGGTACGTACCCAAGTGCTCAGAACCAAACCACACAAGTTCGATCATAGACGTTCCGAAACACAGTGTACCAAACACATGTACCTATCCAGTAAAACAGATCTCATACAAGTTCCTATTGATAACACTGAATTATACATGTACCTATCCATGTGCCTATCGATAACTAAAGTATACATGTACCTATCCATGTACCTATCCATGTACCTATCCATTTTCCTATTGACAACACTAAACTTTACATGTACCTATCCATGTACCTATTGATAACACTAAACTTTACATGTACCTATCCATGTACCTATCCCTGGCAAGTAGGGCACAGTTTTCACTACTATAGCGCATTGTGCACGAACTTTTTAGAGTGCGTAACTCATTATCAATTTTCATCAAGTCCAAGATTGCATTCATTGGAAATAAAAGTCAGTTATGATTGAAATCAGCTTTATTTTGATTTGAAAGGGCATATTTTTCATACGCAGTCACACCAGTAGATTACTTTGAAAACAGCAAATTAAAATGCGTATCAAATATGATTTGTTATAAAAATATTTCAAGCAATAGAAGGCACAGGAGAGGGACTGTTTCACTTATCAAATTATACGTTGCATTTCAATTACAAAAATTACAAAATTGGAAGCAAGTCAAAAGGGTTGCAAATTTTTTTAAAAATCCTCTTCAGCATTCAAAAGTATCATTGGCAAAAGTTAGATGATAGTTGAATAATGCATGCGTATACAATTCACGATAGTGAAAGCCAGTAAGCCTTGTATAGTAGCCCATTTATACAATGTCAGTGAGTGAAGCTCAAGAGCCTCTACAACAGTAACAACAATATTGCATAGTTGCTTATATTTGGCATTAGATATGGAAGCTGGCCAATACCTTCATGCCTGAGCGGCATCCGGCTTAAGTCAACTGGCAGGCCGAATTCATACTGATAGATCTATTAACCAGACTAATTTTAAACATGGTGTTAAAACAATTTAAATTTACAAAAGTTCTGAAATCATATCAAATTAGTTAATTATTTCTTCATCTTTCGCGCTTCGTTGCCATGAAGACTTTCGAAGCTTAAGAAGACTTCAAGACCTTAGAGGAGTCGGAAGACACTGCTCTCGATCCATTGAAGGTGAAACCAATCATCGCAACTTCGTCCAGCCCGGATCCGCGAAGAAGAGACATAAACGAGGAAATAAGTTGTGTATACAGGTATAAAATCACTATTGAAAATGAATGCACTCGTCAAACAACATTAATAAAAGCTGGTATGGTCAGTGGTGTGGACAGTTTTCCTTCTGTTCTCTTCTGTGGAAAGCTACTTTATTATAGAACCACGATGATATGTTAAGTTATAAATCTACATAGGTTGAAAATATGAGCATGAGGTTGAGATTGCTGCAACAATAAAAAAAATTGATCTGATGAGATTCGCGTTGATTCTGCTTTTTATGTCATAATTGCAACTCATCCAAGTTGCACATTCAATATAAAGTATTTCTGAAGTTCTATATGTTGTAGCGAATTTATCTGAGTACATTTTGACTATGCATCAGCTACCATAGGCGCTTGTGCATCCACCGGTGCGGACGTAATGGGCACCGAAAAATGTCATGCCCGCAGACTCCAAGCATTGACAGAAAATATGTGAATTGTTTGCTACATGTAAGTAAAGGATTGTAATTCTAACCCAAAGATTAGATGGCTTGGCCAATTCTGAATTAAAACCGATAGAAAAATGACTCCCCACTGATGGATTTGATCTAGTGACATCTGGCTAGCAGGTTCATCACACAGCTATTGAGATATTGGGAGAATGAACATCTCATGCGAAGGACTTGTTCATCAAAAATAATGAATTAATTCTCCATAGAAATCGCAGGATTTTCTTTCAAATCAGGATATTGATCTTAGCACTGTGCTCTATGGTAGCAGCGAGAAGACATTCATACAATTCACTATGGATGCTACACTGCTTTACAAAAGTAATCCAAAGACTGCACCTATGTGAAATCTAAAACAGTTCTGTATCGTTCAGGACCATGTTCATCATACTGAGCTTTTGTTACACACATTTCTGGAAACACTGAAAGGCTGGCAATAATTGATCCTCCAATCCAAGGTGTATACTTACGCTCAGGTCTAGCAATAACATTGATTCTACCTCTTGTTGGGGGAGCTAATTCTTTCAGTTCATCATATAATCTACGATCCAATCCAGGAATCAACGAAGTTCCACCACTCAGACAAATGTTATACCATAAATCACGCTGAACGTCGTACTCACAAGCACTCATGGTATCAAATACCATCTGATGAAGACCAGAGAAAGACATTCCACCTAAACTTGGATTGAATAAGATCTCAGTGCATTTGAAACGTTCCTGACCTACAGATACTGCTTGTCCATCTGGCAAAGTATATTCGACATCTGCTTTTTCATTACGGCTGTCTGATTGGTAATTTCTTGAAACAAAAGAAAGATCTTCTTTCATTCTTCTTGCAAGTTGTAATTCAGTCGAAGTGCACAAATGGATTCCACGTTCAGTCAATAATTGTGAAAGATGTCGAGTTATGTCTTTCCCTGCAAGGGGTTGATGTCTCGTAGCATGGGATATAAGATGCGACTCATAAAAGGCCATTGTGTGCGTAACTCCGTCACCGATATCCACCATCAATGCGATGTTCCGTCCAAAGCCAATAAATGAAAGTACTCCTTGATTACTCAACAAAAGATTGGGAATTCCAAATTTCTCGAACAATATCTAAAGAAAGAAGACAATTACACAATAACTTATGTAACTGAATGTTAAGAAAATCGAGAAGGGAAGCATTGCAAAATAAAATTGTCATAGTTATTTACATATGCGCAAGATTGGATCTTGGGTTTTGGCAATCTTGGGGTTACCCAAGTCCCAAGATCACAGATCCAAGATTGAAAAAATGACGATAGCAGACTTTACATGCATCTTCCATGAAACCCTAGAAACTAGTGTTAATTGCAGCTGTGGACCATTTGCATTTTCTTTCCCATCAGTTTACAACGATTGTCACAATTTTCTATTAGTGTAGTTGCAGTTGAATTAATCACAACGCAAACATCTATTCCTCACAACTGAAATGTGTTTGATGGCGCTGAGCTTTTCTTGAATTAAACCCTAACGCATTACATGCATGAGCGTGATATGGAAATCCTATTTTGATCTAAGTACGCATGCATCAAATATAATCTATCCATACGCAAAATATATTATATATGTTATAAATTACTGCCTTCCATTACGCGTATTGCAATCGTCAATGAGATATCTGAGTGCATATTACAGATGTCACCATTGTGCTGGAAGAATACCTTAAAGTAAACATACAGGGTCCGAAAAAAGTTTAGACTCACTGAAGAAAAGACGATGTAGATTCCCGTATTACATGCATGTTATCAGACTCAATCACAATCTCTAAAATTCGACATGCACAAACTGAGCAAAGATTCTTACAAATGTCAAAAACAATGCATTCTTGTATTTCTGTAGCGAATAGGATATCTTTGTTATTGAGGACTTCTCTCAGACGCCTAGGCATGCTGTTGACCAAAGATGCGCATCGTTCTGGACTGGTCTCATGCACAGAATTAGACAGGTCGTCTCTTCTTCCGTTTGACTAGAAGGGAAACATTGGAACATGTAACGTAAATGAAATGGCACAATCTCCTGACTAAATACCATATAGCAATCGAACAATGAGCAGCCAGTTCAACATTAAACACGCCAAATTGTGCAAAGTTTCAGTGACTGTTATCAACCGGATTACGCAGCAAAGAGACACAGACGATGTCAAGTTCTACAGAGAAGTTTGTGAACGTTTTTTCATGCGCCAGCTAACTTTTTTTGAACTGATCGGAGAACCCAACATTATCGAGAAAACTTTTGCGCAATGATCTGAATTCTTCGAATCTGAAGGAATCGTGGCGATCGGAACATTTTAAAAGAATTCAGAGCAATCCGCAACCGACGCACGACTATTTTTCCTATCTCTGTAAGGTATTAAAAATTTCTTTTTGCCCACTTATTAAGTTTCTGCATGTGCTATCTGTTTGAATCAGTTTGCACTTCTAGCAAAGTGATGCGATTAAACAATCTAATTCTGTGGGTCTCATGAATCCAGACACGCTTGATTTCCTCTTTCAACGTAGTAATCGAAGTGCATTTAGCTCTGTCAATACGAAGCTTCACTGCATGCATGCCACAGATTTTCGATGGGATTGACGTCTGAGCTATTACCTGGACATTTCAGGACCTCAATCCCATTCAGACGAAACTAATCATTCGAACTTCTCGATGCATGACCAGGTGCATTGTCTTGTTGGAACATAAGTGTATTGGTGAATATTCATGAACGTCGAAAATATGCAGGCGTAATGATCTTACATAGGTTTATCCATGTTGTAATTAGTGCACGATAGATAGTTTATACATAGAATTTGATTTGGCCATTCTCATGCATATTATAACAACTAGTGTTATTATTATCACATAAGAACTTCTTGCAACAATGTTGGGAGCATGTTTGATTGCATTGGGATATTTAAGCTGAGCTGAATACAGATAATAGAGATTTTTAAAAATACGAGTAATTTACGCATTATCATAGTCACTGACTGAATTTTTTCTATTAAATCGCATTTCATTGTTTGTAGATTTTTTAGCAACTTCTCAGTGTGTGCAATTTTGTAGGCATCGTAAAAGCAACCATTGAGGATGTTTATATTCTTTATATTAACCAAAATTCGATAAATTTGATAAAATTTGAAAAATTGACAAAATTGACTTTAAATTTTGATTTGTTTATATTTTCGCGCAAATATGAGTTATTTTGTAATAAGAGCACCGGCATTAACGGTTAAATGATGTCCTCACGTAAGACTAGGTAAATGATGAACCCGGGTCTGCCCAGACCCGTAATAAAATTGAAGATAAGCACCGCTATTCATCTATAGTGAAGGTTGTAGGAACATTGGATTTTAGAATACCATGGTTTATCATCACTTCGCTTCTGCATTTAGCTAGTTTCAGCTAATAACTAGGCCTATATGCTTACCACAGTAGGCCTATGTTGTGAAACTGTTTTAGGTTTTAGGTGTCTGTGGAAATATATGTTTATCTGGCTTATCTAAAAAGTGATAGCAGTTGTCAATTATAGGCCTACATACTGTACGTATTATAATGTAAAACACAATTCATCCAGGTACCAGTATAATTGAAATAGTCAGCTGCTGTATTCCATTACTGAGTAATGGAGAAAGTTCATAAGTATCACATACAATCAGGACAATAATAGACGGTTGTTGCATGCTGTATGCAGATGGCTTTTTGACACTCAGCACATTTGAAGCGAGTCTTCCTTTCCTTTACACCTTCATCCAAGCAGATCCGACAGCGTTGACGTTGCTGGTTGCTGTCGACAGCAGGCTGCGAGATGTTGGGTTTGATACCGACCAACTCCATGGCCACTTTGATTGAGTTGGTTAGACGAGAATGAGTAGCACGTTGACGAACAAGAGGGAGGGTCATCTCGTAGCCAAGATCCATCTTGAAGGAGTAATGGTTCGTAGCTGCCATTGTTCTCATGGCTGCAATAACAGCAACATCCATCAGTGCCATGAACACACCGATCTCCGGCACTTCCGTTGGCTTCGGTAAGTACGGACCAACTTGTCTAGGTTATCGACTGCCGACTTTGTCGCATTGTAGCATTCCACGATTTCGGGCTTCTCATTCTCGTTGTGCTTGTCATAGGTGTGCTTTGTCGATAGAAGGAGAACGGGTGCATTGCCTTTGTCAAAATAGGAGCATAGCACCTTTTGACCAGATACGAAATGCCGAGAGTCACCTTTCGTTCTTCCTTGAGAAGACTTCGCAGCGGGAGGAACCCCACGCCTGTTGCTGCGGATGGTTCCAACAACACTATAGTTTTGGCATCTGTGAGTCGATCGCACAGATTGACCGAGGTAAACCAATTGTCCATTGTAATATTCCTCCAATTGATGGTCAAAAACAGGAGGCTGTTGTTTATTGTCATAGTAATATTCCTCCCGACACCCATGTATGCCTTGGCCAGATGCACTGATTGGACAGTCTCGCTCCGATTCCGGTAGGGTTTCTTTCCCAACATACACAAGGCAGCGTAAAGGAAAGCTATTTTCAGCGTCCGTAATCCAAAAGATCTTTATACCAAACTTTTTAGGCTTACTTCGAAGGTATATACTGTTGAA
This sequence comes from Prostheceraeus crozeri, assembly GCA_907163375.1. Taxonomy (NCBI): domain Eukaryota; kingdom Metazoa; phylum Platyhelminthes; order Polycladida; family Euryleptidae; genus Prostheceraeus; species Prostheceraeus crozeri. Next base: position 932,964 of record CAJQUW010003251.1, read on the forward strand.
AGCGAACACGACCATGAAACTCCACGAGCTGTTCATCAACACACAGAAGGGATCCCGGATCATAGTGACTTTCCAAGTTTGAGTTCACTTGATCAACAACTTCACGGATAGGAGCCAGTGGATCGGTGCGGTCACGTCTCATCTTGTTATCAAATCCAAGAGCAGCTTTGATCTGCTGGGATCGCTGGAAACTCATTGAAGCCCTAAATATCGGATTGCCATTTCTGAGATCCCAAAGCTCCCGAGTGTTACGGTGCCCAGCCTTCAACGCGCCAGCAATCAGGTACAGACCTACGAAGGCTTCAAATTCAGTCATTGATAATGGTCTCCATGTAGTGTGCTTAGCAGCGGCGATACGGCGACCCTCACGATTAGTATGGAGAAGTGTCAGGTGCAAACTGTCACCAAAATATGCCTTGAATGCTTCTGATGGTGTCTGAGGATGAAACCCGACACTGAATCCAATGTGAGAAGCACGGAAAGAGTTGCGCACTGGCTCTCTGGCTGGTGGATGCTGCTGGGCCGTCTGAAGACACCACAAGAGACCAGTGGGAGCTCTTAGGGTAGGTGCCACTAGGGAGGGAGTCTCGTCGTCGTCGTCCTCTTCTCCGCTGAAATCCATCTCCTCTAAAGCCTCTATACTCAACTCTTCATCACTGACATGGCCACTAGCAGCAACTTGGTCTGAAATGAAATGATACGCCTATTGTAAAATCATTGCAACAAGTATGGGTGTAACATTTGCAAGAGCTAAATCACTTACCAGAAATCTCGGCAAGGGAGTCATATTCGTCGCTGCCTGCATCGTTGTCATTTATCACAGCACTAGCTGCAACATCATCAGCTGAAATGGAGATGATTTCATTTAGAGTTACCGGCAAGTTGAATTTGCAGGGCTACATATGTATAGCATAGCGATGTACACGTACATGTGTTCATGTATACATCTGTAACATATTGCTATAATAATATGCAGTACAGTGTACATAGTCAGATGATAAGTTCAATGGGCAGTCCATAAATTTTATATCCATAAATATCGGCTGGTTGTCTGCTGATAGGTCTAAATGTAGGCTACACGCATAGCCAATAGGCAATCACAACCTGGGTGACATCGTTATCAACCTACATGTACATGTCGGCTACGGCTACTCTACGGCACAGAACTTTTCTGTAAAAGCAAAGACGCAACAACTTAATACACGTAGGCCTAAAAGGAATTGTGTAATAAACTATTGTCAATGAATCTGAGTGGATTGATCACTTTACAACGGGCTGCAGTACGTACATAGTACAAGCTTGGTCCTTCTTCTGAAATCTCCATTAGTCTAGTCATATGTATATCTGTGCCTAAACATACCTCAAGATTCAAGCTGGTCATTTCAAAATAGTAACGGATGGCTCTACCGGTACTTCCACTTACAATCCTACATATAAGTACGTAAACAGTAGCTAATTCTAATCTCCCCATAAGTATTCACGTGTACTAGTATAAATTGCATTTCACCCTCCCACCATGAACAGACACTAAACAGCTCCTCGAACCCTCCCTCCCCCTCAAATCTGTTCACATAGATTGGCCTTCAACGATCCCTCACACTCAGCTTACTTGATATTCCAACAGGAAAATTGTCTTCTTCTTCATCAGCATCGTATTGTAGATTGATATTAGCAAATGCAATAGACCGGGCATTGCGGGGCGGTAGTTGACGTCTTTCATTAGAAGATGCCATTGACATACCAATACATGAGTAGACAATCGCAGAATATTCCTTCGTGCATATAAGGGAAGAAAAATGAATTTATTCAATCAGACGATTTTGTGACTCCCATTGGTCCCTTGATTCCTTCTGATCAAATAGAAAAACAGATGGACAATAAGCGCGCGCGTGTACTTGTGTGTGTGTGATTCTCTAGATGTTACCATGTGTTACCAAGCAGGTAATCCATGAGAAGCACACACGTTAGGTAGGCGATGCTGCGAACGATGCACAAACATTTGACCTTGATGAGTAGCTTTACAAGTACTGCAAGTACATTATGCTTTACAACAGTCGAGTCTAAGGTTTACAAAGTGAGAATGTAAGTAAGAAAAGTCATGAACTTCACTAATAGCGCATACTGACAGAAAATAAGACCGTTATCAGACGAGAAGATAGCCCGTTATGCCATAGACACGACCGGGTCTGGCCAGACCCGGGTTCATCATCTACCTAGTCACAGGCTCGATGTAGTAAAACAAACTATCATGGACTCTAACAAAAGCTCTCAGATTGAGTACTCGAATAATGTGGAAAAGTCATGAAATTTCAGCCTCCTGGCGATTTTAGTTTTGGAGATATCTTGTATGAAAGATAGCCCGGGTCTGGCCAGACCCGGGTTCATCATTTAACCGTTAAAAGGTTCACACACGAAATACGTTACCTTTCATCCTGACAAGTAAGGGGGTGGACAAATCTCGGGATATAAAAGGCGTAAAATAACGCTTCTAAAGGGACACATGAAACAAAGTTACAATACAAAGTTTTTAAAAGAGACTACCTCTCCGTTGATTGGCAGACCACACTGGCCTGATCAAGGAATCGTCCAAAGAGTCTGCGAGAGAGACGAGCTCGCGCCTTCGTCGTTTGACCAAGCAGGTAGCAAAATCTCATGCCGACAGTTCTCAATCCAGATGAATATTGCAATCCATTGATTGGGCTGATATGTAATGAACGCATATGCGACTTAATTTCATTGTTCATTTCGTGGTCTACAAATTTTCGAATAGTCGACTTCATTATACGTAATGCAAAGCCATGCAAAGACCTTATCTTGGTGCCCCGATATCTTGAAATCTACATACTGGCTTCGTTTTACGATACCTATGACACCAATATCCGTGGAGCGCCTGTTCTGGGATGTAAAGCTTCTGATATGTGACCTGCGATTTCGATTGAAGGCTGGTGTTGTCGACGCCATCATGCTCTTAAGAACAGATAATGGAATGCTGCGGTGACTTACAAATACAGGACAGTTGTTTTTTAATAGGCACTCAGTCAAACACCAAACATTAGTTCAAACTTGTGTGTAGGTAGCTGATAAAGCTTCATAGAAAATGATTGATGAATGTGCAGCAATGATCACTAAACATAGGTTCACGCAGGTTGCCATTCTTTTATTAAAAAACTAAGCTTGTATAGGCTTCTTACTACCCGGAGTCGGAGAACTCCGCTTCCCTGCGTTATGTAGAATTTGAAATCCTGTAAATTGGATGTAAATGAGTACAAAGCTGTGACGCAGAAATGTAGGTGTAATTGATAATATAATCATATCAATAACATAGCTGGACCGCTGCTGATCTGTCCCAACTGCCAGCAATTTATTGGTATGACAGTCCACACTGAAAAATCGCGCGATTAACGATTAAATATTAACTTTTTCTTTCCTCCGGTCCATAAACCTTAGCTCTCCTACGGCCAATTTGTTTGATCTTGGGGTGTACCACAAAATATTGGTCAGCACTGTGGACTGCAAGAATTACGGACACCCAATATTGCTAAAGCCAAGATCCAACTTTGTTACGAGAGGAAAACCAAAATATTGCCGAACAAAATACGGTGGTGTGGTGGAAATGTAGGCCCATGCCTTCTTAAAGTTGGATGATGGAATAGTCAATTGATAAAAGAAATTATGAAGATAATAAGTCTCCGACCGAGATATGTTGCACAAGAGTGCAACACGTTGCTCCACACTACTTTACAATGTAAATCTCGGTCATAGGCTTGCTATCTTTCTGATTTCTTTAATGAATCGCACCGACCGATACAAACTCATTAAAAATGTTGCGATTCCCTTTTGAATGATCAATTCCACTTCAATTGGAAAGTGGTTAGAAGTCTCATGTGAAAGTCAGCCTGAAACACTCAAAGAAGAACATAGTCATTTTGTACTGAAGCTCTCACAATGAGCTGTTGAGCTACATCAATGCATTCGAACGATGCCGTTCTTTCTATTCACTCAGTTCATCACTCATTTGGAGATTTTAGTCATTCACTCAGTACGCCACTCATTTTAATTCTGCGATTAGCCGTTCAGTTAATCACTCACTCATAGAGTAGGAGTCAACTCAAGAAATGTCAGCATACAGTGGAAATTTTTGTATCAAAAGATTCAGTATTTTGCGGAGATTATACTCCTAATGTCTACGAATACATTTGCTCAATTTCAAAATGGCAAATTTATGGAAATTATTCATGTGTTTGGATACCAGCGATTTGGTGCGCAAAATTCAAGCAGGATGAAACATTGGATATCACACAGAATAAGTTTGCTGAGAAGAAGCTTTATTAAAAGAAATTTCAATTCATTATCAAGTGCAAGAGAATATCAATGCAGCATTATAATCAAAATCTTCACAAAGAAATTGAAAACTTTTTCTGCTTCAATTGTCTCAATTTTCGATCATGTAATTTTAACAAATTGGGTTACAGTTTTTCGAACAGGCTAAATGAATCTTTTCAATTAAGACATTTAAGCAAATTATTGACTACTGAATGCATGCTGCGGCCAATAAAAATCATTCTGCTAATTGATTTATAAATGGATAGAATCACAATACTCTGTAATCGATTTTATACACGTGGATTAATTCAATGTTCTCAGGTTTGATTTTTGACTTTATGATTCACTCAGTTAAGTTTTATTCTTTAGTTATATTTCTTACATATAATTGTAATAGCTATATTATATAATTATTATGCTCTCACATACGCTTAATGTGCTTAAACATGACTATAAAGCCGTGATGTTAAATTTGCTTTTTATTACGCAGTTTGTTTTTTCCTAAATTGAGATCCCAGTTATTGCTAGATGAGACTTGTTGTAGGAAGTTTGATAGCTTACATTTGATAGATCATATTGAAACAGATGATACAAATAATCATTATATCTTTCCATGGCTTGCTAGAGAGGCGAATGTGAATGGATAGAATACTATCCAGAAATTGAGTCACTGTAAGGAGACACAAGTAGTATGATAAAAATATGCAGCTTATTAGTGCAAGTAATATGCTGCCGATAGTGCAGGTGCTTTATTGCACAAATCAAAACAGTATTTGAGGTCATCGACACATTTAACAAGTTGTTCAATTGAAAAGGAACACTATAGAATGCTGGAATAAAATTAACAAAGAGTAAAAACAGAAACATGAAGTTTTTCATATAAAAACATGTAAAACATTTCAAACTCATGTCACTGAACACTGACTTGACAAATTCGACATAGCCAGATTAATTATGAAATAACATTTTTTAACTTGAAAAGATTAAGTCATGAGTTTTTCGACTGTTCATAAGAGATGACTTACTGGCTAAAAACGTTTAAGAATCGGTCGGTTAAAGGGGACATGGGCAAGTGGATGTTGAGATTGAAGTTGACGCTGTTAGAAAATGAAAGATGTCATTTCATTCCGTGCTTGACCAGACAGAACGAATTCCATAATTATCTCTTTGATTGGAGCGCATTTCGTATGACAATGAACTAGACACCATACAACCACGAACAATTCACTGTTTTGAAATTGACAAACAATGCATCCACGACCACGTTTCAACGGCTTTGATAATGATGAGCGGTATCAATGTGTAGAAGGAGAGAATTGTAGCAGTAACTAAAGATTAAAGAATGAGTAAAGCTTAAAGGAATATCACTTCAATTTGAGCTACAACCAATCTGGTAATTTAACTAGTTTATCAACATGAATAAATTTGAATAAAATTTTTCCAATTGATTTACTTTTGCAATTGTCAATCAAAAAATGAAACACTTAATCTTTACAGTAATTTATATTTCATATTGAAGAGGATAACGCTGTATGGTCGACCTCGCTTGGCAATGCACCGGTAAAGCGGCTTTCGCTCGAAGTGAAGATAAAGCAGGGCGGGTAAAAAACATGTTTAATCCGTTTTATTAAGAAAACATGTTTTTAAAAATGTTTTTACTGCCCTTGCATTCGATTGAAGAATGTAGGGTTGTCAATTAGTTCGTTTAATTAGATTCAGCATTTATAATGAAAAATAAATATACATTTATCAAAAGTCGATGACACGTTTCTCGAAACCGTGATATGCCTACGAATTTCGAGTAAATGAAATTTGAGAATAGTAAGGATGTTTGTTTTAAGCTGAGTTAGCAGCCTATATAGATACGGTTACTTTTACTAAAATCTAACCAATAACTGACACTGAATAGGGGGCCTATGTATCAAATAATATCACAGAAACAGTAAACGTTCAGATAATGTGACTTTGAGGTCCTAGTCTTTTGTAGTTCACCTCTTCAGTTGTTTTAGAGAAAGCATATTTTCCCGACTATACTCCAATATTCGTCCACAATATTTCATACGTCAACCCCATTGTACCAAAGTGACGTTCGAGACCTACTGTGTTGCATGAGTGCAAAATAATGCTTTTGCAATGGGAGATGATTCCGTATCAAAAAAACTATTCTCACCGGCTTCCTATACCAAGTTACAGAATGAACGTTGCATTGGAAAAGATCTGTGTAAGGAGATACCTTCGCAACGCACTGGGTGAGTGGTCCAGAGGTAGCACGATCAGTATAAACAATAATATTCCGAACAAGTTTCGTTTGCTCTGCGGTGATCGTCAATTTTGTCTAAACAGATTCACAGCAAGCATCGATGGTTGTACTGCCTTTGTCGTTTGCTTTTCGATCACATGCTTAAAAATGGCGACTTTCATGCAGATTATTTCATTTATCTGCACTTCTGCAATAGTATAGCTCGATTGTCCTTTTGACTTTTCCATGATAGTTGAAACAGGATTCAAAACATGCAAGACTCGTGCAGATAATCTTTCAAATTATATGCAAGTATTGTTCATGATCTTTCAAATGATTGTATGATATAGTTGACCACTCGATTGACGATCAGTTAGATGTAATGCAAAGATAAAGAAAGGCTCCACAAAATCTTTTAGTTGAAAAATATTTTCAGTTAAAAATTCACTTTACGAGACCGACTTATGGAAACCGACTAATGGTTGTTTGATGCTTCGACTAAGGCATTGAAAAAGGTGCATTAATAGTCGCTTCTTAAAAAATATGTTTTAAACATATTTCTTGGGAGTGTTTTAAACAGTTTTAAGCAATTTGTTTAAAACACTACCCACCCCACTTCAAAGTATAAAACCAATACGGATTATTTCAAATGACACCGGTAGATAAAACAAAACATACACTGTCAATATTATGAATACATTTTTTAATTAAGCTGCAGATAGTTACAAATTCTGATGCAATATAAGAGTACCCTAATATTAATACAAGAATGATTGAATTCTTAAATTTTCATTTTGTGTAATTATATTGTATTATTTTTGGATCATACTGAAGCTGAATTTCAATTTTCTCTGTTTGTGCGTATGTGTGTCAGAAAGAAACCAGTTGGATGTGCGCTAGGCGTAACATTATAATACTGTCAACATCATGTGATCTACATAAAGACATTTCCTTGCAATTGTGGCTTATTGACTTTCACATCCTAACAAATAAATGAAAATGAACTTTCAAGCCCTGGCAGTGTGCTTCTCAGACCACTTGCAAATCTGCTAATGATTTCTTAAATACAATGTGATCCCGGGGGTATGACAATTTTCACATTTTATTTCACGCTCATTGCTCACATCACTTCAAGTCAAGAAATGTGCACATGAAGCTCTGTTTTATAATTCAATTTTGTCAGTGAACAATTAAGCTTGATACATGTACACATTGCACAATATCGAAGAAGGAGATTTCCACTCTTACCTGAGCAGTGATCTCCCGGTTTCCCTTCGGATTCAGGATCGGCTCCGACATCAGTAGCGCGTGATCTTGTGGGGAAAGTTTCAGCTGGTTGTGATAAATATAATTCCAGACAGTTTCCATATCATCCCAATCAGTTACAATTCCGCGTTCTATAGGATGGCGTAATGCGAGGACAGAACGAAGATTTTGAGATAAGTCACCGACATAGGAAGACCTAGTCTCGACTTCCTGAGAAAGACGATCAGCTCGAGGATAACTGATGCAGGATGAGAAACAAGCTGAGGGTTCATCCTCACCGGCGATGCCGGCTTTGCACTCCGCAGAACCACAGTCTATGACAATTGCAACATCTGTATCGTCAGCCATGCTCTGTGACAGCAGATCGGCAGTTCTACTGCATTTAAGGATCTACTGGGCGTGTGAATTGCGTGTCTCGATGGTATCAATGATGTCGTCAGTGCATTTTCTGACATCGTCAAGAGAACGTAATTGCAATGATTGAATGACTTGATGACATCACGTGAGTGAATTCCCTTTCCTAGCGCGCATTTAAAATTACATTGTATTGAGAAATAGACTCTCAGTTGAGGAACTTTTCAGTTCGGCATTTTTGGTTGAAACTCTATCGGAAAACAAAGTATTTTCATCGTAGAAGAGATATGATTAGTCAGATATCACATTCGCATCAAGTTCCGCCCAGATTCTACTATAGGCTATGCTTTCTAGTCGAAAGAATGCAGGACATTTTTAATTCACAATTGCTCAATTGCTGATATTTTCGTTTTTTTGGTGCAACAAATAGACACACAGATGATATATTTTGTCGTATGAAGACAATAAAACCATCATCCAGTTGAGAAACGTGCATCGGTCAGAAGACATATTTGGGGACGAAGTAATTGAAAAAAAGCAATGTAAATGCAATCTTGAATAGTATAGTCTGGTTAAAAGTACGATTCGTGCGCTTTCACATGATACATAACTTTATATGTATAATTTAAGTAGATCATGACTGAAAGAGGAGATCCTAAGGATCAAGATGAAAAAAAGTGTCTTCTCCTTTGTATGATAGCGCATCATCATTTTATATTCTGTTACTGCAATCTATATGCATATTTCCAATTTGATGGTGTGGCAAGTCTCATGTGAGAAGTGCCATGATCTATGACATTTCAATATATACACGCAGTAGGTAACCCAATTAAGGCCCACCGCTTTGGAAAGCTCCTCCATTTTCTTACATTTCTCTTTCTTGAATGAAACTGCTTCTAGAAATGGAATATCTAGAATACATGTACTGTCGTTGTTTCATTTCTTTTAAAACCGTGCTTAGTGTTTTAGCATTTCCGATTTAAATTTTCGTATCATCCTAATTAGGCCCACGTTCATCATATTCATTGTGTGGATGATCAATTGATCAGAACTAGAAAACTACGTTTTAGATTGTACATGCTAATACTGGTGTGATGGGCTTAAATATTCTAGTTTTTGGAAATATTTCAAAGGAAAATAGCAGCATTTTACTTTGCTTTTCGTTATTCTATCATTTCTATCATTTGTTTTCAATTGAACTACCTAGCAAATGTGTCGGCAATCTCAACAGCTGTTTTAATGAGTGAAATAAGTGAATTATATCGCCTCCAAGTTACTGTCGATAACAAGTTCTAAGTTTGCGAAGTTGCATGCTTGTGTCATAGGCCAACTGCTGATATTTGCAGACAACTGTTCCATTTCTTAGAGTATTCTGTACCTTCGATATTTGCCTTCCTAGCAAGCCTAGCTGAATAAAGCATCATCAAGTAGCCTATCAACAAGTCTACATCATGTTCAGCAATTGCTGGCTTCTACATCGTATAGTCTAAAAGCATGGTGCATTACAAGTATACATTATGAAAACACTTTTTGAAACCATGCTTAGAATCGCGGTTATGAAAAATATGCTTGAAAGCACGGTAAAAACGGATGTTCAAAAACAATGCTTTGCAGACATGCTAAATTACAACAGAGTATGAAACTTGCTTTTAAAAATGTAGTTTTGAATCCATCTTTGATAAAGCCGATATATTGAAACAAAATACAAAAAGCATGGTTCCAGGATCAGTCCAAGATATATTAATGCAACATAGATATTGATTTCTGCAATCATAAGTTCATCACACATGTAGTTTTGCCTGTGACATGTCATTTAATGCATGAAATTGGAAAATGGGCCTCATTATTATGAGCATATGCTGCGGTTGCTTAATCTCATTCAGGATTTGCTTTCATAAGCTATTGAAAATTGCTGATCACATATTTTCCCACTCCTTTAATTTGAATGTTGCTATTTAAACGATAAAACTTATCACTCTTTCAGGTATTGTTGTCACAGCTGGAACACAAGCTGCTTCGAATAGTTGTGGCAGTCACTCTTCCCATTGCCTCAACTTCGATAAACTATTCCTCTGACCAAACCATAGAAATAGATAACAATAAAATCTGGAACGGAAATGTAGCTTCATGCAATACACAACAGTGGCACAAAAATCGTGCGCATTTTCACTTAGAAAAACTTATCAACCACTACATGATTGGGTTAGAAGCAGTTACATGTGTAATTTTAAGCCTTTGATTAGCTATTCACCCCCGACGGTGCCGCGACCTTGAGTCAATTTCTATTCTAGTCAACTTCAAACAACCCATTTCTATGGACCAAACACAGTTCTCCATGGAATTTCATGTATGACGTATAGAATCAATATGCTATCCTCAAACACCGATGAAACAATGCTGCAGAAAATCGAGAACAATGTTTCCTTGAGAATGGGTCTTATTAAGTGCTGGGCCTTAAGTGGGACTCCAATTATGTAATTGATAAAAACCACATTTTCTCCAATACAGTCTAGTCCATGCATTTGCATGATATAATGTATATGATTATTTCGCAATTTAAGCGCGAGTTCTGCTCGGATGGAGGATTCTAGGTATTTCAGGGTGGGTTGTGTCAATGCATTTTTGATTTTGCGATTTAGCCATCGATTTATCATCGATCATAGCCTATCCAACTACTGTGTACATTGATAAGCATCAAAATACGAAAGGAAAGAAATCGAAGACAGGGATGGCTACGCCGGTGACGACGAACTATGCGAAACGCACGATATGCAATAAATAGAAATGAACATAGAATGCCTATGTTGAGTGACGATGTCGTTTTGACCATTTTTTTATTAATCGTTTTATATCGATTTTTGCTGAGCATTAAGGTCCATTCACACCTAACGCGGCGCGTCCAACAAAAATGTCTGTTCTCATCGAGCCGCGTGGCGAGGGGCGAGAGAGGGGAATAGAGAGTGGGGGCAACTACAAATACTATATCACTATGGACACTTCTTATTGCTAAATAATTAGCATAATCATATTCCTTGTGTTACAAGCATTCGAACGAGCCCAAACAAGACACTATAATATGACACTTTCCCGAGATAGTTAAATGACGTCTCAGTTTTCGGAATTTACATGAAATCAGATGCAATATTTCAAGCATAATGACCCGAAAATGATATCTAAACGACACATTCTCGAGGAAATGCGGAGACATTTCGCATTAGATTTACGAGCGTGAACAAAGTGCGATCTAATCAGGTTCTTAGATCTGCAAGTTTCATCAGACGAGAACAGTTCGTTGTGAATTGAAGTGTTGCTAGGGGCAGTCTGTTTTAGAGCAATATCCGAGTAATTCTATGATGAGCTTTGGTCTACCAGCAGTCTAGAGAATAGTCTCAATCTGAGAAGAGCACTGAGTTCATCATGATAGGCCTATGGCGACAAGAAGACATTCCGTCCTGTTAATTTTCGTTAAGTAAATCCGAATCTGCAGAAATTATTCTCTTGAGTATCAAAATCTATAAGTTGTGGTTGTCGTATGATTTCAGGGAATATCAGATCAGCTATTTCACTGCCAATACTACTCATAAAAATCAGGTGAAACTAATCCTTTTGTCAAACTGTCAACACAATTATAAGCTATATCGACTGTTGTCACGCACTGCGATGAGCATGAGCGATAGAAGAGAGCATTTTTAAGGAGAAAAAATGACTGCTGTTTGCAAAATAAATGCCACCATCATCTTCTTCGTGAAATTTCCTTTCAAATGAAGTGTATTTCAACTAAATTGGTTAAGAATTCTGCGATCTGCGTCAAATAAACAATATGAAGCGTTTTGATGACTTCATCGCAATGCTTGAAGGAGTGGCGAACAATTGAAGACATGAAAGAGACCGACATTGCCAAAGTTATTTTTTCCAATTGCAAATGAAGTAATGCATACTTTTCAGTGATTGACATTGCACATTAATCGTTGGGATATGACCATTGCTATAAACTACATAATTTTGCGAAAACTGATCATTTGATATTTCATATTCGTAAAGAATTGGGTTTTTAAGGACACACATCATTTACACATTTTCATTCATAGGGTGACAACAAGGTGGTGACAACACCTGGTGACAGATCATGAAATAGAATTGACGCACGGATTCACTTTGCCAGAAGTTGGCTCACGAAACGACCTTGATTAACTTACATCGTCTTAGTCTATAGTAATCGGGAGTATCACTCTATTGAAGATTATCAGATAAGTTGAGAACAGCAACAACTTTCTGGGAAACTTCGCTTCCGATACTCGTTTTACAGTAAATAAAATACCATTCATCTCCAAATGCATTCATGAATTCGATTTCAAGGTTGACAAAGTATGAAAGTGCACTGATAAGGGATTTTGATGCTCATTGGTCAAATTGTCCTTACAGAAGGTAAGAAATGTCGGATAGCTATGTCGAAAGTCAGTTATTTCTCTGCACGAACATCTGGCAACCTGTGGTGTCAGGTTTCAGTGCGCGGGTATAGCAAGCCGCGAGGCGGCTTGGTGCGGGATGGATCTTCCTATCTCGTAAAGCAAACCGCCCGTCTTTACAGAATTTTTTGTGGAATTTCTTGGACACGTGGTCCCGCGCGTCTTGTGTGAACAGCCCCATAAGTTTGTTGATGTTCCGAACGAAAATTCTGGATGCCTGAGACGCGCCGCGTCGCGTCCGGAGGGAATGGACTTTTAGTTGGGAGATAATAGATTCTGTCATTTCTTATTATTTCAGAAGAAGTGCAGTAAAAGGTGACAATGATAATGTATTTCTAAATAAGCAGCAACATTGATTATGATGATTTATGTTACGTTGATTATTTAAAAATCAATAACTTACCTATAGGTAGGCCAGCTATTGAATAATAATACACGTAATTGTTTACCAACCATTAGTAAAATATTGCAAACTATCAATAAATCAATGTCAGTAAGATGCAGGAAGAATCACTGGAGAAAACTGATAAAAGTGACATAGAAATGCTATTTACAAAATTTAATGAAAGAGTTCTTGAAACGAACTGTTCGTGCAGACGACGCAGAAAGACTAGATGACCGGCGAGTAGATGTGTTGACTGTGATAAACAATGGCCTCAGAAGATGATAGTCGTTTTTAGAATTTTCACAGAATAATCTTTCACCTGACGTAGTCATAAGGTCATCATCCGGTAGCCTATATCAGCACTAGTTATCCGAAAGACTCGTCGCTCAACTCGCACGGATACATGGGGATATTGGAGAACGAAGTAAAGGCGTTTATTAAGACGAAGAGGATGAATGCAATATATGAAGTGATCATTGCTTTAACTAGACATCCTGACCGGCGTCAATTTCGAATAATGAAAATTCGCTTCGACGCTTTTCTGACAAGCTTGGGAACATATTCCACTTTAAGTTGTTGGAGAAAGTGACTGCCAGGAATGTAATATGCTCAACTATCTGGAGAAGGTGGTTATCAGATATATGAATATCGGATGTATGTTAAATTAGATTTATTTATGTTCGTCACGACACTTTTGGATTCATTTATGGAAAGTTGACACGACATGGACCAGAGTACAAGATTGTCCCATCCACAGAATCAAATATTTTGTTTATCTGCTTCGGTTTGCTAGAAGTGTGATTAATACGACGAAATCGACGGCACATCGAGGAACTTATTAAGTGGGCAAAAAGGAATTCCTAATACCTTACAGAGTTAGGAAAAAATGTCGTGTGTCGCTTGCGGATTAATGTGAGTTCCAGCAAAGTGCTTCGATTGCCACCATTCCTTCAGATTCGAAGAATTCAGATCATTGCGCACAAGTTTTCTCCATAATGTTGGCCCTTCCGATCATTATTAAAAAAGTAGCAGGCGTGCGAAAAGTAGTTCACTTGATGATTTCACTATCGTCTTCTCGCAATTCCTTACTGCATAGTGCATAAACTGAATCGAATGCTAGCTAGACAATGTGTGTTTTGGTGTGTGCGAATCACGGTGCGAAGTGATATCACAGCACGCATGCATCTCTCACTGGCTATGGTGTCCTCTGCTGACAGCTTATTGTTTGCCATTTCCAATAGTAAGCGATACGCGAATTATCCATTCGAGAAGGAGCTAATTCTGTGATGTTCCATTTCGATATTAAGGCTACACAGGCTTCCTTTCTAGGAATCCGAAGCGCGCAGATGAATATAATTCTGTGGTCCCATCATTGGAGCACATCGGATTAAGGTCGTCAACGGTGAGAACAAAGAGCACTCGACCGAGGACGCTCCTTGTGGAACTCCACTGGGAATGCTGACTCAAACCCATTGACAATAACATGGAGAACATCATAACACTGGTATGTTGGGATTCGCACAAACCCACAGTATCTCGGGATTGCAATCAGGGATATATAGAGGTTGGGGATTTGTAACTCCAAAATGCTACAGACAAGTGGAGGGTTAAAGTCCTGAACGCCTGTGTAGCGTAAAATTAGAGGATTAAGTTGCACTTATAAATCAAAAACATTCCAAGCACGTGTATGTCAGCAATTATCAATACGATCATAATCACATTACCACGCAGGTCAAAGGTCAGTTCAAGGTCAAAAGTCACAGATCTTTAGAAGAACAGCCGGGAAGTTTCCTCAACTTTCTGTGATTTACTTCATGCTCCTTTTCAATGTTGATGCGTTTCAACTCGTTCTTTGCGAAACAGTTGAAGGTGCAGATTATAATAGGTTGAAAGAATGAATGTCCTGAAGCACATTTCTGATCAACCAAAGAAGAGAATGAGTCAGATGAATCTGCAATTTCCTGCAGTACACGCACGAATAACTTAAGGGGATGAGAAGAGCACAGGAGTTTCATTCCAAGATTGTTCTGGCTTGTCAAAAAAAATTGTAACACATTACTGAAAATGAAGTTACTGCAAAACAAAAATCAGAGGGTTTACACA
The DNA here is from genome assembly GCA_907163375.1 of Prostheceraeus crozeri. Taxonomy (NCBI): domain Eukaryota; kingdom Metazoa; phylum Platyhelminthes; order Polycladida; family Euryleptidae; genus Prostheceraeus; species Prostheceraeus crozeri. The sequence continues at coordinate 948,100 of CAJQUW010003251.1, forward strand.
AACCGCCTCGATCAGCCTCTATATATCCCTGATTGCAATCCCTGTCGGTAGTCTATCCCATATTATTAACGTAATGGCATATTTGTTATCTTAATCAATCTCGGAGTTCCGGGATTAATAGGATCTTTTCCGGGATTCTGGAATCACTTGCGATGAGTGCCAGATCACTAAATCCCCACGATTTGTGCAAGTTATCTCACGGTATAGCGATGTCAGTATTGTCCAAATTTTGTGGTATACTTTTGAGATCTACTTCTCGTCCTTAATATTGCCATTGTTCTTCAATAGATCCTCCACGCTTCATGTGAAGATAGCGCATTGTGCACGAACTTTTTAGAGTGCGTAACTCATTATCAATTTTCATCAAGTCCAAGATTGCATTCATTGGAAATAAAAGTCAGTTATGATTGAAATCAGCTTTATTTTGAATTGAAAGGGCATATTTTTCATACGCAGTCACACTAGTAGACTACCCTGAAAATATCAAATTAAAAAGCGGATCAAATATGATTTGTTATAAAAATATTTCAAGCAATGGAAGGCACAGGAGAGGGACTGTTTCACTTATCAAATTATACGTTGCATTTCATTTACAAAAATTACAAAATTGGAAGCAAGTCAAAAGGGTTACAAATTTTTTTAAAAATCCTCTTCAGTATTCAAAAGTATATATGGCAAAAGTTAGATGATAGTTGAATAATACATGCGTATACAATTCACGATATTGAAAGCCAGTAAGCCCATTTACACAATGTCATGCAAGTGGCTTGTGAGTGGTTTATATGTGACTGAAGCTAAGAGCCTCTAGAATAGTAGCAACAATATTGCATGGCTGCTTATATTTGGCATTAGATATGGAAGCTGGCCAATACCTTCATGCCTGAGCGGCATCCGGCTTAAGTCAACTGGCAGGCCGAATTCAGACTGATGTTAACCAGACCTCGACTAATTTTAGACATGGTGTTAAGTCAATTTTAATTTACAAAAGTTCTGAAATGCAACCATCTCTAATTAATTCATTATTTCTGCATCTTACGCGCAATCGACGAAAGTGCAACGACTACTGTGTAGAAGTCGGTTCGTGCCTCTTGCATGAATTTTCGTTGGCTTCTTCTCAGGCTTCGAAAAGTCTAAGAAGACTTCAGGACCCTAGAGGAGTCGGAAGACACTGCTCTCAATCCATTGAAGGTGAAACCGATCATCGCAACTTCGTCCAGCCCGGATCCGCGAAGAAGAGACGTAAACGAGGAAATAAGTTGTGTATACAGGTATAAAATCACTATTGAAAATGAATGCACTCGTCAAACAACATTAATAAAAGCTGGTATGGTCAGTGGTGTGGACAGTTTTCCTTCTGTTCTCTTCGGTGACAAGCTGCTTTATTATAGAAACACGATGATATGTTAAGTTATAAATCTGCATGTACAAAGGTTGAAAATATGAGCATGAGGTTGAGATTGCTGCAACAATAAAAAAAATTTGATCTGATGAGATTCGCGTTGATTCTGCTTTTTACGTAATAATTGCAACTCATTCAAGTTGCACATTCAATATGAAGTATTTCTGAAGTTCTATTTGTTGTAGCGAATTTATTTGAGTACATTTTGACTATGCATCAGCTAGCATAGGCGCTTGTGCATCCAACGGTGCGGACGTTATGGGCACCGAAAAATGTCATGCCCGCAGACTCCAAGCATTGACAGAAAATATGTGAATTTTTTGCTACATGTAAGTAAAGGATTGTAATTCTAACCCAAAGATTAGATGGCTTGGCCAATTCTGAATTAAAACCGATAGAAAAATAACTAACCAGCGATGGATTTGATCTAGTGACATTTGGCTAACAGCTTCATCACACAGCTATTGAGATATTGGGAGAATTAACATTCAGTGGCGTCGCGTGCTCCCAGACCATAGGCCTTCGCTCCATAGTGGATTCCTATATTTCTGCAGCAGACAGCATGAACTGCATAATATAATTAATATGACACTATCTTAATTTCAGTGAATTTTCGAGCACTTGTACAAGTACATGAACATTCAAATCATGCTGGCATCCATTACTACAGAATAAAATGAAATGATGTGGGAAATAGATACTGATGTTTAAATGAAAGGTACACTGAAGTCCATAGACTACCCAATGTAGAATATTCTGCATGTGAGTTGTGATTCACTATGAGTCCTATGTGACATCCTCTTTTTCTGAGCAGCCTCATAAGCATGCAATCCTAAGCTGATTGTTCGTCAACGCGACTCTTGTTTGCCCAAAATTTTAAACGTCAAAGGACAATGAAAATGTGATGTTGATTTCTCACATGACGCTTGATCGCTTTGGTGAGATTACCATAGAGAACATTCACTCTCGTGGAAGCTCTCGCCAAAGCAAGACTAAGTTGTGTTTATTATAGCATGTCAATCACTTGCATGTTTCAAACATAGGGCTGCTAAAATGTTTTTCGTGCTCCTCCTCATAGTCTATCCCTTGAGAGTGGTTTAGTTTTATTTCAATGCCATGAACTTCGTGTAAGATGTTTGAGTTTTCTGTACAATCCATCGGACGAGCGGCCGGTGTAGAAAATGACCACTGTTGAAATCGCCGCCATAAACATAATATCACCAATATACCCTGAATCATTATCTCTGACTGAATCGTACATCAATTATGGAAACTTCATTGCTGTATCTTTCAGCGGCTTCTCACCTTCCCATCCGACATTCAGCCATTGGTGAACGCAGACACGACGATTCAACGCGTCATCATCTTCTCCAAAATTTGCGCCTCCCTCTATCTGAATCAAAGAATTTATAAATAGATCTTTTCTTGCATTGTTTCACTGATTGTTGCAATGTATTTGGTTCTTCGTTTCTATCGGGAGAAGACGAGTCTAACTATCGAGCTTCGCGCACACGCTTCACTTATCACACAAACACACAAATGTCTGTGATTTGCTGTGAACATCCCCAGCGCATTGTGTGATTGCTTGAAGATCCCTGCAGTTAGCAGTTGAGCGCTGGCGCTCGGAGCGTATTTGAGAGTAGTGACTTGAAACTGCCAGGAAACTGTAAAGTGTATGTAAAGTTGTAAATGTAAGCATACTCTCAAAAACAAAAAAATAAAACTATTTGAACCTTTTTTATGAACGTAAATAATTATTTTTGGGTATGTGGCGAAGGCCTCGCAGGCACGGTGACGACGCCACTGTTAACATCTCAGGCGAAGAACTTGTTCATCAAAATTAATAAATTAATTCTCCATAGAAATCGCAGGATTTTCTTTCACATCAGGATATTGATCTTAGCACTGTTCCCTATGGTAGCAGCAAGAAAACACTCATGCAATTCACTATGAATACTGCTTTACAAAAGTAATCCAACGACTGCATCTATCCGAAATCTAGAACAATATATATTCCTCGCTATTAATTTTACTGTATAGTTCAGGACCATGTTCATCATACTGAGCTTTTTTTACGCAATTTTTTGGAAACATCGAAAGGCTGGCAAGAATTGATCCTCCAAGCCAGGACATATACTTACGCTCAGGTCTAGCAATAACATTGATTCTACCTCTTGTTGGGGGAGCTAATTCTTTCAGTTCATCATATAATCTACGATCCAATCCAGGAATCAACGAAGTTCCACCACTCAGACAAATGTTATACCATAAATCACGCTGAACGTCGTACTCACAAGCACTCATGGTATCAAATACCATCTGATGAAGACCAGAGAAAGACATTCCACCTAAACTTGGATTGAATAAGATCTCAGTGCATTTGAAACGTTCCTGACCTACAGATACTGCTTGTCCATCTGGCAAAGTATATTCGACATCTGCTTTTTCATTACGGCTGTCTGATTGGTAATTTCTTGAAACAAAAGAAAGATCTTCTTTCATTCTTCTTGCAAGTTGTAATTCAGTCGAAGTGCACAAATGGATTCCACGTTCAGTCAATAATTGTGAAAGATGTCGAGTTATGTCTTTCCCTGCAAGGGGTTGATGTCTCGTAGCATGGGATATAAGATGCGACTCATAAAAGGCCATTGTGTGCGTAACTCCGTCACCGATATCCACCATCAATGCGATGTTCCGTCCAAAGCCAATAACTGAAAGTATTCCTTGATTCTTCAACAAAAGATTGGGAATTCCAAATTTCTCGAACAATATCTAAAGAAAGAAGACAATTACACAATAACTTATGTAACTGAATGTTAAGAAAATCGAGGTGGGAAGCATTGCAAAATAAAATGTGAAAAGCAATACATTCTTGTATTTCTGTAGCGGATAAGATATCCTTTGTTATTGAGGACTTCTCTCAGACGCCTAGGCATGCTGTTGACCAAAGATGCGCATCATTCTGGACTGGTCTCATGAATCCAGACACGCTTGATTTCCCCTTTCAACGTGGTAATCGAGGTGCATTTAGCTCTGTCAATACGAAGCTTCACTGCATGCATGACACAGATTTTCGATGGGATTGACGTCTGAGCTATTACCTGGCCATTTCAGGACCTCAATCCCATTCAGATGAAACCAATCATTCGAACTTCTCGATGCATGACCAGGTGCATTGTCTTGTTGGAACATAAGTGTATTGGTGAATATTCATGAACGTCGAAAATATGCAGGCGTAATGATCTTACATAGGTTTATCCATGTTGCTATTAGTGCACGATAGATAGTTTATACATAGAATTTGATTCGGCCATTCCTGGATAATGCGATTTAGAGAAAGTAGAATGCCACTGGCTAGACTCAGGAATTATTATTTTCGTAACACCGATAATTCGTCTTTCTTCAACAGGAATGAGATTCACACTGACGGACACGACAAGATTGACTACTAATCAAACACACTTAGATTATCAATACACTTATGAAGAATGAACATGGAATAAAAGCATAGAAGTTGAAATGGTTAAAAAATCCAAATTCATAGAAAATGCATAGAAAATGTTTCTAACCGCATAGAAGTTTCAGCAAAAGTCAGTATAATAACACAGTTCGGTCGTTGCTGATCCCTGAAATGCATTTAGATAAAATCACTGAAATAAAATAAATCATAGTATCAATATTGAATCATTCATAGCACTATAAATACTGGCTTTGACAAATTTATCAATCATTAAAAAAAATCTATAAAGATTAACTTTTTCTTTCCTCCGGTTCATAAACCCTAGCTCTCCTACGGCCAATTTGTTTGATCTTGGGGTGTACCACAAAATATTGGGTCAGCACTGTGGACTGCAAGAATTACGGACACCCAATATTGCTAAAGCCAAGATCCAACTTTGTTACGAGAGGAAAACCAAAATATTGCCGAACAAAATTCGGAGGCTTGGTGGAAATGTAGGCCCATGCCTTCTTAAAGTTGGATGATGGAATAGTCAATTGATAAAAGAAATTATGAAGATAATAAGTCTCCGACCGAGATATTTGTTTGTTCATAATGCGTGTTGCACCCCATCTCGGGTCACAGGCTTACTATCTTTCTGATTTCTTTAATGAATCGCACCGAACAATACGAACTCATCAAAAATGTTGAGATTTCCTATTGAATAATCAATTCCACTTCAATTGGAAAGTGGTTAGAAGTCTCATGTGAAAAGCAGCCTGAAACACTCAAAGAAGAACATAGTCATTTTGTACTGAAGCTCTCACAATGAGCTGTTGAGCTACATCAATGCATTCGAACGATGCCGTTCTTTCTATTCACTCAGTTCACCGCTCATATGGCGATTTTAGTCATTCACTCAGTACGCCACTCATTTTAATTCTGCGATTAGCCATTCAGTTAATCACTCACACATAGAGTAAGTGTCAGCTCAAGAAATGTCAGCATACAGTGGAAGTTTTTGTATCAAAAGATTCAGTATTTTTACGGAGATTATACTCCTAATGTCTACGAATACATTTGCTCAATTTCAAAATGGCAAATTTATGGAAATTATTCATGTGTTTGGATACCAGCGATTTGGTGCGCAAAATTCAAGCAGGATGAAACATTGGATATCACACAGAATAAGTTTGCTGAGAAGAAGCTTTATTAAAAGAAATTTCAATTCATTATCAAGTGCAAGAGAATATCAATGCAGCATTATAATCAAAGTCTTCACAAAGAAATTGAAAACTTTTTCTGCTTCAATTGTCTCAATTTTCGAGCATGTAATTTTAACAAATTGGGTTACAGTTTTTCGAACAGGCTAAATGAATCTTTTCAATTAAGACACTTAAGCAAATTATTGACTACTGAATGCATGCTGCGGCCAATAAAAATCATTCTGCTAATTGATTTATAAATGGATAGAATCACAATACTCTGTAATCGATTTTATACACGTGGATTAATTCAATGTTCTCAGGTTTGATTTTTGACTTTATGATTTACTCAGTTAAGTTTTATTCTTTAGTTATATTTCTTACATATAATTGCAATAGCTATATTATATAACTATTATCCTTTCACATACGCTTAATGTGCTTAAACATGACTATAAAGCCGTGATGTTAAACTTGCTTTTTATTACGCAGTTTGTTTTTTCCTAAATTGAGATCCCAGTTATTGCTAGATGAGACTTGTTGTTGGAAGTTTGATAGCTTACATTTGATGGATCATATTGAAACAGGTGATACAAATGATCCTTATGTCTTTCCATGGCTTACTAGAGAGGCGAATGTGAAAATTTAGAATGTTATCAAGAGATTGAGTCACTGTTAAGAAACATAAGTAGTACGATAAAAATATGCAGCTTAGCAATGTTGTTAAAAACATGCTGCCGATTTTGCTGGTGCTTTTTTTCACAAATCAAAACAGTATTTGAGGTCGTCGACACATTTACCAAGTTAGTAGTGAAAACTGTGCCCTACTTGCCAGGGATAGGTACATGGATAGGTACATGTAAAGTTTAGTGTTATCAATAGGTACATGGATAGGTACATGTAAAGTTTAGTGTTATCAATAGGAACATGGATAGGTACATGGATAGGTACATGTATAGTTTAGTTATCGATAGGCACACGGATAGGTACATGTATAATTCAGTGTTATCAATAGGAACTTGTATGAGATCTGTTTTACTGGATAGGTACATGTGTTTGGTACACTGTGTTTCGGAACGTCTATGATCGAACTTGTGTGGTTTGGTTCTGAGCACTTGGGTACGTACCGATAGACGTCCGTTGTTTGATTTTGAATGGGTTTGCTCAATTGCGACTATTGTGACAATTATTTTTAATGTAGCACTATTTAGATGTGAATCTTTACTGTGCAGTTATGATTTAGTTGCTCCCCAATAAGAAAACCAATTCCAGAACTATGTTTAAAATGAAAAGACAAGAGATTTACAATGTAAGTTTAATTTAAGCGTGAAAAATAAATGAGGGGTGCAAATCACGTCCCTCAGGCGACTCCATGATCTTCAAGAAGTCATCACACCACTCATGGAATGTCGGATTTTTACTAAAGTCATGGTCACATTCGTGTACCGGACACTTCACCGGTAGTCCATTCCGCCTTTGAAGTGCAGAGACAGTCAAGGTCTTCCATAGGGCCACTTTGCAGCCGCAAGACAGATGCATGGTCATGTCCAACTGACCTCCCATAATGACTTGGCTGTCATTTTGAAAATAAAATAGTGGTTTTGAGGACATGCTTCTTGTTATGGAACGTTGAGGATAAGTACTTAACAGTTTGGAACAATGTCATCCTTTATATAGTTATATATATTCTTTAGGGAAGTTCGGTACCTCTCTGATTGGCTGTTAGGATTTCCTTTGTTTAAAAAGTATATAAGTCCGAGGTTTGTACCAATTCTTATCAAAGGTTCTAATCCTCACGTTTACAAGTTACAATTATTTTAAATCTACAAGTCATAATGGATCGCAAACAGAAAGCCGCAGTTGAGAACGGTACTGCTGATCGTACCACTTCGCCAGTGGAACGTACCAGTACACCTCCCCAATCTCCGATGGAGCGATCGACAACACCAAACGAGGAGCCGGTGGTGTTCACCCAAGCCCCTGCATCGCCCGACTACTCGAGTGATGAGGATAGTGACGTATCAATTGAGACGATGCGTCACATGAATAAGAAGTCCATGCGAACGCCACTTTATGGACGGGTCACGGTCAAAGTCAAGAACGCCCCGAAAAAGTATCACACCAAACGGGTGTTCATGAGGATGGAGCCGAACGAGCGGAACCTCACAACCGCTCTCGAATTTTCGGTCATCGACCTTGACACACCACGTCGCTGTCCCTGTGCGCCCAAGAAGACCAGGATCCATGTGCAAGTGGACTTGAAAAAACTTGTACCCTTTCCTTACCTTGATGACATTTAGTGTGTTTTTTCTTAATCTCTTTATTTAATATTTATTTGTATATATGAACAGACTTGTTTTATCATTTCACAAATCGGTCTTCAATTAAGGTCTGAATGGGAAAGGGGAATAACTATCTACAATTAATGATGTTCAATAACTGAATTGAAACAAAAAAATCAAGTATGAAGACTTCAACTTGAAATAAATAGGAACATATAACTTTTAAAGAAACAGTTATGTTGTTAATTTTAAAATGCTTGTAGCAGTCCAGGATGATATCATACATGTGTCATACACGACACCATAAGAATGAGAATGAAAAGACCTTTAGAATGATATAAGGTATGTACCTATTCGATGGGAAAATCCTAGTTGTATGCAACTGTATGCAAGCAGACAAATGTTAGATTTTTAAATTCACTAAGTTTTTAGCCCATTCTTTAAAGACATGTAGCTCTCTAGTTATATGTCATACATGTGTCATACAATACACCATTAGAATCAGCATGAAAAGAGCATTCGAATGATATATTGTATGTACCCATTTGATGAAAAAATCCTAGTTGTATGCATCTGTATGCAACTTGAAAAATTCCAAGTTTTTTTACAAAAATGACTAAGTTTACAAATTTTCAAAGTTAAAGTTTTACAACTAAAAATGACCATAATATACAAACCTCTACACTTGACCTTGACCTTAGACCTGACCTTGACCTTTGACCTTCATACACTTCATACACTTCATACACGGCGGGGGGGGGGCCTCAAAATTTCTCGGGCGCTTCGCGCCCTCGAAATTTTTCGGATTATAGGGTAAATAAATTTTCTCGTGCGCTTCGCGCACTCGAAAATTTATTTACCCATGGGTTCCGGGTGCCATAGATACTCTTCTTGCTTCCCTAACCCTAACCTTAACCCTAACCCTAACCCTAACCCTAACCCTAACCCTAACCCTAACCCTAACCCTAACCTTAACCCTAACCCTAACCCTAACCTTAACCCTAACCCTAACCCTTAACCCTAACCTAGTATTTTAATTTGATTATTTGAATTTTGGCGCGAAATTCAAATTTTCGAAAAAATCTTTAAATTTGATTATTCGAATTTTGGCGCGAAATTTGAATTTTCGAAATTTAGCGCTTAATTCAAATTTTAATGTTCTATTCAAACCACACGTTTTATAACTTCAAATATGAATCATTATATGACTATTAATAATAACATGTATATCAAATAATACATCAGTCCATCAGTTCATATTACTTTGAATTCACTCTACTGTTTACATGTAGAAATCTTTCAACACATATGATGGCACTTCCATTTCTAAGGTTAAAAATAAACCAGCTGTTCCAATTCTTGTTTGAGTTATCAATTTTGTTTAACCGTACCAATTCCAAGATGTGATGTCATAAGGTCTTTGTTCATAGTTGCTTTGTCAATTTCATATATAAAGAAGTTGCACACAACGAATTTTCACTCATTTTCAAATTATTTAGTGTCCATAACAGACGTCGTTCTTCGTTCCTCCGTTCTCCGGTTCTTATTACAATTCTGAAGTGAGTTTCATTGTCATGTTGTGCTACTTTATAGGATATTCGGGAGTAGGAACTTTATTAAGTTTTTATAACCAAATAGCTTTAAATATAGAAGCTTGGGTTTTTAGGATAGGAACACTTTATGTTATATTATTAACCATGTTTTTTTTTAATTTTTCATCCTATATTAAGTCACTGAGCGAGAGACATGAATATATCAGTTTAAATGTAAGTGTATTTGAATCAACAAGATTTTCACAGTTTGTTTATAAATAAAAGATACCTAAATAAAGCCTTCATCCATTTTAAATATTCAGTCTGTCATCTGCTAACAGATGTATAAAATTCAAACTTGTTTAATTAAACAAATTGAGGATTGGTTGAAATTTTCGAAATTTCACTTTCATTTCATCAAATTAATTTCGAAATTAAATAATTTCAAGACAGCTACTTGTAATTTTCAACTCTTTCTATGAGCAAACCGTTTTCGAATGAAAATTAAACTTTCGACTTTCGGTTTCAATTTCAACTTCTGATTTCAAATCTTTCTAAGATTTATTCAATATCAAGTTAGTACTTCATAATCTTTTGTTGGTGATATATAAATGAGTTCTCATTTAATAAGAGATAAAATTATAATCAAATTTTTTCCTCCACAGAGATGGTCCGACAAGAGAGTCTTGCACGACAGCGCCTAATTTTTCATTTCTGTGAAACGTGCAAAATACCCGTTCGACATGCTAATAAGAGCGGCCACAAGAACTGTATCTTCAAAAGTGAATGCACGTATCTGTACTGCCTAACCTGCAAGTCATATAAACGGAGTACTGAAAAGGTTAATACCGAAGCCTCTAAGGCATTCATTGAGAAACATACACCATGTGCTCAACAAAATGGGAGGAAGGGAATCAACCTCACCTCAAAGGCTGAAAAGAGGAGGTTGGAGCGGTTATTTCAAAAGGAGAGGCCGATGGAAGGTGTCCTTTCACAGGTTGATGAGCCTACAGCAATAAAGAAACCTATCAAGTCCCGAGCCCCAAAGAAAGCCCCCAAGTCACGACAGTTCATCGATGACACCTTAAGCGATTTTGAGGTGAGTTCTGCCAATCATACATAAAACCTTCAAAGGATAGCTTCTTAAAACCGAATAAATTAATTATTGGTCCATTATACATAAAAACATATATCGTTTAATCATTTCAGGATAATGATGAGATGCCTCCTCCTAAGAAGACCAAGGTCTTAATTCAGAAAAAGATCGTCACTAAAAATGTGAGAATACATTTACTCCATTAATTATTCTATCATGTAAAAAGTATTTCAACATTGTCACAACATTTCAGAGTGAGTTGCCTCAACAGAATTGTGCCAGTTTTGAAGAGGAGAAAGCGGCTGAATGCTTGAGAAATGTAAGTATTAAAGTTATTCATTAGCTCTTTATGCGAAATTGAATATGTTCTTTTCTTCAGCTGTTTACAGGTGTGAACAGTATACCCCGTTTGCCTACACCGGAGAAGATGTGTCTTCCTAGTCCCGTAAGTGTCATTGTTTAGTTATTTGTCAATAATATTTCTCAATGCATGAAGTATTTCCAAGAACATGTATGCTTCTCAATGAGTTGCGAACATGTTATATTATTTTTCTCTGCAGGTTGCGCGATCGCTGTCCCTCAGGAAGCATCGAAGCTTCCTTTCGACGCCAGCGACCAGTACATCGGTGGAAGAGAATGAGGAAAAGCCGTATCCTATTCGGGAGTCCTCATCAGAGGACGATGAAACCTCATCAGCGACTTCATCTGATGAGGAAACGTCGTCAGCGACTTCTTCCCCGACATCTTCTTCCGATGAGGATGATGATCCTGTTACAAATGTAAGTATCAAAGTTGGTCAACTGCATGAGTACAGAATTTTCTATTAAAATATGTTTTTTGTTTGTAATAGATTGATTTATCTTTTAGAATGACTCGTTGCCCCGTGAGACGGAGGTTGGAACCGATCAGAAGGTCACAATCCAGCCGGAGGTAAGAGAAATTCACTTTTGTATCTCATCAATGGTAAAATGCTAAATAGATGATAAACAATTGTTTCTTTCGATTACAGGACTCCGCGATGTGTGCATCTCAGGAGGAAGTCTCATTCAGCCACATCCGGGCTTCTCCGAGCTGGAGTGTGCGCCTTCCATTATCGCCGATGATGACACTGGCTCCTTCCTCTTCGATCCCAGCCGCAGCTCCTTCCTCTCCGATCCCAGCCGCAGCTCCTTCCTCTCCGATCCCAGCCGCAGATCCTTCCCCTCACGCTGCTGCGCCCGCACCTCCAGCTGCTCTCCCTGTCCGGCAGTATGATGTGGATCTCGACGCGACAGCAGAAGAGGTACAAGACGTAGAGGTGCAACTCCGTCGTTGCCAAGAGCGCCTAAAGGAGGCTGAGGCCCGCGAGGCTAAGTTGGAGGAGGACAATAGAGGTTTGATTGAGTCTCTAAGAAATATTACTCAATCAAACCTCCTGTTGGCCTCCCAAGTTACCACCAGCCAACAGCATAACAAAGAAACGCTTGTGCACCTGGAATGCTCCCAAAACGGCATCAGAAGAGTGCGCCTTACGAGGATGGACGATTTGGGTGGCTGTAGTGACAGCTGCAGTCACCTAAAACTCTACCATAATGGTATTGTTAAATGTGTCAGACTGTAACTTTATTACTTTAACTTTTATTTTCTTCTTTTTTGAAAAAAAAATAATTGTTGAAATTATATGTGTTTTGTCTTTACAACAGATCGGAACATACGGTATTGGCTGGTGATGACGCTGACGTCATTAGCTGGTAGATGTATATAAGGGCTTGCTAATTTCAATCCTCATCAATAATCATGGTTGTCTGTACCAAGTGTGGAAAAGTGTTCACTCTCATAGGCAATTTGCAACGACATGAAAAATTTTGTAAGTTAGGAAAAACGTATCAATGTAGCAAGTGTCCATATAAGACGAATAGGATGGATAATCTTAAGAGGCATAAACTTGTATGCAATAATAAACCGAATGATAGCATAACAGAGTCAAATTCAAATAATCAAAATAGATCTACTTCTAAGCCAACAACCAGCGCTTCAACTAACATACAAAACTTTATGCAATACTGCTCTCGGTGTGGCAAAACGTATAACTCTATAAGTAGATTTCGACAGCATATGAATGTACATAACACAAATAGTGAGATGAATATTCATAATAACTATGGAACTGTTAGTCTCAGTGAAAGCGCACTCAATGGCCATGCACGTGTGTATGATATCACGCCAACAACACCTACTGTGGACATAACATCATTTTTAGAAAGCATGCGTTCCATGTTAGGGAATTTAGTGTCTGACTTACTAAGGAGCTATCAATTGCGCGGTCGTCTGATTGCACAAATTCGTTATGTCCGTTCTAATCCTCAAGAAGAAGAAACTTTTCTCGCACACTTTACCTCATCATCCTCAAACTATATTTATGACTATGATGCTTGGTTTCAGGATCATCTAAATAGTCTAATAAATCATATTGAAGCCTTCACAAAAAAGGGTAGCAATTGGATTATAGATGATGTACAAAATATAGAGTTCAATGTAATAACAAGTCCAATACTGTCAGGTGGACAATCATTTCCTCTACCAAAGAAGTTAAAAAACTCTAAAGCTGTCATTAATGTTAATTCAAATGCAAATGATTGCTTCCTATATGCAGTTTTATCAATATTGCATTATAATGAAGTACCTTATTCAAGGAATGAAGTAAAATCATATAGTGAGTGGACATCTGAGCTAAATATGGAAGGCATTTCCACACCAGTATCAATCAAAGATATTCCAAAATTTGAGAAAAATAATGATATTAAAATTAACATTCACTTTTATGAAAATGGACTCAAAGGTGTTCGTTACAATAGTAACTTTACTGGTAGGCAAACGGTTAATATTTTGCTAATTCTAAACAATGGAGCAGCACACTATTGTGGAATTCCAAAGCTGTCAAGATTGTATAGGAGAACTTTAAAAAGACATAAATACTTCTGCGAAAGATGCACTCAGTCATTCACATATAAGACAACACTAGAACGACATTTCCAGTTTTGCATTCGAGGAAAAGCACAAATAGAAAAAATGCCGACAGATCTAAAAGTACTAACAAGTAGCATGGAATATCAACTAAGTCCTCCTTTAGTAATTTATGCAGATATAGAGTGCTACATTGATAATAAAATACATAAACCTGCGGCCATTGGAGCTTATCATGTCTGGCATAATGCCCTTCAATCAAAATTTGAAAACAAGTATTACCTCTTTGAAGGTGAAAATTGCATTATTGGTTTCTTGCACCACTTAGAAACTGTAGCCCAAGACTTATATGACAACCAATGTGCAACAACTAGGCAGCCAATGTCACTGTCAGCGGATGAAAAAGCACGCCATGAGAATGCAGAATGTTGCAACAAATGTAAATTAAAATTCAGCGATGAAGTCATAAAAGTTCGTGATCATGATCATATCACCGGACGATATAGGCAAACATTATGTAGGAAATGCAATCTCCGGTTAAGACTTAACAGACGGGAGCTCCCCATATTTTTCCACAATTTTAAAAATTATGATAGCCACATCGTTTGCTATAAAGCGATTGGAAGAATGAAGTCTTGGAAATTAGATGTTGTAGCAGCAACTGCTGAAAAATATATAACTTTATCCGCCAGTGTCCCTGTAAATGAATACAAAGGGAAGACAGTATACTTTAAACTAAAATTCTTAGACTCATATCAATTTCTAAGTGCATCCTTGAGTGAATTAGCCAAGGGTTTGCAAACGTATGAGCATGTAGAGACATTAAGGGTAGAATTTCCACAATTAAGTGATAATGTTTTATATCAGAAGGGAGTGTTTCCATATTCATACTTCAAAAACTTAAACACGTTGACGGAAGACTGTCTACCACCACAATTTGAATTCTATAATGATCTTACTCGTGAGCACTGTTCCGATAGTGAATATGAACACGCCAACAAGGCGTGGATTGAATTTAATTGTAGCACATTTGGTGATTACATGCTGGCATATCTGAAGTTAGATGTTTTATTGTTGGCAGACATATTTGAAGTGTTTAGAGCATTGAGTCAACGTGAGGATGAAGTCGACCCTGTACATTTTGTCAGTCTCCCACATCTTAGCTTTACCTCAGCACTAAATTTCTCTTCCAATGATCCCCCACACTACATACAAGATGAAAATATGTACAATCTATTTGAACGAGGAATTAGAGGGGGTATGACTTTCACCAACATTCACCGAGCGCGTGCACGCATTGAAGAATTAGGAAATAATGTACATGAAAGTCGACATTTGACCTACTTAGATGTTAATAACCTTTACGGTTCTTCACTCAGTAGGAATCTACCCCACTCAAATTTCAAATGGTTGAATGAAAGTGAATTAGATAATTTTTTAAATGAAGAAAATGTTCAAAATATAGATGATGATGGTGAAATCGGCTACATTTTTGATTTAGATTTAGAGTATCCTGCAGCCATTCATGATGACACTGCCGATTTCCCATTAGCTCCAGAAATGCAGATGATTGAAAAGAGAATGTTTTCACACTATATGAAAAATCTATATGAAAAAGTAAGACCAAATACACATTTTTCTTCTATCAAGAAACTTCTGCTCCATCAATTTGATAGGGAAAATTATGTAGTCCACTACTCAATTTTAAAATTTTACTTGACCATGGGCATGAGAATCAAGAAGATTCATAGTGGCATAAAATTCACACAAAAGCCTTGGTTAAAAACATACATTGATATGAACTCTCAAAAGAGGGCTCAATCAAACACTGACTTCGAAAAGTCATTCTACAAATTGAAAAATAATTCTTTATATGGTAAAACAATGGAAAATGTAAGGAGAAGGAAAAAATTTAAACTAGTCAACAATGAGAAACAACTACTGAAATTGTCAAATCATCCTCTCTATGTTCAACACAAAATATTTGATGAAGATCTGGTTGGTATGGAAATGTACAAACCTTCAATAGTTTTAAATAAATTAATATATGTTGGTCAAGCAGTACTTGACTATAGTAAGTTGGAAATGTATCAATTATATTACAATGATCTAAAAGGGTGTCCACTGATAAATAGAACGCGGCTTTGTGGAGGTGATACCGACAGTTTCTTCCTATGTTTATACACATCACCATCTGTCCGTCTGGAAGATATACTTCTATACTTCGGTGAAAAGTTTGACTCTTCAAACTATGACAGTCATCACCGACTATACTCAACTACAAACAAAGCTAGATTAGGTTGTTTTAAGGATGAGTGTGCTGGAAAGTTGCTTGAGGAAATGATCCTACTAAAACCGAAAATGTATTCCATGAAATATCTAGACTCTACGAATCATAGCATCAAACGTGCAAAAGGAATTCAGAGAGCAGCAGTTAAAAAATTGAAACATGATGACTATAGGAGTGTCTATTATAGTGAGAATGATACAACTGAAGATATGACAATTATAAATTCAAAAAATCACATAGTTAGCACAAAATCATTTAGGAAGCGAGGTCTTTCACTTTGGGAGGATAAGCGCTGTTGGCTGGATAAAAATTTATCATTACCATATGGACACTATAGCCTAGGTCTTCCCCCACCGTCGAAGAGAAGGAGATGCCTTCCTGTCACAGGTGATGTAGAATAAGTCTAAATAAAAACAATATAATATTCCACTTGTAATAGATCTTGCGATTGCTGCATCTTCCGACATGTAGCAACACTTACTAATACATAAGTAGTCTTACTAAAATTGAAATTTCTACATCTTTCCGATATGTAGAAATGATTACTAATAAATAGGTAGTCCTAATGTGAATGAATATGTGAAGAATTTGTACTCAACATCATTCCGATATGTTGAGCTAATAAAATAACAAACTTTAGGCAAACATTAAACTTAAATTTGAAACATAGCTTTCGGAACATGCCTCATTACATTAGAACATGGAAACTTAGTGACGTTCAAAACGTTCACATAACAAATTCTAAAAGAATAGCATTTCGTCATTCAATAGCAAATAGTGATCGAAAACATCGTGGCGTTTGCATTAGTATTGACTCATTGCCTTCACTGAAAGACTTTGCGGATCTCATTGACAACCATAAGACTCGGATCAAGATTCCTCTCGATGACAAGGTATGGATAAAGTGTGATTCATCAGTCAAACTATACGTCTGTTCACCAAAACGTGAAGATGTTGAATATCGATTTTTTCGTTTCAGTGACGTCACATGGGAAACCTTTACAAGGGAGATACTACCACAGATAACGTCATTCATTAAAGATGGAGGACATCAAACGGTTGGAAGTTGTAAATCGGATGTTAACTACAAAAGCAAAGTCAAAACTCAATCTACAAGAGATCGAGAGGAATATACCCAACCGAAAACAATGGTTACTGATAAAACGCAAATTGAAGCCGACAACGAGCTTACATCTTGGAAGACCCTCAATGTTAACATGGAGGATTCAGAGGAAGGATAGATCTCTCACTATCCTATTCTTTCCAAATGGAACAATCCAATGTATTGGAAGGGTCATGGAGGGTGATCTCTCATATTTACACTTAACTTTGGAACATTTACTTGGTGATTCATTATCTGATTGGAAAGTGAAGACAATGACCGTGTTATGTGAATTACACTATCACTATGATTTCCGTAAAGTTACATCATCACATAATCTAACTTATGAAGTGGAGTTATTTCCAGCAGCTCAATTGACTAACTGGCATCCATATCATGTTCATGTGTTCCATAATGGAAAGATTGTGATAACCGGCATTAAAGACATAAGTGATGTGCCTCCCATCATATGTGATTTGAAAAAATGTTTCATGAAAACCAAATTGTAGATTTTGTATATATGTGGATAGATAATGAAATGTGAACATGTTTTTTGTATATATGTGAATAGATAATGAAATATGAGCATGTTTTTGTTTTCCTTATAAACCCTTGTTTTGGAAAAAAAAGAGAGCAAGTTAATGATACAACATAAAACTTTATTTCAAAACTGTTTCAACATATTTAGTAAGAATTACATCATTTTTATCACAGTTTTTTGAAAATAGTTCTAAAGCACTTTTACAGTTATTTTTCAATGGTCTCTCGTTGACAAAATAGAGTACATAGCCACCGCACATTAGAGATGTATTACTTTGAAGTGGGAACGATGTCACTTTCCTAACAGTCCAGGAAAACCTGTTCATCCATAATGCGATATCATGTAAACGAGGTTGATTAAGAGAGTCAAAATATTCGGCAACTTTATAACGATTGATGTATACAGCAATCCAATGTTTTCCGGGAAGATTGTTGGTATCCGTATTGATGATAAGCGAACAAGGATAGAAAGGAATTGAATCAGGTAAATTATCTCTAGAAAAGACATTGAGAAATATTGTCTTGGAGTAGGGATGAGCTTTCCTCATTTTCCTCAAGATTTCTATGTTGCTTAAGTTACTCATCTCTGATAGCTGACAGTCACGTCTCTCATTCTTGTTATCTCAACTTTGCTATCATAGATAGCATAAATGAGACAAGTAATTGTTTTCTTCAAAGGTGACTCAAATGATACCTCCAGTCGTAGATTTCCAGGCTTTGTAACTCCTACGCTTTCACCACCTAGATCTGCATCTGCTGTGAGGTTGTACATAATGAAGAAGTAGCCATTCTTGTACATATCCATTGTAATTCCATTTGAATCGTCTGTATTAAACATGTTGAGGGCGGTGAAAATAGAACCATATTCACGTGCGAATTTACCATCTTTGAAATTAGGCTCATATGCTTTGCAAGATACAAATTTCCCATCCTGATAGAGTGCTAGTTTGCTAACATTAAAGTGTTGGAAATTGAATGGATTCTTTTCAAAAGCACCAATGAATGCCTCATTTTCCACAAATGTGATATACACCGCCTTTGGCATTGCAGTGGGAAAAAGATTTGGGTAGGCATGTGAGGATGATCCCGCACCAATTGTGAAGTTTGTCAACACACTGTGATTAACTGGATATATTGCATTGTTTTTCCTCAATCCTGTCGCATGCTCGTTGATGACTGACGGGTTCATTGTTACTCGCCTTACATTGAGCACGGCATTACTTATGTTGACTTGATAGTTTGTAGCTCCAAAAGCCATTAACGCGAACTCAGGATTTGCGCGAATAAATTTTATTTGCATTTTAACCTGTGATAGCAGATATCTAGATTGACGAAGGAAATCAAGATAGACGGGTCCTTTCAAGTATAATTCCTTTGAATCCGCTGTTAAATCCATTCGTCTTTTCAACCCTGTATTTGAGACATCATCAAATTTCCCTTGCTGATCATCATACCACCCAGAAACTTGCAAGTGTGACTGTTTAGCTTGCTTTTGAAATTGAGTCATTGTATGTATATATGCTCCATATGGATATGCTCGATCCCCTCCTTCAATCTGTTTGTCATTCAATATTAGATACACATCTGAGAACAGACTGGCAATAGGAAGATTTGCTAACCCCACTTTATCCTTGGATGAATCGATATTTGTACCATCAGTCTTCTTAATTTGTATACACAACTCTAAATCAATGGATTGACAGTCAATATAATCTTGAGGATTGGCAGGTATATCAAACTGAATAGGCTGCTGGTTACCATCGATATTTGTTGTGGGGACTATGTCTACAATTGTTGAGGAGATGATGTCTGTCTGATGAGGGGGAGAATCGAAGAAACACAAAGCCGAATTGATACTCTGCATCGTATTAGCTCTACAAATATGTTGTCTTCCTTCGTTTTGACTTGTTTCTAGTAGCTGTGGAATTTCGTTTGCGCTTTCTTGTTTTCACTCGACGTCTAGATTTAGAACGTGCTGCTCTAGTCGGCTTTTTACTTTTCCTGCGTCTTTGCTTAGTAACTCGGCCTGATCCAACTTGTCTTGACTTCCTACGCTTCTTCCGAACTGTACGTCTCGTCTTTGTTAAATCATCTAATGCGTCTATGGCAGATTGCTGCGCGCGCATTTTCATAGATTCACCGATATCCTCACCTTGAAGCGCATCAGCTGCAACATTTGCACCAAAATCTAAAGCCCTGCTTCCAACACGCTTCATGATTGGTACGCCATACTTTTTGAGTGTTGGAAGAACCATACGTCTTAGTGCACCAAATATGCCTCCTCCAACTTGTCGTCTACCTCCAACAAACACGGGATAACCGCTCTGATATGATGGTCTACTGTAAATGCCTGTCATTATGACTATTGAATAACTATGGAAGTCACAATAGCGTAAAGCCTTATTCTCGTGACCTAATATGTAGGGTCAAAACAGTAACACCACCACAGAACGGTACTACTTCTCCTGCATCATCATGAATTGATATGTCAATTCTATTGATGAAATTTCGGCTGATTGGTAGATACATTGTGTTAAAAAATTCTCGATTGATTAGTTGCTTCCTTACGGATGAGAGAGGAAATGTGCGCAGAAGTGGGGCCTCAATGTCGCCAACCCTTGTATATTCAATAATGTTACAATAGACGTATAAGTTACTTATATCACGCTCTAGTGATGGGGCTGTATCGCCTATTGATGTACCTTCATAAATAGTTGATTTTGAGAATCCCAATGTGGTCGTTAACACGCTATCCAGCTTGATAAGAGAGTTCTTCCCTACCTTTAGAATCATGCGTTTCTTATGTGGGTCATAAGAAAAGTGATATTCATCTGCATCAAGGTAATCTACACCAAACTCATTTAACTTTGTACACAATTCAGATGGCGTTTTCAAGCTTTCAATGTTCAAATTAACTCTTTTTACAAGTTCACTGGAAGTAGACAATTCATCACCCGATATGTCTTCGCTGTATACGTGGATATCCCATGAAGCATTTGTTGATGCTTTGAGTTTAGAAGAGGACAATTGAACCTTGAATGTATCATTTAATTCTGTCAACCAAGGTGCGCTTTCAAGGCCCTTAAACATCCCAATCATTTCAGATCCAAATTCAATAACAGCGGACTCAGACTTTTCCAATGGTGTCTTTTTAGTAAAAACAATAAATTCTGCCTCCGTTTCAACAGTAAATAAAGTTACTTTCTCTTTCTTATATTCACAAGTCATTAACGTTTCTGGCACTGATCCTTGAAACTTTCTTGCAAAGTCTTCAACACTTCTAATGACCTCAAATTTATTTTTTACTCGGATGCTCCTTTTTTGTAATGCATACAATGGCACAATTCTACATTTAAAATCAGTGACTTTCCTCTCCGAATTCCACCCACGTCCATTGTACCAATACCTTGATGAGAAAGTTGTTCTGGAATACCCAAAAGTATGACTCAAATCCTTACCTAATACAAGAAGAACATGCTTCCCTTCCTTCATCAATTTTGTTGACCCCTTTATGACTGGTTTGTAGAATTTATTCAAAGTCAGCTTGAAGAGATCATTTATTCGTTCAAACATTCTACCGATTTCCTTTTCTGTATCTTGCAAGCTCATTGTGGGAACCTTAGAATCAAAAGTTGACGTTGCAAATGCCTTTTGAATTTTAATCATGTTTTGAACAGATGGTAAAGATGTTGAAAAAGGATGTAAAGTTAGATGATGAAAAGCCCATGTACCATGTAGACTATTTTGAAATATGCGAAAGCAATCATCCTTCTCTCGCACTTCTTTATGTAATTCAAAATAGTTGTTCTTTAGCAAACTGATATCGTTGTAATAAGTAATTTCAGTTAGAGCAACTTCATGGGGTCCATGCAGAGTAATTGGATTAGCGAATTCAACAGAGTATAGAGATGGTTTGTTACTTGGGAATATCTTGGGGTTGCTATTGCTTGGAAGAATGATATTGAAGTTAGTAGACATGTTAAAGTCATATATGGAAGAAGTCACATGCTATATTAGCTTAAAAGTTACGAGTGTCTCCCATCTCCACATTTTGTAGATCCTGGTGCGTTATCCAGCTATTGAATGAATCAGGATATCCTTTCCATTTAACTAGATATTTCCTTTGATTGCCATGACCTTTCCTCCTAATTATTTTATCAATCATATACACCTCTTCACTTCTGTCTACTACTTGCAATTCATAAGAGTAAAATTTTCCTTCAATTGGATTGCCATGGTAATCTATTAATTTATACATGGTGGGTCTAAATTTTGTATTTACTTCATCCACAAAAAACTCTTCTTCAGTCCAATTAGGTAGATACCCCTTCTCAAATGTAGACTTAACCTTTGAAATCCGAACTCTATCACCAACATTAATTTTCTTTTCATTGGAAATGTTTTTCGCTTTCTTATCATACAATCGAAGCCATACATCCATCGCATTATCTGGGGTAACATCAACAGGTTTCATCTTAATGATTCGATGGTAGCTTTCATTGTAATTCTTAACAAATTTCTGCAGCTCACCTACCCAAACATGTGTATTTTTTGCAGTGAAATAGCGCCATATTTTTGTCTTCAGTGTGCGATTGAACCTCTCAACCATGGCAGCTTTATAAGCACTTTTGACACTAAACAATTCCACATTATGACTTTTAAGGAGACTTCGAACATGAGAGTTTTCGAATTCCTTCCCTTGATCGGTCTGTATTCTTTGCGGAACACGCCCCTCATCGAAAATGCTCTGAAAAGCCGCTTCAACTTCTGGTCCTCGTTTAGATTTCAGCGCACGTGCCCAAGCATAGCGAGATAAAATATCTATTACGGTTAAGATGTATTTATAGCCATCATTGTACTGTGATATCTGTTGCATGTCAGCCAAGTCCGCTTGCCATTGACTATCTATATTGTTAACAACATATTTTCTTGTTGGAAACCGCTTTCTCGCATTTTTGTGAAGAGTGTAAGTCGGTTGACTCCTCAACCACTTCTTGACTTTCTCTATTCCCACACCTGCTGCACGAGCTAGAACCTCCGGACGACTGAAACTTGCGGGATGATTTAAGTCGTAATAAATCTTTCTGAGTTTCACTGCTGTACTCATCGTCTTTGTTCTGATTTGCACGCGTATTACTCGCACAGCAACTGCTAACACAATTGATATCAACCTCTATGCCCTCTTCTGCTTTACCTTCGAGCGCAGATTTCAAACAGCAGCAAAATTTTTGTAGCGACATGATATGAGAGAAGCAAGGTTTAATTCATATTTGCTTAATATTTACTATACTCCTTCGCAACACGCATTGAGCGCCTAGTAGCTCTTTTTGGTTGCAGATCGTCGGGATCTGCAAGCTCTCGCTTGACCGCCATCGTGGGTGTTTTACTCTTTGATCCATCTTGTAAGTGACCCTTATCCAATTCATTCACAGTCGGTCCTCCAATAATATTGTGAGGTACATTTTGATCAGATAAAATTTTCTGAAAATATGTCCACCCTTGTGGTGCACCTAGTTTTCGCCTTACATCTCTGACAGCATATTGCAGAAGGTCATCTATGTGACTATTTCTAATAACATCACCAGTTGTTTCATCTATTATCTCCCCTCTCTCATTGAACTTCACATGTGGATCAATGAAGTCAAATAATCGCTCAGCGCGCACACGATATGGTCGAGGTGTTGACAAGGTTATAAATCGTCGCAACTTGTCACGAATCTGTCGCCTCTCGTCAATGTTTTCAGCTGCTAACTGCATTCGTCGATAGGGATCCTTAATCTTCTGAATTTCCATATCCTTTTGTGTTAGTTCCTTAAGTTGATTCGTAATAGGTTGATCTATATTTTTGACTTCCTGTGCACTTTGTAATGTAGTCAATTGTACATACTCCTCTTGAGGAATGACTACCATCTTTGAATACGACATGTTTGAAAATAATAAGGCAACAAAGTACATTGCTTAAAACTAACTGTGAACCGAGAAAACTGTCATTGGTTCAGCGGAATTAGGTATGATATTTGTTCGAAATCGAAGTCGTTCCGGACATTCCTGGGTTAGATCAATAAATAGATAACCATGTGGTTTCTTTGTTACATCTTCATATATTTTTGAAAGTACTTTAGGTTGTTGAGGTAATATCTGTCTACTGAGATGATGTATCTGACTGCTATCTCTTGGATTTTTAAATATTGCCAAATAATGTGTATTCAAACTTCTAGTTCTTTGCTCTTTCCCTCCATCGAAGATGTTTTGGGTGATGTAGATAATAAAAGCTTCCCTATGATGTGCAGTTTGAATGAACATTTCAGTTACATCCTTTGAAGATTTGCTTTCTCGTAATAGATCATCTAATACTAGTAAGTCACCTGCTTTGATATCCTCAGTTGATGGCAACCCTTGCTTCACCTCATAACCTTTCTGGCGAAGTGCAGAATGTAGTTGTGGTTGAAATATTCCATAATACCATTTGACTCTCTTAATTTCCTTGTTAAACATTTCATTTCTATATTGTAGCAATTCAGTTACAAATGTAGTTTTACCGGACTGACTTGGTCCAGCGACACACATTGTGCGATCAGTGAATAGACGAAAATCTGTCATCTTATAATTCCATTAACATTAAACTCATCATCCCACTAATTTTGCTTAGAACAACAAAACAGACACATGTTCCAGATCAAGTTTATTTACATTCAGAATAGAAACTTTCAAGTTACATTTACAAATTAAAACATTTACAAATTAAAACATTTGTGTTTCCTCATCACAATTAGGATTATAAAAAGTTT
The DNA here is from genome assembly GCA_907163375.1 of Prostheceraeus crozeri. Classification (NCBI taxonomy): domain Eukaryota; kingdom Metazoa; phylum Platyhelminthes; order Polycladida; family Euryleptidae; genus Prostheceraeus; species Prostheceraeus crozeri. Next base: position 972,716 of record CAJQUW010003251.1, read on the forward strand.
TCAAGTCAGCGTCTTGGCGCTTCAACTTCAATTTAGGATTCCCATCTTTAGATTTCCGCCCTCGTTTTTTGCTCTCTTCCTTCCCATCACTTGAAGCAGTCTTATCAATGTTAATTAAACATTTATCAATTGGTAGTGGTTCATAGACTAGTTGAAGAACCTTCATTTGCAAAGATGCGACTTTACCAGTCGAGCCATGTGAGCCAATATAAAGTCCGGTAACGTGCACTAAGCCCATATAGCGGCCCCGTTTGAGATCCTCACATTCCATCGCGTTTGTAAAGAGATCGAATGCTTGAAAATGATCCGATAGTTTTAAAAACAGTGTATCGAATTCCGGCAATTCCTTATAACCAACTCCTTCCTCTAATGCCTTTCTCCAATGAGTGGGAGCACTTTCAGGCAGCTCAACACATTCTTTCGCGAAAGAGTCAATAGTTTTAAGAATCACCTGTTGCCATTTTGGAAAAGTCACTCGCATTTGTCTCATATTGCTATACCCTGATGTAGACATACCATTACTGTGGAAGAATGGAACTTGAAGATAAAAGCCATCATCACCATAATTCAAGGTTTGAAAGTAGAACGTATTTCCAATCCCTTGCACCTTTCGTGTCGGACGAAGCTTCAAGAGATCTTGCTCAAAAGCGTCACCTTCCTCTCTGATTGTATACATTTTCTGAGTCATGTTTCAACAAGTACTAATTCGGAGCTTTCAACCAGCGCAAATGAATTGTCACTTGAAAGTGGTAAAATATCATTAAAGCGTCTTCCTTATATACACCTATATATGACTCATCAATCAAAGTGATGACGTGTCACTTTATCATTCGCTAACCTTATATTAACATTGCAGCAGTTGCTGCAATCCTTCCAAGCGGACTATTGATTACACCATTAATACTGTTTCCAATATCATTTAACATACTTAGAAACCCACCACCACCGCGCTGAATTAAGTTTCGCCTTTTCTTATCACTACTCCTTGGATTTGAAAACTTTTTAATGCTATTCAAAGAGCCAGCATTCAACAGAGGCTTGTAAATAGGTAGACATTTGTGTATTGCAAAAGCTAAATCACGAATGAAATCATCACTTGAATTTTGAATCAATTTACACTTCTTCTTATTATCATGTATCCTGTTTAACTTTCGCAACGCCTTTTTAAACTGACTTGAAGGTTTGAAAGACCGTTTCGATTGACGAGAAGATGCCTTCCGTTTTACAGACATTTTTATTCTAATATGGAAATAGATAATACAATTACAATTTTTGCTTAGTACTTACAACATTATATACAAAAGTTTACAAGCATTCACACAGAGTTTGTTGCTGGTACTTATAAAATTACATAAAACACTTAACAAGTTGTAGAGGGAAACTGATATACACTCACATCGGCTAGAGTCTGATTTGTAGCAGTTATGAGCTGCTCAATGTCTTTCATTAGATGTTTTGAAATTGGACAGCACATACAGCAGGGCTTTGAATGGAAAGTCTTTAAAATATTGGCATAGTATGCCCGCAAACTGATTACCTCAGAATGTCCTTGAGCAGCCACATTGATGCTTACTGATGGCGGTCCACTGAACAAGTCCAGTTTGCATTTGTCACCCTTCTCGTCATAGTAGCTGGAGGTGATAATGTCATGGAGACATGTGTTGAGTTTCCGTTGGATACTGGTGCACCAACAGCGAGAGTATTCCGGTACAATCTCCGTTTGAGATAGTGGGCGAAATACTTCGTTGAGCCAGAATCTTGCAACTCGTGTAAGAGCGTTGTTCACGACTCTCATCAACATTCTCTGCACCACAACGTCCTCTCCGCAGCGGAAATACTTCACTATTTCCTCCATCAGATCCACCAAATCCGCTTTATAGCCAGTTATATTCACGGCAGAATAAAATATATTGCCCGTGAAGAGTTGACTTCGGTAAATTATTGAAATGGGAATGTTGGTAGTGAACGACATGCTGATTGACATTGTATTAGCCTCAAATTATGCTTGAAATAGAACGGTACAATGTCCTCCTTATATAGAAAAGTCGAACAAAGACACAATAGTGACCAATCACAGACCTGCATGATGACTCATCATGTACGATATACAGTGACTGTTGAAGATATTTCTTCATCGCAAAGGGGACAAGATGAAGTTTCAAAGGGTACATAACATGTAGAACACATAACGCTATGACAACATGGCAAAAAGAGAAGGGATCGTTCCTGTTTAAAACATTTAACGCAGTTCCGTTCACATAATAATTTAAATGTCTCTTGTTCTAATTTCCTTCTGAAGTCACTTTTATTGGGAGAACTTTTTATTAAAACACTGTCAGATGTCTCCTTCTTTCCATATCGTTCCAATTTGATCCTCCTAATTTCACTATCATTGCAGTGTAGCATGGAGAAATCCTCTATCCACCTACGATCCAAATTGTGATTCATAGCATGCTCATCTAGATCCATTAGTCGATCAACTAAATCACCAGCGTTGATATTTTCACTGAGATTTGTTACAGTTTCTATGGCTTTGAACGAATATCCAAGGTCTCTTGCGACAACCCACGACGTTGGGATACTAGTCATCATTATGTATGCCATCAAAAACTATCTCATATTTATAGCATAGTTTGTCTACGTAAAAGGAAAATCAATGTGTCATCTTGATTACAATGGTTGCAATAGTCACAATAGTCGCAATTGAGCAAACCCATTCAAAATCAAACAACGGACGTCTATCGGTACGTACCCAAGTGCTCAGAACCAAACCACACAAGTTCGATCATAGACGTTCCGAAACACAGTGTACCAAACACATGTACCTATCCAGTAAAACAGATCTCATACAAGTTCCTATTGATAACACTGAATTATACATGTACCTATCCGTGTGCCTATCGATAACTAAACTATACATGTACCTATCCATGTACCTATCCATGTTCCTATTGATAACACTAAACTTTACATGTACCTATCCATGTACCTATTGATAACACTAAACTTTACATGTACCTATCCATGTACCTATCCCTGGCAAGTAGGGCACAGTTTTCACTACTAACCATTTTTCGCGCACTCTCTCATTTCTGATTCATTCTTGTATTGCAGTGAATTCAGTGTTTTTGAGCGGATCGAAATTCCGCTTTCGCTCGCTCATCGCTCATCTGCTCGTAATCGACCTTTCGCCCGCTTACCGCTCAAAATCATCGAAAAATGCCTCTCACTCATTTCTCGATAATACCCTCCTTAATTCTACAAACTTTTTTATGCTCAGATCTAATTCCATGCTGTAAATTGAATAAACGCCATTTAAGCGTTAGAGGGAAATTCATCATTTCATTTTAGTTGAAATTTGAAACACACGATGAAACAATGTAGATCATCATGCCAATGTATTAAATTAGCTATTGCAGAAAATTAGCTGAAACCATATATTTTGATGAACATAACCACAGAATTCTTTTTATATGTACAGAAATGGGCAATATTCTAAACGTAATCTTACATGCGGATCACATGAATCAGTATCGTATATACAATTCTTGGCGCAATACGTGGACAAAATTCGCAAGGTGCGTTAAGAAAATATGTAATGCGTTTTGTAATGAGAGGGCACGGCAAAGACTGGAATGTCACACAGATTTATTGATTGATAAGCGTATATTTGTAAAACACAAAAAAATCTCCGAAATGGGAATCGTGGAGACTTACTCAGAATTACAGTGAAAAGCAAGAATATAAAAAGATGACACTGAAGGTCGGTCCGGATTCCTCCAGGTGTCAGATTAGCACGGGTGTGAAGCATATCATGTCCATTAAAGCTTCCGCTGCACTGCCAGTGGCCCATGTTCCCCCAATCGTTCCATGAGATATTGCAATCTTAAGCTCCCCAGTTGAACCATCTGCCACAGTCCAATATTTGGGCATCTTTCCAGACTCCCAAACTCTTGCTACTGCTTTCCATAAGCACTATACTTATTTCTTACTCCATACCGTAGTAAGTCTGTTTGTAGCCTGTACACCGCACGCAAATAGTACAGTAGATTGTATGCAAAGATAGAGGAAATGAACTGTAAATATTGTGTAAACTTCCACTAGGAAAGAAAAATATCGCTCCTTTAAGTTAAAGACGATTTTAAAATTTTTTTGCAAAGTAAAATTCACCGAGGGTCATGAGCCTTGAGACTGGCCATGGAGACGAAACGCATCGAGGAATTTTATTTCGCAAAATCACTCGTCTTAAACTTGAAGGAGCGAAATTTTGCTTACCTCGTAGAAAGTTTCATAATTAAGAACCTTACATATAAGACAACGAAAGATCTAATTGCAAGTACAATATCATATATTGAACTCAATGTAAGAGAAAATGCCTTGGTCAATTGTCATGATCAATTTTCAAGATTTGGAAAAGCCAAGTAGAAGTTGCTAACTTTTCGATTTTTCATCTATATATTTCGGCTATTCATGTGCCATAGCCATTTTCAAGAAAACTGTTACATGTATAGATAGAATATATAGATCAAAAAATTCAAAAAGTTAACAACTTCTGCTTGACTTTTCCAAATCTTGAAAATTGAACTCAATGTATTTCAACAGCAGGAAACAGTTGAAATGTATGGTTCGATTGACAATATCTTACTTGCAGTTAATCAACTCTCAACTTTTTTTATTTTATCTAGAAAGGGATCAACTACGCTGTATAATCGAGATTTAACAGCACTAGTATGAAAGCTGTTAAAAATGCTAGAATATACTTTGACACCTTGATTGATGGCATTTATGAAACCAGTTAGAAAAATCTATTTTTAGATTGTCTAACTGTTATTTATTGATCTCCAACATATTGATCTCAAGTGGAGAAGGAAGAATTACATGTAAAAGTGCAACATTGAAATCACAGTTGGAAGAGATGTCTTTGCAAAGAAACCTTGTAAAGCTGACCTTGGCAAGAAATAGAAAGAAGGGTGCAGCAGTGCGGAGTCGGCATGGTTACCCTAGATTTACCACTCCAACTGATTACTACTCAGTATTTTAAATGTTGGACTCCTTTAAATGTTGTATTCCTTTTCAATTGATAATGGTTCTTGTATGTTAACAAAATTAGTTGAAGATCAATAACTAACAAGAAGACATCTTAAAACTTGATAATTCTAATTTATGAAGGCTATCAGAAAAGGATGTAAGCAAAATAAACTCAACAATATTGCAATTGCAAGATTTTTAATGACTTAATAACTATCCATGACGGAGAGGGACGATTCGGTCGCCCGATTTTTTATGTGATCTAATTATTTTATAGTCTCTAAGCCGCTCGACCTATGATTTCGTGACCTACAATTTGACGCATTTTCAAAAGTTTCATTGAAATCGATGAATTTTGAAAAGTATTTTTTTCGAAGGTCTGAAAATGACTACTTTTTGCAAACATTTTGCATGGCACATATAATTTTTGACGAAACGGATCGATTTCCAATGTAAGTACATTATTTGACCAATGTGAGTCTATGAATCATATCATATCATCTATTATGCCCTTACAGAAACTACAGACTAAAGTAAAAATTGAAGATTACATCAATGGGGAGATCCTGTATACTCAGAGCTGGTGCTCAAGGAATAAATTGAATTTAAACCAAGAGAAGTCTGCTGCTATTATCTGCCAAAAAAGAACTGACAGCCTCACTGAGCCATGCAATCTTTCTGTCAATGTATGTACAAAATTAAAAATCCTTGGTGTGACTCTGAATGATCGCCTAACATGGCATGACCATATAAGTGAAGTCATAATGAAGTGCAATCGACGTTTCTTCATACTAAGAAAGGCAAAAAGTTATATTAAATCAAATGTACTCTTGGTCATTTATAACGGCATTATTCGCTTAATCATAGAGTACGCCGCACCACTGTTTGTATGGCTTCCAATCGGTTTGGAGAATAAACTAAGCAGGCTGCAAAGACGAGCAATGCGGCTCATTGATCCAGCGAAAAAGGTGATTCCGGAAATCAGAGAGAGAAGAGAAACTTTGAGCAAGAAATAATTCATCAGAATTGTGAAGAATGACACTCATTTGCTATCAAAGTATATCCCTAAAAGGTTGAAGTATACCAAGCATTTTAAAGTGAACATTCACCGCTCCAAGAAACGCAGAAGATCTTTTTCCCCTTTACAACTTTACTAGTCAACAGTGATCTAAGAATATAGCACGACAGCACGTCGTGATTTACATATAATTGATGAAATGCTTTCTAACATGTATAACTTGCTTTGTATCTTCTGATGAATTTCTGTATTTTTGATTACCAATACTTTTTTGAAAAATATACACGCTATATATATTATGCCATAGACATCGAGTGTAGCAATGGAAATTAAAATGTTAAGTAAATGTTACTTATAATTTTTTTGTAGCTATGACTCATGTAAGTAGTCACTTCTATGTCTTTTCCTAATAATTTGAATGTCTAGTGTCGTCCAACTTCATATAACTACATATCCCTATGGAGCTGCTTTCAGCTGTTGAACATCATTTAGCAGACACTTTGAAAAAGTTACTTTTGAAGGGATATCTTCCACATTTCTTATGCGTATGTTTGACATGTATACTATTCCACGTAGGGACTACACATAAATCTTGTCGTTCTCAGATATGTGACTTCCTAGTACACTCAACTCGTTTCGCATCTAAAATAGCAATAATTTAGGAGATAGAATAGAAATATGTCTTCAGACATGATGTTTGATAACATCATGGTGATGAATGAGTTGGAGCAAATGAACATCACGATAAGAAAGCTGAGACCATAAATATGTTGTACCTTGAATTTCATCTGATTTGGAACATCGGTTTGGAAGTTAAGGGGAGACCTATTCAGTCCTACGCGTTTCAGAATCCGATATGGATAGGGTTAAAGTGAATGTCTTGAAATCAATGTACCGTACAGTGGAAGCCATATATGCCTTCATTCGGATTGTCCGTGCGTAGGCCTGATTTAGTTGGTTTCAATTCTTCCAAAATTTGTAGTTCTTTCACAGGTCTTTCACGTTTGACGATGCTGAATGTCTCTCAGGGATCTGCATGTGGACATGCTTCAGCAACGGAATGGTTCTATCAAATGAAAGCATCTTATAGTATAGCTTCGTGTAATTGCGGAGACCATTAGTACATCTATGGGGCGAAGCGATGATGGGGAGACCGATTCAAAAGATACGGGAATAAATAATGTGTCGATGGTCAGATGTTCAGTACATCATCGATCACAAAAATCTTCTTGCTAAGTTCATATCCACAAGAAGAATCCAGACAGGCATTCAATGCATATTACCAGGAGAGCAGGGATTGCAAATACCCGGGTTTTTGCAACCACCCGGATCCCGGTTCCGGATCCGGATCCCTGTTCATTATCATCATGAAACATTGAACAGATTAAGCTGAAACTATGCGTTTCATAATACATAAAAACATACTAATGAAGTGATATTGAAATCCTAGGATTTTGCAATCGCCATTTGTAGTTGTTACTCTAGTTCTCATTGTCATTACCTTTTTTACAAAATGTCATTGCTAAATATCAATGAATGATTACAAGTTTCCAAAACATCGGTAATACAATCTGAGACTGAGCATAGAGAAATGTGTACTCTTTCTTAAGACATGATAACTGTAAATGAATTTCTGAATTAATTAAGTTTACATTTACCATGATTGTCAATCAAAGAAACAATTTCAACAACGATAAACAAGTGAATTTAATTAAAAGAAAGGAAAGACAGCCAACTTGCTTTCCTTTGTGATTATTTAGCTAATATGCGCATATCCAACTGTTATAGACTTATCAATAATTGCAGCTATTGTTCATTGTCAGTGTAAGGTAGTCGGATCAATATCATATGTTTGGAGAAGCACAACAGATCTTTTTTATGTTATTAGTTTTGAAAGTCATGGGTGTCCATTCATTCCTTTGTGTGGATTAGTAAAGCGGGTGCAGTGGTCACAAGTGTGCAATCGTAGCATGAAAATTAAAAAGACCAAAGCATGAAAAAGTTACTTAATCTTTTTTCCACATTAATTGGTCATTCAATACCAAGCTACAGATATTCCTGGATAAAACATTTCTATTAAGATTTGTACTCGCATTCTTGGCTGCCACTGCCAACTCTAAGTGAGTAACGAGAAAAACAAGTTTGAGGTTCTATAACTTTCATAACTTCTACCGTTTTATAGGATTTTCCACAGCATTAATGACCATCAACATCTCATCATAAACGCTCTTCGCTGGATCCGGGATACGGGCGGATCTCATACCAGATCCCGGTTATTTCCAACAGCATCCGTCGGATCGCGGATTCGGATCTTGACCCGGTGCAATCCCTGCAGGAGAGTGAGAAACAAAGAAGAGAGAAAATGTTCTCATGTTCTGTTCATCAATCAATTTATATACATGCATGTTCTAGACAGCATTTTTAAAAGACTTTTCAAATATTTCGCTTTTTGATTATTTGATCTTTTAATTTTTTGTTCTTTCTAAAAATGGCTCGCTCAACCGGTCGCTCACGACAAAAAATCACCGCTCGCTCGCTCGCTCGCTCAATTTTCTGTCACTGAATATTTTTCTTCACTCGCTCATCCGCTCATCAAAAAACTTGAAAAATGCCGCTCGCTCGCTCAAAACACTGGCAGAGTGATAGATAAGCAAGCACGTGGGAACAAGGGGGCTAGGGAGGTCTAAAGCCCCCCCCCCTATGATTTAACTTACTTGTTGCAGTTCCGAGACATTCAGTCAGACTATAGTCTAATTAATCGATAGGCTATATTTAGCAAAGCAAATCAAATATTTCCTTAACATTTGAGAATGATTTCATTTTTATTACCATCCACGCGTATTTTCTCCTGTCACGTGACTCATGATTGTGCATGAATGAAATAGAGCTACTACAGCGAGTTCAGGGATGCAGAGCCCAATAGGACCCCACAGACTTAGATTGTGCTTCTAAGTTCGCTGAAGATGCGATGAACGGGAATTTCACTACGGCTATGAGAACTTATTGGATGAGCGGAGAATCTCAATGTATCGGTTGAAAAGTAAAAACAGCCTTTCATCGCTTGCGCTTATCTTATGTCATGAATATCTTCAGACTATTCAAATCGTTACGAATTCCATCACATTTCAGGAAATCCCATCCACATGTCAAACTCTTCTTCACTACATCAGAATGTGATTGATTTCTGACAGTATGACAACTTGACCAGAAGATCCTAAGAGCATCTCCGCGACAAATTCGCCAGATGGGTCTGCCAGAGAAATTCGACTTGTGCCTCGAAACGACACTCAGGGCTCTTACATAATCTGGTGAATGGTAAAATAAGACAAAGATTCGACCAATCGATGATGATTGCAACAGTCCTGGAAGCCTTGTTCGTCAATGCATAACAAGGAGGGGCTGCGGGTTCTCCTTTGAAATTATGTTTCCGGGGATGGATTTCAGTGGTGGAGCTGCGAGTAGGCCTATATTAAATATTCATAAAACCATTCTTGCATTCGGAAAGTCTAAGGAAATCGCTTGCTGAAATCTTTGCCAAGGCAAAGAGCTAGAACATGATAGTTTACCAGTTTACAAACCAGCGATGAAGCCGGATCAATGGGTCTAAAGCATCATTCGCTGACCAAGTCAATGACCCGTTTTTTGGCTGCTTTTGTGTAGCCATAGAGCAAGCTTTTAGCTAAATTGTGAAGTCAGAGTGAATAATCCGTTATACTGCAGAATTCTATGTATGTGTACCTAACTCAAGATAACGGGAGGCCATGATGATAAAAAAGTTGAATCTAAAACTTAATAACAAGATTCAGCTTGAAAGTAAAAAAAATAGTAAAGGAAATATCAGAGTTCCATACCCGACGAATGCAGTTTCTGCCAGGCCAGAGTGAGTAGTACCTATGCATCCGTTAACCGCCTAAAAATTCGTTTTGAAACACCCCCCCCCATTACCGAAAAATCGTTCCCGCGTGCCTGTAGATTAGGATTGATTTCAAAGTGAATATTTTGTAGCAATTGGTGGAAATTAAATTCATGAAAATTTCAATGAAATAGCATGTTTGCTATGTCTATCATAAGCCGTAAAGGTGCATGCTATCTATTTATGAGGTGCCTATACATACATTTTTAACTGTTGAATAATGCCTGTAGACATAAAGGCTCTATACCAACAAAATAGACTTAATACAGTCGAAGTACTCCATAGCATGAAATCTCCATGGACAGCAAGTCGCTTATCAGAATCGATTGTCGTGTCGATTAGCCATCAAATGGGAAAAACCGCATTCTATGACAATGTTGCTGATTCTGGTCAAACCCAGCTTGCGATTTTCCGGGCTTTCTATGTGAGACTTCGGGGGAACTCGTCATCGTTTCGGGATCTCTGTCTGTCTAATGGTACATCCATTGACATTGGCATGTGAGATAATTAATTTATTGTGTCTTTTTTGCTTCTAAGTATTTTGTCTTGTAGCTTTGACTATTTTTGTCTTTGACTTTTTGCTTCTTGTTGTATTGCTTCATATCTTCTGTTAATAAATATAGGTCCATGAGAATAGCTCAAAAAATTACTCAGACAAATATACTATCATATGTGACGCAAGTCTGCAATCGAAGATTACCTGATTGATGATTATTCGTGGTGGAAGCTGTAGAGACGCAGCATCATTATCCATATTGGGCAGTATCCCTGAATAACTTAAATGTTTTAATTCAAAGATAAAAATGCCACAAATATGTAGTTAGACAACTTATTGTGAGGCCTTCCGTCCGGTTATCGCGTGGCGAACACACTGAAATGGTTAGACATTGTACAATCGATGTAAACAGACATGATGTCACCAAATGCTTAATGGACAATTGACATGAATCAACGCATAGAAATGTAATTGATAGACACACTGCTACACCAAACGAAACGACAGAAGCAAAGTCAGAGCAGTTAAGACAACAATATTCCCACGGTAAAGACGAATTCTGGTGCAGCAGCTTTTCAATCAGCTAGGTTTCCATCTATTGATTAATGTCCACTAATGCTTCAGGTATCCGATTGTTCAGCACGTCAAGTTCATGGATGTCATCCATCGTCAAACCATTCCGCTGTGTTCGTTAGACAAAAACTGGGCGGAAGGCCTCGCGAATATGTCTATCAACATATTTGTGTCATTTTCGTCTGAAGTGTGGTGAAATTTACATAATCATACAAATTAAAATTTGAACAGTTTTAAAACAAAGCCGTGGCACCCGTAGAACCTAGACAACTACTCCCAACTCATCGGAGAGACCCTGAAACCTAGAGTGGATGTGCAACCTGATGAACTGCACCGTGGGCTGCTCTGAAATCATTTAACTTGGCAATATGTCTCATCATATCCATGTACTGTGTACGACTTATCAAGAAGTGACTGCGGTGTCACTTTGCCCGGGCCGACAATGGTAGGTTGAAAGGTAGGATACATCTCCATGAACTTGTGCAATCCAAGGACGCGGAGAATTTCTTGCGCATATGCCCCAAGGTGAACTGAGAATCATTGAGCAAGCTTTTGAAACAAGATTTACACGTTATTCACATTGTTCACGTTTAACATTTCGAGATTGACATTTCGCAGTTATTTTCATTCATTGATGTAGAGATCCGCAGAAGATTCATCTCTGAATTCTTTTGGGAGATTTTTCCAACACAAACAGAGTTGTAGGTTTTGAGCAATTACTTAGTTGATTAGCTAGACATTATCCGGTTCTCACTTATTATCATCACATGAAGCTTTTTTAGTACTAGCTATCAGTGGCGTCGCGTGCGCCCAGACCATAGGCCTTCACTCGGCATTGGAATATTATTTCTATACCAGACATTTTTTATGTTACAACATTAATTTTCATAAAAGTTGAATTTTTAATAACAATTTCCCGAACATTTTTTAAGGCCAAGTGAATGTGCACATGATAAGTGATTGCACATGTCGCTCAACCGACTTACTCAAGGAGCTGAGGTTACTATATCCCCTCTGTCCAGACCACATTTTCTCGAGAAAAAGCGAGGCAAGGCTTGTCTTGTGTATTTCATATTTCTTTCTCTGTGAGCACTTTCAATTTTTATATCAGGTGTTGGCCTACCTTGCTTGACGACTTTTTTTTTTTACTGAATTTTCACCCCTAGCACAGCTATGAGCCATGAACGAAGCTAGGGGTTACTCAATGAAAAACTAATAAATTGTATTACTTCAAATAAATAAAAGAAAAAAAACAGATCTTATAATCTGATTAAGCTGCCCCCATCAGAAACCTATTCGCACGCCTCTTGAAAGTATCAAGATTGTATTGGTCAGGGAAAGTGGTCTGGGGAAGCTGATTCCAAAGCTGTGCCGTGCGAACAAAAAAGCTTTTCGAGCGACTCACAGTACGTGCGCGTTCTAAGCTCACATTATAGCATGTGAGTGCATTAGCTCTGCGTGTGCTTCTGGAGAAGATCTTAGGTTTGGGTACGCACTCATTTACTGCAGAGCTGCTTCTACCGAAATAGTACCTGTAGAAGAGACTGAGTGAAGCAACATCCCGTCTGACGGAGAGCGGCTGCAACTGTCATCTTTTCAGTATATTCCCTTCGGTCGAAAGGCGTGGTTATGATCTCATCTGCAGTACTAAACATAGTGTCACATCAATCACGTAAAAACAAATTATGGAATTCTACCGAATCTGGGTGTTCGAGTCAGATGCATTACTCTGCATTCATTGGAGAACACTCATCATCTGATCGCAGTCTTGTCTGAGCGTCAACCATCTGCTACTGTTGACGTGGTGGCCTCTCTGACATAAAGCGAATCCAGGAACAATTGGATTGCGCTTCCCTAACTATATTTAGATACCGAGCCTCGATCAAGAATCGCGTAGAATTTCATTGCAAAAATTGGAGAAGACAAAGCATCATGTCAATCGGAAAATCCAATATTTGCGCGGGCGCGTGCGCTTACTGCCTCACCCGCACACAACTCTCTTTCGCTCTGTCTGAACATCAATGCTCCGTCTGAACACACGACTAGCTTGTGTGTCAAATTGTTCGAAGAAAACAGCTGTGATTCGAGCACGTGCTGCAAAACTGTTCAATGAGGTTGAGCGTCTGACTTTGAGACGGAAAGCTGTGCACAGCTCTCACGAGAAGCTATCGAATTTAAATGAATGATGACACTTTTCATTTTTATAATTGTTGGAAAATTATTTTGAAGATGCGCCGAAGGCCTCGCAGGTACGAAGAAGACGCCACTGCTAGCTATCATTAAAATATTTCTGTTACACTATTATTTCCGTCAATTCGACCTATTTCATAACTAAAAGATGTCACGTTTTGTTCTGATACATGCATGAAATGATTGACATTTCCGTATTTTGCAGATGTTGGGACTCAGTTTCCATTAGATGAAATTTCACAAGACCAGACAGGTAAGTCACACTCTTTATGAACTCATATATATTTATAAACGTCTTTAGTTCTTCATAATGACAATCAGCGTTAGAATCACATTTTTGATAGATCGCGTAAAAGCATGTATAGACAGATTCACTTATAAAAGAGATAACTAAAAAATTCTAAAACTATTTTACAGCCAGACAGTTGCTGGGAAAAAAGGAGAAGCTCTCCTTTTTGATTTGCATAGAGGCATGTGGCAGAGCTGGATCCGGCCGGTCTTCGAAATTTATTGTCTAGGCCGGGTCTGCGTTGCCAAAGCCGGCCCTGATTCCAGCCCTGGAATGCGGATATGTCCTGTTCCAGGAAAAGCTTCAGGTGCCAATGTATGAGTGCTGTTATTCGGTTCTAATGTTTTTCAGGATTATCAATAGTGTTTTTCAATGCTCTGTCATAGTATTGATTACATTGAGCGATCTATTCAATTTAAAATAATTCAATGCATATCGTTTTAGCGTTTTCTATGTTGTCATTTAAAATATTAAGTTCATTAGCACATATAATTTTCAATTTTTTTCGATGAAAATAATTACCAAAAAGGATTATTGATACTAAGATGTTTTCTATGAGATGTGATTTTTTTATTCTGACAGCCTTCTTGTCTTAATGGGTACTTCTTTCATTTCCATTTAGAGTTAAGTGAAAGCCATACAAAATATTCTCGATGCGAGGATGGTGGACAAGTGGCATGTGAATTTACCAAATGCATGATAAGCCGAGAACGAAAGAGATCTCTCGGTATTTATAACATGGATAATGAATGTTGCATTGCATTTAAATCTGTATTTACTGACTGAATATGGTTGTGGTGCATTGGATTATAGAATTTACACCTACTTAGCCATAGAACAATTGTATCTAACAATTACATACTTTATAGCAAGGTGATGGTCTTATTCTGCAAAAATGCATCATGAACTCGATGAAAACATGACCTATTCCTTTCCGGCCGCTACGCTGTGCGCTGGGGTGAGGTTACTCGAATTTTTGATAGGAAAAAGTAGATCTAACTAGTTAATATCTCGAATATTTATCGGTGAAATTATGGCAGTGAAAATCACCATGACATGGTCCCTGTTGTCACTGTGGCTCCTGGGCCGTGCATAAGCATGTCGTTGAACAATAATGTCATTAGTCATAAGCTGAATATACCAAGAAATGGATTTCCGGGTTTTAGGAAATGTGTTCGGTGGTAAAAAATAGCAATAAAAGTTACCATGTTCCAACACTCGAAACACGGTGAAAAGGGACGATAATTCGAGGAGTGAGTGATTGAGTGATGTTCATGCTAGTGATGTGTGGTTAGATAAATTTCTTAACCGTGGGATTTATACCGCAACCGTTAGAGTTTTGGCCGTAACCAACCGTTAACCGCAGAAACACATGCATTATATATCCGACTGTTAACGCTATATTGAACTTATAGGCTCATTGAATCAATACACTACATCAGTTACCTACTGGTCATCGCAATAATCTTGCATAACAGTCTTATATGCATACGCTTCGCTCACCGACAAATTACTGACAGCAGCCTAATAGGCCTGGGTCAATTTGGCTTACCTTTCCTGACTATTATTATACAAAGCTTTATTTTTTAAAAATTCGTGGTTACGGCAGTTTATCAACATACATGTACACATGCAGTCAGAGGCTCTGCATACGCTTCAAATGGGAATCATATAGGCGCTTAGGGGCATGTTTTATTAGCATATGGTAAACTACATGATTAGGCCATTCTTTCTTTCATTTGACAAACGCTTCAATCACGATAGGCTAACTAATAATTATACATTTATATAGTGTAGGCTACGTTGCTGCATAGGATGGCCTACACCATAGAAGCCTACATGTGATTACATAAGGAATATTTGGTCTATCCTCCTAATCATGTTTCGCAGTCTAAACCTACATGTGCATGTAAATATCCCATTAACGTGCCCTGAAAGTGAACTATGAGTAATCGTGGTAAATAGAAAGCCAAGATACCGGTATCGAGCGTTAAAGTTTCGAACTGTTATTAACTTTGACATTGTGTACGCGCATGTACACAATTATGTAATATATCATGTTATAATCATCTACTTGTTTGCGCAGTCGTCTAACAGAGCTGGTAATTTTGAAAATTTTAATTTAGAACAAATGCACAAACCTAACGTAGCTGAACAATTAACTTTCGTGTTACTATTATGATTTTTACAATATTCGGATTTCGTTAAATATCTTATCTTGTTTACCTTAAGACATCATTCAATTGTCACTCACTTAAAGTTCCAAAAGTAACCGTGATTAACCGCTTCACGTCAACCGAAACCGACCGTAAATGTTGTACTTGTAGTCGTAACCGGCCATTAACCGCGGTTATAAGCGCACATCACTAGTTCATGCCCATTTATTCTGAATATTACTGCAAGAAAATGGACTCGAAACATTCTAAAAAGTGGCTCTGAAATATGCATGGAGTAGGCTGAACATTTTGAAGGAAATTCAAATTTAGCGAAATTCTGTTGTGATTTCACAAGGAATTTGATACTCCGAAGCTACAGTGTGACGCTGAATAAGAGCTGGCATATTTTATTGAAGAGTTGAATCCTAAGTACAGAGATAGATGTACGTATGATGGTTTTTTTTCTAAAACTGTCAAATTTCTAAAAGTTCAGTAGGAAAGAAATGTTCACGATGTGTACGACACCTACTTACCCTTTTCGCCTGGATTATGAACGGTTAGGATCTGCTTGCATACATTCGCTCGCCTGTCGGATACGGCGGTAAATTCGCTAAATTTAGCGAAAGTCTGATACACGCATATGTTAATTGAACGTTTTGCGATTCTTCAAAATATACTTACTACAGTGGTGAAGAAATTTTCGGCCAAGCCTTCGTTCATTGCACCTGACAGAGGCTTCGACCGAAATTTTTGTGATCCATTGCAGAAATAATATTTCATGAAATCGCAAAACTTTTCTTCAATATTCATATAACCTCGATGGCTGCTTTTCTGAATTAATTGAATGTCATCATATAAGGCGGGCATATGATGTACATATTCATATAGACATGAAAATCGAGCATATTTGTCAATTTCTTGCAAAATTTTGAGCATCTTAATCAACCCAAATCACTTATAAACAAAAGACCATTGGCAAAGTGCATATGAAGCTATGCTTAGCGTGTTCATTTATCCACGAATGCATCTATTTCGTCATTAAATCAACAATAGCATTTGCATATGAACACTACCCACAACATACAAGGTGAGTCATAATGTGCGCAAAACTTTGATGATGTCCTATGATTTCTGAACGGAGTACTCGACATTGATTATAATGCCATTTTGTTCGTTAAGACTTGGGATTTTGTTTCATGTAACATCTTTCAATCTTCCGAGAATTTCAATCAGCTAAAATTTGAAATTTGAATCTTGTCACATTATCTCAGTTCATGAAACGATGGATTTAGAAACAGGATTGACTCTTGCGAAATTGCTTTATTCAAATAACGAATCTCCAACTGCTGCTCTACGTGCATAGAAGAGAATGATGTCCCTACACCAGTGGTGGGCAACGCGTGGCCCGCCAACGCCTCTCATATCTAAAGTGGCCTGCGGACATTATTTGAATCGATGATGTGAAAATGACTCACTCCGACGTCGACCTTCGGGAGGTGCATCTAAGGGTGAGGGATCATCTCTAGAATTTGCAAAACCATTAATGAACAACTAATTGAGCAATATGATCGCACAAAAAAATTCACATTCGAATTAAGCCTATCCAAACATGTTCCTTTCGTAATGAAATATACTCATCAAGAATCAAATATTCTTGCTGGATTTCATTTGTATACTACTACACTAACATACATTCCGTATACTCGATTTGTATTTGCACACGCAAATCCACATGCTAACGAAGCCCATGTATAGTTTTTGAAAGCCGTATATGTTTGGGTGACAAATGTGCACGTACGTATCTACAATCAATAATTGTAGCAAAATCAATTTTATCTTGTGCGTCTTTCCAGCGGATAGTTGTACTGCACTTACAGGCCGTTGTTTTTCGATGAAATGAGGCATAATTTCGGTCAAATTACCGTTAAAAAACACAAGAGAACAGCTTCCATGATTTGTTATAAGCCTATTCGTTCTTCAATACGCAGATGAATTGTAGAAAGTAAATTATGATTCCCTAATATTAAACAAACTAGTTGCGTACAATACTGCCGCATACATTTAGATGTAAAATGTTGTAATACGACAACTATATATGCACGTACAGCAAGGTACAGCAGTCCATATGTACACTTAAAAGTACGGAATATAAGAATTTTAAGCCTACTGTATACTACTGCCTTTTAAAATTGGTGGCCCGCGAGCCACTTCGCGGGACACTCCTTGTGGCCCGCTATCCCAACTTGTTTGCCCACCACTGCCCTACACAATGATCCCTTTCCACCTTCAACAATCAGTCGACTGATACAAGTTCAAAATAACAAAGACTATCCATGACAAAGACTCTCTTGGTATACGGTGCATAGCCAATGGTCGTTCCTCTGCTATCGAGAAGTCGATCACCAACTTGAAATCTGCAAATCCACTTGTTCATGCTAGTTCTCGACAATTCGCGCGTCAAGCCGCTATCCCTCAACGCAGTGTCATGCGAGTCTTTCATCAAATTGGGATGCATCCATGCTGAACATCCCGAACACAGGCGATAGGTGACTAAGATAAGCTCAGACGTCTGGATTTCGCGAAGAGAATATTGGAGAATGAGGAAGTTCTGCCAAACATTCTTTGGTCTAATGAGGCATATTTTAACTTATATGGGCTCGTTGACCGACACACCTTTGTGATAAGGGCATACGAAAATCCTACATGCAATTTGTCGAAGAATATCCACTCGCCAAAACTTCGCGTTTGGATGGTGAATTCCTCTAGCTTCAAGTTGCAGCCCTACTTCTTTGAATCGACTGTAGATTAAGACAATTACACCAACATGCTCCGTGATCACCTCACACCTGAATTGCAAAAGAATCAGAAGATGAAGACTGTCGTATTCCAACATGATGGAGATCCTCCTCATTTCGCGCATACGGCACGAGATTTTCTGTCCACGAACTTCACCGGAGACCGAGTGATTGGTCGTGGTCACGGTTTTCTTTGGCCACCGCAGTCTCCCGATTTCTCCCCATTAGGCTACTATTTGTGGGGAACTTTGAAGGCTCGTGTGTATGAACAGCGTGTTCCGAGAAACATTAGTGAGTTGAAGGAGAAAATCTTTGAAGTGCGAAATTTTGAACCAGATGAGCTCCACCGCGCCATTAACCACTTTCTCTTCAGAGCACGATGTGTTGTCAAAGCCGATGGACGATTGTTTGAACACTCACTTGAAATTGTATAACATCATCGCTCATCAGTGATATGCTTAATTAATAGCTGTCCTTTGGAAAATTTGTTTTCGATTTGAATTCCGTGCGGTTTAATGTTAAAATGTAGACATATTCAAGTAATTTTAAAATCGCTTAGAACACTACCAAACAATTGTAAGAGGAAAATAATACTTCACACAAAAAACCTCATGACTTGCTAAACATTGTGGCATTAAAATTCAAGTCGAATAATCATTTCGCTCAGAGCTACACTTCCTTGAAGTCCGCCTGTCAATTCCGCGCTACAACCAGTGGATTCCAAGTAGAAAATGGGCAAATTGTCATGTCTCACAGTATTTTTTGATGCATTCATTTTTTTGATGCGGTTATTAAATATACAGTCAGTTGAATTGAAATTCGGGTTTTTATTTGAGAAATAGAAATTCATCAAATACAATTATAATGTGTGAATTGCATGTGTTAACTTATTGACCTAAATGTTTAACACAGAGTACAGTAAAGAAACCGCACGTGTATGTTTTTCATTAGTGAATAGTTGAGTAGTACAGAGAAATAGATGCAAACTGAATATTTCAAATGAATACAAGTCAATTAAGGTTTTCTTCAGTTATCTTATTGCTATCAAGAAATTAAAACAAATTTTTGAAAAAAAGTTGAAAAAATACGAATTTTTGAATTTTAAGATGGAAGCAAACGTTTTATGTCCGTTTTATTTAAAGATTAGCTTAATATAGTAATACTCAATGCATCACATGGAACAAAGAGCTTATGAATGATTTCTGCCTATGATGTCAGAATCTATCTGTATCTTCAATAGCAATCGTGAACCGTGAAATTTTCGCGAATCCACTCAACCGCTAGAATAATAGAACTATCACAACGAAAATTGCAGCATTCCAAAAACACTGGTTAGAATACTTCAGCTAAATGATTTACAGCAATAATATGAAACTGACTTCTCATCCGTCAAAGCATGCATGCCAATTGGTTGGCTGAGGCTTTGTACAATCTGAAAGCACGGCCTTAAATTAACCAACTTTTTCAGAAATTAACTCACATGAATGATGTGTACTCTATATACACTCCAAGATCTGTATTGCTTGTCATTGACTTTACAATTATTTGCTATATAGTGAAATCAAAACAATTTGGTTTTGATAAAATCAATGTTCACCAGACGCGTTTCAGAGTTTACAACTTCCTCAATGGATGCACACGAAATCGAACAACAATGCTTTTATATGAGATGAATGATTTGACTACAGTTTAGGAATGAAATGATATGGAAATGTACAACAACAATCTACAGCAGAGTAAGTAAAATCAATAAAATCAATTACCTTAACAACGTCATCTAGACGCTGTGATGTACATGAAATGATAAATTAGCTACAAATTCAACAATAAAGGAATGGATCCGTCTTTGTTATTCATTACATTCACTGATTCTTTGATTAAAATTGATTCGAGGAGTTTATGATTGTTAGCACACGCTATTATTCTAAAATTATTCTTGTCTAAAGGATGTGGATGCGTTGAGATTTCAGTTGGAACAGGACAGCCTTTTAAATGTTCATCAATTTCTTTGCTATATGTCTTCATACTGTTTCTGATTAGTAGAGTTATTTTTTAGTAGTGCATAATGTTGAGGTTAGAAATTAAAAAAAAAACATTTTCGCTTCACTTTTTGTTTTCGCGAATCAATAATGTTCACTAGATTTCTGCTGATCGGATCTGTGTTTCATTTGTAAAAATATGAGAAACGGTATGACGATGTCCCTTTTCACAGAAAGCAAATTAATAGCGCGGTATTGTAGTCCAGGCAATACATGTTTTAACCTGCCACAAATTGCAATAGTTTTAAGAGTGGACTCATCTTGTAGAGAAAAAAATCCCTTATCAACACATCAAAAAATTTAGGCAAATCCAGTTAGTAGAACTAGTAACACCCTGACTTTTCCACTTGAAGTCAAGAGTCTTTTCGAAATATAAAAACACGCTTGCTCCAACGAAACCCCAGATAAAAAATAGCAATAGCCAATCAAAATGAAGCGCTGCAGCCTTGTCTCATTTGCTGCACTTGCCTTCCACATGGTTCTCACCAATACCAGCTATGTTTTCTGAATTATGTCCTTTCCAAGCGGCTAGATTTCTCTGTCATTAGCTCAAGAATACTTCTATCTATCTGCGAGTATTTCTATCACCAAAATATCCATATTATAGTTGCTGCAGTACGAAAACGCATACAATAGCATAGAATGACTGTTTTTTAAATCAAATTATGGCTTCTGCAACAGTAAACAGAAGTAGACAAACATTATGACGTGTGTAAACTTGCTTTTCATCTACAGACGTAAAATTCTATGCGGTTTCATGAGAGAGTAGTTGCTAGAGTGTTATAGTGATAGAAATACTCACAGATTTTTCTGTTGCCACGGTAAAATTTGCATCAGCTTACATCTACAGGTGCCTTAGAATGTGCAATAGATGACAAGCGTGAGTAAACGTGTTTTTGATAAAGATGCTTAAATTTCTACACATATTCATAAGAGAGGACTTGCAAAAATGCTTCGCTTATTGATGGAAAAAATGAAACTTTCTGTCCCAACTTGCAGAAATCTTAATCAATTTGCACCCTGCAGGTGCCTACGAAAGTTATCTACAAGATGAGGCTACGTAAACGCGTTTTTGACCTAACGGCTTGAACAGCCATGTGTTTTCACAAGACTGTAGTTGCAAAAAATCATGGTTTATTGATAGTAAAACTCGCAGATTTGTAACTGAACTTGTACAAATCTGCATCAGTTTGCATTTGCAGATAGATAGAAGTATTCTTGAGCTAATGACAGAGAAATCTAGCCGCTTGGAAAGGACATAATTCAGAAAACATAGCTGGTATTGGTGAGAACCATGTGGAAGGCAAGTGCAGCAAATGAGACAAGGCTGCAGCGCTTCATTTTGATTGGCTATTGCTATTTTTTATCTGGGGTTTCGTTGGAGCAAGCGTGTTTTTATATTTCGAAAAGACTCTTGACTTCAAGAGGAAAACTCAGGGTTTTACTAGTTCTACTAACTAGATTTGCCTAAATTTTTTGATGTGTTGATAAGGGATTTTTTTCTCTACAAGATGAGTCCACTCTTGAAACTATTGCAATTTGTGGCGGGTTGAAGTGTAATTCGCTGCAGAATGCCTGGACTATTAGACAATATGACCATCGTTAATGTGCTGTCAAAACAGTTTTAACGGAAAAATCTATAAGATAAATGTGTGTTCCATGTTTCGCAGACCTGTTGCTTCATCAGACGATAATTAATTGATTTATTGTCGTATGATGAAGCAACAGGTCTGAAACACATGCAACAAATTTAGCCAAAAATACATCATTTTAGCAGATTGGTCTTTCATTCATCTTTTCCCGATATGCATCTGCCTCAACACACCATGTCTCCTCAGCAAGAAAAAATCTATAGTCTCAATATAACCTCTTCACATTTAAAATTCTGAAGTTAAAGCGTCGGCTTTTTATTAACCCTGGATGGAAGCACCATTCTTCGACAAGTTGAAAGAGCTAGATCAGTAAAGAAAAGAAAATTACGTGTTAATCTCAGTTCACAGCGAAGCTCAAGTAGTGAGACGCAGTGAGAATCGATTTATCCATAATGTTGTTGCAGTAATCAAGAGTAAGCAAATGATTCGATCATATAATTAGCGAATTAAGGATATTTGAAGAGAAATTGAAGGCCAATTGCAGCCAAGTCATTTATTGAAGTTAAAGTCGAAGTCAAAGTAAACCAACCGAGTCAACTTTCACCTGGTTTTTTCAAGGCTGAACCAGGAAGTGTCAATTTTCTGGGCATGACTAAATTGTGGTGTAACAGCGATTACAATTCAAATTACCATGACAGAGCCAACTGCAGCACAAAATCTTTCTGACTACACAGGATTGGCTTGTAGAACCTGATGTACAAAGCCTCCAACACTGACAGCATGATACTCGATCGTGCACGAGTGACGACACCACAGAATTAGACCGGTCGTCTCTTCTTCTGTTTGACTGACTAGAAAGGAAACATTGGAACATGTAACGTTAATGAAATGGCACAATCTGCTGACAAAACACCACAGAAATCGAACAATGAGCAGCCAGTTTAACATTAAACACGTCAAATTGTCTAAGTTTCAGTGACTGTTATCAACCGGATCACACAGCAAAGAGACACAGTCGATGTCAAGTTCTACAGAGAAGTTTGTGAACGTTTTTTCGTGCGCCTGCTAACTTTTTTAATAATGATCGGACTGCCCAACATCATCGAGAAGACTTTTGCGCAATGATCTGAATTCTTCGAATCTGAAGGAATCGTGGTGATCGGAGCATTTTAAAGGAATTCAGAGCAATCCGCAAGCGACGCACGACTATTTTTCCTATCTCTGCTAGGTATTAGGAAATTCGTTTTGCCCACTTAATAAGTTCCTTCATGTGCCATCTGTTTGAATCAGTTTGCACTTCTAGCAAAGTGACACGGCTAAACAATTTAATTCTGTGGACGACACTAAAATTAGTACGCTGATCTGAGTCACGTGACTGTGAACAGCTGACAATGTGCCCCGTTACTGCCGTCACAGCTTTACAATTCTTACCAGCAGCAAGCCGAGCAGGAACATGCTCAGAGATGCGAGTTGCCAGACGCCTGCGAGTTCTTCCAAGGTAACTGACTCCACAGTTACAAACATACTTGTAAATCTCATTAGAACACTCAGACGCTGGCAATCGATTCTTGGGGGATGCTACAGGTATACTTCTTGCAGAAAAAATCACAATAGGTTTCACAACAGGAAAACATGACAAGGCACTGTACACTTCCTTCTTAATACTTGAGGATACAGAAATCACCATAAAATGTGTTCAGCATTTTAAGCTGAATTAGGGAATAGCTGAATCAAGGATAGTTAAGCATCATTACATTGAGCATTTTTCATTTCGATCAGTGAGTATAATTTTGTTAATTAAGGTGATGAGCCCTTCTCACTAATGCATTACTGTAAGCTATTTGCTTATTATCCAATTCACTCTGCATGAAGATAGGAGATAAGTTGTTTGTCCTTTTTTAAGTTACAGCATTTCTCAAGCTTTTTTAAGATATAATAAAATTAATAATTATTTTGTGTTTCCTAAACTTCAGTTAGTCGCTCGTTTTTTAGCTACCTTGAAGCACTTTCTTGTATTGATCTGTGCTTACTTGTTAGCACTCAAACACACATATTTTATCTCTGAGTTCTTGTTAAATCTGTTCAAATTCTTTTTTCTGTTTCAGACTCTTCATCGATTCTCCGTCTTCGTCTGCGTCAATATAGACTGAGAGATGTCGTTTACATCGGCTCATTTGAGGATACCTTGGAAAGTATTGTAACATTTCTACGCCGCCAAAATCGACTGATGTGCCTTAAAAGTATTCACACTGATGATAAACGAAAATTAACCAACCAATCCGATTGGCGAAGAATCAAACTTCGAGATTGCCAATTAGACCAAAATCAATTATTAACTGTGGAATCAATCAGCTACGACTGTTTTAGAATTGAAGTTCTATCTCCTTCTTCTCAATGGCCATCTTGCCAAGTGATATGGCTTAAAGGACGCGAACGAAGTTTAGAAGCGATTCGATGGCATTTGAAAGCAAATTCTTCTACTGTGATAGACAAGTCGACCATGATTTTCCAATTAGGAACTTTTTACACCAGTAAGGATGGTAGAAAGTGCAGAAGTATACTGTCTTTCAATCGTACTTTGAAAGTTGGAGAGTTCCGAGATGAAGATACAGGTCTAGAAGTTTCGTACGTCAATAGCGATTATGAATTCCGGGAGATGCTATTTTTGGGCTTTGGATTTCGAGCAACTCCGACTCATCCTCCTGTTCTCACTCTGTTCAAGGAATGCAAATTATTTCGTTTGGGTAATAGCAGTAGTGATGCGGGATCCTGGGTGGAGATGCAGAACAGTGAACTGCGTATTGGAAAATTTCTGATGATGCTCGAGGGTCTTCTGTTTGATGGGGACATGTTTATTCAATGTTCAGATGGCACCTTCTTTGATGCGGTTACCGGTGATGTTCATGCTGATGAGGATTCTTTGTACGATGGATTTAAAAATAGCAGAACACAACATTCAAGTCATAAGACATATTACAGGATTTTTATGTTTCTCAACGCCGATGATAAAGTTCCATTCTTTCCTATTCCTGCTGATAGATATGTTGGATTTTATCTGAGGGATGGCGTTGAGGTGAAATTGGAAGGTAGTGCTTTGACTGCAGTTAACTTTCAAACGAATGGAGATTTAATATGGATCCGTCCGCTTCATGTTAGCTCTTTTCAGAAGAAATTTACGCGCTGTATGAGATCCGAAGAATAATGAACAAGACATTTCCTAAGATTAACTAATTGCCAGTTGGTCGGATTCTGCTGAAAATGGTTGCAAATATGTACCGGCACTGAATCATTTGAAATATCAGCTCAACTTAAACTGTTCAATTCATTGAGATACATTCCGAAAGTGAAGCATCATGCCTTCTCTTATTCACCTATCCTTCAAAATTAGGATGATTCTTCTTTGCTGTTTAGATTTATTAAAAAGAGAGTAGTGCCAACAACATGAGGTGATTCTTCATGTTGAGAAGTTGCGTCTCTTTCCTTGATAAAATGCAGTTAATGGCTTAAAGAATTTAATTAATAAGTGTATGCACGCCCGAAGCGTTTCGCGTATTCACGCATCAACGTTTCGTCTTTCTTGTCGCTTGTCAACTCAGTTTGAAAAATTCAAAAAGAATATAAATAGTCTGCTCACAGAGTGTTCAAGTACCATCTCATGTCATACAAATTTATTCGTCACAACCGCATTTTCAGCTATTTAATTCATGTATATGGTTCCAATAAGTACAGATTCAATATATTACAGGTCTTTATCTAATTGAGAAATGTCCTGCTAGCTCTCTTATGCAGAACTGTTTTTACAATACTGGTTTAGATATTTTTCAACAATACCCTGCCACTAATATGAAAATCGAAGAACTATGTCTTGTGTCTTGTGAAAACAGTTCAGTCTAAAATAGTAAACAGGAAGCAGTGCAAATTTCGGTCAGTCGATTCTAAGGGTGGGCCTACTATCACACTGTTGAGCTGAGAGTGCGGTCAAGTGATCATCATTGACATAGGGAGATGACAGCAACTCAAATGGGCAGATGGAAGGACGGAACAAATATATCTTCTAAGAGAGAGAGAGAAAGAGTGAATTTCTTCGTTTTGGTAGATATATGCACTGAAAACCGCACACAGTGGAAAACCCGTTGATTGGAATTAAAAGCTAAAGTGAGTTTCAGGATATTCTCTGTTTTTACAGCTAAAACAACTCGAAAAAATATTTACCGATTTTCTGCTTTAGCTGATTTTCACAGTGGTGTCGTATTGTGACGTCAAGTCTATCTGATATTAGAGGATATTTTCTGTATGAAGTTTGGTGGTCTTCTAGCAGTGTGCAGCACTGTCTTTGGTGTATTACCGTATAGGCCTACATGTGTATGTTCCGTTCTTGTTCTGTCCTTTAGAATTGTTGTCATCTAGGCGTGTCAATGTTGATTTTATTGCAGTCAGCGAGCCAGCGCTCTTAATTCTCAAGTATGAAAGTAGGCTACCTTAGCGGAACCGAAAAGTTTTATCCATGAATGATTAATTGACTGGTTCATGTGTATCTGCATAAAAATACAAATATAAGTTATGTGTGATGCGTGCGTCTGTAAACTTTTATTCTTTTGTTCATGGTCAATGATTCACATTATTCCATGTCAATCATTTTGGAGTTTGTGCAGCATAAATTTTAAAATTCCGTCTCGGAACTTGCAACTTCTTTCATTTGATTTTTGCGCTAATGGTATCTGCCCATTTTTATCTGTGCCATTTTCATTGTTTTTATTCATCTTTTATTTGGATTATTCTTTGAATGCGTCGAAGAGTTTGTAATTTTTTCAGTGAACAACAATCAAAGCTAATTGTTTCATGTCCTTTACAAGTCAATGCCTTGTCAATCTAATTGACTTCCCTTAATAAAAGACACTATTGTCAAAAACCCTGTTCTTTCCGGACTGATCAATAGCGATTAGAATGTTTATCAAACTTGGGTTTATTTTGTATATTCACCGTATCAGTTGGACTTCTTGTGGGCCTCTCAATAGCGGAAAGCACGCAGCCTGCATGTGCACATTGCCAATCAACCGCTGTAGCCTGCATATTTTACCAGTGTTGTACGTTGACGGCGTCAACGGCTTGTTGACGCCATCAATTTAAGAAATTGACGCTGACGCCGTCAATTTGCCTCTGAAAAAAAAACAGCGTCAGCGTCAATTTTAGAATACACTGGGTAAATGTGTTATTGCTAAGATTTGGTCGCTCGAGTTTTCTGTAGACTTGAAAGTAGTTTCAAAGTTCTCTGTGTACTGTATGCTGACGCGAGAAAGGGAATGCAATCTGGCAATGTAAAAAATAGTGACATTTATTATTTGGTTCAGTGTTGTATATTGGAGTTGGGAAGGCCTAATTTCGACATTCTCAATAATGGATATGGTAATGGCTTAAAAGTAAAGGTTTGCGTATGTCTACCTTATGTGATATTTCTTCGAGAGGTCTATGATTCATCATTTTCAGGTAGCTGAACTGCTGGTGGCAATAATAAAATAAATATCATTCAATATGACAATTCGCATCGGCTGTGTCTGTATTAATATTTCGCTTATCGGCGAATGTTCCCGACATTTTTTTATGTATTGATTATAAACTCGACTTCACTTTTATTCCTAATTCGTTTTTGGAACTGTCGACATTGTTTTGCTGTCCGTGCAGAGTTCCGAAAGTAGAGATCTTCAGGCCTACTGCAAATACATTCGCAGCGACAAAGTCTATTTACCATTTCAGTTTCAAAACAGATGATGAAGTATGATGTAAAATTGACGCCGCCAATTCCAGGATTGGTTGACGGCGTCCATAATTTTGCAATTGACGCTGACGCCGTCAATTTTTGTCATTGACGCGCACAGCATTGTATTTCACCTAGACTCATTTAATATCATTAGTTAACTAATGTCCACAATTTTGATAATATTTCCAGAAATGTGTCCACATGTCCGGTGCACGTCATGTTTGTTCTTCCAATTTATACATATAGGCCTAAAATCTCGAAGTTCAGTGCATCAGAATCGACATAAAATAATGTGCGCGATGACTTGCTGAAACACTGTGTTGCCGAATTGTCAGCAGAGATTCTTTTGTGTACGCGGTCTCCACGTATAGCCTGGCATGCGGTGCGGCCAGGGTGTTGCAAGCGCTTCAGATGCAACACCTGTCCTAAAACCAGGTGTCGCATGTGTGGCCTCTTCATGAATTGACAAAATATCCTTTAATAATTAACCTGCACCTAAAGCGTGTTATAGTGGTCACGGCCGTCCTAGAGTTATAGTCATATCGTGTAGGCTGCATAAATTTGCTTTTACATGATTAGAAAATTATAAAGATAGCTACGAAACTTTGTGAATTGACAACAAAATTGCTAACAAACAAGTATCACTTAATATAGCGAGCAAAGTACCTACCTCGTCCTCTTAGCAACCTGATTTGTACAATCATTTTAAGTGATACGCTGACTAGATGTTTCAAATTAGTAGGCCTGCGTATTTACAAATGATTTTCGGAATGTGTTTGATAAGACAAAATGCTGCAAGCTTTTGTTATTTCTTGACTCATTAATTATTATTACAAAATTACCATCAATTATTACAAAAGCCACATGATTTTACACGTGTACTCTTGTGCGTATCTTTTTGAAAATTAATTTGTATTTTTCCAAATATTTCACATTTTATCATATACTAAGCTCCGAAGTATAGTTCTGAGTTTTGTAGCATATTTTTGCATTGAACAAATTTTAGAAGTTCTTTGATCTTTTTCAAGCATACTATTCATCGACACTGCTCCCTTAGAACAACTATACCCTTTTCCTATAAATACTCTTTCTTACTCTGAGCAAGAATGATTTCAGGTGAAAGTTGTCAGAGTTGGTCCACCTAGTTCTATCGACCTTAAGGCGCAGGAAGCCGAAGCACTTGTCGTGATTTAGATACTCAACTTTAATAGAAATTCGACTGTAGAAAAAGGGTAAACCTTTTTACCTTGCTCAGTATCAGTGGCGTCACGTGCTCCCAGGCTTTCGCTCCATACTACCGCGAGAAAATAAGTCCGCGGACCCTCGAGGGCTGGACCACAGCTAAAAGACGAGGGCGAGTCCCTCAAAAAGTCGTCAAAAAGCCGAGGGCCAGCCCTTGACTTTCCAAAAAAAATGCCACCCCCTTGCGTTGTACTATACTACTAAAAAGTACAACGCAAGAAGGGTGGCAAGTGGCATAAATCTGAAAACTACTGAACCTACCTTAGATTTTTATTCACGCAGGTCGATAGTGTCACTCCACTAAGTGTTCCATGTACTAATAGAAAAATAATAACACTATTAGAACCGAAACATTCGGAGGCAGTGACGAGTTCCGCGAAGACTGAAGACCATAACGTCTGAAATATGAAAGAAGGTTCTCAAGATTATGCAATATCATTGTTGGAAATAGCCTATACATCATTACAATTTTAGAAATTGTTTCCTTTGCTCTTGCTACATAATTTTATGTTAATGTTTATAAGAAAATGATAATATCACTCACACGGCATAATTGGATGATCATATAACCCTGCAATTATAAAAAGGAAATATTTGTCTGCAGAGAGGCGATCAGGAGTGTTATAGGCCAGCATACTATCCCAAGCATATGAAACGGATTTCATTAAAAATGTTGTTGGGTTGGCAATAAAATCTCACGAAAACAGACTGAAAAATTGATCGATCAAGCAATATCAAATATTACAATTATACATAGGAGGATATTGTTACGTTCGAGTTTAAAGCTGATTACGGACACGTTCGTTTGTAATGTAATCTACTCTGTATTATAGAGATAGGCTTAATCATTAACCGAAGATTTGAGAATTCAGCGCTTTCGTTTCATTTGTTAGATACAGAATATCTACTGAGAACACGGTAGGATGTCTGATGATAATTTGAGAAGCTCTTCGAAATCCTGTTGTATGTAAAGCAAGGGATTATATCAAGACCATGTAGGCCGTATCGTCAGGGCAGACTGTACACTGCTAAGTTCCGAAAATTCAATGCATATCAATATGGCTGTCAACGCAGTTGAGATAAAGCGGTAGATGAAACAGGACAGTAATAGCAGAATATCTGCATGAATCAGTATAAAAATGAATTTGTACATACAGTCAAAGCTCGATTCAATTCTGGCGACGTGACATTAGACGGGCAAAATCAATCAATACGGCATGTAAAAACCAATGAGACAGATCAAGTTAACAAAGGACTTTAATTGAATATCCTTAATAAGAGTACAACGGTGTTTCCTACTTAATAAAGATATTCAATTAAAGTCCTTTGTTAATTAACTTAATCTGTTTCATTGGTTTTTCACATGCCGTATTGATTGATTTTACCCGTCTAATGTCACGTAGCCAGAATTGACTTTATCTCATTGCAGCGAACCATCAGTTAGCGCCAACGCTGTGCAAAGTATCTTGCAGTCAATGCTCGATAATTAAGAGCATAAATACCAGGTTTTCAATCTCTTAATTATTGAAAGTCTGAATTCAAAAGCTACTTATATAAGCCGCCAAATATACAAAAAATGCCACGGCCGTATGATCTTAATTGACCGAAGTCTTAATTATCCGTGTCCGAATTAACGAGCTTCGACTGGATTTACCGTATTCATACGAAGCGATTCGTTTACGATGTCAGTCTGTCCGCACGATTCGATCTGAATGGTTGTGAAATATTGGCTTGCTTTACCTATAGTCAAACATTTATAACCAGAGGAACATTTTTTTACATCACATCTAATTCAAAAATTATCTGTTGAAATATTTCAGTTAATTCAGTGTTTGGTATAATGTGTAGTGCGCAGGTTAACCGCTATTATTTACTAAATTTATCTATCATCACTTCATTCGACTTACCTGATACGAATTTCGTTTGATAAATAATCCATTCCATCAATATTTTCGGCTCAGGATATTCCTCGCATTTTCTATATTGTAATTTGATTTATAATCCATTAATAAGATCAATCAATTTACACAGCGATGTCCACAGGTGTCAGTCAGGCAGCTTCAAAAGTTCGAGACACAAATGAAACGTCTAGATTATTCTGCGCTATTTCTCTTTGTGAAATGAAGCGATGACCTCTATTTCAACCAGGGCGTACTTTAACATATTAAGTGGGTGGGCAACTGCCCACCCACTAAAAGATTTCGCCCACCCACTAAATATAATTTGCCCACCCAGTAATTTTGCCTCAAATTCAGTTTCGCCCATTTTGATTTCTAAAAATATTGATATTCATTCATTGGTAGCGTCATTGTAAATTGAAGTTTATTTTCTCTTTCTATTCCTGATTTATCTGATAAGATACACAAAGGCGAAAACGACGCCGCAAGGCAAGGAAGAAGATGATTATGTCAGACGGTAACTTCCAGGCCAGATGAAACACGTCTACTTGTGGTTCTTTGTTAATATTTACTTAAATTTGCTAACTGATTCGCATGTATGCAGCTCTGTTTTTATTGCCTGTAAATGAAATGTTCAACACATATGCTGCTTATAATTACGGATGTAGCCTAAAGCAATTCAAGGGATCAATCAAGGCGAACATCGCTGTGGATCTCCTGCTGATTAATAACTCATGGAAATTTTGGGATGCAATGTCCGGCGACTGTTTAATCCATTAAGTGATGCAATGTTCCAGGTGAGTTTGACCCGTGCGTACATGTTTATTTCTACATTCTCCAATCACCATGTCTATAAGCAAACTCTCAGATTTCATTTGGTCCTCGTAATATGTGCCACTGATAACTTAAAAGCAACTGATTTATCAATTTGTCATACTGACTTGTGACTCACTACGTTCACAGTTGACACTCGTATCCATCTTCAAATCGGTCCGATTTAATTTTACAGTAAGTATAATATCAATGATCTGAATTTTCATTTCAGTGAAATGATGAAATTACAATCAAGGTCGGTGATGCAATTTACGGTATGGAGTAACCTCCACAGCGGCACCAGAGCCCTGTCGCTGCGTCGTTTCTGGCAGTAGATTCGACTTACTTCGACGTGACAACCCTCGGCCCCAGGAATAAATCCTGGGTGGTTGTCTTTGGCGGGAATGCGTTAGAGTAACGCTAACGAAGCAGTCGGAGGAAGAAAAACTCACGGGCTTAGATGCATCACTGACTAGGCTATCAGAAGTAGGATGTCCCCTAGATAAGTTGGCCACTTTAATAAATTAGTATGACTTTTCCTCCCCTACCTTGATCGGATGACCTGTCTGGGGGTAGTGTTGAATGCAGCGACTTCGACAGTCGATGAATCTAACAGGCACCCTGACGGAATAACCATCCGAGAAGGACCTGCCTGATAGAAGAGACGGAAGTTTAATGCCGCAGTCAATTCGCCAGCAGCTCCGATCGTGAGAGGGTGGTTCCTTCTCACCTTGAGGGTAGTTAGGTTAGGGATTAAGTGTTATAAACTTTTCAACACGCATTCACACACATGACAAGAATATCGTTTATATATCAGTATCTCTTCGTAACTTCTATTGATTCAATATTAAAATCTGTATTTACGAGCAATATCAACGGACATGAATTACTTTGTGGCAGTTTCTATTTAATGGCTGTATTAACAAAAGTTGTGATCCACCCAAAAGTGTATTCAGGCTGAATGGGACAAAAGCATTTCACCGCATATAAGTTTTGCGACTAAGACTCCTACAGGACCAAATCACAGCAATTACATTTCTCTGGTTAGAGGTTTAAAAAAATTAAGATTTTCATAGTTTTTATTTTTACTTTTTTTCAACATCACTTAAAATTATGAGACGTTGCTGTAACTTAAATTTTTATGAAACGATGGCATCTATTCAGTTTTATCCATATCTTTATGTAGGCTAGTCGTCCGTATTTTGCTTATTTCAGGAAAATGTCTGGTCGTCCACAGAAATTGAAAGCTGAACATGCTAAGGGTTCTAGAAGCATTATCTCAATGTGGGAATCACTTTCAAATTCAAGGAATTCCACTGCGTCTGAGAAATCACCTACCGAAAAAAGGGACCTAATTAGCCATGAGAATGAGCCGTCATCTCCAGCGGTAAACATAAGCATTTTGCCGACACATACCGAATCAGGGAAAGACAAAGAAGCATTCGATAATTCTACTCCGATTCCGAAATGTAAACTTATTACAGATGTCAGCGAGAGTGAGCCGATTACAGGAAAATTTGAACTTTATAAAGGCTTGACAACAGATCTCCATCGTCTCTTGTCGATGAAAAATAAAATATTCAAGGCCACAAAAGCCAAAGATAAAGTAGGAAAAATTCGCCTTATTGTTACATGCATGATTTGTAAGGAGCATGAGCATGAAGTTCGTACGTTGACTGCAAATGGAGTCGTGTACCTCGCAAGTGGTGTAAGAGTTGAGGGAAAGACTGGAGCTCGAAGACTCATTGATCATTTGCACAGTGAACACCATAATAGAGCTCAAGAAATCAACAAAATGACAGTCCTCTTAGAAACTCAGAGCGATAATCATCCGTGGGTTAATGTTATGAAAAAGCATAAAGTGGAAACAGTGAGATCACTAATCAAGATGGCAATGGACGTATATAATGACACGAAGTGTGAGACCGTATCAGCAAGATCTTGGCCCAGTCGCTCACTCACGTCAAACTTCTCAGATTCCATGATAGCACAATTTACAGAGTCATGGGATGCTCCCTTCGTCCCTTTCGTACCAACAAGTTCCCAGATGCATTACTGTCATCCTAATATATATCTGTAAATGCTTCAATGCATCGCTGAAACTATTCAGGATGAAGTTAAGTCCGTACTTTCGAACGCATCTGCTATCGGTCTACAGGTTGACGGTTCCTCCGACCGCCAACAACTGATGATGAAATTTGTCACATGCAGAGTAGCTTTAGACGATTCTTTGAAGACGTTGTTTCTCAGTGCGACAGAAGTGAATAGGAGAGGTGCGGAAGGTTTATTGGAGGCAGTTGGTATGAGTCTGACAAAGCCAGCAACATGTAATGATGGAGAATCAGATCAATGTGTCCCTGTGGTGGAGCAATTTGATTTTAAAAGTAAAATATTTTCAAAAGTTTGAAGTCTATCAACTGATGGTGAATCTGCCAATACCGGGAAGCGAGGAGGATTGTGGACTAAGTTACAGGAAGCATTGGGAAGGAAATTGATTTGCCAGTGGTGTATTTGTCATCGAAGTGATCTTGTATGGAATGATTTGATAAATAATATGAGCGAAGTCAGGATATGGTGGATGAACATGAAGGACGCTGTGTCATTTTTCCGCTGTTCACCTCATCGATGTGGAGAAGTGAAAAAATACATGGAAACCAACAGCGAAACCTTCAAGAACTTTGTCAATCCTCCTGAAGTTCGTATGGCGCAACATTTGCTGCAGATGTGTTTGGCTTTGATAGGAAACATGAATGGATGCTTTCATGTCTGGAGTGAAATGAAAATTAATGGTGAAAGAGAGGAAAGATCTAAAGGGCGCGGATTCCTTTCTACGTGGAAAAAAGATGGAATTAATTGTAAGCTAAATTTTGTTATGACTGATTTGTTGAGAATACTGTCTACAACACAAAAAATATTCCAAGAGGAACAATTGACCATATTGGACATCCATGCCATAACTAAGAGCACATTATCTAAGCTGGCAGCCATGGAGGAGAACCCATATCCAGGTGGATATGAAGAGAAGAATGATACCAGCAGATCTCAAGCAGAAGATTCACCTTGTGAACCACCACAAAAGAGAAGAAAACTGAATGCTTATGTGCCTACCAGAACATCATTCAGTGCCATTCGACAAGAGGTAATTTTAACAATAAAAAATATGTTTGAGGTCCGCCTGGCGGATGAACAAGAGGAAATACTGAGACAAATCAATGAGTTCGTCGCGAGTACAGAAATAGGTCAAATGTATAGAAATTCCAGGAAGCTGGCAGAGAAACTTCTTGATGAACAAAGCCTACAAGTCCTGTATGATGATATATGTGACATGTTTGCCGCTGGAGATGAAACGCTTTCCCTGAAGCCCATGGATTCAGAGCTGAACAATCGATTTTGGATTATAAGGAAATTCTCTCGACCACAGTCCTCACTCAGAAAGGTGTGCGACGCCATCCTCACCGCCACACCTCACTCAATGATGGTGGAAAGAGTTATTTCACATTACAACTCATTCAGGTGAGAATATACGCTTACAAAAATCCGGATAAGTTGATTAAAAGTAAAGTAAAATACAGTAAATAGATCATGATAGATTTTTTCGTGTTATCCGGAATAGTCTGAGTTGCAGTAATGCATCTATATAATGCTGTTCACATGTATTAGTAATGTATTGAAAGGTTCGAAGACCATTCCCATTTGGGGATTGGAGGATAGGCCTTCGTCATTTGCCATTAAGAGAGAAAATCGAACTTTTTCTCATTCAAAAAATATCGAAGGCCTACCTACCAACCCTCTTCAAATGAATACAATCCTCTAACATTTAGATTGTTTTACTAATATCAAGTAGGCCTACTGTTGAATAATTTAAAGTCACAGTGTAAATGTCTTAGTTGTATTAGTATGAAAGGCAACAAAATTGCGCTTGCATATATTAATCAAAATAGGTTGTAGATGAAAATATGTTATCTTAGTTATTTACTATGACATTTGATTGAGATTCCGTCTTGCATTTCTTCCACAATAATGGGGAACACTAGTCGAAAATGTAGCCGGTTTGATTTGAAACTTATGTAAGGTCTCAAACCGAGAAGAACTCAGAGAATCATCAGCATTCTAGTGAAAGTAATAACGATTTTCCTACGATATTATGAATAAGTATGATAAAAGTGCGGGATAGTTTTGATATGATTTCATTTGTACGCTTGCAGGTCTGCTCATCGACTATCAATGACACCACAGGGGACAGCAAACCGTCTTTCGATTGCCTTGAATGGACCTACGACCTCCAAATTCGATCCAAGACCGGCTGTTGCCAAGTTTTTGCTAAAAAAAGAAAGACGATTCAGAGAACCCTCATTTTGGAACTTTGCGAAACGTGATTGTTTGGCTCACTTTTTTGACTTTTAAGAATGACTTCTGAGAAACAAAACGTCTTTTTTCTTCAAATGGTAACTAATTCCAGGAAGGGATTTGTCTATGAATACTCTATATTTTGACTCATGTACCCATTAATTTATATAACATTATAGAGATCGGTGAGCAAAAATCTATCAGTATATTAATTCAATTATAAAAATTAGCCCACCCACTAAAAAATGCTTAAAGTACGCCCTGATTTCAACCCTCGAGTTGAAATGTGATCTTCTTATTGCGCTGCGCTATCGAAGGCGCACGAGAAAGTTATCTGCTATCGGGCTGGACCAGGGCTGGACTCACAGATTTAGAGGGGAACAGATGAACTGCTTTCCGCAATTCACGCTGACGGCGTTGAAGCCCGTCGATCGGTGTTTACTATGATGACAATTTGCGATAGACAGGCAAGAAATGTGTTGGTCAGAACGGATGCTTACCGCGTTGAGGCGATAATATCTCACATTTTTGACAATTTGACAATTGTGCTCATGTATGTGACGTATCTGTATGTTAAGTCTATTCTGAGATAAATTGATGTCGAAATTGCGTCATTCTACAGCAATTTTGTTGGGCTGCTTAGAGGGAATTTAGATGTAATGAAATGATAAGTCGTTAGTCATTACAGATGTTTACTTAAGATATCGCAATAAGTGGGCTGCGCTAAAGCTGACCTGTTACTTTATCATGATAATTCCAATGCAATGATGACTTCATGTTATGTTCCTCGGTGTACGAACAAAGTATCGACCGGCTAACTTTTTTGATTTGAGCTTTCTCGATTGCATATATCTCAATACCTAACTTTTCTGAGTTAAATGAATAAAAACTGAAAGCTTAGTGTGTATAAATAAATTTGAATGATAAAGTACATATACGTTAACATCAATGAAGCCCAAACGTTGGCCATCCTGACTGATACTTCTAGATATCGGAAAAGGTTCTTAGTTTTATTTTAATTTAACCTATCGCTTTTCATAATTTGCCTGTCTGTTCATACAGCATTTTCGAAACTTACTGAAATCTTGATCATTTATCAGTTTATATATGATACCTATGATATCTGCTTACATACACGAGAAATCTAGGGATTAAATTGAAACAATAGCCTAAACATAAGGCACTACTGCAGTTTAGTGCACCCTCTATGAAAGAGACGGAAACGCGCCTACTGCAGTTTAGTGCACCCTAAAACAACGGCGCATTCTCCCGCAAACGATGACTACGCACATTACACCGAAGCGCGCGCTCGGTGTAATGTGCGAAGACGAAGACACAAAGACACTCATTTATAACTATAGGGAAGAACGAACGGCATTCATTCTGTTGATTAAATCATGTTGTTCTCACATGCATTTTAGGGTGCACTAAACTGCAGTAGGGGTAAAAGAGGGTGCACTAAACTACAGTAGTGCCAAACATAATTTATGTTCCCACCAAGTTGCATCAATAGACGATTTTTTTCCTGGTTTTCCATAATATATTATAATATTTGATCAACTGTTTTTGCCAATATTTTTTCTGTAGATATTTTCTATTCCTATAGTTTATCTGCTGCCAACATTATTGAATTATTGTTGATTGCTCATAGATTTTTGTTACCAAATCGATTGCAGTTCATAATATGAAACCAACTTATTGTTAACTCAGACCGAAGAGAGTTGTTATTATACAGACAGAAGATGCATGTTTCTACTGCGGTTTTTAGTTCGAGTTAATTTTCTATAAATATTTTGTCAACATTCGAGAATTAGTTTTATATACTAACATCGATTGCACCATTCCTGTTTATTTCTTTTTCTCATACATGTATATATTCGAAATTTATAGATAACCTCAAGAAGTTCTCTTATGTTTTGGGGATTACTGAAAATGGGCATCGGCTGATTAAGAACATAATTGAGCAAACCATAAATTCTAACTAACTACTATCATTCGGAAAACAAATTTAATAAATTTTGTTGATCTTTGTAAGGATCAATAATTTTTCAATAAAACGAATTTTATTTTCTTACTTTGCATGAGGAAAATCCTATACTTTCCGATAATTTGCTGGAAAAATCTTATATTTCTTCAATATCCTCCGAAAAAATCCTATAGTTCCCATCTTTTTTAGCTCTAGTGTCTGATCTTATCTTGGAGTATGGTTACATTAGTCCGGGAGCCAGCGTGAAGTTGTGCAGGGAACGAGGTAGTACATAAAACTTTCACATAGCATAGTACACCTCTAACCTACTGCAAAACTTCGCGTCTGCTGGATCAGATCATTTGCTTTTCAGAAATAGAGAGGATAACACAATCCTATGTATTTCCAGTGGTAAAATTGTGACATCTGAGGTGTTGACTCCATTTTTTCGAATTTTTGCTCATAAAAGTTACACAAATTGGTATTTTGTTGAACTGGTTATTATAGAAATCATCTACAGATTATGATCTTTCAAATGAGTTATCATTCAGTGACAGAGGATGAACTAAAGTGTACAAACAGACACTTTTCGTTAAAGTATATCAACAATTTTCCTGAAATTTCTATGTTAAAATTTGCAGTTGCACCAACGAAAAGTGTCTGTTTGTACACTTTACTTCATCCTCTGTCACTGAATGATAACTCATTTGAAAGATCATAATCTGTAGATGATTTCTGTAATAACCAGTTCAACAAAATACCAATTTGTGTAACTTTTATGAGCAAAAATTCGAAAAAATGGAGTCAACACCTCAGATGTCACAATTTTACCACTGGAAATACATAGGATTGTGTTATCCTCTCTATTTCTGAAAAGCAAATGATCTGATCCGGCAGACGCGAAGTTTTGCAATAGGTTAGAGGTGCACTATGCTATGTGAAAGTTTTATGTACTACCTCGTTCCCTACACAACTTCACGCTGGCTCCCGGACTACATCCTCATTTAAAAAAGATCATTTTGCGATGAGTAGGAATACTTAAATATAAATAAATTAATCTAAAAGAGGTTCAATATCTTGGGCACTTTATTCGCTAATTGATAAGGAAGTGACACAAGGCATTGAGTTTGCTAACTTTGTTGACAAAGAAATCATTCGACAACATGACAATGATAGTTTTCAAGTATGTTTACCCTGGAAAAGTCATCGATGTAATCATATCGCGATTTGTTTCTTGCCCGTCTATCGCACATCAGTGTCTCTCCCGTCGTGTGTTTACGGGCTTCACGCAGTTGTGTAAATAGTTCATCTGTTCCCTCTCTAAATCTGTGGCTGGACTAGACAAAGCGCGCTTCTATTAATAGAATTCTCTCTCCCTCACTGTATCCTCACTCGCTTGAAGCGACCGAGATATTATGCAACACTCATTGAGGCTTCTTCCATTCATTCACAATTTAATGAATGAACAATAATACAACTTGCAACCTTGATCGACGAAAAAATTGAAAAGCATTGAAATTCAGGCATAGTCAGAATCATGGTCAGAATGATATAAAGAATGATATGAAGTTCAGGGTAAGTCAAGAATTTTGAGTAATTAGCCTATATGCATTGTCATCGATGCGTCATGCAAATGTATAAAGTACCGCAACCAAAAATGTTTATCGCAACATTTCACGATTGAATTCATCATCATCATGTAGCGAAAATCATTGAGAGAAATGAGAGCTAAGGTTATTTATTCCAAGGAAAAACTTGCCTAGATATGCCAAACAGCCGATCGATGCCAGTTTTGGGTCAGTCCACTAGCATCAGAGATACGTTTTTCTTAGAAATCACAACAAATTCGCTGCTCAATGTGTGTGACAACTCTGGGGTCATTCTTATTCAAAATTAGAGCTCGTGTGAACTTAAGGGCCGACCCACGACCACCGTCAAAAAGATAACCGTGAAAATTGGGGGGGAAACCCTCGACTTTAAGAGATCACATTTCACGTCATTTTTTGAAGAGAATGGTCGCAAATTGACATGATCATGCATTTTACTTCCAAATAAGCCATTTTCGAAAAATTTGTCGGCCCCATATTTTCACGTGGCCCACGACTTTTTGACGAGGGGCCCACGATTCATTTTCTCGCGGGGGATTCCTATTTCTGCAGCAGACAGCATGAACTGCATAATTAAATAGACGCTATTTTAATTTCCATGAATTTTCAAACTTACTTGTACAAGTCAGACTTGTGTCAATTAGAATGTAATTGACTAAATTACAAATTACTTAACTAAAATAGTAATTGAATACAATTACTAATTACCAGTGGTGGGCAGCGATAAATTTTCCGATGGGTCCGATAACGATAAAGCGATAATTTTTTTTGCTAAGTCCAATAACGATAAAGCGATAAATTTTACGCAAAGGTTAAAGCGATAACGATAAAGTCCGATAACGATAAATTTTTGGCTCTTTTTTTGGCTCATTTTTGCTACTAAACCTCTACACTGAATTCACTAAAATATATGCTGTTCTACATGATGATTTGTTGCACGACGGCCATGAACAAGCATGCACTCCTTCGATTCCATGTCGTCTAACAACATCAAGTGCTAGAGCTCGAGGACATGAAATCGAAGTCGTGCCTGCATGCATATACAAGGCCATGTGTAACAATTAATTATGTTGATGCACTCTTCATTGGTCTGGGCCTTTGGCCTCAATAATATCGTACAGAAACCTACAAGTACATGCCTAAAATACAACATAGGCTGGTATTGAATAAATAGGAGCATTGATGAAAGACACGAATTGAGAACTTTATTGTTAACATAAAAACCATAAAAACAACAAGCTACATGTATCGGGTACCACGACAAACTTCACCGCACCACAAAGTGCAATCAGAGCAGAGAGGAATCATGCAAATACTACACATCATCATTATCATCCTCATCGGCCCCTCCTGGCTGCAGCCTCTTGCTGAGGTGGAGGTTTCCCTTCAGAAACAATCTGCTCAAAATTCTGTTCAAAATTGTCATCACTGAGACAATCCCTCTTCGGCCTCAGTACGTCTCCAGCCACGCTGAAGAGACGCTCTACTCCTGCAGAGCTAGGGATCCCGGTATTGTACTTTATGAAAAGTGTTATCCAGTGGGCCCTATGCTTCGCAGGGAAGTGCGACTTCTTCACAGTTGCCTGAAAAAAAACACATACATCATTGCAATCTTACATGTACACATTCTGCAATTACACATTACAATGCACCGAATTATCACTTGCTTGTACACGATATGCTCATGGTGCATGAAAGAACATGGCAAGACTTTAAACACATTGTTAGGCCTACCTCCTTGCTCCTCTTCCACCCTTGCAGCTCCTTTTTGAGGTCTTCCTGCAGGTTATTGTCGCGGTTTTCCTCGGTTCCATCCTCACACTCGCAGAGCTCGGCAAAGGGGTCATCGCCGACCTCCTGATGCTCCTTCATCGTAACTTGGTTTCCCCCCTCTCTCGCCTCCTCCTGTCTGACGAGCGCCGTCATCTCTTTTAGGATCCTCATGGATATCTCCTCCTTCATATGTGGAGCCATGGAGCCGAACGTCGACATCCCGTAGTTTGGATGAAGGGCAGATGCCATGAGGAGATCCATGTTTCTAAACATGGAGCTGAATCTGTAAAGCAAAGTAATTAGCTTAAACACGTAGCGGGACATGTGCATGTACCTATTGCCTATACCAGGGATCGACAGGCAATTTAGGCCACCATATAGGCCGTGTCAGGGCCAGGGATCAAGAAGGCACACTAGGACAGAGAAAACAAGGAGTAGGCTACAATGCTCCTGTGAGGAAAATATTGATTTACTAACCATCAAAAAAAATCAATCGGAAGCATAATACTTCTTTGAGACAGAGTCAACGTCCATTGATGATAAATTTGGCTCCTAAATTTGCGAGCACCTGTATAGTAAAGAAAGGGAACAAAACAACACAGCACAAGAAATATACATGTGTACATTTAAAGCTGACATTATTAGCACTAGCTAGGCCTGACAGGCTAGCACCTAACAAGGCCGAACTGGAACACTGAATAGGCCATTTATGCCGGAGTTTGCGCGACTCCTGGCTTATAGAAAAAGGTAAGCACCGCAAACATTAAACAGAGAATAAAATACCGGTACCTCTTTATGTTACAGAATATAGGTGAAGTTGTTGAATTTGTAGGCCTACTTGTTGTCAAATCCTCCTTTGTTGCCCTCTTGTCTGAGGAGGGCGCGCACCAAGGGCTGTGCGTAGATGAGGGCCTGGTCCCTTTGCGATTCCTCCATGCGCTCCAGCGCCACTTTCATGAGAGTGAGGTTGGGAAGCAGTGCACCAAGGTAGGCGTTCTGCTCCGCCTGTAGCCGGTCCAGACAGTTGGCGACTGGCCTCATGACTTTGCAGAACTCATGCAGCACCTGGTGATAACGTAAAAAACTCATTAAATTGATAGCATAGCAGGCACTAAAACTTGTAAACCAAAAGCAAAAACAAAAACATTATTATCTACATGTAGGCTCATCTCAGCTAAAATGAAATTTGCATCAGACTACTTTGGTACTTTACCTGTCTGTCCTGGTCGTCGAAGCCGCTGAAGGACTTCCTGCTCCGGTTGGCGCCCCCCCTCGTTCCGTAAAACTTCATTGACGGCCTCCAGGCGAGCGTCGTCGTTCATGACGCACTGTAGCAGCACGCTGCACGCGTCATACAGAGAGTTCCATCTGTTGGTAAAGTGAATATTGTTTAAGAAATGGATGAGGG
Organism: Prostheceraeus crozeri; assembly: GCA_907163375.1. Lineage (NCBI taxonomy): Eukaryota > Metazoa > Platyhelminthes > Polycladida > Euryleptidae > Prostheceraeus > Prostheceraeus crozeri. The sequence goes on from CAJQUW010003251.1 coordinate 1,015,614, forward strand.
GGCTGGAAATACCACACCCAGGCGCAATCACAAGGTGTAGCTGGTCGAGTCAATGGCTTGACTACCTGAGCGGCTGTCGGCCTCTAACTCACTACCCAGGGACATGAGGGAATTCGAGTGGGAGACGGGGGGAACGTCTGCAGATCCCGAACTTTCGGAAATGTTCCGCTTCTTCTCTTGAGTCACACCACTACTCCTGTTCTCAACACGGAAGAAGTCCTCCATACATGTAGTCCTCTTGCGTGACATATTGCAGTCCTCTTGACGCTGAAACTGAAACAAAAAAATCAGTGATTTTATTTTGATATATCCTCGGCTATGACAAAATAAATAATACACATGCTTGTATACAGCAGATGTAGCTGCAATGATATAACCTTAAAATTCTAGTTAGCAATTTGCAACTCCCAACTCATGTCCAAGCCTGACAAGCAAAGTCCAAAATTATAATGTAGCTATCTGTGGGACCTCACTCGTAACGTATGAACATCGAGGGACAATACACTCATCATTGTACCTAGCTAGCTACTGGATAAGACCTATATAGCTTCGATAATTTTGCCAGCCTAATCAATAATCATATCAATAGACTAAACAACAATTCAATGTTCTTCTTGTTCTGCGTCCTTGGCTGATGAAGTTCTAGCGGCGTCGCTCTTAGAAATACCAATTAGCCCTACCGGTAATTATTAAATTGCACCCTAACTATGCTACGGTATCCCTACATTGCACATAATTTTAAAGTACATGCGTAAGATGAAATAAAAATCTAATAATTAATGTATTTGCAACGTAAACAATAGATATCAATTGGGCTATTCCATCAACCCCATCCAGTGGGTACGTCGATTTATCGACAAGCTAATGCGGTATACTGCAGCATAATAGAGCGTGTAGTGTTCATTAAAGTTGCTAAAAAATTGAAAAAAATTAATGTAGTGCTCATTACAGTTGCTAAAATACTGAAGGGAATTAATATGTCCACGGCACCGCAATTCGAAAGTTAAGGAAATCATATTGTTGTATAAACTTACGATACATACGTATATCTACACGGCTGGAAATAAATGTCTATAAACGTAGGGTAGGCCAAGTGCCAAGTGATCTACATGTAGGCATATGTACGTGCAATGCCTACGTACAATGTAGGCTACATTATCAGTCTACTCTAGAAACTATGAAAGATAGTTATCTACAAGTATGTCATCGTCGCTTTATATTGTTCAGCCTGCGCTAGCCTTATGATGTGACTGACATTGACTGTGTTACAGTGGCGTAGCGTGAGTTTCTTGCGCCCGGATGCGAGATACTCATTTGGCGCCCTCAGCCTCCGTGTTCACCATCTTTGAATCCTCCCAAATTTGAGCAGGGGTTCGTTCCCCTATCAGGGAGACCAATTCCCCGGCGTTCATCTCATTAGAAATGAGAATGGTCAATCAGAATTGCTAAAATAAAACAATCATCTCATTGGAAATGAGAAGGGTCATTGGTCAATCCAAATTGATAATCATTAACAAGAGATTTAAAAAATTGTGCTACTAGTTGTCCTAGTTGTTTACCACAGAGTATGGGCCTGGCCTACACAAAAGGTAAATATAGGAACTATATTTTCCTTTTTTTATGCATATGCGACGTATTTTTCTACTCTTATATACGATGAGGATTTAAAAACACTACTCGACTGCTTGCAGTCTAAAAAGGTACGATTTTGGAAAACACTGTGTTAAATGAATGTTGGTAGTTTCTCATGAATATGCGCATACATAGTATGATTAATAGATTATAAAAACGTTGCATGATGAGCTGATTGAACGTTCGATGGTAGAAGACAAATGCACTTTATCACTTGATGAGCAATACCGACTGACACCGACTGCCATCTAGACGCGAAGAAAAAATGATTCTCATTGAAACGTTCAAATACGGCTGTCAGGGGCCAATCCTCTTTACATCTTATTCGACAACTTACCTCAGTGAGGTCGACGTCATACTTGCTGTCCATGGATGACGACTATTTCGAAGCTAATCGATGCGAAAGGCTTTGTGTGAATGCACGCGCACACACGCAGCATCAGAAGTCGAGGCACATACTGCGATGAGTGAAAATGAAACAATCTCATGCTTTTATTAACGAGTACTAATTCAGTAGAAATGTACCAACTCGCTGTTCAACATACCTTCATCTAACCCTTTAAATCGTAGATGACCTCAACGAGGAATCGGAACAGGATCGCGCATTGATATTCTACATGCAAGAGTTGTGAACTATCAAGCACTGTGTGGTGTCAAGGTGTGATCCCCTTAATAGAGCTTAGTAATACCCGATGCAATTCCAATTGACGCTTTTAAGAGTCACATTCGAGCAGTTAATTCAAATCGTAGAATGTTTGTCTAATGAGCCAAAGAAATTTTTGTTTTATAAAAAAATTATCGCTTTATCGTTATCGCAGGAAAATTTAAAGCGATAACGATAAACGATAAATTTTGCGATTCTTTGCGATAAACGATAAGCGATAAATTTTCGGCCAGTCCGATATTATCGCTTTATCGCTTTATCGCTTCATTTATCGGAACGCCCACCACTGCTAATTACAGCAATTGTAATTGCAATTGCGCAATTGTAATCGCAATTACAATCACAACACAAAGCTGGTACAAGTACATATACTCAATTCAGCATGCATGACTACAGAATGAAATGAAAATATGTGAGAAATAAATACTGGTATTTAAGTGAAAGCTACACTGAAGTCCTCAGCAGATAGTATATTGACTATACTGCATGTGAATTGTGATTCACTTCAAGTCTTATGTGACAACCTCTTTCTGAACAGCCTCATAATAAGCATGCAATCCTAAGCTTATTGTTCGTCAACTCGACTCTGTTTTCTCAAGATTCTAAACGTGAAATCACAATTGAAAATGCCATGTTGATTTCTCATATGACGCTCGATCACCTTGGTCAAGGAGCTGAGATTACTAGAACATTCACTCTCGAGGAAGCTCTCGCCGACGCAAGACTCTGTTATTATAGCCAGTCAATCACTTACATGTTTCAAATTTATGGGTGCTAAATTGTTTTGTGTGCTCCTCCTCATTTTCTACCCTTTGAGAGTATAGTTTAGTTTTTATTAATTAATTCCATTAACGTCGTGTACGATGGTTAGTTTTTCTGCATAATCTCTCCGACAACTGGCCGTGGTGTAGAAAACCACTGATGAAATCGCCGACATAAACATAGTTTCAGCAACATAGAGCAAGTATATTAGATAGAGTAGCAACTCAGCATTTATTAAATCCCCAATGCGTATACAGTTTCGATTTCATTAGATGAACATGAGTCGAGACCCTTGCACACGTGAGATATGCACATTTCTGCACTTTGGAGAAATGTGCGCGGGTTTGACTGATCATGATAGCAACACAGAATGAAGAATAGTATAGCTGTTGTCCGTTGACCATGGAATAGTTACGAATCTTTAAGGGGCCTATAGCAAAACCTAGCTCAAAACATGAAATATACTGAGTAGCCTATAGGGATGCAAGGATGGGACAGATTAACTCAGGTGCCCTCCTTCAGATCGATGAGATACCTGCCCTTAAGTGGTGCCGGCGACCCTGGTTGCGGCATAAAAGTATGACTAAAATTTAAAGTGACATAGCTTTTACCCAACAGAAATCAAAAAGTAAGTGAAGGTGTGCACGACTGCACGTCTCATATTAAATCCTGATGACGGCATTTTTTGTAAATAGTGAATACAGCAATAGGCCTATACGAAAGAGTCGTCGATGGTTAACCACTAGATGAAATGACTTGCTTATTCTTACTAAGGAAATCTTACAAGTTCTGACCAGACGTGGCAAGTCTTACTAACAAATCTTAGCTGATCTGACAAGATCTTAAATGACAACCTAAGACTTGGCAAGTCTAATTATTTCATTTGAAGTTCTGTATAATACGCATTTAGAATCTGATGATTTTCGTACTTCATTTATTGCACACTGCCAGCATGCTGCTATGGCTACTTCAATAACCTACCGCTCTAGGCATCCATAAACCCTGATTTCATGCATTTGTCATATTGTCTTCAATTTTTGACCACGTATAGCATCACCCGTAAATTCAAGTAATTGCAGCCCAAAATACAATTAAGATATAATACGTTCTACTTAATACAATGAATTAAGCAGCAGCATATACACAGCGTAAAATGGTTTCGTAGCAATGGCGTAGCCAAGGGGGACAAGTCCTCGAAATGAAATCTGAACGGGGCCGGGACAATCTTTGTTTTATAGGTGGTAATAACATCATTCTATGACGAATTATTAATTTATTACAGTGAGAATCTGAAATCCTACAGTAGCGCGCTTGGTATAATTTTCGCATGTCCCCTGTTGCGCAACGATCGCGAGAGATGAGATCATTTCTGTGTGTCAGTCGGTCAGGCGCCGATACCAGTCGTACTGTCACGGACGTCTCGATATGGCTTGTAGCTAGGACACGACACGATTTTGCGACACCCACAAGTTAGAGGCCATTCATGACTGAGTATATAAACACCTATTCTACTTCACGTTGCTTCCAATCAATATTGTTATAGAGCCTCGACTTCATTCTACGCTTGTGGCTGTCATCGATAATCTTTATGTACTGTATGATTTTATGTGCGTATCATGAATGATCAATAAAAGACAAAATCAGATTTTTTTTTAATACTACTCTGCTACCTACAATTTCGTGTGTTGAAAGACACTTTGCACGATATCCCTGATGATGTCTGCGTACGTTTGATCAAAATCAAATCAGATAGTATGAATATTAGGACTTCTTCTGATTTACGAAATTATTGAGTATAGACTTATATTAATTAAGACACATTTATTTCCCCCCCCCCGGAAATGAAATCCTGGCTACGCGACTGCTTCGTAGGGCTGAATGCTATGAGAACTACCACCTGGTTTATTTAATTCCATTACACTGCAAAAAGTAGAGAATATTTCCGCCACTGATCAAAGATGAAGGTCACTGTTTCCATCAATTTCCGCGCGCTGTTCAACTTACTAAAAGACAAAGTTTAAAATATATCTTTATTGAAACGATTTCCACGAAACATTAAGTACATTGGCAAATACTGGATTACAAGTCACACATCTTGAACTGTGTGAATAATTTGATTTGTAAAATATTTTTTAACAATAATCACTGTAGATTGAATGCTAATATTAAAATTGAAAATTAACGGTTAAATGATGTCCTCACGTAAGACTAGGTAAATGATGAACCCGGGTCTGCCCAGACCCGTAATAAAATTGAAGATAAGCACCGCGCATCATCTATAGTGAAGGTTGTAGGAACATTGGATTTTAGAATACCATGGTTTATCATCACTTCACTTCTGCATTTAGCTAGTTTCAGCTGATAACTAGGCCTATATGCTTACCACAGTAGGCCTATGTTGTGAAACTGTTTTAGGTGATGCCATGTAGTCTGTGGAAATATATGTTTATCTGGCTTATCTAAAAAGTGATAGCAGTTGTCAATTATAGGCCTACATACTGTACGTATTATAATGTAAAACACAATTCATCCAGGTACCAGTATAATTGAAATAGTCAGCTGCTGTATTCCATTACTGAGTAATGGAGAAAGTTCATAAGTATCACATACAATCAGGACAATAATAGACGGTTGTTGCATGCTGTATGCAGATGGCTTTTTGACACTCAGCACATTTGAAGCGAGTCTTCCTTTCCTTTACACCTTCATCCAAGCAGATCCGACAGCGTTGACGTTGCTGGTTGCTGTCGACAGCAGGCTGCGAGATGTTGGGTTTGATACCGACCAACTCCATGGCCACTTTGATTGAGTTGGTTAGACGAGAATGAGTAGCACGTTGACGAACAAGAGGGAGGGTCATCTCGTAGCCAAGATCCATCTTGAAGGAGTAATGGTTCGTAGCTGCCATTGTTCTCATGGCTGCAATAACAGCAACATCCATCAGTGCCATGAACACACCGTAGGGCCATCTCCGGCACTTCCGTTGGCTTCGGTAAGTACGGACCAACTTGTCTAGGTTATCGACTCCCGACTTTGTCGCATTGTAGCATTCCACGATTTCGGGCTTCTCATTCTCGTTGTGCTTGTCATAGGTGTGCTTTGTCGATAGAAGGAGAACGGGTGCATTGCCTTTGTCAAAATAGGAGCATAGCACCTTTTGGCCAGATACGAAATGCCGAGAGTCACCTTTCGTTCTTCCTTGAGAAGACTTCGCAGCGGGAGGAACCCCACGCCTGTTGCTGCGGATGGTTCCAACAACACTATAGTTTTGGCATCTGTGAGTCGATCGCACAGATTGACCGAGGTAAACCAATTGTCCATTGTAATATTCCTCCCGACACCCATGTATGCCTTGGCCAGATGCACTGATTGGACAGTCTCGCTCCGATTCCGGTAGGGTTTCTTTCCCAACATACACAAGGCAGCGTAAAGGAAAGCTATTTTCAGCGTCCGTAATCCAAAAGATCTTTATACCAAACTTTCTAGGCTTACTTCGAAGGTATATACTGTTGAAAGCGAACACGACCATGAAACTCCACGAGCTGTTCATCAACACACAGAAGGGATCCCGGATCATAGTGACTTTCCAAGTTTGAGTTCACTTGATCAACAACTTCACGGATAGGAGCCAGTGGATCGGTGCGGTCACGTCTCATCTTGTTATCAAATCCAAGAGCAGCTTTGATCTGCTGGAATCGCTGGAAACTCATTGAAGCCCTAAATATCGGATTGCCATTTCTGAGATCCCAAAGCTCCCGAGTGTTGCGGTGCCCAGCCTTCAACGCGCCAGCAATCAGATGCAGACCTACGAAGGCTTCAAATTCAGTCATTGATAATGGTCTCCATGTAGTGTGCTTAGCAGCGGCGATACGGCGACCCTCACGATTAGTATGGAGAAGTGTCAGGTGCAAACTGTCACCAAAATATGCCTTGAATGTTTCTGATGGTGTCTGAGGATGAAACCCGACACTGAATCCAATGTGAGAAGCACGGAGAGTTGCGCACTGGCTATCTGGCTGGTGGATGCTGCTGGGCCGTCTGAAGACACCACAAGAGACCAGTGGGAGCTCTTAGGGCAGGTGCCACTAGGGAGGGAGTCTCGTCGTCGTCGTCCTCTTCTCCGCTGAAATCCATCTCCTCTAAAGCCTCTATACTCAACTCTTCATCACTGACATGGCCACTAGCAGCAACTTAGTCTGAAATGAAATGATACGCCGATTGTAAAATCATTGCTACAAGTATGGGTGTAACATTTGCAAGAGCTAAATCACTTACCAGAAATCTCGGCAAGGGAGTCATATTCGTCGCTGCCTGCATCGTTGTCATTTATCACAGCACTAGCTGCAACATCATCAGCTGAAATGGAGATGATTTCATTTAGAGTTACCGGCAAGTTGAATTTGCAGGGCTACATATGTATAGCATAGCGATGTACACGTACATGTGTTCATGTATACATCTGTAACATATTGCTATAATAATAGGCAGTACAGTGTACATAGTCAGATGATAAGTTCAATCGGCAGTCCATAAATTTTATATCCATAATATATCGGCTGGTTGTCTGCTGATAGGTCTAAATGTAGGCTACACGCATAGCCAATAGGCAATTATCACAACATGGGTGACATCGTTATCAACCTACATGTACATGTCGGCTACGGCTACTCTACGGCACAGAACTTTTCTGTAAAAGCAAAGACGCAACAACTTAATGCACGTAGGCCTAAAAGGAGTTGTGTAATAAACTATTGTCAATGAATCTGAGTGGATTGATCACTTTACAACGGGCTGCAGTACGTACATAGTACAAGCTTGGTCCTTCTTCTGAAATCTCCATTAGTCTAGTCATACATGTATATCTGTGCCTAAACATAGCTCAAGATTCAAGCTGGTCATTTCAAAATAGTAACGGATGGCTCTACCGGTACTTCCACTTACAATCCTACATATAAGTACGTAAACAGTAGCTAATTCTAATCTCCCCATAAGTATTCACGTGTACTAGTAGGCAAATTGCATTTCACCCTCCCACCATGAACAGACACTAAACAGCTCCTCGAACCCTCCCTCCCCCTCAAATCTGTTCACATAGATTGGCCTTCAACGATCCCTCACACTCAGCTTACTTGATATTCCAACAGGAAAATTGTCTTCTTCATCAGCATCGTATTGTAGATTGATATTAGCAAATACAATAGACCGGGCATTGCGGGGCGGTAGTTGACGTCTTTCATTAGAAGATGCCATTGACATACCAATACATGAGTAGACAATCGCAGAATATTCCTTCGTGCATATAAGGGAAGAAAAATGAATTCATTCAATCAGACGATTTCGTGACTCCTATTGGTCCCTTGATTCCTTCTGATCAAATAGAAAAACAGATGGGCAATAAGCGCGCGCGTGTACTTGTGTGTGTGTGTGTGATTCTCTAGATGTTACCATGTGTTACCAAGCAGGTAATCCATGAGAAGCACACACGTTAGGTAGGCGATGCTGCGAACGATGCACAAACATTTGACCTTGATGAGTAGCTTTACAAGTACTGCAAGTACTTTGTAAGTATATTATGCTTTACAACAGTCGAGTCTAAGGTTTACAAAGTGAGAATGTAAGTAAGAAAAGTCATGAACTTCACTAATAGCGCATACTGACAGAAAATAAGACCGTTATCAGACGAGAAGATAGCCCGTTATGCCATAGACATAATCATTTGAATAAACATTTGATGACATAACCATTTTCATGATGATATTGTCAGCAATTATTTGTTTTTTTACATACGTGTGATACTTTTGTTAACTTGCATTATCATAATTTATTTCTCAAAAGATGTACAATGCATATACAAATATAAATAATAATTGAAATTTATGCATCAAATAATCTTACCAGTCATGCAGCTGATCAATATATATAGAGTGATCGAGCTCGTTTCAATTAGTCATTCCACACTGAATGCGCCAGTGTCATCTCAATATTGTGAGAAGCATTTTCTGGGATTTGATCTATCTCTGATCCTTTGATTAATCGATCTTCTGATACTCTCCCAATCACAAGAGTAATATGCAAAGCATCCAAAAGGTCTGAAAAAATAAGTTAAGTATAATTATAAGATAAGATGACATGTAATAGAACACAAAAGTATGTGCGATAAAAGTTCTGGCTAAAAAATCCGCTGGAGGAGAATAATTTGTACTTGTATATCTGGAAGTCATAGCCATCGGTTTACGAGCCTCTATAATTGTACGTGGTAATGGCATGGACAAGGTAAACTAGACCTGTTGAGTGTAGATGGCACTCAAATATTCTTTTCTTTTGTTCCCTGTATAAGTTGGCATAGTTATTGGTACTACTGAATAAGTTAGTAAGTAACTTCCCATGTTTGATATCGCTATAATTGTATCGTATCGTGAAGTGTCAGTTTATTCTGCAGCGCTGTGTTGTATTGGCTAATGCAAAAGTTGTTTTAGTGGACATGCATCCTCTCGGTATAAATGTAATGTGTCAGAAACTTTTCAAATCACAACCCACTTATCACGTGCTGTTATCACATCTGTATCTTTGCCAACTATACATCTGACTCAAATACAATTAAACAGTTATTCGCATTGTTTTGCTTTTTAACCTGCGCAACAACAACAAAACCCAGCGAGTAAAGAAGCCCTTGTGCAAAGTCTCAATGTATTGCTAAAAAACAGGGACATCAAAAAGTGCATTAAATTGGTTGCCGCTGAAAATTGAATTGAAAGCATGAAGTCTCAACTTTTTCTTGAAGAGTTGCAGGGACTTCTTGCATTATAATGCAGTTTATGAAACTTCCTAGATCATCAGCTTGATTTCCGCTTAATTAAGATGCTTGTTAGCAAATATTCATTCCTTTTGATATCCAACTTGTTTCATACACTTGTAAAGATCCATCATGTCGGTAGTAAATTTGCAAATTTTTGGCTATTTTTAAACTGCTCAAATAATTTTTTGGACCGTATGAACGCAATCTCCGCGAAAAACTGTATCTTTTCATGTAAAAATTTTCACTGATACTTTTTTGAGTCGACACTCTAACTATAATCTTACTCTGTTCGGAGCATATCTGAACTTTCTCATTTGTTGTAATTCTACAGATGGTGTGTGCATGAAGGACAAATAGATGACTATCAAAATTGTTCTATCTTGTTTCTTAAATTTGTTGTTGATTTGATTCATAACCACTGATTGAAAATTTTTGATGTCGCTAGGTCGCAACGATCGAGAGAGATACCCGGGTAGAAAAAACCGAGATAATTTATCTATGATTGATGGTGATAGATTTTGCAAATATTAGATAATTGATTTATAAAACAATCAAATACTACATATTTGATATTTTTAAAATAATTTTTAATATATATTTGATGATTATTTGACAAATATTATCATAATCACTTAAATGTTCAAATCTGAAACATTTTACAAATATTTGTGAATTAATTTGTCTATATAATAAAAATATTTCTGCATGCTTATATGCTTGTTAGCATTGCGAACAGTGCAGTAAGCGGAGTTCTGAACTGGTCATCTGTTTGGTTACCTGATGACAATGTTTGCGTCAAATGATTGATTGGTTGATCAAACCTTATTTTCTCAACCACTGAAACGAATTTTAATGCGTACATTTTGAGGTCATAACTCAAAATAATTCGGAAAGCAGCGCCACTGCACTTGGTTTATATAGCTAGTTTCAAACGAATATTAGGTGGATACTGTTGTAATAGGAGTCAGAGTTAGAACGCACAGTAAGCAGACATCTTTATTCGCAGGCTCGTATGAGGTGTCTCATCGTACATACAGCGTCAGACAACCGGGCGTAAGCGCACACACGATTCGTCTCTCTTCGTCCAATGAGAGCACTCGTATCTCCTAGGGAAATCCTATCTCAACACCCTCCCCCTAAAAAATTTACAACATAGGGGTATATCGAAAGCAGATAACAAATAGATGAAAAACGCGTAAGTTCTCATGACTGAGAGTAAATAGAAACGGAAACAGTAGCTGAAAGTTTACGAAGTAGCTACGGATTAAACGAGTTTAAAATGTAACGATCAGGAGGTTGAACACAGCGTTGAGGATATCTCCGAGTTTGAGCACTTTGGCCCACTGGGGCTCCACCGATCGGATGTCCTGAAATCGATCCACTTCCCCGCAATTTTGACAAGCGTGACACATGCCATGGGCAACCATCGCCGAGCAGGTAGGTATGAGTACCCAAACGACCAGATATAGTTCTGACAAGAGTTCTCGAATTCGGAAGAAGAACACGTACCCGCTCACCCTGGTGATATACAGGATGTCGGTAACGAACAGTTCGGTAAGTTTCGGTCCTCCTCCTTTGTCGATCCAATTGAAGATTTGGTTCCTGAATGGGCGTTTCCTTCAGAGTCGGTAGGAAGAGGTTTCGGTTCGTTCTCATTTGCCTACCGTGTAGGAGAGCTGAAGGTGTTAATCCGGTATGAGTGTGAGGAGTCGAACGATAATTAGCAAGGAATTTCTGTACGTATGAATACCATTTGATACCATGGGATACACCGATTTCCAGTTGAGACTTCAATGTGCGATGGAATCGCTCTATCAACCCATTTGCTTGGGCATGAAAAACTGGGGTTCGATGGTGACGTATGTCGTGGGAAGCAAGGTATGATTCAAACTCCGTAGACGTCAGCTGAGGGCCATTGTCCGACACAATGGTTTTCGGGAATCCTTCTATGGCAAATAGATCAGACAGAATGTTAATAATACGCTCACTGGTTATGTCCGAGACGAAATACACGAAAGGGAACTTCGAATGATAGTCCATGATTGTAACTGCATAACGTTTCGCAGAAGGCAGGTAAGCCATAGGTCCTACGATGTCCATACCGATCGTATGCCATGGAGAATCTGGAGAATCTGTCGGTATCACCGTAGCGGAAAAGAATTTGGCTGTTTTCTTGGACGATGCACACGTGTTGCATTGAGTGATGTAATCACGAATATCTTTGTTGATTGAAGGCCACCAGAAGTCCATTGAGATTTGGTCTACCGTTCGATTGATTCCTTGATGGGATTCATGCGCTATTTCGATAATCCTTCGTCGCAACGCTTGTGGAGGAACAAGCCGATCTGGGCCACGAAACACCAATCCATCACTGATTGAGAGTTCATGTTTCACGGCCTGGAATGGCGCCATTGATGTAGTTTCTTCCGTTGTCAATGATTGGCCTTTCAGGAATTTCTGAAGAACAAGAACCTCTCTGTCGACCCGTACATGTTTCTTAAAATCAGAAGAAGAAATAGTCCCTGTAGTGAAAATAGAGTTGATCGTAATAAGCTCCTGTGAAGAGGTGTCTAAAGAGTTCGTTTTTGAATCGTCACCAGAAAGACTAGCTCTCGAAAGAAAATCTGCAATACAGTTTTCAGAACCTTTACAATAATGAATGTTGTAAGTGAACGGAAGAAGATTTGTAACACAACGAGCGATACGCAAATTGACTTGAAGGGTATCACGTTTCGTGAAGATGGAAACTAAAGGTTTGTGATCGGTTTGAATATCAAATGTACGTCCCCATAGAAATATTTTCCAACGCTTGACAGCAAAAGATATCGCTAAGGCTTCTTTCTCAATAACAGAATACGAACGTTCTGCCGGAGTTAGCGTACGAGAAGCAAAGGCTATCACTTTTTGTTTATTATGTTCGTCATACTGTAAGAGAACGCAACCCAATCCTGTATCACTTGCATCGGTTTGTACTTCAGTACGTACTTTCAAATCTGGATTGAAGATTGAAAGTGTAGTTTTTTCAGTAACAACCTGCTTCAGCCTATCATAAGCATCCTGAGTATGACTATCCCATGTCCAAGGAACGTTCTTCCTAGTAAGACGGAGTAATGGTTCGGCCAAGTCTGAGTATGATGGAATGAATTTTGCGTAATAACTGATTAGTCCAAGGAAGGATTTTACTTCAGAAGAAGATTTCAACGGAGGCGAATTGACTATAGCTTCAACCTTATTCGGATCTGGCTCGATGCCATTTTTTGAAATAACGTGACCATGAAACGTAATGTGTCGCGAGAAATCTGCGATTTTGCTTTGTTGATGTGGAATCCTGCGGCTTCTATCTTGCTAAGAACCGTGTGTAATCTTTGATCGTGTTGTTCCTGAGTATTTCCTGCTATAATTATGTCATCGAGATAACACTGAACTCCAGGCATGTCACCTAAAATTGTCATCATCAACTTTTGAAACACTCCTGGAGCGGAAGCAAGTCCGTAAGGAACTTTTTTGAACCTATACAATCCATCTTGGGTGACAAAGGTAGTAATGTGTCTACTACTTTCATGCAGAGGTAGCTGTAGAAAAGCATTTTGCAAATCTAAAACTGAGAACTTCGAACAGTCTCGCACTTTCAAGAAAATTTCTTCCAAGAAAGGTAAAGGATAACCATCAATAATGATAGCTTTATTCACATCTCTCAAGTCTAAACAGAGTCGTACCTTTCCATTAGGCTTTTGTACTACTACAAGGTTTGAAACCCATTCACTTTCATCAACCTTTTCTATGATATCTTTTTGCTCCATTTGGTTAAGTTCTTGTTTCACTTTATCTCTAAGTGCTAATGGAATTCTGCGAATTTTCTGTTTTACTGGAATGATATCATCTCGAAGCGCTACTTTGTGATTGAATTTAGGCTTACAATTAGCAGATACGGAGTTAACCTGCCAGAGAGTGTAAACATGCAAGTTTTCGAATGCCTTCAGACCTAATAGAGCCTTTCCACTTTCGGTAACAATCACTGTTTCAAAAGTATTTCTGTTATTCCATGACAGTTTCATTTCAATCTGACCTAACACCTTAATGTTTCCTCCGGAATAATCAAATATTTGGTCATTGCATCTCTTCAGGTCTCTAGTAGTGAAATGTTTCAGAAAATCAACTTTCGGAAGAATCGTAATCGGAGTACCTGTATCGATCACATAAGTGAATTTAGGAGAACAACTTTTGCTACTCGCATTACGTTTGTCAGTAGTAACTTCAATTGTGCGAAATTCAGTAGCGGAATTGGATAAGGAATTGATATGGTAAACATTTTTAGACGAAGTGTGAAAACACACGCGAGAGAAATGATTTTTCCTTCCGCAATTCATGCAATCTTTCCCGATAGCCGGGCAATTAGGGCTATTCGCAACATGATCGTACGCACCGCACCTAAAACAATAGCGTTCGCTAAAACTTCTTTGGTGTCTTGCATCATTACGCTTAGTATTACTAGAAAAAGAATTCTGTTTCTTAGATTCTTTAAGAAAAGAAGACCTACCCTGTGTATGAGGTTTCTCAGAAAGGCAAAGCTTATTCACAGATAAGTCAGAACTATCATGTACAGGTCGAATGAGGTTATTGTTGTTCAGCTCACCTTGTATCGTTTCAATGCGACGGGCAATTTCCAACGCTGACTGTACCGACGTTGGTTGCTCTAATATCAGTTTCTCTTTGATCGTATCAGTCGCACCAAGGATCAATTTATCTTTCATTAAATCGTCTTTCATAGTACCGTAGTCACATTTCGATGCGAGAAGCGATAGTTCAGCGAAGTACTCAACAATCGATTCTGTAGGATGTTGTCGACGATTGTTGAAATTCTGTCTTGCAATCGTGACAGAAGGAGCCGATGGAAATAATGAACGTAGAAGTTTGTAAACATCCGAAACACACGAAGTTGAGCCTGCGGCGGAAAGTAATTTTCTGCAGGATGGTCCGAGAATGTTCAACACAATCGCAGTTCGGCGTGATTCGGTAAATTTGTCTGCAGCAATAGCAGCAAGGTAAAGCTCTAACTCCTCGATGTAGAATTCTGTATCTTGAATAGGTGAACTTGATGTAGTCAGAAAGTTTGCAGGTGGTCGAATACTTCCGAGCTGGGTCGCCATGTTGTAATAGGAGTCAGAGTTAGAACGCACAGTAAGCAGACATCTTTATTCGCAGGCTCGTATGAGGTGTCTCATCGTACATACAGCGTCAGACAACCGGGCGTAAGCGCACACACGATTCGTCTCTCTTCGTCCAATGAGAGCACTCGTATCTCCTAGGGAAATCCTATCTCAACAGATACCTACTTGCTTTTTTAGTTGGGGCTGCATGAATCCAGATGGTCCCTCATCCCCTGATTAATTAGAAATGATGCTCAAGCTAGCTACTGTACATTAGATGGCTGACCAAATCGACCTCATCGTGTCATTCTGGTTAGGGTAAGTCGTTTAATTTTCATAACGACCGATTTGTCGATCGGAGCTTCCGAATGTTTTGTAATCCTGGCTATTTTTTGGCAAATGACATAGATCGGCAGTTGCGGTTGCAGTACTGAGTCTACTGTGAATCACGTGTACTTTCACGAACAGTTGCGTTCTTAATATTTTTTGACTTGTATTGTGCATGCCATATCACTAGGTGACATACCACGCTTAATTACGCGTAATTCACGTGTAAACTGTGCGTAATTAGCTACACATGACCCTAAACATCCGTGGCTATGCGGGACATTGCTGCAACATCTGCTATATAAGGTTGTCTGTTATCTGGCCACCCAGATTTAATTTTTGCTTTTTTAAAGTTTTTTCAGAAACTAATGGATGGATTGACTTGAAACTTCTGCTACATATGCACTAGCGTATTACAAAAAAAGGACAATTAACCCGACCTCTCACGATCACTACAAGGTAGATTAATTTCAGTTTTATAATTACATACAAACTTGGGGTGACTTGGCCACTCAACTGTGGAGACTTGGCCACTAATAAATTTTTGTACACAGTGCATTAATTGCACCTATAACATGGCATAATCAACACACAAAATAACCCATGATATCATACAGAGAAGACTTTGAGCTCATAGCTTCATATTTTTTGCCAAATTGGGCCTATCAGGCCTGCCCGACTTATCCTAATTTCCATGATAAAATATTGATCGCTGTTTGTTTGGACCATAGGCCTAGGTATAGATCTATGATTATAAAAGATCACGAAAAATACCAGCCTTTTGTATCAAAAACCATATTTAGCCTAATCGGTCATCATCTCGAATCTCGATTATGCTGCATACAAAAAATACAAACAAAAATCGCAAAATTCTGTCACAAGCACATCGCCTTGTGATTCGATACTCACGTGACAACAACTAAAAATATAAAAAGATCAGTCTCTGCCATGGTGCCATCTCGCTACATAATGCGTCATGCTCGATGCGTCATCGTCTCGATACCTACTCATGTGATTAAGGAAGAATAAAACAATAACAAAAAATGTGAAAAGATCAGTCTCTGCATGGTGCCATCTCGTTGCATACTATAATGTCATTCTCACTGCATGCTTTTTCTAAAAACAGCAAAACTAAAAGTAACATTGGTTATATCAACCATGTTTACATGTAGGCTAGGTTCTGGATCGCGACATCATTTTCTCCGGTGAGATTCAATCACAAAGAACTAAACAAACACACTTGACACAAACAATTCCCAAAGCACTCCTCACACACCCATTTCTCGCATGAGCTGCACAAGAACCAGTCAAGTCCAGAGGACTCATAAGAATTGCTACCTCAGTTCTTCTCGCCCTTGCTGTTTTCTTCGGCCCGGCTCCTTGAGACATTGGTTCTCCGCTTCCTTGCTTGGTGCTGATAGATCTCTTGACACCCCTCAATGGAGACTTCCTTTCTTGAATTCGCTTCATCTCACAATCTGATGTTGCAATCATGGCTTTGGGTCGATATCTGCGTTCTCTGGTCCTCGGAGTCCCTGGAATCGCCTGAAAAGATATCAAGAGAAACATTCTTAGCTTAGCTTCAGCAACATGATCGAGTTAGTACACGAATTATATGAGTCATATTTTGCGTGTTTAAGTCTATTTTTCAATTAATGTGTAAAACTACAGCACTACGACACGTAAAAATATTTTGCTTACCCAGGTAATTTATATTTTACAATTCTACCTACTGTCCTAATGTTCAAGCGCTTACCTTCGGATATCCTTTGAAAACCGATGGTGACACGAAGTCATCAGAGGATGTGGAGGTCTGTAGAGCAGCTGATGACGTCAGAGGAGGCTCGGAGGAACTGGAGGTCTGTAGAGCAGCAGATGACGTCAGAGGAGGCTCAGAGGAACTGGAGGTCTGTGGAGCAGCGAAAACCGATGTCGGTGAGAAATCCTCTTCATCGAATATGTGTCTGTTGAATGGCCAAATTCCAGTTGCCTTGAATCCTGATTGAATGTTTGCAGGAGTCGAACCTTTCAGTACAGCCTCTCGTACAAATTGTGATACATTGTATATCGTGATACAACGTCCAGAATTCTGCATCATCCACGAAGTTGCTGCTGCGTTGTAGAATTTCTTCATGGGGCCAAACACACTCTTGTAAAGCGGCTGCGTCCTGTGACTAGTATGCGGCACCAAAGTAAGGATATGAATGTTGCTTTCCTTTGCAAATGAGGGCAGGAAGTGACAGATGGATCTCGTGGTTGTCCATTGTCAGCAACACGGAATAGTCCGGGGTCGGCCTAGCATCAGCTGTGAAATGCTTCAGAACTTTCACGAAAGTGTCGGAATTCATCCAGTCATTGCCAGTTACCAAACCGATGCTTCCCTCCGGAGCATTGGCCATCATTGGATAGTGAAACCTCTTTCGCGGAAAGACTAAGACAGGAGGAACAGTCTCTCCAATGGCCGAAACTATGCAGCAGACGGTCACCAGTTCTCCGCGCTCTCGGCTCGCTATCTGCCGCACCTGCTTCACTCCCCGCTTTCCAATGACATTTGGCATCTTCTGGACAGTTGTCAATCTGCTTTCGTCAAGATTGTAGATCTGTTTGCCTTGGAGTTGGGATGCCTGGATAACTTCTTCCAGCTTGTCGAAGAATTCATCTATGTTCTAAGAACATGGATAAGTCTATGTCCGTAGAACATGGACGAACAACGTTCTAAGTATTCACAGAGTTGCTCTTCTTGTTGGTCTGTAAAAACCTGTGCTCTTTTTAATTTGCTGCAACACATGCAACAGTATCGTTACGCAGCAGTTCCACTTTCCTCCTAATTGTAGCACGAGCAATCCAACCTAATGTGCCACCCGAAATGACTTTTCTCCATTCAAGACTTTCTCTGCCGCATCTATAAGGGTCTCTTCAGTGAAGCCCGCTCTCGTTGTCTTGCGGTTATACCCGGTGAAAAAAAAATTGTCGGTGAACTGTCGGTCCATTGTCGGGAAGCCGACTCGGCTTAATGACGGCAAAGGTCCTAATTCCCCGACTATCTGCCGACGAATCGGTGAGCCGACAATTCCCCGACTGTTTCGCCGACACACTACCGACAATTCCCCGACAGCCACCGACAATTCCCCGACAGCTGCCGCCGACAATTCCCCGACAGCCGCCGACATCTAATTATATGTTCACATTCTTTTGATGAAATTACAGTTATAGCCTACTTGACGTTGTAGCAAAATATTGAAGAAATTTGGTGTTGATAGTGATGAATATTGTTGATCAAAGTCATCCTGCTACGAAATGCTCCAAGGATTAACAGCAGAAAAACTCATGCTGCTAGAGCTAAAACATTCGGAGGCAGTGACAAGAATAGCCCTACAATATTTATACATTATAAAAATGCTGCTGATCGGTGTCATCCTGCTACGAAATGTTCCAAGTATTAACGGCAGAAAAACTCAATGCTGCTAAAACCAAAACATTCGGGGGCAGTGACAAATAATCGCACAAGAAACTATTTTAGCGACTCACCTCAAAAGTAAATGTCGGCCTACAGAACAGTGGTATGCTTCTCTGCCATCGGTTGTGCTGGCTTGGTAGTGTCCGGTCTCCATTGATGGTATCTTATTGAGAGACAACGACTTTGGTCTAAAATGCGCAGTAAGATGCATGCAAAAAATATTGAATATTATTGACGCATAAAAAAAAGCTATAGAATTTAACATAATTAAAATAAATAGAAACATACATGTACATTTAACATAAAAAATAGGAAAACGACATGAGCTTTTATTCACTTCATGTAATTATGCTGCTTAAAATCAATAGCATTACATTAATTACCCGACCTGCTATTATTTCCAGGCAAAAAACAATAAAACGACAAGAATCACTATATGTATTACATGAGCACTAGACAAGTTCCGATGAAAAATGTGTCATAAAACAAATGACGAAATTCAGGATGATTACGAAGGAGATAAAGTGTTCAGTCTGGGAATTTTCAAAAGCAAATATGTAGCTGACGATCAATATAAAAAGGAAGTACATATGACTAATATATATCCATATGAGAACATGATTGTGAGTGTGGACCAATAGCGCATTTTTGGAAATCTTTAAAGACAATTACAAACAGCTAACAATCATGAAAAATACCTATAGCAAATACCTGTCCACTTGAAAACATGATTAAGAGGGTGGGTCAAGTCAAGTCAAGTCTAATTTGGAAATCTTTTAAGATAATAATCTTTTATCTATTATAAAATATATAATATATATTATATATTATAAAAATATATTTGGAATATATATATTTTTATAATCTTTTAATTATAAACAGCCAACAATCACGTAGAGATGATGCCTCTTTGGTTGGACATTCTAAATGAAAGTGAAAGTAGGATTGCTAATATGATGCTAATTTATTAGATCATGAACCAATTAATTTCAACTATACTGAGCGTAGCCATTTTCAGGGTATAAAAAATGAAAATGCATTGATGAAATTTTAAGCATTCATAAATATACCTTTACGCATATTCTTCATTCGCATGTATATAAATGCCTAAAATTCCATCAAGGCATACTCTGTTCAACTATCATTTTATACCCTGAAGATGACTGCGCTCTGTAGTTGAAATTACTCGAAATTGGTACGGATGAATAAATCACATCATTAAGTTACACATGCATAAATTACATCAGATAATAATTCAAAAGTATGAGAATGCCAAATTAGCAGCAATTTGGCATTCCCTTACTTTTGAATTATTATCTGATGTATATGTAACTTAAAGGGGAATTCCACGCATTTTACAACATGGGCTGAAATGAAGGCTATTATCGAGTAGAACAATGAGTGGCGATTCGTTTTTGCGCTAGCGATGTTGTTAGCGCTAAAAATAGCTTTAACTGGTGACGTGTGACGTCACTTCGCTGAACAGATGAACGCCTGCCGTAGATGCGACCAATGCAATGTCGAATCAAACAGAGAGTCGCGTGTAGGAGCCCACAATAATCTCACGATCATTTATCATATTGACGCGGCGATGCCAAATTGCGCTGTATTCGGCTGCTCTACGGCTTCAGGAAAAGGAAAAAGACTGTTTACTTTTCCGAAAGAAATGGACAGACGCGTGCCGACGTAAAAACTTCAATCCGACATCTAATGCAGTGATTTGCAGTGACCATTTTTCAGAAGATTCGTTCGAAAAGACTCATTATCATCTTCTGAAACTAGAAGACAGGCCTAAATGCAAACGACCACTGAAATCAACAGCGATTCCCACTCTTCATCTACCCATTTCAAGCCATCCAACTCCCAAACCAAAACCAAGATCTACCCGTCTTTCTCGGGAATGTGATTCCTCTTCTTCAACTGGTCATCAACTTATCACTAATCCTTCAAACTCTGAAATTTTTGATTCTGATAGATCTGACAAGTCGAACGATGATTTTGATCCCTACTCATCGGATGAAAACGATGATTCATATGACGCTGACTTAGGTGTGACGTCTTGTACTTTGGCTAATGAAAGCTGTTATCTTGTCTACGACTCAAATTTGATGAATTTGTTTAAATGGTGTAACCAATGTGGTTCTCCATTAGAAAGCGGCGTAATCGAACGCCAAATAATCGGTTCCGTGGTGAAAGTTAAGACAAGTTGCATTCAAGGTCACGAGAATCTCTGGGAATCCCAAAGTAAATTACCCAATACCAATATATACTTAGGAAATATTGCCCTCCCAACTGCAACAATTCTGTCCGGTAATATATATCAAACATTGTGTGAAATTGCTAAGACAATGAACCTGTCTGTTCCATCGAAGTCGTTATTCTATGAATCGCAAAGTAATTGGATTTCACCTACTGTGACGAAATGTTATCAAACTCAACTTGATGATGTGACGGCAGCAGTCAATTCGCATGGATCAGCAGTTTTAGTCGGTGATGGGAGGTAAGTTTTAGTTGGCGATGCTGTCTTTTTATCATCATAATCTGATCATAGGCATACCGTTAATTTAATAACCTGGATATTGCTAAAAATTCAATATTTATGCGGTTCAAATGCAATCCGTCGATTTTAAAGATTCAAAAACATAATGAAATCCTGATTTTGATCTTATTGTATACGCGCCCCGAATGTAAAACGTAACTTGGCTTAAAAATATTCTTGTATTCAATCTTAAAAAAAGAATTACAGACGGAAACGGTAGCCGAAAATGAGATGAAAAATATATACACTAAATACAAAATTAGCATAGGCCTAAATCAGGTAAACTTACTAATCTGTTAGTGGGCTGTCCACGAATTTCTAACTTACGAGTATGACATTCAATTTGTCTGGATTTGATGTACATCTATTTCAAAACTACATCAAGCTATAACAACGAAGTATGGATTTGAAGTTATTTTACTAATAAGTCTTCATATACAGCAAATACAAAACGATTATCCTAGTAATCCAATCTATGTTAATAGTATCTTTTAACAAGAATCAAAGTTATTAGCTAACAGATATCTAATGATTATCAAATACTAACACTTATCAATATCATTTTGATAATTTTTCATTGTCCGATAATGGTAGAGATTCGAGAATAGGCATAGTCTGTTGAGATATTCGTTATCATACGTGGCAATTTTACCTACAGGTTTATGAAAAAAATGAATTATATTTTTAAACGAAACATGCCTTACACTCAAATTAATTAGGCATATTCATGAGTACGGGACGGTACTTAATAATAATGTGGGCTAAATACTTCACAGTATCCAGTTAATTTTCAATGGAGATATAATTATTGTGACTAATAATATAAAGCAAGAAGATACAGTAATAGACATATGTAATTTACGTATTTCCAAAACGATTATGCATATAATCACACTATCAGTACATATCACAAAAGCCAACGTAAGGAACATCAGCAGGATTCGGGAAATGTTCACGGATGATTAGTACGCAACAAGAAGGAATCACAATTCGTACAGATGGACGTGAAGAATGGCTGAAAATCCAATTAATGAAATTTGCATATGCATTATGTCTGTAATCTATATTTTGTGGGTTTCGAACACCTGGAGGTAATGATCGGCTGATTCGGTCTCGCGCCATACACATTCGTAAAACTTCCTGATTGAGACAACAAGCTTCGAAGCCTTCAACCAACGTTACACAAGCTGCTTCTCCGCGACGCTCAGATGCTTCTTTCAATGACCAACAGCAGCTATTTTCTTTGAGATTTGGCATTATCATACATCGACCACACCAACACCAGCTTTCAAGAGGCATCGGAGACATTATGGAAGGAGTATCTTCTTTCCTCGATGAATTTTGACGAACTTGCATTGAATCCATCGGTGCACGAGGTTCATGCAGGTACGGAGCAATCCTAAAATGTAAAGGATACAAGCCATAAATAAAAAAAGTGATTCAAATGACAGATACATTATGGTTGTGATCTGGAGGTTTCATAAATAAGGAGAAGTAGTATACTCTAATTTCCTTCTTATTTATCAGAAAAATAAAATAATAGATTAATCATATTAACACATCCTTTCACTGGAGCGGTAACGATCACGATAGATAATAATGTTTTTAATTTATTCGGATATTTTTGCAGATATAAAGCTTATAGATAACACTATGTGCTACTTCTCATTAATGAAAAATAAGTTGTGACTTTAAAATACTTAGCGTTTCAAATAATGTATTATCCAGGGCTGCGGAAGCGAATGGTTTTTATTAGTCCAAGAAAATGTCTCCTAAAATCGCAAAAGCTACCGAACCGATAACCGACAGCAGAAACCCATAATTATGAGGTACGGTGCATGTACGTACACGTAGTAGACTTGATTCATTTATCTCATGAGCATATTTAGTTATTTAGTATAAGTAGATATTAGATAAACCCCAATTCATTTCAGGTGCGATTCCCCCGGATTTAGCGCCAAGTATTGTACTTATTCAGCCATGTGTGCAAAAACTGGTTTGATAGTTGATTTTGAAAATACTGATGTTTCTGAAACTTCGAGCAGTGCTAGAATGGAAAAATTAGCTTGTGAGCGACTATTGCGTCGCTTGTCTGTTTGTTTGGATGATATTTACGCTATTTCAACAGATCGCCACACAGGTATTCGCAAGTTGATAGAAAAAGATTTTTCATCCATTCGTCATGAGTTTGACCCTTGGCATATAGCCAAAAGTCTTAAAAAGCGACTTCACATGGCAGCGTCATCATCCGATTGCGAAGATATTGCTTTGTGGACGAAATCGATTTGTAACCACCTGTGGTGGTCCGCCGCCTCTTGTGATGGACATCGTGATGTTTTGATCGAAAATTTTCAATCGATCAGTAAACATATAGCCAATGTTCATGAATGGTCGACAGGACAATATTTCTTGAAGTGTGCTAATGAGCCGTTGGAGGAGGATCGGCTTTGGTTAGACCCTAACTCTAAAGCTTTCCAAAAGATTTTCGAAATAGTGACGGACCGAAAATTAGTAAAAGACATTCGACAAATGAGTATGTTCATTCATACGTCAGCTCTGGAGTGCTTCCATTCTGTACTTCTGAAATATGCTCCTAAAAGACTTCATTTTCGCCAAGATTATTATAGATGTCGTGTCATGTTGGCTATTATGGATCATAATTTCAATATCGGTAGCCAAAGTGATGATACGAAATTCAAGAATGAATGGCGGAAGTCAACAAAACGATGGATTAGAAGAACCAAAGAACCAAAGACATTCAAGTGGCGACAGGCAATATTTTTAGAAGTCCTACGCTTGCGTATATTACATTCGGGATCGGGCATTGTCTGAGCTTGGATGCAAGTGAACAGTAAGTCTATTGCAAAGTGAGTCTGCTGCTGTAATAATAGATGTTCATTGATTCACTTGATAAGTGTTTTCATACTTCACTGTCATTTTCACTGCTTATCAAAATATACTAATTTGAATACGAGTATATTAGGTTAATTTCATGTTATTACGTTATGTGTTATATCTATTGCCAACATTAAAAGTTAAGCCTGGTTCACATTCACATTGAACATCGTAGACTTTCGACAATGATTTTGTCAATAGAGTGTCAATAAGATTTTTCGACGCAAGCGTCGAACTTCGGGTAATGTGAATCCGAATTTAGAATCATATAAGAATCATAATAGGTTTTGAAGGACTAAATCACAATTCTGAGCACCTTATGGAATTGAAAATACCTACAGTAAAGTAGGTAATAATAAATTAATCAATTCAGTCTACTCACCTATGATTCTGATGATTTTCGTCCGATTCCATCAACGTACAAAGAATAACGCATCAGCTAACTGTTGTTTGACGCAGAGCAGCAAGCAAATCGACTCGACCACAGAATTAGATTGTTTATCTGTGTCACTTTTCTAGAAGTGCAAACTGATTCAAACAAATGGCACATGCAGGAACTTAATAAGTGGGCAAAAAGAAATTTTTAATACCTTGCAGAGATAGGAAAAATAGTCGTGCGTCGCTTGCGGATTGCTCTAAATTCCTTCAAAATGCTCCGATCGCCACGATTCCTTCAGATTCGAAGAATTCAGATCATTGCGCAAAAGTTTTCTCGATAATGTTGGGCCCTCCGATCATTTTAAAAAAAGTTAGCAGGCGCATGAAAAAACGTTCACAAACTTCTCTGTAGAACTTGACATCGACTGTGTCTCTTTGCTGTGTGATCCGGTTGATAACAGTCACAGAAACTTTGTACAATTTGGCGTGTTTAATGCTGAACTGGCTTCTCATTGTTCGATTGCTATGGTATTTAGTCAGCAGATTGTGCCATTTCAATAACGTTGCACGTTCCAATGCTTCCCTTCTAGTCAAACGGAAGAAGAGACGACCTGTCTAATTCTGTGGACTCGACGGCAGGCGTTCATCTGTTCAGCGAAGTGACGTCACACGTCACCAGTTAAAGCTATTTTTAGCGCTAACAACATCGCTAGCGCAAAAACGAATCGCCACTCATTGTTCTACTCGATAATAGCCTTCATTTCAGCCCATGTTGTAAAATGCGTGGAATTCCCCTTTAATGATGTGATTTATTCAGCCGTACCAATTTCGAGTAATTTCAAGTACAGAACGCATGCAGTCATCTTCAGGGTATAAAATGATAACTGAATAGAGCATGCCTTGATGGGATTTTAGGCATTTTTAGATATGTGAATGAAGAATATGCATAAAGGTATATTTCTAAATGCTTCAATTAATTTGCATTTATTGTTACTAAACAAATGTAATTACATTTGTAGATGAATTTATGTTTTCCTCACGAAGCTATCTTCAGGGAACATAAATGTTAGGTCATGTTTAATTAATTATAAGTTAGACAAATAGTCCGGCAACCAGAAGTTAATTAATTAATTGTCATTAATTATTTTTCATAAAATGATGTAGTAACTAACTTGGCATTCCCTTACTTTTGAAATGTTTACATTGAGTGTACGCATTTTTTTCACAATTGCATCACTTATGGCTTTCCTATTTTCATTTGTATTTTGATAACAGTATCAGTGTAAAAAAGAAGCAACGAACCAATGGAAGCATGATTACAATGTCAATATGGTCCTGTTTCCACAAAACGGACCATATGCACTTTTTTACATGCAGGATTTTTACAGTTTTTATCATCGTTGTGTTGTCACTAAACCAATTTTAGATAAATGAAGATTGCGACTACACGATTCAAAAGTCTTTGTCATTCAGTAACTCGTCCGAAACGTTTAGCCTTGGTTCATCAGGCCAAGAGAGCCGATAATGTAGGCCTAATCACTGCGGTATTTTCACCTTCACATAGAAGTTTTATAACCTATTTCAAACACGAATACTTACTATCGCTTTAATGGTTGATTATTGCTTGACATCATTGATTATTGATCACTGATTCTTGAGAAGAAAAAAATGACTTAAATTAGAAGAAAAAATATTATTAATAGACTTATTCATAAAAAGGATTAACTTTTCTTATTGTATATTATTATTTATATCTATAAACTTTATTAAACTACATCTTTATTTACTCAGTTAAAAGCTAAAAACTGTTAAACTAACTAAATAAGGATACTAAGCTTGCGACTGATATCCCTGAAAATAACTACTTGAACTATTATATAAGATTTCATTATGGGTTAAGCAAAATTAATTTTTGCCATTATCAAAATGAAATCGTACGTCAAGTTGTACCCGTCCTTTGCTAAATATAGTTGGGTCTCCAGTTATGTGAAGGGAAACTTCACTGTCAACACCTTTGACAGCATCGATAAAAGAAGTAGAGCTGTAACTCTCTTGGCATCGAAGCTGGAGACAAAACCAAATCTCGTCTCAAGTGTAATGGTCGCTCTGATAGAGATTTCGTTATTAACAAAAGCTCGCGCAAATAAAAAACTATTATAATGCAAATGAAGTTGTTCTAAATATTGATTTTATTAGTGATAGTTTTCTCGCAAAATTAATTATCTTATTCGTAAATATAAACTTTACATTAAATTCGCAAATTAAAGTAACCTAAACTTATGCCTCATGCGTGGGGCACATTGAACCACTTTGGTAGATCTTTCAAAATTAAAATTGTGAGGAGATTAAATGTCACAAAAACGTCCAACAACTTTGAGATTACTAAGGATATCCTCAACCTTTCATCCGAGTTTGATTTTGGTTCATTTGATTTAGTATATTCAAACTGCTGAGAAAAGATCAAAAACATGTTCAATGTGCCCTACCCGCCCCTATCAAGAATGGAGATGCAGCAAGTCCTCTGACTGATCGCTATTTGAAATGTACCGCCAACTGTATTGAAAACTGACGTCAGTATATTGCTAACTTTGGATTGCCCTGTCAAAGCCAGTATCAACGAATCACAACTATAATTCGAAAATTGATTTGTACTTCGCAGTGATTGCCTGGCATGATGTTATTAAATATAAACACACATGTCAACGGATTCTCATCGAAGATCGCACCCACAAACTGAAAGCTGTAACAAATACGCGAGTGACTCACAACCAAAAGCAGTTTAACTTAAATTAATAATGGCAGTTTTTCGATTAAGCAATCAAGCAGATTTTTAGAGTCATAACCACACATTTTCACTAAAAGTTGACGTATCTTAATGAACAATACGTCAAATAAAAGCCTAGGATTTGACTGTTCATCTCATGCGGGTTTCATCTCTTCATCAACACAATTTCATGTTTAAAAATTATGATTTATGAAGTGGGTTTTACTTCTGTAGAGGCACATTAGGTAATGAGTAGACGTGTTATATACTGTCATCAATTCATCATGAAAAATGCAAATTATCATATCATTGTAATAACATCAGGCAGGGCGTACTTTAAGCATTTTTTAGTGGGTGGGCTAATTTTTATAATTGAATTAATATACTGATAGATTTTTGCTCATCGATCTCTATAATGTTATATAAATTAATGGGTACATGAGTCAAAATATAGAGTATTCATAGACAAATCCCTTCCTGGAATTAGTTACCATTTGAAGAAAAAAGACGTTTTGTTTCTCAGAAGTCATTCTTAAAAGTCAAAAAAGTGAGCCAAACAATCACGTTTCGCAAAGTTCCAAAATGAGGGTTCTCTGAATCGTCTTTCTTTTTTTAGCAAAAACTTGGCAACAGCCGGTCTTGGATCGAATTTGGAGGTCGTAGGTCCATTCAAGGCAATCGAAAGACGGTTTGCTGTCCCCTGTGGTGTCATTGATAGTCGATGAGCAGACCTGCAAGCGTACAAATGAAATCATATCAAAACTATCCCACACTTTTATCATACTTATTCATAATATCGTAGGAAAATCGTTATTACTTTCACTAGAATGCTGATGATTCTCTGAGTTCTTCTCGGTTTGAGACCTTACATAAGTTTCAAATCAAACCGGCTACATTTTCGACTAGTGTTCCCCATTATTGTGAAAGAAATGCAAGACGGAATCTCAATCAAATGTCATAGTAAATAACTAAGATAACATATTTTCATCTACAACCTATTTTGATTAATATATGCAAGCGCAATTTTGTTGCCTTTCATACTAATACAACTAAGACATTTACACTGTGACTTTAAATTATTCAACAGTAGTCCTACTTGATATTAGTAAAACAATCTAAATGTTAGAGGATTGTATTCATTTGAAGAGGGTTGGTAGGTAGGCCTTCGATATTTTTTGAATGAGAAAAAGTTCGATTTTCTCTCTTAATGGCAAATGACGAAGGCCTATCCTCCAATCCCCAAATGGGAATGGTCTTCGAACCTTTCAATACATTACTAATACATGTGAACAGCATTATATAGATGCATTACTGCAACTCAGACTATTCCGGATAACACGAAAAAATCTATCATGATCTATTTACTGTATTTTACTTTACTTTTAATCAACTTATCCGGATTTTTGTAAGCGTATATTCTCACCTGAATGAGTTGTAATGTGAAATAACTCTTTCCACCATCATTGAGTGAGGTGTGGCGGTGAGGATGGCGTCGCACACCTTTCTGAGTGAGGACTGTGGTCGAGAGAATTTCCTTATAATCCAAAATCGATTGTTCAGCTCTGAATCCATGGGCTTCAGGGAAAGCGTTTCATCTCCAGCGGCAAACATTTCACATATATCATCATACAGGACTTGTAGGCTTTGTTCATCAAGAAGTTTCTCTGCCAGCTTCCTGGAATTTCTATACATTTGACCTATTTCTGTACTCGCGACGAACTCATTGATTTGTCTCAGTATTTCCTCTTGTTCATCCGCCAGGCGGACCTCAAACATATTTTTTATTGTTAAAATTACCTCTTGTCGAATGGCACTGAATGATGTTCTGGTAGGCACATAAGCATTCAGTTTTCTTCTCTTTTGTGGTGGTTCACAAGGTGAATCTTCTGCTTGAGATCTGCTGGTATCATTCTTCTCTTCATATCCACCTGGATATGGGTTCTCCTCCATGGCTGCCAGCTTAGATAATGTGCTCTTAGTTATGGCATGGATGTCCAATATGGTCAATTGTTCCTCTTGGAATATTTTTTGTGTTGTAGACAGTATTCTCAACAAATCAGTCATAACAAAATTTAGCTTACAATTAATTCCATCTTTTTTCCACGTAGAAAGGAATCCGCGCCCTTTAGATCTTTCCTCTCTTTCACCATTAATTTTCATTTCACTCCAGACATGAAAGCATCCATTCATGTTTCCTATCAAAGCCAAACACATCTGCAGCAAATGTTGCGCCATACGAACTTCAGGAGGATTGACAAAGTTCTTGAAGGTTTCGCTGTTGGTTTCCATGTATTTTTTCACTTCTCCACATCGATGAGGTGAACAGCGGAAAAATGACACAGCGTCCTTCATGTTCATCCACCATATCCTGACTTCGCTCATATTATTTATCAAATCATTCCATACAAGATCACTTCGATGACAAATACACCACTGGCAAATCAATTTCCTTCCCAATGCTTCCTGTAACTTAGTCCACAATCCTCCTCGCTTCCCGGTATTGGCAGATTCACCATCAGTTGATAGACTTCAAACTTTTGAAAAGATTTTACTTTTAAAATCAAATTGCTCCACCACAGGGACACATTGATCTGATTCTCCATCATTACATGTTGCTGGCTTTGTCAGACTCATACCAACTGCCTCCAATAAACCTTCCGCACCTCTCCTATTCACTTCTGTCGCACTGAGAAACAACGTCTTCAAAGAATCGTCTAAAGCTACTCTGCATGTGACAAATTTCATCATCAGTTGTTGGCGGTCGGAGGAACCGTCAACCTGTAGACCGATAGCAGATGCGTTCGAAAGTACGGACTTAACTTCATCCTGAATAGTTTCAGCGATGCATTGAAGCATTTACAGATATATATTAGGATGACAGTAATGCATCTGGGAACTTGTTGGTACGAAAGGGACGAAGGGAGCATCCCATGACTCTGTAAATTGTGCTATCATGGAATCTGAGAAGTTTGACGTGAGTGAGCGACTGGGCCAAGATCTTGCTGATACGGTCTCACACTTCGTGTCATTATATACGTCCATTGCCATCTTGATTAGTGATCTCACTGTTTCCACTTTATGCTTTTTCATAACATTAACCCACGGATGATTATCGCTCTGAGTTTCTAAGAGGACTGTCATTTTGTTGATTTCTTGAGCTCTATTATGGTGTTCACTGTGCAAATGATCAATGAGTCTTCGAGCTCCAGTCTTTCCCTCAACTCTTACACCACTTGCGAGGTACACGACTCCATTTGCAGTCAACGTACGAACTTCATGCTCATGCTCCTTACAAATCATGCATGTAACAATAAGGCGAATTTTTCCTACTTTATCTTTGGCTTTTGTGGCCTTGAATATTTTATTTTTCATCGACAAGAGACGATGGAGATCTGTTGTCAAGCCTTTATAAAGTTCAAATTTTCCTGTAATCGGCTCACTCTCGCTGACATCTGTAATAAGTTTACATTTCGGAATCGGAGTAGAATTATCGAATGCTTCTTTGTCTTTCTCTGATTCGGTATGTGTCGGCAAAATGCTTATGTTTACCGCTGGAGATGACGGCTCATTCTCATGGCTAATTAGGTCCCTTTTTTCGGTAGGTGATTTCTCAGACGCAGTGGAATTCCTTGAATTTGAAAGTGATTCCCCCATTGAGATAATGCTTCTAGAACCCTTAGCATGTTCAGCTTTCAATTTCTGTGGACGACCAGACATTTTCCTGAAATAAGCAAAATACGGACGACTAGCCTACATAAAGATATGGATAAAACTGAATAGATGCCATCGTTTCATAAAAATTTAAGTTACAGCAACGTCTCATAATTTTAAGTGATGTTGAAAAAAAGTAAAAATAAAAACTATGAAAATCTTAATTTTTTTAAACCTCTAACCAGAGAAATGTAATTGCTGTGATTTGGTCCTGTAGGAGTCTTAGTCGCAAAACTTATATGCGGTGAAATGCTTTTGTCCCATTCAGCCTGAATACACTTTTGGGTGGATCACAACTTTTGTTAATACAGCCATTAAATAGAAACTGCCACAAAGTAATTCATGTCCGTTGATATTGCTCGTAAATACAGATTTTAATATTGAATCAATAGAAGTTACGAAGAGATACTGATATATAAACGATATTCTTGTCATGTGTGTGAATGCGTGTTGAAAAGTTTATAACACTTAATCCCTAACCTAACTACCCTCAAGGTGAGAAGGAACCACCCTCTCACGATCGGAGCTGCTGGCGAATTGACTGCGGCATTAAACTTCCGTCTCTTCTATCAGGCAGGTCCTTCTCGGATGGTTATTCCGTCAGGGTGCCTGTTAGATTCATCGACTGTCGAAGTCGCTGCATTCAACACTACCCCCAGACAGGTCATCCGATCAAGGTAGGGGAGGAAAAGATACTAATTTATTAAAGTGGCCAACTTATCTAGGGGACATCCTACTTCTGATAGCCTAGTCAGTGATGCATCTAAGCCCGTGAGTTTTTCTTCCTCCGACTGCTTCGTTAGCGTTACTCTAACGCATTCCCGCCAAAGACAACCACCCAGGATTTATTCCTGGGGCCGAGGGTTGTCACGTCGAAGTAAGTCGAATCTACTGCCAGAAACGACGCAGCGACAGGGCTCTGGTGCCGCTGTGGAGGTTACTCCATACCGTAAATTGCATCACCGACCTTGATTGTAATTTCATCATTTCACTGAAATGAAAATTCAGATCATTGATATTATACTTACTGTAAAATTAAATCGGACCGATTTGAAGATGGATACGAGTGTCAACTGTGAACGTAGTGAGTCACAAGTCAGTATGACAAATTGATAAATCAGTTGCTTTTAAGTTATCAGTGGCACATATTACGAGGACCAAATGAAATCTGAGAGTTTGCTTATAGACATGGTGATTGGAGAATGTAGAAATAAACATGTACGCACGGGTCAAACTCACCTGGAACATTGCATCACTTAATGGATTAAACAGTCGCCGGACATTGCATCCCAAAATTTCCATGAGTTATTAATCAGCAGGAGATCCACAGCGATGTTCGCCTTGATTGATCCCTTGAATTGCTTTAGGCTACATCCGTAATTATAAGCAGCATATGTGTTGAACATTTCATTTACAGGCAATAAAAACAGAGCTGCATACATGCGAATCAGTTAGCAAATTTAAGTAAATATTAACAAAGAACCACAAGTAGACGTGTTTCATCTGGCCTGGAAGTTACCGTCTGACATAATCATCTTCTTCCTTGCCTTGCGGCGTCGTTTTCGCCTTTGTGTATCTTATCAGATAAATCAGGAATAGAAAGAGAAAATAAACTTCAATTTACAATGACGCTACCAATGAATGAATATCAATATTTTTAGAAATTAAAATGGGCGAAACTGAATTTGAGGCAAAATTACTGGGTGGGCAAATTATATTTAGTGGGTGGGCGAAATCTTTTAGTGGGTGGGCAGTTGCCCACCCACTTAATATGTTAAAGTACGCCCTGACATCAGGATAAGCTTTACGATGTAAAATGTGGAACGCCTTTATTTCTGAACAAATATTGCCAGTGATAGACCTATGCGTACAATAATAAAATTACTAAATCCTGTACAAATTATAACTAACAACCGATGGAGAGAAATATTTATAGATCAGCTTACCTATTAACAACATGATTGCTCGAGTCATAGCAGTGACTTACATTTTGCATAAATTAGTCAATTCCGTTTCTTAGATTGTGTCATTCGTTTCCAAGAGATAATAAAATCGATTGCCATGTATCCTGATTCCATCGATGTAGAAGACAAATGACAAATCATGAAATATACGAATGAAACTTTGGAAGTGTGGAGACAATTTATTGTTAAATGATTCTGAAGAAAAATGAGATAACACTGCGCACTCGGAAGTCGTAATATATGTGTAATTTGTTGGGAGATTTATTGAAGGAAGCCAATCTAAGAGATCCTCGAAATCGGTGATATCATCCTTGGGAATTCGAATTATCAAGTTTCCATTCTTGTGTTCTCTCCTTCCATGCGAGCTGTTGCCGCTGATGCGTTTTCCACAAAAAGTTTGGTTTGGTTGATGAAGATGCCGAGGTATAGTAAGATGGAAAGTTGTTGAAAACAATGGGAACTGCCGAAGATTTGAGTTGCAATAGTTTCAATTCTTTTCTGGGACGCTTAGATGATCTTGAATTGTTTACTTGTCTTGATCAAATCATTTTCGAGGAAGTGCAGAGAACAAATTCGCGAAGACAAGGTTGGAAGGAAGACGCTTCTTTGGCCAAAATTATCGACATCCTCTCGTTTAATTGCTCTTATCCATTTGTCGCGAAGAGTCTGGTCATGAAATAATGCAAAAAAACGAAATATGCACATTCGTTGAGTTATCTGATGTGCTTTAGTGCACTTGCTGTTTATTATCGTAGACTGATCTGCAGGGCGCGCTGCTTTCCCAGTTAGGCGCACGCATAATATGTTTTGAGACAAGCTAACCAACTTGATGCTATAGCAACGCATCGATCAATCAGATGACGCTTGCCTCACATATTTGCATGCAGATTCGGCAGATCACTGTGAGGACGAAGGACAAAGGCAAAATAATGACTGCGTGTGCACACACTGTTGTGCTGTCCTGTATGAAACTTCCCGTGAACAGCAGCTCAATGAATTGCCAATGAATTGCGCTTTGCGCTATCGAACAATGAAATCTATCAGTCCTGAGTATGGGCGGCGGAACAGGGGGGTTCGAGGGGTCGGGACCCCCCCCCCCAATATTTTTTAAGGGGGTCCAATCAATATCAGGAACCCCCCAATAATTTGAACTTCAAATGAAAGTTGGGGTGTGTCTGTACAATTAATTACTGTTAGCTTCGAATGTTGAATCCGAGTTTCCTGATCTTCTTTAGTCTCAGACTTAGTTGGGTAACAACTTGGTGATTCATTCGAAATAATTCCGCCGAGTACTAAGACAGCGGTGTACTTTTAAACCATAGTTTCAATCAACACCTGTCATCTATGGAAACTCAAGTGGATAAATCCATTATCCATTCCTGAAACTACTAAAACTGGAATGTCTATTAGACCTGTCAAATAAAGCGCCATGGAACCATCGTTTATGCCATCAGTTCGGTATTGGAAAGATATAAAATCAAGAAGCGGAAGAGAATTCTATAGGACGTTGTTTATAATATCTCAGTATCCAAACATTCGGAGTCTGGATCCCCGCTGTTATATTGCAGCAGACACTTGACGCAACGGCTGCTAGCCTTATCAACCAAGGAATCCATGTATCAACTCATCGAATGCACGAAATTCAGTTGACCAACTGTGGACGCGTGCGTTGTGAATTTCGACCAATAATGAAGATTAACACATGTGCCTGTAATTCTATTTGTTTTCAGACTGCCTTATTATTGCTTGTATCCTCGGTCTTCACACATTGCCAGCACGGTTATATGAGTAGCTGAAGTTTCATAACTTTCTTGTCCGTAGTTTTCGCTCTACACTTTTATTTCCTGATTGCCAATTTCACACGGTAAGTTCCATTACAAATCAAAATGATGAAATGATGCATTCACATTCAAGGTCAGTGGTACAATATACAGTATGGAGTTAGATCTCCTCAGCGGCTCCAGAGCCTTGTCGCTGTGTCAAATCTGGCAGCAGATTTGACTTACTTCGGTGTGACAACCCTCGGCCCCGGGATTCACTCCTGGGTGGTTGTCTTCAGCGGGAACGTGGAAGAGCTCCGCTAGCGAATCCGCCGAAGGAAGAATAACTCAAAGGCTTAGTGTACCACTGACTCGGCTATGAGATATAGGATGACCCCATAATTAGCGGCTGGCCACCACTTACAGTATGTTTAAATATCAATCTTAGTTTTCCTCCCCTACTTTGTTCGGATGACCTGTCTGGGGGTAGTGTCGAATGCAACAACTTTGACAGTCTACGAAACTAGCAGGCACCCTGATCAGACAGACTATCTGTGACGGACCGGCCTGAGAGTGGAGGCGGAAGTTTAAAGTTGCAGTCGATTCGCCAGCAGCTCCGATCGTGAGATGGTTGTTCGTCTCATCTTAGAAGTAGCTAGCTTAGGTCAAATTAAACAAAAACCTCACACATAATTAATCTTCATATTCTAGAGACATAGATGCTCTTCACTTGATAATGACTGTTTCGTTATGTTGTTTCGAATCACTTATTTCTTCTTAATTAATTTTGTCTGGTTGGTCTCCCTGATGTTTTGAATGAGTAATGCCTGTTGAGTTTCTTGGCTTGTCCGTCTTTCCTTGTCCTTTGCTGTCCCTCTGTATTGCATCACCGACTTGCCACGCAGTTTCAGTTCCGTAACTTAGCGTGGGCCGCTCGTGAATGGCTCCCCTGCTTGCTCGCACGCGCACAGTCCTCAGCCCTATAATCAGTTTGATATTCCCAATCAAACTAACATTGTGATCTCCGCCGACCGAACGGGCAGCGCAACAAATTCGAATTGTGTATGAAACCTATTTGAGAAATACTATTGAAATACAAGAGAATCACGGTTCACGATACGAATTGTTGCCTTTTAATCCTATTTACTCGTGGGATAATAGAACATCATTCGAATTTGAAACGGAGAAAATTTATCTGCTAACTATTATCCCATGGATGTAAAGGAAACGAAGAATCGTCGGAGAGCTGCGAAGGCTGGATTCACAAGATGCGGAAAGTCATTGTCGTATGTTATGGATGAATCCAGATCTACGGAAGAAGTCCAAGAAGCGATCGATAAATACTGCAATGCCTACTATCTGCTCGAAAGTCGCCACGAGGAGTACACAAATCTACTCGAAGATGACGAGTTCGAGGAAGAGGAGAAATTTATCGAGGAATGTCATCAAAAGTTCCTAGAATTGAAATTGATGGCAAAGGATTTCATCGTCAGTAGCAGCAAACCGAAGGAAGGTGATACCGAAATAACCGCGAAATCATCTGCAGCAACTGGTTCATCGAAGATGGAGACACCAAGCAGTGACCTTAAATCCGAATCTGACGACCATTCGGAACAGGTGAGCAAGTCAGTGATGCAATCTGTCCCCACTTACAGTAAAATGAAGGTTTCGAAACCTAGTTTACCCTCTTTCTCTGGTGACGTGCGTGAATTCTTTGAATTTAGGTCAGATTTTAAACACCTTGTCGAGAGTCATGTCTGTAAGCGAGATGCTGTGACTATGTTGAGGTCTTGCCTTCTTGGCAAACCGCTAGATATGGTGAGGGGTCTAGGTCAAGACTATGATACTATGTGGGACACTTTAGAGACTGCGTATGGGAATCCAAGGTTCATCTCTGACGCGATTACTAATGACATAGTCAAATTCAAACCATTATCTGAAGGAGAAGACTCTCGTTTTTGTGATTTAGTCCAGCTTGTCAGAAGGTGTTTTAACTTACTCAAGGAAATTGGTAGAACAGAAGATATGGACAATAATTACGTCATTGCTCTTTTGGAGCAGAGAATGACTAGCGAAGATAAAAGATTTGGTCGAGACATTTAGAACATGAGAGAAAAGAGCCTACTTTATCAAATCTTCTCGAATGCATGAGCGTAGAGATGAGATTGCGTCTCAGGGCAGTGTCTGCTGTAAGGTCTACCGCTCGTCCTTCAAAGCCTCAAGTCAACCAAGTTGTTTTGAATAGCCATGCAGAGAAAAGTCATAAATGTTGGATATGTAATACTAACTCACATGTCATAGCTCAATGCCCTACTTTCATCAACAAATCTGTTAAAGAAAGATACGAGTTATTGAAGGAAAACAGATGTTGTTTCAGTTGTTTGAAGAAAGCGGGAAGAAGTCATCGCGCCCATACTTGCTACCATAAACAGGAATGCTCTGAGATACGAAACGGTGTGACCTGTAAGAAGTATCACCATAAATTATTGCACTCAGATCCTGTCATCTCTGTCGGGATGGCATCGACTCAGAGCCACAACAACCTTTTACCTGTAGCAACTCTCGAGATTAAAGGAAAAGAAACTCGCAGCAAGTCCTGCAATATTATGTTGGATTCAGGCGCGCAAGTGTCACTGATAAGAAACGCGGTAGCTCAAGAATTAAATCTGTCAGGAAATAATGTCAGCATATCTATACTGAAAGTAGGCGGCGCAGAAGAAGAAATAGTATCAAGGGTGTACGAATTATCAGTTGTTTCCCCTAGAAGCGGTCATAACCATCTCGTCAAGGTAATTGGAATTGATGAAATTAATGACACCTATACGCAGATGATCGACACCGATTGTTTGAGTCGTGAGTTAGGAATCAAAAAAACTGTTCTTCCCAGGTGTTCTGGCGTCATTGATGTTTTGATAGGGATAGATCATGCGAAATTGCACTGTGGAGAGTCAGTTGAACTGAATAATTTGGTTGGTAGAAATACTCCAATGGGATGGATATTTTTCGGAGGATCGAGTGAAAGCAAAGGTCAGCACTCCCTCATGTATGTCTCCCTCTCTAAACCTGTTGAGATAACCGACTTCTGGACTACGGAAGGTATGGGAGTCTCGTCTCCAAATTGCCGGTGCTCCCAGAATGAGCAAGACCAGGTGAATAGTACAGAAATGAACAATTTACGTAGTAAGACACGTAATCAGTGGACAATGGAGTATCCTTGGATAAAGAATCCTGAGCTCCTTCCAGACAATAGAGTTCAAGCTGAGAGATTACTCCACGTCAGAGAAAAACAACTACAGAAGTCACCCGCTCTAGCAAATTCCTACGATGAGCAAATAAAGGAAATGGTTAGCTTGAAGTTCGCCAGAAAGCTAACAGCAGATGAAGTTGAAACCTACGAGGGGCCTCATTTGCCTCATCATGGTGTGCTGAAGGAGAGCAAAAGCACCCCTATAAGATTGGTGTTCAATTCATCTATCACATTTACGGTCATTCTATAAACGATTATTGGGAGAAAGGCCCCGACCTGTTCAATGATTTGCTTGGGGTTATGCTGAGGTTTAGAGAGAATAGTGTCGCACTGGTAGGTGATATATCAAAAATGTACCACAGAATCCGATTAACAGTGAAAGATCAGCATGTGCATAGATTCTAATGGCGAAATATGAACCTCCAGAAAGTGCCCGATACGTATGTCATGAATGTACTTACATTCGGCGATAAACCTGCGCCTGCCATGGCAATGACAGCTTTGAGAAAAACAGCTGATGAAAGACAAGGTGACCTACCTGAAGCCGCCAATACAATTCGTCTGAACTCGTACATGGATGATATCTGCGACTCAGTAAATAGTCTGACCGAAGCCACTGATCGTGCTGAACAAATTAACGAGGTCCTTGCAGGAGGCGGTTTTACTATCAAAGACTGGAAATTCAGTCAAAATACGGAAGGCAAGTCGGCTATCGATTCAGACGAGAAGGAAGAGAAGGTCCTAGGAGTTCAGTGGAGACCCGACACCGATGAGTTGACTATAAAAGCAAAGATAACAAGGGAAGCAAGCCTCACGAAACGAAAAATATTGAGTGAGATCTCTAAGATTTTCGATCCACTTGGTTTGGCAGCCGCAACAGTAGTGAAAGCTAAGATAGCTTTTCAGGACTTGTGGAAGAAGGGTGTCAGCTGGGATGATATCTTACCGGAAGAAGATCAAATTTTATGGAGTAAAATATTCAGTGAACTACTCGAATTACATAGTGTCCAGTTCCCCAGATGTATTAGTCCTCCGAATCGTCTTCAAGCCTCGCCAATGCTATGTCTGTTCTCAGACGCCTCAGAAGAAGCACTCGGAGCTTGCGCCTACGCGCGCTGGGAGTTAGGTGATGGAAAGTTCGAGACAAGATTCATTTTCGCAAAATCACGCGTTGCACCCATCAAGCCGCTAACCATACCGAAGCTCGAACTTCAAGCCGCAGTGCTAGCGTCGAGAATTCTTCAGACAATAAGAGCTCAGATGAGAATTTGTTTCAGTCGAACCATTTTATTTACGGACAGCATGATCGTTCTTGGATGGATTCATTCTAGCTCAAGCAAACCGATCCCATTCGTGACTGCTCGTGTCCGTGAAATTACAAGCCGTATCGAGCCATCCTGTTGTAAGCATATTCCAGGTAAATTGAACATAGCTGACAAAGTTTCAAGAGGAGTAAAAGCCGAAGAACTTCGAGGGAGCTGGCAAAGCGGACCTGAGTTCCTATCACAACCTGAGAATGAACGGACAATTTCGTCCGGCAGTATTCAAAAGTCCGAAGCAGAGAATTCGTCGAAAAGTACGATCGCTGTTCTGATCAAAAAGGAATCAGTCATTAAACTTGAGAATATGTCAAGTTGGAAGAAGGCGAAGAGAGTCGCTGCTTACGTCATGCGTTTCATAAGAAATTGCCGGTCTCGCAAAGCGGAAAGATCTAACGGGCCATTGTCTGTTGAAGAAATCATTCAATCGGAAATACTAATAGCGAAGGAAGCTCAAGTGACATTAAAGGAAAAATTGGAGAATGGTCAATTGAAGAATTTGACACCTTTCATAGATGACGAGGGGTTGATTAGAGTAGGCGGTCGCGTGACAAACGCCGATTTGATCTCTTATGATAGCCGTCATCCTATCCTACTCCCTGGAAATCATATTGCCGCAAAACTAATAACTCGTGAATATCATGAACGCGGACATTGCGGAGTGGCAGCGACTGTAGCGAAAACTCGTCGTTTCTTTTGGATTTGTAAAGGAGCTAATGTAGCCAAAAACATAGTACAGAATTGCGTGTTGTCTAGAAAACTTGCACATAAAACTCACACGGATCTCATGGCTTCACTGCCATCGGCGCGTCTGAAACCCTTCACTCCTCCGTTCTATCATTCCTCGGTCGACTACTTCGGTCCGTTCACAGTAAAAGTCAGTAGAAATAAATCGGATAAAAATTACGGTGTAATATTCACTTGTATGAACTCCCGAGCTGTTCACCTAGAACTAGCAAAGGACGCTTCCTCTGATGAGTTCATTCAAGTCTTACGAAGATTTTTCGCGATTAGAGGTTTCCCTGCTCTCATGCTCAGTGATAACGGGACTCAAATGGTGAAAGCCGAAAAACAGCTGAGAGATATGATCAGGAATTGGGACAAAACAAAAATATCAGATTTCTGCACCGAAAAGAAGACGAAGTGGAAGTTTACTACACCATTAGCTCCTCACCAGAACGGGTGCACCGAGGCACTTGTTAAAACCACAAAGAGAGCTTTGAAGACTATAGTTGGAGATCAAAGTCTGACAGCCTTCGAATTATACACATTTCTTTTGGAATGCGGGAACCTGATAAACCAACGCCCGCTTGGACGTATAACCAATGATCCCAACGACGGAAGTTACATTTGTCCTAATGATCTGTTATTAGGTAGAGCCAGCTGTGCCACCCCGCCCGGACCCTTCCGTGATGAAAATAACTTCAAAGATAGAGTTAATTTGATTCAAAATTTGACAAACAATTTTTGGAATCGCTGGTCCCGTGACGTTCTTCCATTATTGTTTCCGAGGAAAAAATGGCAAACGGAATCAAGAAGAGAAATTCAGGTCGGAGATATTGTCGTAACTGCTGATAACAATGCTGTCAGAGGAAAATGGACGATGGGAAGGATACAGGAAGTTTTTAGAGGTCTTGACAATAAGATCAGAAATGTAAGAATTAAGATCGGTCAGTCGTTTGTTA
Organism: Prostheceraeus crozeri; assembly: GCA_907163375.1. Taxonomy (NCBI): domain Eukaryota; kingdom Metazoa; phylum Platyhelminthes; order Polycladida; family Euryleptidae; genus Prostheceraeus; species Prostheceraeus crozeri. The sequence continues at coordinate 1,056,661 of CAJQUW010003251.1, forward strand.
GAAGACCGATAACTAAGGTTGCAGTGGTACTTGATGTCGATGACAAGTCGAATATCTGCTGATCTCGTGCTGGCGGGAGGATGTTTCGTTATGTTGTTTCGAATCACTTATTTCTTCTTAATTAATTTTGTCTGGTTGGTCTCCCTGATGTTTTGAATGAGTAATGCCTGTTGAGTTTCTTGGCTTGTCCGTCTTTCCTTGTCCTTTGCTGTCCCTCTGTATTGCATCACCGACTTGCCACGCAGTTTCAGTTCCGTAACTTAGCGTGGGCCGCTCGTGAATGGCTCCCCTGCTTGCTCGCACGCGCACAGTCCTTAGCCCTATAATCAGTTTGATATTCCCAATCAAACTAACATTGTGATCTCCGCCGACCGAACGGGCAGCGCAACAAATTCGAATTGTGTATGAAACCTATTTGAGAAATACTATTGAAATACAAGAGAATCACGGTTCACGATACGAATTGTTGCCTTTTAATCCTATTTACTCGTGGGATAATAGAACAATGACCTTAAACTTTTAACTTTAATCTGAAGCCTAGTTTTACAATTTTCTGATAACTGCCCTCGTTTGATGTATCAGCATTGACTTCATTGTACTTCCTCTGCTAAGCAGATAATTCAGACCATAATTCTGCGTTTAATATAGAGTGTTACATATAGATTTTAAATTTCAGATGAGATAAATTCTAGGATTTATCTGTAGAAAATATAACGCAAAATACAGAATACGTTGTCATCTACTTTGCAAATAAAGCGACTAATACCATTAAATACTATTTCATAGAATATTATCTACTAAATGTAGCGTTTAATGCGTCATCATATATTTCATGGTACTTTATTAAAACATGCACAGCTTGAAGCAAAGCAGTTTGTTCGAAAGAGATATCTCGATAGAGAAAATTTAACGCTTAACAAGCTCAAGACAGTTATTCTATAGATAAGCGGCTAACACACGTACAGCAAAAAGTATTTCATTAAGTTTCCTCAACAAAAGCACCGTTCGATATAACGATATATATTCCACGTAGGCCTATATATCCATAGAATAAAGAAGAGTTGAATCAGATTTCATAAAATGAGCGAAAAATGCGATATCACGAGGAATTGCACTTAATTTCTGTATATTACAATGGGAAACCATATTAATTCGGTTACGAATAATGTAAAGTGCTTACTTACCTAAACTGAAGATTCAATGCAAAGATCAAGAACTTTAGCAGAATTAATAATCTTCTTTTCTATAGGAGGATGAAACTTTTGAGAGTGTACATATGGAGACCATATTAAGATGTGCATTCAGACTACATTAGCAAAATGGTTAGTAATTCAAGGAATGATACTTGTTAGAGAATTGTTATTGGACATTCAAAATCAACTATAATTTTATTTGAATTTCTATATTCAAGTCATAGAGATAGAAGTACCTACTATGCACTTCACTATACACTTATATATTTACACTTACTGTCTTTATCATATTACATAAATACACTTATGTTATTACTTATAAACGCAGTTAACTATACACTTTCAAAAAAATTGAAAAGAGAAAGAAATGACAAAACAAAAAGCCGTATCTACAAATACGATTGAAAATCAAGATATATATCCATTAGTATTAAGTCACAAATACAATATACAGCAATTTTTGCAATCGAATCTTCAACAGTCACAGAAATCAAATAGTGAAAAGAATTAATAATTTTTTTGATGAATATTCAGTGTTTTATCAATCCGTAGACATGGAATGGTTTAGTTAGATTATTAAGTTTGTTATCACTGACATGCTTAAGGAAACCGGGACTACGATATTTATTTCTGACCCGAAAACTCAATCATAATGTGATTCCATGCTTTTATATTCCATGCCAATAATATTATGTTCATCTAACCATGCTTTTATTAACATTTTAGCATTCCCCGCATTTACCCAACAAGGACACTGACGACTCATTTAGTGCTCTTCGTCGACTCAAGACATGGCTACGCTCAACAATGACTCAAAACCGTCTAAACAGTTGTGTTGTTGCACGTTCAGCAAGATACTTTGGAGAAAATTGACATGGAAAAACTAATTCATAACTTTGTTTCTCGCATCCCTTGGCGTTTGTCTCAATTTGGAAACTGAATACTTGACTTCTCTCTCTCAATTGGTGTCAACAAATTCAGACGAATATGACTTGTTTTTAATTATTCAAGCAATTTAAAACGAAGGGATCACTGACCGACACCTTTTAATCATATTTTCTTGTTTTCTGATATCGAAGCATCTAAGAAAAATAAATATAGATAAATGATCAATTAAATGATATTCTGATAATTAGGATGAATTCTATCGGTGATCCCAGCCAAAAATTTGGTAGGCCAGACTTGCATATTGTGTCTATTAAAACTAACTGTTTACTTGTCTGTGTATTATATTCTTTAACAACTATTGACAGAACGATTACTATGTGTAAATGACCCTGTGACTTAGCATTTAACACTTGCAAAACGTGCCAAGCCAAAACTTAATAGCAATACATGGCAGTACACAATGATTTTATCGACTAGTAATCGACATATTCCATGTCGAAAGTAATTATATTCATATTTATTGTAGGGCCTGTATGGTTTTATCTTTATTTATCAAGATAAAATTTTAGTGAGAGAGTAGTGCCCCACCAAGTATGAAATTATATCATACAACACGGAAATAAAGAGTCATCTAGAAAAATTCATCAGAAAATAAAAGAACCCTATAAAGGCAGACTTTTGAAGATGCCATACAGTAGGTAACAAACAGCTGCTTAGTCGATAACGAAAGCACAGCGATAATTGAAAGATAAACTAACGTATAAGTAATTCATTCAATCGCACAATAATGCATGCAGTAGGTCTACAGCAGAATACAACATTCTACTGGACTTGTACATGCACATTGGACCCCCCCCCAATCAAAAATTCGTTCCGCCGTCCGTAGTCCTGAGTCTGTATAGAGTGTGGACTATTCGTGAAAATCTATTCGTGCTCTTGATATCTCACAATGGCTAGAAATAGAAGGTTGGAAGAAGCCCTTTCAAAAGGAATTACCCTAATTCACGGTCGTTCGGAGATAGCGAAAATAGACAGATAAATGGCTACTTAAAACAGCGCAACAATGTGTTCTCAGCAGGGTTTTCAACTTTCAAAAGAAATTTTTTCTTTCGTTTGCTTTCTCATAGCGTTTGAGCACTAGCAACATTTTCTGCGCTGCAGTATGTCGTTGAAGTTAGCACCAACTTCAACACCAACTTTTTAAATAGAGTTTGTACAGAATAGGAAACCACCTGTTTAGGTACTACTGATGACGCAGAGTTTGTACAGCCAAAAATTTTTCCAAAATTCGAACTCCTTCACCTTCAAAATTCAAATTTAAATTCGAAAAATTGGTGCAAGTATTGGTGCTACCTGGTTAGCGAGTTTGTACAGCAGTGCGATGGAAAAATTTAGATACAAGAGCAAAAAACTGAGTTTGTACAGCTACTACCAGCACTTTCCTTACACGAACAACCGGAAAAAACCGCAAAAAACCGATTTTTTCAAAAAATGATAAGATTTTCCAGAAAAGTTCTTGGTGCTACATGGAAAATGAGTTTGTACAGTGCTCTAACCGGTGGAAGAGTGTTCTACTAATCGAGTCTGAATTTGAACACACACTTCTCCGACACTCGAGCACTCCTACGACCGGTAAATACCGGTTATTATAAAGTAACTACAAGAATAATGCCCATTTATGAACAAATCAATTGGTGATACATGGAAAATGAGTTTTCACAATGCTTTAACTGGTGGAAGAGTGTTCTACTAATCCAGTCTGAGTTTGAACACACACTTCTCCGACACTTCAGCACTCCTACGACCGGTAAATACCGGTTATTGTACAGTAACTACAAGAATACTGCCCATTTATGAACAAATCAATTGGTGCTACATGGAAAATGAGTTTGTACAGTGCTCTAACCGGTGGAAGAGTGTTCTACTAATCCAGTCTGAGTTTGAACACACACTTCTCCGACACTTCAGCACTCCTACGACCGGTAAATACCGGTTATTGTACAGTAACTACAAGAATACTGCCCATTTATGAACAAATCAATTGGTGCTACATGGAAAATGAGTTTGTACAGTGCTCTAACCGGTGGAAGAGTGTTCTACTAATCGAGTCTGAATTTGAACACACACTTCTCCGACACTCGAGCACTCCTACGACCGGTAAATACCGGTTATTATAAAGTAACTACAAGAATACTGCCCATTTATGAACAAATCAATTGGTGCTACATGGAAAATGAGTTTGTACAGTGCTCTAACCGGTGGAAGAGTGTTCTACTAATCCAGTCTGAGTTTGAACACACACTTCTCCGACACTCTAGCACTCCTACGACCGGTAAATACCGGTTATTGTACAGTAACTACAAGAATACTGCCCATTTATGAACAAATTAATTGGTGCTACATGGAAAATGAGTTTCTACAGTGCTCTAACCGGTGGAAGAGTGGTATACTAATCGAGTCTGAGTTTGAACACACACTTCACCGACACTCCAGCACTCCTACGACCGGTAACTACCGGTTATTGTACAGTAACTACAAGAATACTGCCCATTTATGAACAAATCAATTGGTGCTACATGGAAAATGAGTTTGTACAGTGCTCTAACCGGTGGAAGAGTGTTCTACTAATCCATTCTGAGTTTGAACACACACTTCTCCGACAATTCAGCACTCCTACGACCGGTAAATACCGGTTATTGTACAGTAACTACAAGAATACTGCCCATTTATGAACAAATCAATTGGTGCTACATGGAAAATGAGTTTCTACAGTGCTCTAACCGGTGGAAGAGTGTTCTACTAATCCAGTCTGAGTTTGAACACACACTTCTCCGACACTCCAGCACTCCTACGACCGGTAAATACCGGTTATTGTACAGCAACTACAAGAATACTGCCCATTTATGAACAAATCAATTGGTGCTACATGGAAAATGAGTTTGTACAGTGCTCTAACCGGTGGAAGAGTGTTCTACTAATCCAGTCTGAGTTTGAACACACACTTCTCCGACACTCCAGCACTCCTACGACCGGTAAATACCGGTTATTGTACAGCAACTACATCAGCGGTGCAATGGTTTTGTTTCAAAATTCAGTTGTTGGTTGAATCGCTATCTTCCACCAGTGAAACGAGATGAAACAATATTTTGTTTCAAGAAATGTTATTGTCCATCAGAATATGAACTCTGCTGAGAATGGTGCTCAAAACTTTGGAAAAAGCCCGAGTACGTCATAAAGGTCACGGGTGGAAAAGTTGATGTAGGCGGTACTCCAAAAATAATAGCTGCACCAAATTCAAATCCTGACATGGGAGAATGACGACAGATGAATATCGAGTTCTCAATTTTTACATAGTCTATTACAGTAGGAAGCACAGCATAGAAAGGTCAGATAGGATGAAAATGACTTGCGACATTTATGCAATGAAGACCGAATATCTTAGATACGATAATGATCGGACAGTCCGAAACGCATATAGAAAAACAACTACAAGGTATTGAAAAGAGGAACATCGCTGAAAATGCCTGTACTAAGTTGTGTTAACCAATTGTAGTCAAAACAATTACAAATGCACTTAAAAATCACCGCAAAAAACAACAATCTTGATAATAAGTGTTGCCTGTAATTCATCACTAATATCTGGAAAACAATCGAAGGTATAATAAATGTAACAACTGCATATACTTGTCCATAGTCTAGCTGATAGGACGAAACAATGGAAACCGTAGAGTACAAAGGGAAAAGGTTTGTCTGCATATGTGAATTTAAGGTACCTGTTAGGTATTAGTAAAATCCGGTAAATAATCAAAGGTATTGTTAAGAAGACCGATTGCAGACATAAAGTCGTATATTTCATTAACACAGCATTACGTAAAAATCGAGACCATCACTCAGCACACAAAGGCCTGAACAGCAGTCCGCGATCATGTGCATAGCTGAAACACAGTGAATCTCAAGTGTCATGGAAATCTCATGTCACAGGTATAAAAGTAAGAATTGTACAGGCTTGCGTATAGCCTGTACGATGAACCTTAGTAGTAAGTAAAACTCCACTTCTGGACCGCGCAAGATGGCCGCCATCGAAAAATGGTCGCTGACGTCACCCCCCTCTGGAACGACAGATTGTCGTGGTGGTCTTGGGCGACCGCCAGGTTTTGTCTTGAGGCTATAGTGTGTGATGTTTTTCGTGCAATCTGCTGAATGTTAGGTTGTAAAATGGGCTGTTTCGAGTGGAAGGAGTGCTGACGCTACAGCCCAAAACGTCCAAAATTCTAACTCTGTCGTTTTTCGCCAATGTCCCAAAATCTTAAATGACGTCTCACATCTAAACGAAGACATATAGGAACAAGCCGATTCTTTCAGTGAATTTGTCTCACTCTTAGCTTTCAAACGAGCTATTGCACGACAAAATCCGTCCACTGGAAGCCAAGATCGAAGCTAGCTCTCCCGAGGGGGGGGGGACGTCAGCGAAAATTTTTTCTCTCCGATTGCTTTCAAATTCACCATACCGATGCAGAATTTCACGCTGAATCCGAATCTGGCTTCCGTTTTCCCATCCGATGCTTCGTTTTGGTGCTACAGCCCAAAACGACCAAAATTCTAACTCTGTCGTTTATTTCGAAAAATGTTGAAAATTTTTTCTCTCCGATTGACTTGAAACTCACCATACAGATGCAGAATTTCACGATGAATCCAAATCTGGCCTCCGTTTTCACATCCGAGCACTCCTTCCACTCGAAACAGCCCATTTTACAACCCAACATTCAGCAGATTGCACGAAAAACATCACACACTATAGCCTCAAGACAAAACCTGGCGGTCGCCCAAGACCACCACGACAATCTGTCGTTCCAGAGGGGGGGGACGTCAGCGACCATTTTTCGATGGCGGCCATCTTGCGCGGTCCAGAAGTGGAGTTTTACTTACTACTAAGGTTCATCGTAAAGGCTATACGCAAGCCTGTACAATTCTTACTTTTATACCTGTGACATGAGATTTCCATGACACTTGAGATTCACTGTGTTTCAGCTATGCACATGATCGCGGACTGCTGTTCAGACCTTTGTGTGCTGAGTGATGGTCTCGATTTTTACGTAATGCTGTGTTAATGAAATATACGACTTTATGTCTGCAATCGGTCTTCTTAACAATACCTTTGATTATTTACCGGATTTTACTAATACCTAACAGGTACCTTAAATTCACATATGCAGACAAACCTTTTCCCTTTGTACTCTACGGTTTCCATTGTTTCGTCCTATCAGCTAGACTATGGACAAGTATATGCAGTTGTTACATTTATTATACCTTCGATTGTTTTCCAGATATTAGTGATGAATTACAGGCAACACTTATTATCAAGATTGTTGTTTTTTGCGGTGATTTTTAAGTGCATTTGTAATTGTTTTGACTACAATTGGTTAACACAACTTAGTACAGGCATTTTCAGCGATGTTCCTCTTTTCAATACCTTGTAGTTGTTTTTCTATATGCGTTTCGGACTGTCCGATCATTATCGTATCTAAGATATTCGGTCTTCATTGCATAAATGTCGCAAGTCATTTTCATCCTATCTGACCTTTCTATGCTGTGCTTCCTACTGTAATAGACTATGTAAAAATTGAGAACTCGATATTCATCTGTCGTCATTCTCCCATGTCAGGATTTGAATTTGGTGCAGCTATTATTTTTGGAGTACCGCCTACATCAACTTTTCCACCCGTGACCTTTATGACGTACTCGGGCTTTTTCCAAAGTTTTGAGCACCATTCTCAGCAGAGTTCATATTCTGATGGACAATAACATTTCTTGAAACAAAATATTGTTTCATCTCGTTTCACTGGTGGAAGATAGCGATTCAACCAACAACTGAATTTTGAAACAAAACCATTGCACCGCTGATGTAGTTGCTGTACAATAACCGGTATTTACCGGTCGTAGGAGTGCTGGAGTGTCGGAGAAGTGTGTGTTCAAACTCAGACTGGATTAGTAGAACACTCTTCCACCGGTTAGAGCACTGTACAAACTCATTTTCCATGTAGCACCAATTGATTTGTTCATAAATGGGCATTATTCTTGTAGTTGCTGTACAATAACCGGTATTTACCGGTCGTAGGAGTGCTGAATTGTCGGAGAAGTGTGTGTTCAAACTCAGACTAGATTAGTAGAACACTCTTCCACCGGTTAGAGCACTGTACAAACTCATTTTCCATGTAGCACCAATTAATTTGTTCATAAATGGGCAGTATTCTTGTAGTTACTGTACAATAACCGGTAGTTACCGGTCGTAGGAGTGCTAGAGTGTCGGAGAAGTGTGTGTTCAAACTCAGAATGGATTAGTAGAACACTCTTCCACCGGTTAGAGCACTGTACAAACTCATTTTCCATGTAGCACCAATTGATTTGTTCATAAATGGGCAGTATTCTTGTAGTTACTGTACAATAACCGGTATTTACCGGTCGTAGGAGTGCTGAAGTGTCGGAGAAGTGTGTGTTCAAACTCAGACTGGATTAGTACAACACTCTTCCACCGGTTAGAGCACTGTAGAAACTCATTTTCCATGTAGCACCAATTGATTTGTTCATAAATGGGCAGTATTCTTGTAGTTACTGTACAATGACCGGTATTTACCGGTCGTAGGGGTGCTGGAGTGTCGGAGAAGTGTGTGTTCAAACTCAGTCTCGATTAGTAGAACACTCTTCCACCGGTTAGAGCACTGTACAAACTCATTTTCCATGTAGCACCAATTGATTTGTTCATAAATGGGCAGTATTCTTGTAGTTACTGTACAATAACCGGTATTTACCGGTCGTAGGAGTGCTGAAGTGTCGGAGAAGTGTGTGTTCAAACTCAGACTGGATTAGTAGAACACTCTTCCACCGGTTAGAGCACTGTACAAACTCATTTTCCATGTAGCACCAATTGATTTGTTCATAAATGGGCAGTATTCTTGTAGTTACTGTACAATAACCGGTATTTACCGGTCGTAGGAGTGCTGAAGTGTCGGAGAAGTGTGTGTTCAAACTCAGAATGGATTAGTAGAACACTCTTCCACCGGTTAGAGCACTGTACAAACTCATTTTCCATGTAGCACCAATTGATTTGTTCATAAATGGGCAGTATTCTTGTAGTTACTGTACAATAACCGGTAGTTACCGGTCGTAGGAGTGCTAGAGTGTCGGAGAAGTGTGTGTTCAAACTCAGACTGGATTAGTAGAACACTCTTCCACCGGTTAGAGCACTGTACAAACTCATTTTCCATGTAGCACCAATTGATTTGTTCATAAATGGGCAGTATTCTTGTAGTTGCTGTACAATAACCGGTATTTACCGGTCGTAGGAGTGCTGGAGTGTCGGAGAAGTGTGTGTTCAAACTCAGACTGGATTAGTAGAACACTCTTCCACCGGTTAGAGCACTGTAGAAACTCATTTTCCATGTAGCACCAATTGATTTGTTCATAAATGGGCAGTATTCTTGTAGTTACTGTACAATAACCGGTATTTACCGGTCGTAGGAGTGCTAGAGTGTCGGAGAAGTGTGTGTTCAAACTCAGACTGGATTAGTACAACACTCTTCCACCGGTTAGAGCACTGTACAAACTCATTTTCCATGTAGCACCAATTGATTTGTTCATAAATGGGCAGTATTCTTGTAGTTACTGTACAATAACCGGTATTTACCGGTCGTAGGAGTGCTGAAGTGTCGGAGAAGTGTGTGTTCAAACTCAGACTGGATTAGTAGAACACTCTTCCACCGGTTAGAGCACTGTACAAACTCATTTTCCATGTAGCACCAATTGATTTGTTCATAAATGGGCAGTATTCTTGTAGTTGCTGTACAATAACCGGTATTTACCGGTCGTAGGAGTGCTCGAGTGTCGGAGAAGTGTGTGTTCAAACTCAGACTGGATTAGTAGAACACTCTTCCACCGGTTAGAGCACTGTACAAACTCATTTTCCATGTAGCACCAAGAACTTTTCTGGAAAATCTTATCATTTTTTGAAAAAATCGGTTTTTTGCGGTTGTTCGTGTAAGGAAAGTGCTGGTAGTAGCTGTACAAACTCAGTTTTTTGCTCTTGTATCTAAATTTTTCCATCGCACTGCTGTACAAACTCGCTAACCAGGTAGCACCAATACTTGCACCAATTTTTCGAATTTAAATTTGAATTTTGAAGGTGAAGGAGTTCGAATTTTGGAAAAATTTTTGGCTGTACAAACTCTGCGTCATCAGTAGTACCTAAACATGTGGTTTCCTATTCTGTACAAACTCTATTTAAAAAGTTGGTGTTGAAGTTGGTGCTAACTTCAACGACATCGCTGCAGTAAAGAATGTGCAACAGATTAATGCACCGATTAAAATCGGGCTGTTTTGATGTAGGATTGTATACACACATAATACATTAACATGCGTTTTTCTTCTTGTCAGGATGTTCTGTGAATTTCCATGTAATTCTATCTACATTTTGAATCACTCAAAAAGAAAATACAAGTAACGGAGACAGAACTGTTGACCCATAGCTGCCGCTATATGTAGACATGTATTGATATCTTAACTTACCACATGCTGCCGGAAATCTGGTCCTGATATCTGGTATGAGGAATTCTGTAATCCTTTTTGCAAGAGGTTGCCATTTTGTCTTTCATCTGTGCCACTTGCAAAGACGCAGAATGTGCTGACTATGCTCCTCGAGCGCAGCAGGAGTCCTCTGTTGTAAATCACAGCAGTGTTTAAGTTATATAGATCACACGAATTGGAGTGGATTGGAGTCATACTCGTAGTCCTGAAGAAGAAAGAAGAATCCTTAGACAGCTAAATGAGACTCAAGTCTTGATAGAGGGAATATGCGGTATATGTCTTGCAAGCATGCATTCCCGTGCCCATGGTGCTGTTCCTAATAATTAGTAATTGCCTAAGTAACTAAATTATACGCTCATACATCGGAAAAATAATTGGGGAGAGTTGGCCACCATCAGATCGTCATGGAGAGACTCGGCCATTTAGGTGGCCAACTCTCCACATGATAGCTCAGCATTAAATTCTTAATATTATGTTGGTCTACCGTTAAGTTGAGGAATTTCTTTGTTTGGATATCGATAGCCATTGACAAGTTAATGAACACTTACGAGTTGGAGTATTCCGACCGCGTGCACCCGACAGCGTGACTTCCGTAGTGTGATGGGAAAATTACAAAAACCGACCTGAAATGAACTTAACGCTGTGTAGACAAGGCCATTGATCGACAGCAGTATCCAATTACCGTCGTCGAGCAATGCATGTTGATTGATAATGAAACGCCAAATGGATTAGCTTCGACTTCCTGACGATTATTTTCTGAGATCTCGACTGTGGCCAAGTCTCCACAGTGGCCAACTCATGTGTCTGCATGTATCAGAGGCTAAACAATGTGATAGGACCTCAATTTCATTCTCAGGGAAGACAGAACATGCTTAGCGGTTCATCCGTGGTTCAAGCGGCAACGCAGACAACCGTAGATGACGCGCAAGCTATAAACGCTCGCCTGCGCGTATTGATAAACATTCCTCATGTTTTAACAGCATCAGATCAAGTGATTTCTGACTCCTAGTGCAGCGCATATGTACGCGGGTAGAAGAATATAATGTCCTTAATCACGGATGTTTGGGGTGTTCCTTAATTACGCATGGCATGTCCCTAGTGTTATGTGTTCCATTTGTCGAATATCTATTTTATATCTCCTACAAATTGTCAAATTGAATGCATTTTGAACCATTCGTCAGTATGTGGATTGTGCCATAAGTCATCATGTAAATTGAGTGCAAATTTAAATCCATGTTTGTCTATGATAATTAGTCCCATCATGTGTTCAAAAATGTTTCAGTATCAAAGCCGAAGACTTTCTAAAATTGCCTATATAACCTAACAGAACATCTTTTAATGATGTGATGTCAAATGTTGCTTTTTTACAAGAATACTAGGAATATTCACAAATTGTGGCTTCGAATGCTTTGCGAACTTATGTTCTTTGCATGCAAATCAATATCTATATTTTAATGAATCGTTGCTAGGAATCAATACTGAAAATGCGAATGGATTTAACCAAGTCAATTCAATGAGTCCGACCATGGCAAGGGAGAAACTTTTGATCACTCTGCAGGCCTGGACTGTTCATGACAGGTGAGTTGCTTGAGAATTAATTTCTTGCACATTTTTGTCACTGTCTCCGAATCAGAGGCGTCGCTAAGGACACATCATTGGGGGGGGGGGGGGTGTTTGCTAAATTTTACCTGATTTACAACTAAGAACCAAAATTTACCTGATTATTGCACACACGCATACTCACACACACATTCATCCAACATGTTTCATGATTATAACCTGTAGAAGAGGTACCTAGTCATCTAATCGGCCGGAAATGACGCCTAAATGAAAAATAATTTAATTGGTGGTTCATACGAATATTATTCATATTGAGTAGTCTCGACTGCTAAGGAAATTTTCGATGGTGTTTGCATCGAGAAAGTTAACACGCTGTTAACAATAAACTTCTACGCACAGAGATGACGGTGTGCCTTATTCATACCGTGCGCTTTCCGCGGTGCGCGTGTGACTGACGCGGTATGAGGAAGGTTCGATGAAATCCACCGTAGAGATGACGTCATCTCCTCAAGGGACAACGCAATAGCCAGAACTTATATGAATCAACGGCTAAATACACTACACAGCAAGGCAGAATGAGTTGCAGGCGTTTCAGCGTCAGGTGATTCAGTGCCAATATTCACTGGCCACATTAAAGGTAGGGTACTGGAATCACATTTCAATTGCACTTAGATATTTTAAATTTAGCAGAGCTAACTCACATCGCCTTATGCTCCAATTTTTAGGAAAATGCGAGGCGACTGTTCCTCCCACAGAATTAGATTCATCTGCGCGGGCTTCGGTTTCCTAGAAAGGAAGAGTTATGTAGCCTTAATATCGAAATGGTACATCACAGAATTAGACAACTTGCTCCTTCTCGAATGGATAATTCGTGTATCGCTTGCTATTGGAAATGGCAAACAATAAGCTGTCAGCAGAGGACAACAGAGCCAGTGAGAGATGCGTGCGTGCTGTGATCACTCCTCGCACACACCAAAACACACATCGATGCCTGGCTTCCATTCAATGTATGCACCATACAGTGAGCAATGCCGAGGAGAGGATGTAAAATCATCAAGTGAACTAATTTTCGTACGCCTGCTACTTTCTTTAATAATGATCGGAAGGGCCAATATTATGGAGAAAACGTGTGGGGAAAATCTGAATTCTTCGAATCTGAAGGAATTTTGGCAATCGAAGCACTTTGCTGGAACTCACATTAATCCTTTCAATCCTCACATCCACATTAATCACTTTTCCTATCTCTGTAAGGTAAAAGAATTCCTTTTTGCCCACCTAATATAGGTTCCTCAATGTGCCGTCCATCACATTCTTCTATCACATTCATTAATCACACTTCTAGCAAACCGAAGCAGATAAACAAAATATTTAATTCTGTGGTTCCTCGCATATACAGTCATCCCGGGTAGAGGTCGTTTTCAGCGCGCTATGTTTGACCGCTTTCGCGTGACAAATCAATATCATCGACAGCAACTAACCATATACTTTCTGGTGTCTAGAAAGGGTAAGAATTTCCCGACATTATGAATTGTTTTTGTGACAAGACAAGTTTTTGTGGCTAAGAACAACGGCAGTGAATATTGGAGCTGAATCGCCGGCAAACTGGCGATTCAACTGACATTTCTCATTTTACCTGAATCTTTTAATAATTTCATATTGGGGGGTGTCACGGTCCCCCACACACATCCCCGGTCGCGACGCCTCTCCTCCGAATGTTATGGTTTTGCAGTGATGCTATAATGAGCTGCTAATCTTTGGAACATTTCGTGATGACGTTGAACAATAATGTCTTTTTGTATTTTATTTAAATGTTTAATGCTAGCAGTGTTCAGAAATGGCAAACGAATAAAACTACTTTAAACTGCAATTAGTAGTTTTGTAATGAGAATTGCAAGTGGAAAGGTTGATGAAAAGTGCGGAATTTATTTGATAGTGAGGACAAATGATGATAGGAAAATAGGACAAATGATAACAAATGATAGTGAGGACAATAATAAGCATAATCATAATTTGATAACTTCGATAAATGATCGAGTCAATTTCATAGATATTTGAGACACAGTGACTAATTTGACAACATTTTGATAGAAATGAAAAACATGATTATTTTGATAGATTTGATAGATGCTAGATAGATTTTAGACAAAAACAGTCAAAATACTTGGTTAATTTTCATCATGGGCTTATAATAGGGGCCTATTAGATAAATTATCTCGGTTTTTCAATTATACGGGTGTATTCAAATTGAGATGCCAGAAAGTGCTCATTGGTCGCGTTGATAAGAGTCGCATGAGATATATTAGAAGCGTCAAAGTAGAAATTATAGTAAATGTTCATTGCTCTTATATCTGTTTCATAGTGGTTTCACGTCGTTTTTAGCATCATCTTTGATAACACAGGAGTTTGCAAACAAGCTTCTTGAAAAGTGATCAAATATTTCTTAGACATCTAGGAATGTTATTCTTCGCAAAAAAGCTGAATATTTGGTAGAAAAATATTCGTTGCATGCATTGCTGACATTTATTTTGAATCGACACTAGGAGTAGAGAATTAAGTACTTACTCTGCTATACATGCACCATTTCGTGTGTTGAAAGACACTTTGCATGATACCTCTGATCAAAGATGATCATTGATCTATGCTTTCTTCCACCAGTTTCCATGTTTCATCATAAATTCGCTTGCAGTTGAGGTATCTTGGACTTCTATACTGCAGCAAGTTTGCATACTACTGCTATTTTGTCTCATCGAGTAGTATACATTTAGAGGAGTAGTTTCCAAATTTTCGCGGAGTCTACAGTTTATATTATCCATTTCTCTTTGCCCCTGATGATGGCTGCGTTTGATCATATATGCGTCTGATTCTGATATTTAATTTTTCTTTTCTTCTGCAAACGGTCGAAGCATATAGTAAGTACGTTAGGTAGAGTGGAAATTCCGCATTTATTAAATCCCCAATGTGTATACAATTTCGCTTTCATTGAATGAACTTGTGAGGAATAAAGGTGGGTTGTCACCAAATGTGAGATATGCAAATTTTTTCAGTTTTGAAGAATTTTCAACGGAAATTGACTGATCATGATGGTAATGCAGAAGGGATGATGGTATTTCACAGACTCTCAGTGTCTTGTCATCCATGGAGATTTAAGGTTTGTTAAATTAGCAATTCGATCCTCCCATTGTTTTCATTCTCAACCTCAGAAGTATTTTCTTGAGAGTGATCATATCACAGACAATGGCCACTGGCAAAGCAAGCAAAGATCACATAATCAAAGACAATGATTTCAATCAACTTTGAAAGATGTAAATGGGTACACATCACTATTCATTCAGATTCAAGAAATGAAGCATGAATATAGCGAATCATGAAATCAGGCCGGTGAAAATTAAATTAAAAACTTGAAATTTCAGCCAATAAAGTACGAATAATGCCGCGATTTTTTCATGAAGACTTCCATTACAATACCGATCATGAAATTCCTTTGCAAAGTAGCTTAATTTCCGCTTAGTTAGGATGCTTATTAGCAAATATTCATTCCTTTTGATATCCAACTTGTTTCATACTACCATAGACATCGGATTACATTATTAGTCCTAATAATGTTATCTTATGTTTCTGCATACTACTTACAACGGGGAGTCATCTCGGTAGTATATAAACTTGTAAAATTTTGAAATTTTCAAAACTGATCAATTGATTTTGGGCCACGGGAACGTAATCTCCGCAAAAAACTGAATCTTTTCATATAAAAATCTTCACTGTATGCAGATACTTTTTTGCATGCATTCAATGCGGTGTCGATGATTTTATTCGTCCCTTCCTGCCCCTCGGGACTAGTTCTGGTCTTGACCATCAGTATCAAAAAAGTCATCTCTTGACCAAACAACGCAGACAAGGCAATTCATATGTGTACCTAAGCCAATGGCTATAAGTGTACCTAAGCGTTGTGAACATGGTTGTGAACGATATGATGCATAACATCAATTAATATGCTTGTCATCAATGGCCCTGGACATATGTCTGCTGCCGATGCCTAAATTAAATAGTATGAATATCAGGAATACAGTTCAAACGCACACTCATAGAGTGAGTCTTCGCTTATGCAAATTCACAAAAAAGAACTTATTCAAGCATAACAGTTGAAAATTATTTCAATGGTTTTTGTTTGTATCAAAAAAACTTCACAATAACTCAGCTGATATTTGAGACAAAGCCATGTGACTGAGCAACGCGTCGCACTTATTTAGTAGCGCCCTATTCGCATTGGTCAACCACAAGGGTCAGCTTTCACATCTATTATGACATGGTTCAAGTAATTATTGCTTTCATCTGACTTAACGCATGATAATCTACGTCTCTATGTTATTGAATTGTCACTTGTCTGAAATGGCAATGCAAGATTTTACAAATATCATTTAATTGGCTCAAAATATTACTGAAATAGACCAATACGAACGAGGAACTCTTGAATGCGTAGAAATTTCACCTTATTCACATGATCGCGCCAAAAACCAAATCGAAATTTCAGCCCTCAGTGAAAAACTCTTTGAATACTCGGCTGTTAAGCTTTCCGCTTCGAATACACATCAGTAAACAAATGATCTGCACTATTCTGAAGCTCTGAGGGGAAATCAATGTGTTTATACCGCAAAAACAAAACTTATTTATGTCCCCCACCCATTGACTATAAACCGGGAACACATGCCTAATGATGTATTTCTTCCGTTGGTAGGGGAGAATGCGGTGACTTGGTCGTTTGGGTTACATGGCAGTGACTCACTACCGCAGAATTTGTCTACTAGAAAGAAAATACGAAATTAAGGTCTATTAGACTACAGATATGGGAGGTTTGAAAAATTCTAGCTCACTTTCCTGAGCAGCAGAGATCGACGAACCTCTTGCATTTCCCAAAAATTTTTGCATATTTGAGAATTTCTAGTTTTCATAGTCTATACAATCACTCATCAATATCAAGCATTACGATGCATTTTCAGGAAGACAATTGAAAGACGTAATATGTAATGGCTTGAGGCGGGAGGCGCATAATGAATACAAGGAAAACGTCACAAATCTGTCCGGAAATATATATAATTCCGAATCGAATACACACAGAGGTTTAAGTAAAATATAGGTAAAATCGGCAAACGTTTTGCGTCCAGACGCTTGGTCACTTCCTAAGGTCACTGTCTAAGGCTAGTGAGTATTTTTTAGTAGGGCAGTGACCAAGCGTCTGGACGCGAAACGATTGCCGATTTTACCTCTATCATATTTTACTTAATCCTTTGTGTGTATTCGATTCGGCATTATATATATTTAGGGAGAGATTTGTGACGCTTTCCTTGAATGACGTAATGGTTAATATGGATTCGTTAATGTCAACAGCTATCACTTTGAGATGATGGCTAATTCATTTCATAGTCGCCTCTAGATTTTTTCGCTTTAGCGATTCTAGTCACAATGATGAAAGTAACTCAATCCACTAGGGTCTCTGTCTCCCCCTCTCTCTTGCCGTTTACAGGTTTGTTTTTCCGCTTGTAGGAGTCGGCCCCACGAAGATGACCTCTCCATTGCTTTCGGTCGGTTTACGCCATGTCCGGGATGCTGCGTTTCTTCAAATCTCTTGCGACACTCTCCAATCAGATCTTCTTTGGCCTTCCTCTTCGCCTTTTTCCTGTTACCTCCTGGTTTCATTGCCGTCTTCAGTTCATTTTCTTGATCGCGTCGCATTACGTGGCCGCACCACCTGACTCTGAGTTTCAGGGCAGTCTTCTACACTTTCGACCTTCATTATTGATCTTATTTCGTTATTTCGTTTCCTCTCCTCGATCGCAACTCCACACATAAATCTCAAAATCCTCATTTCAGTAGTAGCCTACACATGCGTCTAACATTTTCGGTCTCACAAATGCGTTGTTAAGCACTACTTTCGCCTACAGGATACGCCCTTGGTGCACAGAATTGCTGACAGCTCCCTGAATTTATACCATCCGGCACCAATGCGTATTGTTATAGCACCTGTCGGTCCTCCTGTTGATAACATATCGCCCAGGTAGAGGAAGAGATAGCCTACTTGCTTGAATACTGTCACTAGCCAGTATCACTTCTTCAGCAGGGACATTGCTGTCTCTGTGTGCCACTCCAGTACAGACCGAGCACTTGAAACTAGTTTTTTTGTTCTTTAGGTTGCCCTCAATCCATTAGGGTCATTCAGTAAATATCAGTATCCATCACAATCATATTGACTACTATTACCTACGATTGCCGGACCATAGCAATATGTGAGGTATAGATTTCTCATTCATACCTTTTGAAGAATGTGGGCAGGCGCTCAACTTCCATGTCTTGACCTGGCCACCAAAGCAAACGCCTGATATTACTTCTTGTCTTCGCGATGCCAATGTTATTATCGGCTTGTTGAATCGTGCGAAACCGCAGTGATGATGGTACGACAATCTTCTGCCTTCGATGCACAATACCATCCACGTCTGATAATTCATCTTGTACCTTTGCAAATGACAGCGCTTCTTCAGAAATTTCATGCTGAGATTGCTGACTATTCCAAGCCTCTTCTATGTTCTTTACAACTTCCTGCAACGTTTCAACTGCATCTGTCGCTCGCAGCATTTCATTCGTGGATGCCGAAGTTTCATCTTGATAGATCAATGACAAATGAGGAGGACGGAGCTTCTTCGATGGGCATGCGAGATAAGGCATCAGCGATATGATTATGCCTGCCAGCCACATACTTAACTTTGAAGGTATAAGGTAACAGCCTGTAGGCTCATTTTACAGCTTGAGCAGGGGCCCGTAGCCCTTCTGTTGTACCATTCAAAAGATATTGTAAGCATTTGTGGTCTGCTTTGATGATAAATTCGCGTCCATAGAGAAATTGGTGTAGCCGTTCTCCTGACCTTATGATTGCCAGTCTACAATTCCAAGGCTGAAAATTTCCGCTCGTTTTCACTTGTCTTTCTGCTAATATAGTACACTGGACGCTCGTCACCATTGAATTCCTGTTACATGGCTCCCACACCAGCAGAGCCATCAGTAGTGAGATGAGACACCGCTTCTGGAGATGTACCAAATAATGTCAGTAGAATTGCATCAGTGCGGTAATTTCTTCTTTGAGCTTGTGCAAGGCATTTTCTTGCTTTTCTTCCCATTTGAATGTAACCTCTTTTTCAGCATTTCATAGAGACACCCAGAAACACGAGCGAAGTCAGGAACATGAACGAGAAAAGGAAAAAAGAATATCCTTTCTAGATGTTCTCATTCACCAAGAGTCTGGCAGTATGGAATTCTCAGTCTACAGAAAGCCGACACATCCACAGAAACTCGGCTCATCCAACGGCGGTTTTCAAAGGAGTGGTTCGGTCATTATCTCATCGGGCTATCAAAGTGTGCTCTAAACCTCTCATCAATGACGAGAAGGTGGAGGTTTTCAGCTCGTTGAAAGCGAACGATTTCAATGAGCAGGAATGCAGGAAATGGTGGTCTCAAGAAGCGAAGAAAGGAAAAGAAGTTGAAAGCTAAAGTATTAAAGGTTCAATTCCGCATGTTCCTCGAGTATCAGATAGGATTCAAGGTATTTTAAAGACAGCTGGCATCCACGTCGGTATGAGGCCCACTACCACTTTCCAAGAGCTCCTAGTGAATAAGAGAACGACGCGCGGATTGGAGCTTGGAGTGGTTTACATAGTGCCCTGCTCACAATCGGATTGCTCCTGGTCCTACGTCGGAGAATCTGGTCGCACGATGGAAGAGCGCAAGAAGGAACATCTTCGAGCGGTGAGACAAATGGATATTGACAGGTCTGAGATAGCAAGACATGTACATGAAGACTATCACATTGTAGATCTCAACACGATGAAGATAATTGATAGAGAAGTGGTTTGGAGGAAGCGTGTTGTAAAGGAATCGTTGTGGTCTCAGACTTTTGCTTCTTCCAACAAGACTGTTTCATATCGGCACTGTGTGGAATAAGTGATTCTTTCTTTCCTTCGTTACTTTTAACTTATTTTCTTACTACTATTTTGATGTCTGAAGAAGTAATGACATATTTTGCTTTTTTCTGTGAATGGTTTGTTTTATTTGTCTTTGTTGAATATGGCGTGATGTGATCGACTACTAATCATGAACTGCAACACGGCAGCTACATTTATTCGCTTGACGATGGCCGTCTGTGAATCCCGAAGAAGGCCGTGTGATATCCACAAAATAAAGTGATAAGCAAACATCGACGCTTTGTGGCTTCCGGTGATGAGAATTATCATGTCTGTAGAAGGTACACAAGGTCAATGCAGACCAAAGCTGAGATCGTGAATTTGGCGAAGGCATGCTCTTTTTGCTTTCCAGGCCTTTACAATAACTTGAGGTCCATTTACGAATATTTTTCTTCTAAGATACTCCAGTGATATACTTCTGAACTCGCACCCGTCTTCGGTGATGTGCACCTTTGCCCATTGCAACTCTTCTTTGACTTTCGAAGATCGAGCATAATCTTCAAGCACAGGCCCGATCAACAAAATGTCATCAATATACGAGACCACATTTTTACAGTTTCGGAGCACGAATTGGAGTCTTCTTGTGAAAATCGCAGGAGCATTTGCGAGACCATAAGGCAACACCTTGTACTGGAATAAGCCACAGTGCGTGATGATTGAGGAAAGCTGTAATAGGACGCGACTGAGTCGATTGAGGCATTTGGTGAATAGCAGCTGACAAATCCAATTTTCTGAACCATGAAGCTCCTTTCATCCTTGCAAAAATTTCCTCCGCATAAGGCATTGGGAGTATCATGTCACTGATTTTCGTTAGTCTACACATAGTCTGATCTTCCTGTTCGGTTTGTGAGCAGCCACGATAGGCAAAACGGATGACGAAAATTCGTTTGACTCGATTACGCTTTCGGACAAAAGCGACTGTATTTCACCTTCCACTACTTTATCGAGAGAATGGACGTCCGTGGGTTTGTTGCATTTTTCTCGACATCTGGGATAGCATCTTGCCTTAATGCCGTCAGAGTTTCAGTCATTTTGCAACGGTTTAAAGTTAATTACAGATCGAAGAGCAGCAATAGCATCCATTCCCAAGATTGTCTTCGAAACATTGCCAACCATGAATGTTACGCTTGCAACTCTCGTCTGAAATTTGCAATTGTTCACAGACAGCAGATTTTGTTAGATTCGAACCGCCAGCATTTCTGCACTTAATGGCGCTGTCTCGTGTAAGCCGCAATCGTAGTCCAGTTAGCCAACTCGAGGAAATTCTCGAGTTGAACTGTCCTGCCGACTGGAACAGACTGCCTCATAAACAACAAGGTCCATGTATGACAACAATAGATCTAGTTTCACATTGTCATCTGAAGTGTTCATAAGTTTGAGGTATAATTCGAATTGACGGATGCAAGCTTCACCACTAAATTGTTCAGGGCGCGCAACTGTACTAGTTGCTATTGTAGTACCACTCGCAGCCATTGTGTAGCGTGGCCACGATCTGTTAGCGATCCCGAAAGTGAAACTGAAGTAGTCACCTTGTCTGACACGAATGATCGACATTATAATATGCAGGGAGTAGAATGTTTCCGCGGATTTGCTGATAGAAATGGCCATTCTCGTATTTCGTGCAAAATGCAAATATGTAATAAAAATATATGGGCGGGTGGATAGGGTGCCCAAAAATTATTAGGTGTCAATAGAAAACTTTTTTCTGTATTGCAAGTATATACTCATAATTATGTATTGTATAGCTTGCATCATGTGAGCATGAATTAGTTAATTCTCAGTTTTCCTCAACCGTTTAGTTTGCGCCCATCTGTACAATATTGAAATAAAAGCAAATGATATTTTTCATGACCACGCCACTTCTCTTAATGAATTTTTCATGCGGAATGAAACTGCATCAGACATTTGGACGGAATGCGAATATGACTTTGATTCACGAAGGCACGGAGATATTGACAACGGCAGATAACAACAACAATGAAACACTTGACTAATCAGAATGAAGCAGAACCAACCGGGACGGATCAAAAGATAGAGAAGTAAAAATCAACACATAAATCACAATTGGTAGAAGTCTGGAGAAAAAAAGTCACCAAAGTCTTAAATTGAAAAGAAACTCTTTCTGTACACACAAAGTTGGCTTCAACACTTCTATACAGACACTTTCTAAAATTGGCAGTTTTAACTTTTGACATTTTACTTCTGATTTCTACCAATTGTACTAATTGATTATGTACTTAATTTTATCTATCTTTTGATCCGTCCCGGTTGGTTCTGCTTCATTTTAATTGGCATGTGTTCCATTGTTGTTGTCATCTGCCATTGTCAACATCTCTATGCCTTCGTGAGTCAAATTCATGTTCGCATTTTGTCCAAATGTCTGATGCACTTTCATTCCGCATGTAAATTCACTGAGAGAAGCGGCGTGGCCATGAAAGATGACATTTGTTTTTATTTTATTCTTCCTTTTCAGAAAAAGTTTTCCATTCAACTAGTTATTCTAGCCAATGATATCAGCAACTCAATCAAGACGAAATTTTGACTGTTTCATGCATAGATTTCACAGTTTTAATAATTTTTTTTCTAATTTTTGGATTTTTGCGACTGCAAGTTGTTTTAGGCAACTTACAAAAGCTTCAGCATCAAAATATGTAAAATTTAGAAAAATGTCAAATGTGAAAATAAGAAAATCCGAGCCCAGATTTGAAACTACATGTATTGTACATGTTAACAGTGTTGCCACATTTGCGTGAATTTGAAGATTTTTGCGTGAAATGCGTGATTTCAATGAATCCTGCGTGAATTTTTTAGAGATCGAAAATCTTGTTAAGAATTACATGTACATGTATATAATGATAAATCGGATTAATATTTTGATACTAGTTATAAATTATATTGTAATAAGTAATACATATATTTTACCATTGTGATTATTTTCCTCTCTAGTGACACTCTTAAAAAGGAATATGCAAGGTGATATCGAGTAATGTGACGTATTCCATCCACAAGTGATGCCTGCAAAAATTCTAGTCTGAAGCTGCTGACATTTGAAGTCTTTATTTTTCGATAGACTGTATCCTAATATCTATGTATTTGGACATTTTACAATATGAAAACTGAATTAAAAACATTGTGGATAATTACGACTTTTTCGCTCTTGTTAATTGTTCCTCGTTACAATTGTTTGATACATCGTTTCGCATCGAGTGGAGGCAGCAAATTTCCGCCATGTTCCTCTAAAGCATCATTTCATCTACGTTTTACCCTACGAAACGAAATCTTTCTAAATTTTACGGACTTTTGCTACCTCAAGTCAGCTTCAACAGAGTTCCTCGACCCCTATCATGGTAAGTAAGTTGATTTGTTTTTTGTTAACGAATGAAGTGAATTACATTTTGTAATGTTTATCCTGCCTGTCATGTACGAGTTTATATTATTGGCGAAGTGCCACTAACAATTAAATTCTTATTTCATTCATTCAATGAGATACAGGACAATAAAGCACGAAATACTTGAGATAATAAGATAAACTTAAGTTACCAGGGTAAAGAAAGAGTAAAAACGGTCTCCATCTGGAGTCTGTACGCAAAGGTCAGGTTTCGACTTAGAATGTGAAGAGCCTCTAACACACCAAGATGAAGCTTTTGCATCTTTCTCTCTTGAGCACTGAGAATCCAGGCGAGAGAGTACAGCCACGTCGAGGATGATTGGCGATTCTGCTTGATGGCTTCCTGCCATTGGTGTCACCTCTCCTGAGCCAAGCTGGAATATGCTCGCTGATTCTGACAGTCTCTCAGTTCGGCTGATGTATCTTTATTTTATCTTCAGTATTTCGAGCATTACAGTCTTGTGTCTCATTACGTATCAGTCATGCCAAGCCGGCGAAGTATATCGGTGCTATGAAACCTTTTGCGATATTCTACATTAATGATATCGGCTTTGTTGATAACATGGGCGAGAGGGCTGTTTCATTAACAGCAATGACCCAAAAGTAGTCATTGTATTGAATCAAAATGATAGGCAGAAACGGAAACAAATGTAATACAATTCTACACATTATCCCATATCATTGGGTTTATGGGAAGATATTAAACATGTTGAGGTACTACAATGAGTATTGTGTAAGTACATAGTACAATGTACCATACCTGTTTTCCCGAATATTGATTTCGCTTGTATGCTATAATCATTTCATCCATAGATGGATTATACATCATTTTGCCCATTTTCAAATAATGGTAGTGCGTTAGTCCTGCCTTATCAATAATCAACGATGTGAAAATTGTATATAGTTAGCTCCAGACTTTAAGAAGCTGTCATCAACATACACAATATTACGACCTATATCGACGACTAAAGCAGGGTCAGTCAGAAATAGTCCGCGCATATTGTAATCGGTGAATAGTAACATTCCATTTGCGTAGGGCATAAAGAATTGTGATATCAATCAAAACTATTCTACATATACTTCGATGACATAGTGATAAAACTTCAAATATGCTTATGTACATTTTTGTATGCTTTGATGGATAGTTGTGCTTCTAAGTCATGTAAACATGTATCTAACTTGCTTGACTTCCTTTGTAAAATACAGTAAATTGACATTTCTTTCTGTTGCAATTAGATTGATTTCATTTCTGACTTATCCTTACTTTCATACTTAGTCCAGTTACGTGTTACAATTATAGATTTCTGCTATTCTTTCATCAAAATCTCATGTTTAATAAAGCAAACTGTGAGCTCTATAATCTCTCCAGCACTATTTGCTGATTTATTGATATCATTACATGCAATGATTTTTCACTTCATTATTCAAATATTTTCATAAGGGATTCAAATCAAATACATCTACTAAATAAATACTAGGACAAAGAAATACGGAATTTTACTTAGTGATGCTAGCGAAACGTATAGCAGAGTTAATAATACCATTTGAAGGATAATAATGAATTACGTGTGCGGTATGCGGTACATCTACGTATCTATTCAGAATATCTTACAGAGCAAAAACGTTATATATCGATGCAAAATAGCGAAATTATGAATTGTAATACTGTTTGGGATTCCATTTATAGCAAGTGTAGTAACTGTAAACTGAAACATTTCTCAGAGACGCTATGACACTCAAAAACATTATATAACTACATATTGTACAACTATATATTTTGGAATATATAATGAAAATATGTAAGCTTAGTCTATTTTCATATGCATATCTATAGCTTTGCACAACTAAAGAAATTCGTCAGATGATAATTATCCTATCTTAATATTTATTTAAGACATTTATCAGATGTTATGTATTATGTTAAGGTAATTACAGTGTAAGCACCCGCTTGTATGGATTTAGTCGTTCAATGATTTTGAATTTCTGGTGAATTGATTAAGTATATAAATTGTATGCATGCTATTGATTCAATCGATAAATATACCCTGTATGCATTTCTATTATATTTAGCTCTTTTGTACTTTTCTATTTTAGATGTCAAAATTATACCGACGAACATTTCAAGCGTCATGGTTGATTGATTCCGAATTTAGCTCTTGGATTGAGAGAGGGACTGACTCAGAGAGAGAGCTAAGTGCAAGTTGTGTAAAAAGGATTTTAATATTAGCGCAATGGGAAGACGTGCTCTTTCCAGTCATACTATGAGCAAGCGTCATAGGGACCTGACGAATGACATTAATGAAAAAACACAGTCAAAGCTCCAATTAATCGCTCAGTCCTCAGGCAAAGGTTCGAAGAATATAGGTAGTATCGATGCTGAGGTTAGACTCCTCATCTTCATGGCAGAACACAATATACCATTGAGTGTGCTAGACCACTCCGGTTTCATTCAGAAAATGTGTCCCGATTCCGATATAGCTGCACAGATTGCTATGAAACGCACCAAAGGTGCGTACATACTAAACGATGGTTTAGGCCCAATTTTTAAAGCGACGCTACACAATCAAATTAAAGAGAAACCATACTCTATTTTGATTGATGAAAGCAACGAAATGAGACACAGAAAGTTTTTGGAAATTGTGATATCTTTCTTGGACGATAGCGGGAAACTGACTTTAACCCATTTTGATCTTTGTGAGATTTCCGATGGGAAAGCTGAAACAATCTTTAATTGTGTCATGAAGCGTTTGGAAATGGCCAATCTACCATTGTGTAATTTAATCAGTTGTATGACAGACAGCCCAGCAGTAATGATCGGACAGAAAAAAGGTTTTTTGACCCTTCTGAAAAATGTTGTTCCACACGTAGTTGATGTAGGACGTTGCTCGCTTCATCATGTAGCAAATGCGATCAAATACGCATGCGACACATTAGAAGGTCTAGTCGAAGATTTCGCAGATGATGTGTTTCATTACTTCCATTATACAAGCAGGTGGACTTCTTATAGTGGAGTAGTTTCTCTGTTAGATCTACCACAGCACAAATTTTTACGCAGGGTAGAAACCAGATGGGTTCAGATTCTGGAGGTCAGCTCACGTCTTTTGGAACAGTTACCGGCACTACGAAAATACTTCCTGGAAACATTACCGCGAGAACGAAAAGGAGACCTGAACAATGCATGCGTGATTAGAATCAGAACATCTTTGCAGAATCCCATGCTTGAAATTCATTTGAATTTTCTGAAATCCTCTCTGGTGACTGCGAACAAATTCGAAAAGCATTTTCAGAAAGATTCCTGTGAGATTGCCAAGTAAGTTGGTTCTGTACAAGAAATTAGGTTGCAAAGTAACCAGAATGTATCTATTTCAGTCTGTATAACAAGTTGAGGGAGCTGTACAAAGAAGTAATATCGCTCTTCGTGAAAGAAGAAGTGATATCGAAATCATCAAAATACAACCAGATTCCAACAGGTAGATATTGTGTTTACAACTGATCAATGCTTAACGTTTTGTTAGTTAGCTAACATGTAGTATATC
The DNA here is from genome assembly GCA_907163375.1 of Prostheceraeus crozeri. NCBI lineage: Eukaryota > Metazoa > Platyhelminthes > Polycladida > Euryleptidae > Prostheceraeus > Prostheceraeus crozeri. Next base: position 1,083,806 of record CAJQUW010003251.1, read on the forward strand.
CGTACATAGCAATATCGAGGCAATCAAATGACAAAGTACACACATTCGTACCTTTAATATTTGTTAACACATCAACAGCACGATCAAGTACATGCAAAAATTACAGTCTATAGCCCGCTTAATAAATGTCAAATTTAAATTGTAGATCGAAAAAACCAGTGTGAGGACAAAAGTCTGTTTGTTGGTGAAAAGGCGAACGAACTCCTAAAGATTTTGGGGCAGAGTGGCCAAAGGAAAAAAGTCGATATATTTTGCAGTCAGGTGCGACTTTTCTACGAAACGTTTTCTGCGAAATTAAGGTCGTACCTGCCTTTGCAGAACACCTTCATTCGAACAGTCCGATTGCTAAATCCTCAAAATGAGTTTTCTTTGGATACTTCGATAGTCCTTCTCACTAACCTGTGTAAATTATTCCCAACTCTACTAACGAATGAAGACAGGGATGGGATCAATCTGGAGTGGCGTACCTTCAGATTGTTAACGGTAAATACGATTGTACTCATTCCGATATATGTATGCTTATTAACCACCCATTTCGTCTCTTCAGTTGTCTCAAGAAGACCTCGATATGAATACTGTCGAATTTTGGAACAAGCGAAGAGAAAAATTCCCAACCATTTGGAAACTTGCCGAAATTGTCCTATGTGTGCCACATGGAAATTCTACAACCGAGCGAATTTTTAGTACTCTGCATGACAACCTGACCAAAAAACGAAATCGGTAAGTAAAAATCATGAGTTAGACGAAATTTTAAAATTTATTAGACCGAGTAGATAAAATTTCAATAAAACCAATGATATAGTTTATTAATGTAGGTCAATAGTAAACCTAAGTAAAACGTTGTAATATACTCAACTCGAATGTCGTTTACTGAAAGGAAACGTCGCGTAAATAAGGAAGCGCGAATATTCTGCTCTCGATAATATTCATGAAATGAACTTAATAAAGCAAACATATTAGATTTTTTAGAATTTTTTTTAATAACAATTGAATGTGTAAAGAATTTAAAAACACTTTTGGTTGCCAAATAATAATGTAAAATAAATGAATAATCATTCAATGCATTGGTATTTTCAGTTCGAAATATATTTCATCAACTGCAGTTGATGTAAATTGATTTAAAAGGGCGGTCCGCCGAAATATACATGTATTTCTAACAAACAATATCCGTACGTTGAAAGATTATTTATTTTACATTGTTATTAACCAACCAAAAACATAATAATACGAAGATATAATGGAAATATCATTTAATATGCATTTTCAGGCTTGAAGATATGACAATTGACAGTTTACTTCATGTGAAGTCAATGTTATCACGTATGGGAGTGACTTGTGAATCCATTGAGATATCGTCTGAGATGCGATCTGCTGCTCAAGCCGCACGTCATGAATACGGTGTTAGACTGAAGATTCAGAAGCAAAAGGAAGAAGAAGAACAGGCAAAGACTCGAGAACTGGAGGATATACAGAAACGTTTGAAGGTGGAGGAAGAGAGAAGAAGACATAACGAGGCCGTTTCGAAAATCGAGTCAGACCTGGCTGAGAAGAGGAAATCGGTAGAAAAACAAGAAAGGGAGCTAAAGAACACATTGGTCGAATATCAAAAGGCGATGGAAAAATTGAGTGAGAGCAGGAAGGCGATGGAGGCAGAGAAAAATGACTTGAAGAAAAAAAAGAAAGCTTAATGAGAAGATCCATCATATGTACATTGCCTAGAATCCCACGTATTCAAACTGACGTAAGCTTTTTGAATTGTTGCAGTACTGTGTAATTTTAACTCTCGATTTTGTTTCTTTCCAGAAACAACCAGAAGACGAGTGACAATTGACAAATGACATTGGCTTTATTTGTTCATGGAAAAACACGTGCATATTCAGATAATTAAATGTTCATGATGCTATTATATATGCAATATAACATGTGGATTAATAAATATTAGTTTCTGAGACTTGGTCTTGGGGTGTGACGTTCATACAATTCAGTCTAATGGTACTTAAATGATGTCTGCCGAGTTAGTACCGAGTTGCTTCCTAAGAAAATAATAGTAAAAGCTGACATGATTGGCTACATGGTAATCTACGATATATTTCGTTGAAGCTTGCAAGCCTTTTTGTTACAAGCGTGGTTATATAGAATACAAAACGAAAAATTAGACAATCATTGACAGATTTACATCAAATATGCAAATATTTTCATAAGGGATTCAAATCAAATGCATCTACTAAAGAAATACTAGCAAACGAAAGATTAGACACTCATTGACAGATTTACATCAAATATTCTTTCGATTTTGGTGTACATATATCGTCAAAAAATTGTTTAAAATCTGCGTGAATTTTAGGGTTTCGCGTGAAAATTTCAATCGGGTACTTGTGGCAACACTGTGTTAATGAATGATACAAACTACTTCTACATGTATCTGAAATGTTTTCACCAATACGCATGTACAGAAACTTCGCATTGTTGTTAACTGTCTGAGATTTTGAAGTTTAGAAATTGAAAATCGCATTTGAATTTTGTTTTTTTCTATTGAGGATCTGGTATTTTAGAAAATTTCTTAGTCAAAATTAGATCTTAAAATATCGATGAATATAAGGCATGAAAAAGTGGGTATTTGTGATTTCCGCGGATTTTGAAGCCAAGCGTTCTACTCCCTCAAAATGAAAATCAAGATCTACAACACCACCACTAGAACGAATGATAACAACTCATGTACTCGTAGCATAATCGAAGTACTGAGTAGAGTATGAAACATAATTGAACATAATGACATCACCGTTTAAGAAAGAAAGTAAGTAGGCCTAGTTAGTTAAGTCACGGTGGATTATTTATCTCAGAGAATAAAGTCAGATAATGCACAATGTACCTCGGTAGCGTCCCCTGAAAATTTTCTCGGTGGAGGTGGCTCTTGTCTTCTCTGGGCTACATGCAAGAAATTCACAGAAAAATCCAGGAGTGCAGCAAAAGTCTTTTTAAAAATTGCTTTTGACAGAAAAATTTGCCAATTGACAGAGTCGCGTAAGTGGCTCGTAGCTCAGTTGGTTAGAGCACAGGTCTAGTTAACCTTGGTCGTAGGTTCGAATCCTACCAACCGCACATCTTTTGCATGGCAATTTGATCTATTGTTTATTTAATTTCATTGTTGTTAAATGAAATTTGAAAACTTAGTGTCGACATATTTTGGCTTCAAAGTTCTTAGGGACCTCTTGCATGAGCAATTAGATACTGTGAGTCATTATCACATAAATGACGTTTTCTATGCTTGTTAAATGGTTCATCATATCTCTTTGCTGAAATATTTAACTCGAACATATGAAACGATTTAAGTTATCCTTCAGTGTCAACAACTAAGTTTGATCACTACTTACGTAAAAAGCCTCAAATATATGAAACTTTGTAAAGCAATGAGAATGTAGAAAGAGCGCTTTGTTTCTCGTTAATTTTTATATTGATTTTTTGATGTCTATTCAAAATTAACCTTCATTTTCTGTAGGTCTCTCCTTTCTAATGACACACTGTCGGCATGCCTTAATTTGCGATTGCATCTTCATTCTAGATTTTTCAGGGATAAGAATATTCCGCGGATCCGGGGAATTTCACAGGGCCCAAATTAGTCTATAATATATTCTATTTTTGATTTGGGCCCTTTGAAATATGAGTTTACGCCGGGCCCCCATTGCCTCATTCTCATACCTGATTTTTGAATTTCAATTGATTGTAAAGCTGATATTCCAACTATCCTCTGATGCGGCCTGAGTAGGGAAAAATTCCGGAGTAGAGTCCTTGTGTGAATAATATCAAGGCTTTCCTTTTACTTAAGTTACAACAGTGTTTTCATAGCGAAAATTATTGCAATGTTTTTTGAGCAAGTCAGTCTATATTCATGAACCCGACTGAAATTTTGGGTTTTATCATAAATTATGATAACCTCATCCGCTTTTGTTGTAGACCTTTGTAAAACAATACTCAAGCAAATATCAGGAATGTTTGCAGTTATTTGCAATTAGCAAGCAGTCTCAAATTTCTATTTACATTGTTAGTAGGTAACTTAGATCAGCATTTTATGTTCTACGCTATAAAATTGAAATATTGAAGCACATTGTAGGAATCATATCGTGGTATAACATGCTGATAGCATGATAGTTTGTATTCTATTATTTCTTTATAAATCAATGATGATTCGATGTCTTGCATGTGCTATGGTATTTCAGGGACTGATGATATCTATCTTAGAGTCATTGAATACAAAGTACAAATTTCAAAGATATCAAGTCATGCATATCAGCTGGAAGCATCCGATATAAAGTCAAAGTCAAGCGAATAAATGGTTTAACGTCACTATTCCCCCATACTGAAGGCTTGGACGGTGCTGACATAGACTTTAGTTAGGCCAAGCATTTAACCTCTGTCCAACGGAGACCACAAATAAATGAACATTGTTTGTTTGTGCTCGGAGGCACATTATGCATGGAGCCTCTCTTCCATGTGGCCGAGTTGTTATTTATCCCACTCTCATTCCTTTTGAGCTGAGTGTTAAGTAAGAATGCAGAGTGTACCTATTTTAAAAGTCTTAGGTTTGATCCGACCAAGGTCTCCCGGACACAGAGCGAACACTACCACAAGGCCACTGCGCCGGTCAGTCAAGTGATATTATAAGTATATTATATATGAAGTCATATTATAAGTCAAGTCATCCAATAAAAAGCATGGATCAAGGAATTTTTGCTTTTAATGTCAGTGCCCTTGTATAGTAAGCACAGTTATGGTGATTTTCGTCAAATATGAGACATTCAGCATGTGCACGAGAAAGAAAAGAGTCAGCAAAATGATGAAAATGCGCTCTTTCGTCTACATTGAAGGTTGAGTCGCATCTCCAACAACAAACCTCATCAAAAAGTCGTACATGCATGTAGATGTGACAGGAGACAATGATGATGCAAGTAGTGGTAAAAAAACGGATGGGGAGAATATAGGCTACTACCTCGCAACGTAATGCGAAAACTTAATTTTAGAAAAAAATCGCTGATAAATATCGGCAATTCTCAATATTGGATCGGATGAGAAAGTCTCAAGCGAACGATGCTCACCGTGCATTTTTTCGTTGAAAATTTCCGTGAATTTTTATCGGCAAAAATGCACGATAATGCTCGAATGCTAGCAATGAAATTTATTACAATATGATAATTAAACTTTCATTTTCTCTTATTAAGTTCTCTTAACGCAATTGCTACACAGCCCATGTTAGGGGTGGATACCCATTATACACTGGCAACTCTCACCAGCTTAGGGCAGCTAGCCGATATAGTGTGGTACCTGCTGAGGTGAACATATTCGCATCCTTGAGCTTCTGAATTTTATACGGAAGCGTAGCCATTTAGCAGCTGAGCTATCACATTACCACTACTATAGGCTCATTAATCTATATAGTGAAATCAATTGCTTATTATATACATGTATGAATGGGTCATTCCACGGTTACAGTCGTTCATTTTGAGTAGTTAAGTAATATCAAGAAGTTTTCAAATATTCTTTTCGAAATCGAACTGGTCCCAAGATAATCATGAAAGATATCAATTCACAGTGGATTTAGTGTAATTTCAAGCTATCCATTTATATCACGAAATGCATCCGCTTGCGGTCATTAAAAAAAAGACACGCTCCTCTGTTACTCGTGCATAATGAGATGTTTCTCTCGAGCTGCTGCACACAAATTCGTGATATCTCCTTAGTACTTTTTTCATCTACTATAGTAACGATGTCATAAGCAAGTTGATTATTTCATTTTCTCAAATTGTGTGCAGATCTCAATTTGCTTGGGGACGGTCGTTCATTGCATTTGAATGCATGCTGCCGTGCAATGACAAAACAACCTAAGTCCAAATTTTTGAAAATTGACTTTTTGACGCAAAAGGCATTTGGGTGTGTCTGTTTATTATGTGTCAACAGCTTAAGGGCAAAGACAAATTGCTTAGTGTCCAAAATGAGAATTCAAATTTTCAAAAAACCTAAGTCCATGGAGATACAGTGAGAGAAAAACCTAAGTCCATGGAGATACAGTGACAGAAAAATTTTTTTAGACTCATGCCGTCCCACATTTTTATTAGCAGTGCACTGCATTGGGTTAATAAACTTCAGAAGTTTGCTCAGGTTAAGCTTATGCGTCAAATTGAATCATAAAAAAGCATTTTGTTTATGTCTGTAACTACAATTTTCGAACTTTCGTTTTCATTCATCACATCACATCACATTCATTCACGACATGGCTTAAGATGCTTTGGTGGACAATCGATCCCCGCTACTTGCCTTAATGTCGGCGGTCACAATTGTGACGTGTTATTTATCCATTGATTATTATTGCCTTGACAACTGATGTGTGGTGGTGAGGGTTTGATCTTGCCAATTGACAGAGTCGCGTAAGTGGCTCGTAGCTCAGTTGGTTAGAGCACAGGTCTAGTTCACCTTGGTCGTAGGTTCGAATCCTACCAGCCGCACATCTTTTGCATGGCAATTTGTTAATTTCATTGTTGTTAATCGTTTCTTCAATTGATAGTGACTTGTGAGAGCCTTCTCAATTTGTCTCTGAAGGCAAGATTCCATCAATTCTTGAATTTGTAGGCGTTTGTGATTAAAAGTGTGGTAAATGACACAGCTGCCGACCATTAAGGTACACTTGGCGACAAAGGATATGTATGAGATTTTATTTCAAATAACCTGAACTGGCTTATGTTTTTGCATGTAGAGTACTATAGTGACATGCCGGTATGTGATAAAAAATAGTTACAACTTCACTTGTACAATAATTTAAGTGACAATAAATCCCATCAGTGTCATGTGATGTCATTACATTCGAATGATGGTTGATAGAGAGACGCCTGGTCGCCGACGTAGCCGAAAAGAAAATGGATTGCAAAGGGGATTCGTATACAAATTTCACCTACCATCAGCGCTGGGTCCATCTGAAAAACGTCCAGTATGCAGAGAGATGTTTCTTGCCACCATTGGTTACAAAAAGGACTCGAGTATGATACTAAAGACTGCATTCAAAGTTCGGGAACTTGGAAACACAAGTGGGGTGCTCGATGGTAGAGGCAAACATCCTCCAGCTCATAAACTAAGCGATGAGGATAAGACACGAATGTATGCATTTGTAGAAAAATATAACCCCTGTCTACCACATTACAGACGAGAGCATGCCCCAAACAGGAGATATCTTTCAAGTGAAATCAGCATTGCTGATATCTGGCGTGAGTTCAACATGACTTATCAGAAGTCAGTGAGCTATGAATCTATGAGGACCATCATAAAAGATGTGATGAACATCGGATTTACCAAGCTGTCTGGTGAGGAATGTGAAGTATGTGTGAGCCATGACCACCACATCAAAGAAAATGCTTGTTTCGAGCCAGTCAATCCTGTCTGAGTTTTGCCGAACACGAAGAAAGGTATCGAGCTGCTCGAAGGGAGTATGAAGATTGTAAATTTCTTCATGAAACTGTTCACGTAAAGGCATGTGCGGATATGATGATGGTTACAATGCTTCCTCAGATGCCGTTCAAGATTTGCATATTCACACCACGAATTATTGCATTCAATGAGACTTTTACATGTATTGGAGCTGAGGGAGAATCATTAGCAGTCATTTGGGATGAATCTGTAGCCGGCAGAAACTCCGAAGATGTAGCGAGTGCCTACTTGAAGTTTTTTCGTGCTAAAAGGGACGCGGATGAATTCACCATATTCCTTGATAACTGTTCTGCACAAAACAAAAACAGGCAACTATTTTCATTTATCTTGCGCTGTGTTCATAATGAAGAATTTGCCATGAAGACAGTGACCCTAAAATATTTTGAGCCAGGCCATGCGATCATGAGTGCTGACAGTGAACATGCTGCAGTCGAGAAAGCTTTGAAAAAGAAAGGTTGTGTGTATGACTTGCAAGACTTCAAGCTTTGTTGTTCAACCAAGGAAAGCACTGCAGTGCTCATGCAGACAGATGACTTCATGCACTCTAAAGACAATGGGTACAAATTGGACCTAGTATCCCAATATAAATTGTCAAAGATGACCAATCGACCACATCTGTCAAATGTCGTTGTGGCTCAATTTCGTCGTGGAGACAATCGATTCTTTTTCAAATCATTATTTGATTCAACTAACTTTAGGGCTGTGAGTGTCGTGTCGAAGTCTTCTTCGGAGCTGTTTCTGGAGAAGCTAGTCTTCAAAAAAGAGGCACGTGGAATAAATTCAAAAAAAAAGCAGTCATTTTGAAAACCCTGATTCCCTTGATGCCTCCACACAAGAGACATTCGTGGGTTGAGATGCCCGAAAGCAACGTTTCAATGGACTTGATAAATTCCCGATTCTGATTTAAATGTGTAATTTACATTATCCTCGTTTTAGTAAAGATATATCAGTTTTTGAATCCAGATTTTTGATACAAGGATTTTGAGATTGTTTTTCAATAGAGTTATCTGTTTTTATACAAGTTAAAATATTCCTTCTCTTGTCTGATGGGAATGCAACTTATCTTGCTGAAAAATGGGGAAAATGATGGACTTAAGTTTTCATACAAGGTAATTGCAGTTAAATGGTAAAGGAAAAACAGTGACAAAAAAGCCTAAGTCCATAAAAAGCACTTTCCAGGGCGTGCATTAGTGTAAACTTTTTTTGTATAACTAGTGTTAGTATAGATACGCTATATGTAAAATATTGGCATTTGTGATTAAGTATTTTTTGTTCTATTTAAGTTTTTGCAGAAGTTGCTCTACTGAAAAATCACAAATTTGGACTTAGTTTGTTTTGTCACTGTACGGCAGCATGGAGAATCATTGAAATTTAACTAAACTAATTAATGAGAAACTATTTAACAAATTGATGTGATGGTCATCAGATGAGACTCATACTAAATTGTGAAATTTTCAAGTTATCTTTAGGAGCTCAGTCAGTTTTAGTAAGTTTCTATTTTTCCAACCCATGTCTCATGGTTATTGGACTGTGAACTGTTAGCATTCCCTGAGCAGTAAGCACCTGCATGATGTAAATCTAATCATCAGTATGGCAGGGCACTTTGTTGGTAGTGGAACTTAGGGCTCTGCAGGCACATCGAAAAGGCCACCACTTTCCATGTTTTAGGTCACCGGAGAGCCCGGAGCTTTGCGTTTTCCTACTTTGTTCAACGACGAAAATTTATGATAATGAGATTTGAAATGTTCTTAATCTAGTGATTTAATTTTCTACTAGTTTTTTTCAGTCAGTTTTACTGCGAAACGATGTCAAATGCAATATTGGCCTAAGATTTAAATCTTTCAATTTGCAATGCCCTTTTAGATGGGCTGTTAACTGTTTTTAGTAACAGTGAAATGCTATAGGTTACAAGAAGAAATTCAAGTGAAATTTAGGCAATATCAAATTAGTTCATTTACAAGAACACTCGATACTTTATATTCGTAATCAATGGAATGAAATTGTAAATTTAGTGCGAGGGACTATATCATGGAATGAATGGAGAAAATATAAGCATCCATGCTATATGGATAATTGGTAAAGCTGCGCTGAGGTTGATTGTTCGAACTGAACAATCTATCAAATTTACGTTTCCATGAATGCAGAATTTGTTGCCTATTCATAGGACTGCTGTGATGAATTATGCTATTTTTACATAGGCCATGTCGATTTTCCCTATAAAATGAATATTGCTTAATTTGTAGCTCTACACTGACAATAATGCACATCAGGTCGAAATACGAGGTTGCCAAACAACTTTAAATTTTATAAGCGAAATACAAAGGGTAGTATATAAAAGTACAAACTCAAATTTCATTGGCAAAGTCAGGTTCTTTAAATGTTGCTTCAAAGTTTCCGCGTGCTGATAAGACACTATAAGCCAAGGCGGCTTCAAAGTTTTGGTAGATTTGGTTGAATCAACCCGTTTAGGGTAACATACCTCTGTCCGGTAACATTTCGGTCGAATAAAATGGCGATTGCGTAATTAATAGTTTCTGCTGAACCGAACCGACTACACAATTGAAATCTATACAATGACGGTCGTTTGTTTTGTTCAACCAACAGCCCTTACACACATGCAAATCTCACCAGGTCATGGTTAGTAACCTTTAATGATAGCAGTGATACCTCCCGAAGTGGACAAACTCGAACCTTGGACCTTCTGCACTTCCCTACCAAAGCGTTTTCTAGCTGAGCTATTCTACCACCTGCTGCTGTAGCTGCAGTCATAGCTCTGTAGGATTATATTAAAGACAATGTGGTTGGCTTAACGAACTGGCTTAGCTTTGCTTTCATGGTGTCTTCTAAACTCAGTAGGGCTAGCATGGAATAGCATGCTACTTGCTGTAACGGACTTAAGACATTGCCTTCAGCTGGACGCTGAATTTCTTAATGCTTGTTTTTCTAAACCAAAATTTGCACATCCCGGGGACGAACTTGCTCCGAAAAGATGAACTCGCATTCTATATTCAATGGGGCTTAGATCAACATTTCCTCCCGGCCACCATAAAATATTCCTTTCAAAATATCTACCATTTGTTAGCTTCCACTGTTGATTTACTATCAGAATGCTTGGGCTGGTATTAATAATGCGACTTAACTAAGTCGGTGACTTAGTTAAGTCGGCTGACACGGAATCCTTATTCATAATGCCGAGAAAACTTAGTTGCTGACTTAGTCGTTTAGCTCGCAACAAATTTTCTATTGTTAAAAGTTAGACTCCTATCGAGGTGTCTATGTTGGTGAGAACAATGAATAGAAAAATCTCGTGTACAACTTCAGTGAATCACAACCCCGCTAGCCTTTGAAAGCAAACCCCGTTATACATTTTTCTCGAGTGAGCTTATAGAATCAACCATTAACACGATATGGCATCGTATATGAACGTGTCGATACAACACTCGAGAAAGTCGAAACACTATCAAATATTAACCAACGACATTGAAAATGGAAATTTATCGGAGAAGGACATTATCAACCGCTACAGGTTTACGAGAGGTCAGTATATCTCTATCTTGATTTCCTACGAGAACGATTATTAGCCTATATAAAGATAACCGTAGACCTTGTACTAATTACCTTATATTGTTACTTAAATCATGAATACGATTATAACAGCTTATTCTTGTGGGAATTTTGTAATAGTTCTTTTTTTGCATTAAAATATAAGTTTATTATAATTCACCAGAAAAAATTATAACAGCTGTTAAACCTATGTATGTTGTAGGCCTAAAATGAGTCTCATGTCAAAGAATTTGCGTTACCTTGCCATGCATCAGACACAAGTTATCATTTGACAAGGACTTGTGCTATATGGACAATTATGTATCTTTATCATTATAATCGCCAAGCTACCATGTTTCTCATGAAGAATTTTGTTTTTGTATTACTTAGGCCTACATTTCCTAAACAATTTAATACTTCAAACTGGTATTTACTACCTAGCGTACATTACATCACTCATGTAGCCTGTGAATGACTTAAACACAGTTGTAAGCCGCTATTCGACCATATCATTTCTATTTCAGGTGGTATTGACTTTCTAACGGACCGATTATTCGATGATCTGAAATGTTCGACAAACAAAGGACGACCAATCCCCCCTAAAATTCAAATTCTTGCAGCTTTAAGCTATTTAGGAGGTTCTTCCCTCCAAGCTACTGTTGCTGATACTTTAAATCTGAGTCAGCCTACGGTTAGCTTGTGTGTCACCCGCGTATGCAATGCTCTAATCGCTAAGAAAGACGAGTTCATCGTATGGCCAGACAACACCTCAAGGACTCAAGCTAAGTTCTTTGAAATTGCACAATTTCCTCGTGTAGTGAGAGCAATAGACGGAACACACGTCCGGATTCAACAGCCACGTGAAGATTCCAATGCATCAATAGAAAATACTATCCATCAATAAACGTCTGCGCTGTTTGTGATGCAAATCGAAAGTTTACCTTCGCATCAATTCGTTGGCCCGGTAGCTGCCACGATAGCTTTGTTCTGAAGCAGACAAAACTGTGGCATGATCTCGAGACAGGCAGAAAACAAGGAATTATACTTGGTGGCAGTGGATACCCTTGTAGAAATTGGCTGATGACTCCAGTCTCCATTCCAAGGAGTCAGAGTGAAGAAAACTACAACATTTCTCATAAAAGAACGAGAGTAATAATTGAGTGTGCTTTTGGAATGAAAAAACGATTCCGTATTCTTCACGATGAGATGCGTGTACCAACAGAAAAGGTTCAAACCTTAATTTTATCGTCAATGATTCTCCATAACATTGCAATAGACATGAATATGCCAGAATTCGAGGATGATGAAGTTGACAGTGAGGAAGATGATCAAGTCGTTGCTGCAGATGATGGGCGCACTCGGAGCGGCACAACCATGCGAGTTTCTGATAGATACTTTTTCTCCTAAAATGTTCAATGTATCACAATGTGGGAATGTATATCATCATAATATTCAATGATACAGTTGGTGTGTTACTAATAGAATTTATACTTTTGATGTATTTGTCACACATTTAATGAACTACGCACGGAGAAACGATAAAGGACATTATGAATTCTATATACGATAGACAGAAGTTATGTAAAATGAATTTATCTTTGTAAAACTAATCATAGGGGACTCTAGTCACAAGTGGACATTATATTAATATCATAATAAATCGTTAATGAGAGGGCTATCATTTGAAAGCTATATAGGCATTCCGGAGTTCAACAATCGATAATTTGTTAATAATATCTAGTTTGCAATAGGCCTTCTTTCGTGAAACAAAATAAGATTAGTGAAAGATTTAAGAATATACATACATACAATAAGTTTAGATTTTCATGGCAATAAAAATTCTTTTTCATATGCATGTGTGTATGATAAAAGGAAAAAACAATATTCAATTCCACATGTTCAAGCTTATTAATTACAAAAGTGATTCACGTAATGCGATAAGAGTTTCCATTGTCAAAAACTACATTTGGTTCAGTTTGGGTTGCAGCATTTAAAAAGATCCGTTTCTTCCGCTTTAGATTCTGCATTTCCAGAAGCAGCTTACGCCGTTCTAATTGTAGATTACCTTTTTGCAGCCGCAGTACTTGGATCTGTAATTTCGATACCTGTGACGCAGTCGTACATGCAGATCGTGCAAGTCGTCTTTTAGAGGGATACTGACTAATGAATTGAGATGACGATTCTGTGGAGCCGTCAATACCTTTGATGGAAGGGTTATTGCGCAGTGATCTCGCGAACTCCTCTTCATCCTCAGCAACCTGAAAAGATGCATATAGTAAAAATATAGGCCTAACTTTCCATTGGTTACAGTAATTGGTACCATTAAGTTACAATAATTTTGTTTTTTATACTTAAGTTTTTACATTATACATAATATTGACCTACAAATACAATCACAACTTGGTTGAGAATATCCAGATCTGTTAAATAGATGAACTGAGTTAGTAAAGATAACATTACATGACAATTATGTCAAACGTTCTTACTAGGGTTCCTACGTACCTAGGGAAAAAATTAAGGAAATTGAAATTTTTTCCAGACCTGGAAATATCACGAAAATTTGTCACACTCCCTTTCATCAGGGAAATTTTGTCTGGGAAGCTACTAACCGTCCTATTCATTTACTTTTGAATCTTGAAATCGAGTGAATGGCCCAAATTCTATAACCTATCTAAAACAGGAATCTCTGTTAACCAGTTTTGCATAACCTTCATGCGTACTTGTTTGACATGAATACATAACTATTGTCGCAGAGGCAATACAATAGACATATAAAATGAGTAATTAACGTATAGCATAAGTTTATATATAGGCAACTGAGTTTTAAACGCCAATAACTTAAATTTTCCGTTTTAACTGTCAAAATGTGTTACGAGTTAAACGAATATTACTGTAGGTATGCAGATATTTACCGGTAATCATATTCTGGCAAGATGCATTTTTAGATACATTTTTCATTTTTAAAGTATTGGATGGACGTTATTGAACCATAGACCGATCAAATTTTACAATCGTTAAGATTTTATCATGTGTGTACGGTAGACAGGTCCTTAAAGCTATTCTCTAACGAAATATTTTATAGAACATTTGCCCGTAATGATGAATAAGTGGTAAAATCAATTTACTTAGTATCAGGGAAAGGTCAGGGAAATATCAGGGAAGTTTGAAACTCAGAATGCGTAGGAACCCTGTCTTACATGTAGATGTCATTATCTAATACTTTGTACAATTACTCGTACATTACTGAAAGGTAGACTGTTAGGTTGAAAATGAATTGGTCTTTAATTAGCGTTTAGGTCATGCAATTCCAGAAAGGACCCATCAAATGCTTTACTTACTTCATAAATAAGAGGTCCTCCACCAGTCACACACGCAGATTTCTTTTCCTTTGCCACTCGTTCCTTCACTTTCTGCTTCATGTTTTTGAATTTTTTCATTATTTCCACAACTGTCCGTTGGCAATTACCGGTTGAATTGACCCTCTCAGTAATTTTGGCCCATGCATAATCCTTGTCCTTCTTTGTCACACTATTAGAAAATGGAGCCTCAATTATCTCTTTATGATCGAGGTAGCCCTCTTCAATTGCCGATTCTTCACTTTGTGAGAACGTTGGTCTTCTCTTTTTCGGGGACATTCTCGAACGATTTAAAAGTTTTGAGAGTTGAGGTGACTTGGAATCGTACTGTCATAGCAAGATGAATTTTTATTGGCGTACCAAGGGAATTCCGTGACGTAGTCTGAGTCACTCACAGTTCGTTGAATAAAAAAAGCTGTGTATGAGTGCACGGACTTTCAAAACTTCACACAAAACGTTGACAGCGACTTAGTTTCTCGTCTGTTAAGTCAGCATTATTAATACGATTTTGACTCGGTGACTTAGTTGAGTCGGCAACTTAGTTGAGTCGGCGACTTAGTTAAGTAAGTATTATTAATACCAGCCCTGGTGTAAGTGGTTTGTGATTAAATGTGATTGTACCGATGATTTTTGCATGCAATTTGCGAGGAATCCGGCATTGCAATAATAATTTTGATAATATAGTGTATAATATTTCTATGGCTGCTATTTTCTCATTTGCCTTTAATCAAATCGAGTTTTATTAGTTTATTAGTTTTGTTACCGTCTCTCCAACGAACTGTTCGTTGGGTAATTAATACATTGGATAGATAGACAGAGTTGCGTTCTTTCACGCCGATGCGCTCGTTGAACCAAGCGGATTCTGATTTATAATATTCCATCCGGACACTGGTTGTAACACCGCACTGTGATAGAATGGACCAAAATAAATGTAATTATGAGGTAGATTTCGAAGATTCGGCTGGATGAAACAGAATGCGTTAATTAATCAGTTACCGTTTTAAGCTTCAATCAACCAGAATCAAGTTCACTTTTCTCTCAATCTGGTTTATTCAATCTAACCTATGGAAACAGTAACGCAATTGAATTTTAATTTTTCTATTTCTATGGCTCTACCGGTTTTATTAAGCGAATCAGACCCGGATTAATGATAGGATAGCAAACCAGGATGCGGTCTATCGAAAGAATTCGTTTTAGAATACCACTGACGTTAATCAGTCTCTGGTTCGGTTTAACCACAGTCCAATTAACCAGGACTTAAGAACTACCTTATGTGTTGTCATTGGCATAAATTAACACATGACAATTGAGCTTGCATTTCAGCTCATGAAAGTAAAATGTTAGTTCAGTGTCATTGCCGAAACTCTCGTTCGTTCAGTTCACCTTCTTACCAATGAAATGGTCGAATCGTGGCTTGCGCACTCAGCCAAGAAATGTCCGAGTGAAGTGATATTCAGTGTGCAGTCAATAAGTCATCTTTAGCAAAAACTGAGTAGTAATCCTAACTGCCGCACTTGCAGTACAGACCAACACATAAACTGCCCTGAATGATAGAACTAGGGATTTGTGCACTTGCATTCGGCTTCTTCTATCTGCAAATGAAAGCTAATCTACCACAGAATTCGATTGTTTAAGCGTATCACTTTGCTAGAAGTGCAAACTGATTCAAACAGATGGCACATGCAGGAACTTAATAAGTGGGCAAAAAGAAATTTTTAATACCTTGCAGAGATAGGAAAAATAGTCGTGCGTCGCTTGCGGATTGCTCTGAATTCCTTCAAAATGCTCCGATCGCCACGATTCCTTCAGATTCGAAGAATTCAGATCATTGCGCAAAAGTTTTCTGGATAATGTTGGGCCCTCCGATCATTTTTAAAAAAGTTAGCAGGCGCATGAAAAAAACGTTCACAAACTTCTCTGTAGAACTTGACATCGACTGTGTCTCTTTGCTGTGTGATCCGGTTGATAACAGTCACTGAAACCTTTCACAATTTGGCGTGTTTAATGTTGAACTGACTGCCCATTGTTCGATTTCTATGGTATTTAGTCAGGAGATTGTGCCATTTCAATAACGTTACATGTTCCAATACTTCCCTTCTAGTCAAACGGCAGAAGAGACGACCTGTCTAATTCTGTGTAATCTACCTTCTCGTGTGTGGCGTTTCGCTTGTGAGTAGGCAAAGTGTAATGTGGTAGGTGCATGACGTCATCATGAATCTTTGACATAAATGTACAGACAAGCTAGCGAACAGATAAGTGGTCGAGTGACTGGAAATGTAATTGAATGCATCGATTTTCAGTGATAAATTTTGCTAGTGAAGTAGACACCATGAATAAAAATTTGCAAATGTAGATAATGTAGAACACTAGTTGATTCTAAATGACTGGTCCCGCTGACTGTAATTCCTGCATTACAAACGGCGGATTCCTCAAAACTTTGTACTCTCCGGAAGAAGGGGGTGGAAGTAGCTTGAAAGCTTGTGACAATTAATTTAAGGTTTGCTGATTGTGATTATTACTTTCAATCTTCTTTAATTAAATTTGATGTATGGTGTACTATTTGCCAAAACTGTTCTTCTTTCTAATTTTTATTTTTGTCATATATTTGGACCGCAACGACTTTTAACTAGGTTTGCGATATTTGATTGACTTTTTAAATATATTCTGTTTTAAATCTGGGTAGAAGGAGTGATATATTTATATGTTTTTAGATCGTTTGAAATTGCTTTTATCGTGTAAAACATGTATTTTCTTTTTCCATGTTCAAAGCCATGGTTCTCAACTCGATGTAAGTTCTACTCCCTGTGCATCATTCGGTATTATAGTCAGCTAATTGTTAAATTTTTGACCATTGTAAGTTCGCATAGTACTACTAGAGAAAGGTATCGATGCAAGGGCTTTGATAATTATGTGCCTATAATATCAATGCCTTTGCGTCGATACCTTTCTCTATTAGTACTATACGAACTTACAATGGTCAAAAATCAAACATCTAACTGACTATACCGTTAATTGCTACTATTAATTGTACATTGATAGATTGGATTATAATCTAATCTATCAGTATACAATTTGTACAATTATGATATGTTTGAATATCACCAGCAGCACCATCGTGACATAGTGAAGAACGAGTTTTAGCCACTCTCCGCATACGGCTCGTTAACTTAAACTTTTTAAATCTGGAGCAACATCCTTTCTCACACGATGGATGACATGATGTGAATCAGGCACAAACGAAATCAGGCGATTGGATAATGGATATTGAGTACTACGATCATTCAATCAAAGTCAAGAACTATTTTTATATTGGAATTTTCATCTATCCAATATGGTCAACTTTTGTTTTCCTCTACGATATACCGGTTATATAGTTTTCATCTATCACTTGTCTTTTCCATTATTATCTCTCATTTTTCTTTTTTTCATTTCTCTCTTTTTCGTTTAGTTTAGTTTTTTGTTATTTAGTTTATTCTTAAGTCTTGTAGAAAAGGTAAAAATGCAATGTTGCCTAAAGAACTGCCGCAATTCTCATCAATTATAAAGAACAAAAAAGCATTAACATCATATTCATCAATATCATTCACAATGTCAAATAAGATTTTTGCAACCCTACAATTAAAACGTACATAGGACCCTGTAGTCCATATGCTAAATTGTGCCTTCATCTATGCAACTGAATACCTTGTGAAACGACGCAATTTTATTTAATTTTGTAGATGTGGCGTTCTGAAAGTGGAATAACTGAAATGTTATTAACATACATTGGAAACTTCGAGCGATTTAGTGGCTGGCCCAGCTGGCAAGCTGTACTCATTGACATTCTGTCATGTCACGAAGAAGTGATGCGGTAAGTTCTGAAGATTTTCTCGTTTCTGAATCTATCGTTTTAAGTTGATGAATGTTTCAGTACTGTAAATCAGTGGTCTGATAAAGACATGGACAGAGAATTATTTCAATGGATTTAAAGAAATAAAGAATGTGATATTGAACAAACCGACAGCAAGTAAAATGTCATATCAAAGCATGTAAAAAGTTTGCAAAGAAAATGCAGAGAAATTAGCCGGATACATTGACAATAAAAGCCACTGTCGGAATTTGAAATTGTTTGATATATTAATGAAAGCGCTGACTTCCTACTATCAAGAACCCTTTTTATACAAATTCTTCCAGTGTTACCTCCAGAAATTCAGTGCAATTTCAAGTGGATGTTTCAAACTGGTTGTTTGCTTTCATCGCAAATTCTCACAGTGTTGATGTGATGTGAACATGATGATTGCATTACTTACGTTGTCTCGACACAGGTTCCGTAATTCTAAAGATCTTGCTGATTTAGACTTGTTATAAAATGCTTAAAGCATGTATTAGCTTGAGGTTGATTGGAATTAGCATTTCTCATAACTCGCCGAGTTACTGAGCTAGTTTCAAATATTCTTAATACTGATTGTTGGAATGATTCATGGAAAAGTCCCCAATGATTCTCGCGCTTCTCAAGCAGCTTTAGCAGTTGGACAAAAAAGACAAATAGAATACTTGTTGATAACATTATAATTCGTTGAATTATTTGCCTTGTCATAGATTTTCAGATTTTCAAATTTTATGTTATGATAGTTAGCATGCTGACACAAATCCTAACGCTGGTGAAGATAACCGAACCCTCAATGCGCATCTGAGTATCTTTGATTATACATTTTAAATGCGAGTAGTCACAACACATCACAATAGAAGTTACTTTAAGTTAACCCAATGTGGTGACCTATTGAGAAGGATTTGTGAGTGGTAGCGTTGGGTGTAATCTGCACAGATTTTTGAAAAATTCATTCAATTTATGGTTAAAATCAATTCGGAGAGTAAGCTGAATATATTTCCAAGTACAACCTCTATTAGTCCTTAGTAGCAGTACTCGTGAAGTGCTCGTTACAGTATTTCCTATGCGAAAGAAGATGTTGACATTAATGTTTGCACAACCTCGTGTGCCCTTGTAAGTGCAAACCATGAAAAATCAGTGTCTTAATTCGCTAAGAATACTCCATAGTCTATTTGTGTTCAAAATGGACTTCCAAAGCATTTTAGCCCTTTTGTGATTTAAATGTCTGATTATATATGGTGTTTCAATCTATTATAGACGTCGATACGAAGCTGCAGGTATCATGACAAACCTCAACGCTGTAGACAAATCAGATACGCAAGAGAAGGCGTGAGTGTCGGTCTTCAATAACTTTCTATTCATGAATAATCATCTCTTCTTTTATAGCTGTGTCCAGAACGAAAACTCAAATCTGAAGACAGTAAGCAACATATTTATTCAAATGTACATGTCTCTGAAGTTAGCGCCCAAAATTAAGTAAATTTGTCTAGCCTCCCATAACATAAATAATGTGTGCATGTCAAATGACATAGAATTTAATTCCATTATCAGTGTTTTAAAATCCAATCCGCACTTATGCTTTAACTACACATTATTTTCAAAAATCAACACTGATTAGAATAGATGAAATCACTGGGATCCATTTTGCATAAAGACCTCACACGTTGCTGACAGTGTACTGAGATTTATATAAGTGATGATATACTCTATGAATACTCAAACAAGATGAGATAATAATATAGCATTTCTCTATTCATGAAAAAAGACACAAGAAAATGAACAAGATAATCGCGGGTCATCGCCGCAAAGGCACTTACAGACTAGCGTTGCTTATAAAATATGGAATTCATAGTGCAACGTCTTCATCAAAATGGCCGATGCTAACATTCTTCAGTCTTTCTTTAAAGCAATTGACGGACGGAGCAGAGGTGCATTCAACTGGCAAAAAGTTTCAAATTTTGTAAACACGGTAAAAGAAAGTATTTGACAAATTCCGGGTATGAGGGAAAATGTAAGACTCAAATTGAAATGGGTTATTTGATTGACTGCGTGTACAATACTTTGGTGGATGTTAGACTAAATAATCATCAATTCTAATGTCAACAAAACCGCTACAAATTTTGAAAAATAAGCATTAGTCAAGAACAACGCACCTGCGGCAAAGTGGCTCTAGATTCAGTAAGAGGAGCCCATGCTTATAGTTTGAATAGCATATTTTACAACGTTTGCAGATTTGACGTGTGAGAATCTCTGCACGCGCTTTAAATACGGATTAAATATTTGACAATTGTGCTCAAGAATAGGACTAATGAGAGTCTTATAACCAGCCATCAAGGCATCTTTGTCGGCAAAAGAAAAACATTTTGATAAACATAAAGCTCTAGCAAAAGTTAGTGAGGCTATTCTGTTACAGTGTGAATTAAATCTGGGGTCAGCAAAATGCCTAGATCAGTCACTGATTCTTGTATAGGAATATACAAACCAATCAGATAGTATATTGTGTCAGGATTGTGATTTCTTCCGTCCGGGAAGATGCCCACTACAAACATTGAATGTAGTAAACAAAGTGAACAAAGATAGCTTGCTAACATTTCTGGTTGTATCCTGGAATATTTTTTGTCGTAAAATTATTAATATTTATGAATGCCGTTACATATACTTTCTATTCCTTTATTTCTGTATTCATAACTATTCACAGACCTTTCCTCTTGCTGCATTAATGCTTGATGCGAACTTCTTCATATGAATGAACATCGTCATCTAAATCTATGCAATTCATGCATTATTTCGATGTATTACTGAGACAACATGATGACTCTATAAAATGACATTTGGTCAGCTCGTAGTAACTTCATTCAAAACTCCTCAAAACCTTCCCAAATTTCACTCTCAAAAAAGCGCGTCCACCCAGCTCTAGTTGCACTAAAAGATAATCACGATGTCTTCATCGACCTCTGCAGGGAACAGAATTTCGTAGAATTATTGAGAAAAACGTGAAATACAACGTATGAAGTCGAGATGACTTCAAAGCACCAAAGTCCTTCACACAATCTTATTTATGGACTTGAATTCCCATCGTTCGCCACTCTCGCTTTGGCATCCTCCCACCACTATTGGAAAACTTTGTTGATTCTGATCATACAGAAAGTCAATTTGATTGCTACCATAGGGTGACTAGCAACTGGATCAAAGTGGCTTGCATGCATTTGAAGAAGTTCTCCCAGATTTGCCTCCTTCCGTCCTATGGTCAGGCAACCTTTGAGCTGAGATTTTCTGTTGATGAACACGTCTCAAATGAGTTTTTTTCAGTAAATCACTTGCTGCTCAACTACTCTTAATCGATCACCTTAACGTCGTTGGAAGACTTGAAATTATTCTGCCATCTCGAAAATTGAAGAAGGAATGAATAATGCACGTAGAAGAAAAGCGAATAGAAAATGCATTTTTTAGTCGAATGACTTGCTTGATTTTTGCTGTTGACAGTGATAAAGCTATCTCGGCATCTAGCTAGTTGTAAATCTTCATGAAGGAACACATCACTTTGTGCGACAGTTACCAGTTAATGTTTACGTTGCTTCCGCTTTCTTCTAAAAACGAATTTTGATTATTGTAGACGTTTGGTTCAAATTTTCTGTCCATCATAGAATTCATTTGAACTGCCTCCATTTCGATAGTGATCGGTTGGCATTCGATTTTCATAAAAAATTGAAGCTATATCCAACGATGAAGAGTTATGATGAACTCTGATTCACCGAGATTTTACAGGTTTCAGACTCTGTCTTCATTGGAATTCATCAAGAGCACTGTTTTTGATCGAGCTGAGCGAGCGAGCGGTATTTTTTCAAGTTTTTTGATGAGCGGATGAGCGAGCGAGCGGTGATTTTTTGTCGTGAGCGAGCGGTTGAGCGAGCCATTTTGAGAAAAAACTAAAAAAATATCAAATAATCAAAAAAGCGAAATATTTGAAAAGCTATTTTAAAAATGATTCCTAGTACATGCATGTATGTAACTTGATTGATGAACAAAACATCCTTGCTTTTTTCTCTTCTGTGGATCTCTCATTCTTGACAACATTCATTGAATGCCTGTCTGGATTATACTTGTGGATATTAACTTAGAAAGAAGAAGGTCTTTGTGATCGATGATGTGCTGAACATCTGACCATCGACACATTATTTATTCACTTATATTTTTAATCGGTCTCCCAATCATCGCTTCGCCCCATAGATGTACTAATCGTCTCCGGAATTGCACGAAGCCATTATGAGATGCTTTAATTTGATAGAAACATTTCCCTGCTGGAACATATCCACATGCAGATCCCTGAGACATTTCAGTATCGTCAAGCGTGAAAGAACTACAAATTGTGGAAAAATTGAAACCAACCAAATTAGGCCTACACATCGACAACCCGAATGTAGGCATGTATGGCTTCCACTGCACGGTAGATTGATTTTAAGACCTTCATTTAACCCTATCCATACCGGACTGTGAAGCGCCTAGGACTGAATCGGTCTCCCCTTAACTTCCGTACCAATGTTTCAAATCACATGAAATTCACCGTACAACATATTTATGGTATAAGCTTTCTTATCGCGATGTTCATTTACTCCAACTGATTCATCTCCATGTTTCAAAAAGCAATTCAAGATTTAAAATCACCAATTTCGGCAGATTTTTTTTAATGTTGAAATTTTACCGAACTTAATGATTTCAGTGAAAAATTTGAAAATACGCTAAACTTTAGGTCACAAAGTTGTAGATCGGGCGACATAGTTTTACGAGGATCACATCAAAAAATCGGGAGACCGAATCGTCCCTCTCCGCCGGTATGGATAATTATTAAGTCATTGCAAATCTTCTAATTGTGACATTGTTGAGTTTATTTTGCTTACATCCTTCTTCTGATAGCCTCCTTAAGTTAGAATAATCAGGTTTTGAAATGTCTTCTTGTTAGTTATTGATCTTTAGCAGCTCATTTGGACAAAATACCAGAACCATTAGTAAGTGAAAATGAATACAGCACTTAATGGTGTCCAACATTTAAAATAATGAGTAGTAATCAGTTGGAATGATACATCTCGGGTGACCATGCCGACTCCGCTCTGCTGCACCCTTCTTTCTATTTCTTGCCACGGTGAGTGTCATTGCAAAGACATCTCTTTCAACTGTGATTTATATGCTGTACTTACATGTGATTCTTCTTTCTTCACTTGAGATCAACATGTTGGACAAAGAATTGTTGGAGGTCAATAGATAATAGTTAGACAATTTAAACATTGATTTTTCCAACTCGTTTAAAAAAACCATTAATCAAGGTGTCAAAGTATATATTCCAACATTTTAAACAGCTTTCGTAATCGTACTGTCTCAATTATACAGCTACGATGATTTCTTTGTAGATAAAATATAAAGTGCTGAGAGTTGATTACAACTAAGATATTGGAAATCGATCCATGTATTTCAACTGTACCATACAGTTGAAATACATTGAGTTCAATTTAGGATGTTGTACTTGCAATTAGATCTTTTGTTGTCATATGCGTAAGGTTATTCATTATGCAACTTTCCAGGAGGTAAGTAAATATTGCTCTTTCAAGTTTATTACGATTTTTTGCGAAGCAAAATCAGGTTTGGCCGGTAAAAACCACCCTGGTTTTTAGCACCTAGTAAAAACCACCAGCTTTTGCCACCATTTTTCGGCTAAAACTGGCAGAAACTGGCTAAAACTATTTTGCCAGCATTACTACTTCAGTTATGTGGTAGCATCATCGTAACTCCCGACTTTATTGATGAACGTTAGTTATAATAAGTTCATTTTACTTTTTCATCATTCGAAAAACATTTAGACAAGTATTTTCACAATTCAAAACTTTATCAAGAATATGCTCCAAGCATAAGTGCAAGAACATGAATTATTATCAAAACTATTGTTATAAAGCTATTGTGCATCCTTTATAGCGGGCACGTTTTTTGTTGCTTTGTCAATTTCATTCATTATAGTATGCATCAAACGTCCATGTTAGTAGTAAACCACTTGGCTTTATAAAAAACAATGTTTTTGCCGGAAAACATGTATTCCATGAAGCAAGAAGGATAAGAAAATGTAGAAATCCGGTCACAGATTTCTGCGAATATCTTGCCCGCTGGCTATATAGAATTGCTTGTCTTCTAAATCCATGGCAAATGTCCCATACCCATTGTGATCATGCGAATATTTCTATGAAATTTATCCTGCACTCCCAGGGCAAGATTAAAAAAAATTGTAAAGAATTTGTGAAGAAATTTACTGACTTTTCGGAATTTTAGTTTTGGCCGGTTTTAACCAGTTTTTGCCGGATTTTTACCACTTAGTGGCAAAAACCAGTTTCAGCCGGCAAAAAGTCAACCCTGAGTAAAATTCCTCGATGCGCTTTGTCTCCATGGTCAGTCTAAAGGCTCTTCACTTTCAATGAATTTTACTTCGCAAAAAAATCAAAGTCGTCCTTAATTTAAAGGAGCGATATTTTTCCTTGCCTCGTGGAAGTTTACACAACATTTGCATTTAATTTGCTCTATCTTCGCATGCAGTCTACTGCACTATTTACGTGCGGTGTACAGGCTACTAACTTACTACGATATGCAGTAAGAAATATGCATAGTGCTTATGGAAAGTGGTCGCAAGAGTGTGGGAGTCTGGAAAGATGTCCAAATGTTGGACATTGGCAGATGGCTCGACTGGGGAGTTGAAATTTGCAAGCTCTCATGGAACAATTGGTGGAACATGGGCTACTGGCAGTGAAGCGGAAGCATCAATTGACATATGATGTGTTCCATGCCCCTGCTAATCTGACACGTTGAGGAATCCGGACCGACCCACAGTGTTATCTGTGTGACATGCCAATCCTCGTCGTTCCCTCTCTATCTATCATGTGGCACTGTAGAGAGCATGCTACACGCACCGGTGCGGCTTGGTCCTGCAAGCGATTGTGGAACCAGTCTCTCTCCCCCCACGTTTGTGAAGTTAGCGACCACCCAAAGTAACCACTACTATCCTTAAATTTGAATTTCTCTATAGCGTCTGCGAATTTGTGGAATCTGATCAGGGGCTGAAATTGATAAAGTAGAAGTTGTTTCGAACAGGATCTCGCTGTACTAAATGATGATTCCGCTCGGCGGTTCCGCCAACTTTACACAAGTCTCCCCTACAGGTAAGTAACAACGGGAATTGACTTTGTACCGAATGGTAAAACCAAGCGACGAAAGACTCATCGTGCGATCTGTACCGCAGAAGTAGGAAGTAATCGGAAGTGATCGACTTGAGTGGATAGACAGCTGCCAGATGAATTATCCCTATCTGACCAACGACCTCATCTAGTGTCGATCGACGCGATAGGGAAGAAAATGATTATGGGCGAACTAACTGTTCCCTGGGAAGAGAGCGTTAGGGATGCCCATGAAGAGAAAACTGCGAAATATAAAGAACTGGCCGAGGGGATTCAGAAGCAAGGGTGAAAATTTGAGCTCAGGCCTTCTGAGAGTGGGATGCCGCTATTTCGTTGCTCCATCGGTGAGGAAATTTCTTTTTAAAGCGGTTGCTTGAGTCTAAAGACCACCATGAAGAAGTTGAGTGCAAAAGTGGAAGAAGATAGGACCTGGGCGCAACGAGCTGCTGCGGACCGACCATCTTGACAGATACTGAACTTAGTGGGCCAAAATCTCAGTGACGGATGGCGCCAATGTGTCAGGTCGTTTTGGGTGCAGCATTTTCTGCTTCACATGATTCAGCAATTTCGTTTATCAAGCGATTCTTTTTATAGCAGATTTCCAACACCCAGTAATTGATTACTACTGAGTTGATTTCTCAGTACTCAGTCACTCATAAGTCATGTATTTTATCTTTAGCTACTTTAGGAATCACAGTACTGGTCAAATTACTTGACGCACCTCGTATAAAGTACTTTTTCAGAAATTAAATCTAATTAAATATGAAGTTATTTTTAGGAATGAATTTAATAGATAGATCGAGTCCACACTAATTCCACTAACTAATTCCACACTTAACCTACATGCAGTACTTTGCGACCTGCCGCAGATCCTTGAACACGCTGTAGGCCCTACATACAAACCGCAGTTTGTCCGAATTTTTTGCTTTTTCTGTTGTTCGTGCTGAGGCAAGTCTTCAATCAGTGCAGAACTGCTAACTGACTCGGTTAAAGCCAAACCTCGATTTTCAAACCGCGTCCAATCCACTCCTTTGTGGCTCAGCAACAAGCTCTCCAACGTGCATCGCGCTGGGACACGAACACACTTGTGTGTGTGATGAAGTTAATGAATAATCCTGACGTCCCGCTTTCCGGGATGGTATGACTTCAACGTGATTTTAATTGGCTAGGCTATGATTGGCTATTAACTTCGTTTTTAACTTCAGCACACCTTTCTTTAATCAGTTACAAGCTGTGAATCATGCCAGGAGCCGATTTGAATGTTGCAAAGCGTGCTCAGATATGGTCTTCCATACAGCATAGTCAGAAATCTAATCGAGAAGTTGCAAGGTCTTATGGTGTGGGTGAAGCAACAGTAAGAAGAAAGCGACATAACGGAGCTAAGAAAACGTCTCCAAGGCGGTATCAGACTGCAAGGACAGGCAGATGTGGACGAAAGCGACTAATATCGGGCAGAGCTCATATCTGTCCTCATTAGAGAAGTCAAGAAGAACCGAAAAGCGTCATCAACTGAACTCGCGGTAGTACTGCATGAGCACGAAGTTGAAGCTTCAACTCAAACTGTTAGGCGACAACTCAACAGAGAAGGATTTAAGAGCAGAGTTGCACTAAGGAAGCCTTGATTAACATGCGAAGTGAAGAAAAAGCGGTTGGCTTTTGCTAAAAAATACATGAATTTCACAGTTGAAGATTGGGACAAGGTAAAGATAAAATGATGCTATAAAGTTATTAAATCTAATAATGTCTCATTTATCTTACAGGTTGCCTTCAGCGATGAAAGCACGTTCGAGACCATCAACCAGGGTCGCAAGAAGGTCTATAGAAGATCTAACGAATCTCCATATGCACCTGGTATGATTATTTGCGATGTCAGGCATCCAGAAAAGGTGATGATATGGGCCATCATATCGACTAAAGGCCCAGGACGAATACATGTGGTTGAAGGAAGCACGAACGCGGTGCAGTATAGCCACGTGATCGATACAAGAGCGTTACCACAACTCCACGACTGTTGCGGAAGCCTTTAAGAATGCTTCTTTCAGCATGATAAGGCTCTGTGCCATACTGCTAAGGTGATATCCAGGCAACTTAGTGACGCCGGAGTTCAGGTTCTGGACTGGCCAGGAAACAGTCCAGACCTGAACCCAATAGAAAACGTTTGGAGCTACATGAAAGCCAAGATAGCGAAAAACCCTGTGGCGAATAAGAAAGAACTTATCAGCAAAATTGTGAAAACCTGGCATCATGATGACGAGATTGCTAAGATGTGCAAGACAGTAATTCATTCAATGCCCAAGAAACTGCAAGAAGTGGTGTCCGCCCGTGGTGGATGCACTAGATACTGATTTATGTACTTCTGTCAACTGTCTCACTCTATTTTATTCACTTTGTTCTGAAGGATGTGTTAATATTATCAAATAAACACACTATTTAAAAAATGCTATAGTCTTTGTTTTCCTGAAGTAAAAATGTAGTAAAAATTAAGTTTTTGCAAGGTGCGTCAAGTAATTTGACCAGTACTGTATATATTATTTTGTCACGATTTCATTTAAGTTCATTTTCAATTGTCAACGCATTACATGGTTTCTTGACGCACCTTAAGAATTTTCCACGTTTTGCGCCAAGAATTGTATATACTGATTCATGTGATCAGCATGTAAGATAAAGTTAAGATTATTGCCCATTTCTATACATATAAAAAGAATTCTGTGGTTATGTACATCAAAATATATTGTTTCAACTAATTTTCTGCAATAGCTACCTTCTTAATACATTGGTATGATGGTCTACATTATTTCATTGTGGTTCAAATTTCACCCAAAATGAAATGATGAATTTCCCTTCAACGCATAAAAGGTGTTTATTAAAATAAAAACATAGAATTAGCTTTGAACATAAAAAAGTTTTGTAGTATAAAGGAGGGCATTATCGAGAAATGAGCGAGCGAGCGGCATTTTTCGATGATTTTGAGCGGTGAGCGAGCGAAAGGATGATTTTGAGGAAATGAGCGATGAGCGAGCGAAAGGGCGAATATGAGCAAATGAGCGATGAGCAAGCGAAAGTGGAATTTCGGTCCTCTCAAAAACACTGATCAAGAGCCTCGTGGACTTATAAACACAACCTCATAGAAACTCGTGGAGAAATCGACTGTACATGTACTTACCGAACGTACCCTGCATGCATACAACCCTTGCATCATCCAAATTCATTATTTTTACCAATATTGACTGTTTTATCTCAAGCAGTTCATGTTTGAGTTCTAGAATTTTGATAACAATTCAGATAAGTCTCTTGACGTAAGAGACACTGAGTTACAATGGATTTCTCAAATCATCAGAATGCACAAGTAGCTCCGTCTGCTTTCAGTTTGGAAAAGGAAGTTCAATTAGAATCTAGATGCTTGGTCAATCACTTTTCGTGAAGTACATGGCATACGATGTTGAATTGAATCGACTCTTACAAGCTTCGACAAATTTAAGGTGAAACGTAGGTCCAGAAGATTCCATTCTTTCCTCAAATCTGCCTAATACAATGCTATACAACTACTCAACAAGCAGTGCAATAGAGGAGTTGTTACAAAGCAATTTTATAATTATGAAGTAGGGAGCAACCCCAGAAAGCTCTTTCTAAGGCGTATAATCACCAATCATAGTCATCATACTTCTTAAAGAAAACATAAACTATTCTGAAGTTCAGATTTTTCATGCTAGAAATATTTTCATTGTGCTTCAAGCCTGCTGAAAATACTTGTATAGGTCATATTTTCCTTGAACTCTACCAACCATCGTTTATGTCGACGGGGATTGGAAAGTCTACGGAAATATTCTGCGATGCCTCTAAGTCATCATTACGAAAAAGCAAAGAATAGACATCGGCATTTTTCGTAGGAGTCCAGTTTCCCCTGGTGATTTCAGTTACAGGGGTCTCGCTCGGCAAAAATAAAAAAAGCAAAAAATTTGAGAAAGTGGCAAAAAGTAGCATAAAAAGTAAAGGAAATGGCAAAAAAATCGGAATTTCGACCAGCTTTAGTAGTCAGGTTGTCATATTGGTGATAGTTCAATAGAATTGAGCCTAATTGTAAATTACAATAATACAAATATTTCAAGCACACACTTTCATCTCAGCTATCATAATTACTTCGTTCGGAAGCTGTTGTCATCAAACAGTAATTTATTTGGAGACAAATCAGGGCCACACACAATTGAGAACTATTTTTTTTTATTTTTCGAAGCCATCGCCTTTTACAATACTTCAATATATCAACGTATCTAATGCATCCTTAGTCAGGGTGATGCCTGAGTTTTTTTCTAACTTCAACTTTTTTAACCGACTTTATTTTATCTTGAACCGAGATGAAGAAAGCCTAGCCAGCCGCGACTAGGCTGGCTTTAGCCGACCCAGTTAAGCAGTATGTTTTTTCTTCACACATTTTATAAAAATCAACCCACATCTGCTGACCGAAACCTCAAAAGTCAGGGAGGAGGGATGGGTGAGATAAATAAGATGATATGAATCATGTCTCATAGATGACTTTTATGAAAAAATATTTTGGTGTAAATTTGATACCGTGAGATACATTCCTGTTGATGTGGTGCTACCCACGAAATATTTGAATAAAAATTACGCACTAAATAGCAGCAAGGCTTATCTAAACTAAATCTCAAAAACTGATCTCTACCATCTTTCAAAAAACTCGTTGAATTTTTCTGTCGGCTAAATTTCAGTTAATTAATTCAAATATGCTTTAAAAAATTTAATATCGGTTGAATTGGAAATTTCAATACCGATAGAAGTAGCATTCACAAAAATGCCCAATCTACAACAGACTTTCTATTAGTTGGATAGCCTTTTGTTACAGTAGCTTCGGCTGCTACTCGAAGAAGTACGGAACTTAGTAGTAGTAGTGATATGTTTTCAAAATGATCATAAATGACTTGAAATCTAGCTGCTTGAAAGTTCACATTAGGATAATGTTTAGAATGTAATTTGAATGAAGAAGATCTGACGTAAAGCAGCAAACATTATTTGTTGTTTTAATCCACACTGTTATTTCAATATCATCATTTTAAAGGAAAAACAAATGGCAAATTTTTTTTTGCCGTCCTAGCAAAAAAGTGGCAAAAATCCAAAATTTTGGAGTGAGATCCTGCAGTTACCCAGACTCGACGCAAGTTGAGATCTTCCGGAAAACGATTACAATAATCTGCGATTCACTGGAGTATCCCACTATTGTTGACATTTAGTTCAATTGTCTGGCCATACCTTTTTCCTGACTTCTCTTCTAATAATGCGAGCCCTGTGTTTCGAATACCTCAAATCAACACGTTGATTCTCATTGACTTCTCTATTAGCAGGACATTTCGAGTGTTTTCGTCTCAACGGTGTCGATTCTGACAATTTTACTAGCAACACAGTTATTATTATGCTTCAAACAAGCATTTGAGATCCAATTGTGAAATTTCTTCAGTTCCCCTTTATGTTGAACATGTAAGGCCTCCGTCGAGGCGAATTTACTGACAGTCGCTTTTGCTGAGCAAGTGACGATGCTACGAGCTTTTGCATGTAATCAGCATTTCTTTCATGCATGTAAGCAACGATAATTTAAGTATGAGGACTTTGAAATGTAAAGTACTCACAGGCAAAATATAATTTGTCAAAGATGGACAAAGCTAAATTCTCCTGATTCACATCGTCGAAATTCAAATTCTGTAATCCACATTTACACCACAGATTTCGCCACCAAGTCAGCCTAATTTATCTTTTTTCAAAACGAAACCTGTGATGAGTAATGATGTATCTTTGAGGCAGAACCTACTGGTAACCAGAGCGCATGTTTGATATGCTTCGTTTTCATTGCCAGCGTACTATTCATTGAATGATTCAAAATAGTTGGCATAGTTCAGAGTCTAAAAGTGCATTTTTCAAAATCGAATTTAAGTTAAGTGTTTGTAGATTCATGCCACTGATACTGACCTGAACATATATATGAAATTTATCAGGATTATTACCAGGCATGACAGCTAATGCAAAATATTATTGTAACTATTGTTGACATCTAATAGTTATTATTGACATCTAATAACTATTGTAAACATGTCTGTTTCCCCTAACATATTTGCAACCCCTAAGTAAATTATAACAACATTTAAAATTGTGTTCATGTCAATTACGCCTAGGAATATTGCAGAACTAAGAAAAACAATTGCTATGATTATAATAACCTATAGCTCTGCAACTGTAATAGCAGCTATATGCTCATCCAGTTATATTGGGCTATGTTTGCACACATTACAAGTATAACAGGGAAGAAAAGAGTATTGAATCATGTCGAGTGAAAGCTCATCGTTCGTCAATCTTTGGAGGAATACTCATATGCTTTATAAAGCTACCTTATATTAAGTGAGCAGCACAGCAGCTGATAATCATCAGTGATTGTGTGCGAGCCACAGAGATGGATTGCCTTGCGACTGGCAGACAAGGCAATCTGTGTCTATGGTGTAAGCCTTTCAAGTGACCAATCAGATTATAAATATAAACTCAATCGCTATTGTACCATGAATTTACATGTATGTTTGATTCTTTTAACTGAATTGATTAGCTAGGCAATATTTGTTTGTGGCCTACATGAATATTGTGGACTATATCGCGTGTAACTGGATTCCTCAGAATATTGCAGTCTTCCTAGTTTTCCCCACAGATCGAAGTGACATACAGCAAAAAAAACAGTACCTCATAGTGGCCAAGTGGTCCATAAAGTTCCAGATTTTGGGACCAGGTCCAGATAAGTCCACATTTGTAATTAAAGTTCATCCTTTCCGCAAGTTCATTCAATGAAGGTCTGCATTCAGGACTGAGTTGCATTCCACATCGAATGTTTGACGACCATGAACCGAGTTTGCGCTTCTGCAGTTTATTATCAGAAGCCATGCACTGTTCGGAACACCGACTCGCGCGGACACTGCTCGAAAATGAATGTATGGCGGCTCAGATTGGGAGCATTAAGTGGCCGATCAGACTCATCATAGAATCGCAACTACATTGCGGATGGCGCATACGGAGTGCAAATTAAATGATTGAAACCTTTAAGTTAGCCAACACGACATGTGAAGGCTTAAGTAGCGTGGTTACTAGGGTAACCACGCTACTGGTCTACATGCATGCAAATAGCTATGGCCTGTAGCTTAATCAAGCTCATACATGTCTGTGTAATGATTTCTTAAATCCAGACTCAGTTGTATAGTTGTAGAAGGGCTCATGCTATGTTATCTCTCTCAGAAAGCAAAATATAGACAGTTGATTATGTATGTATTTATAAAATCTGATCTGTAACATTCAAAATCTTCAATTCGCATCCGTAAAATCAAAAGTAATGCAACCACCTCTGCATCCACATGCGCACGAACACGCATTGTCCATCCTTGCCTATAGTCAGAGAACTGAAACTAGTTTTTGCCTTTACACTGTACCGTACTTGACTATACTTCAATATACTGGCAACCTCTCTCTCTCCTTTTAGGACCACGATGAAAACAAGAGAATAGACGAAGATGCACGTTTTGAACGTGTATCTGATGAAGTAATTAGTAGAAGTTCCGCAATAATCGGTAAGTATCAACAGACAGAATTGGTTTCGCGAACTATTTCTCTTGAAAGTAATTTTGTGATTTTTAAGACAACACTGATCAGAGGTGGAGCTAGTCTGCCGGTACCGGACAGTCCCAGAACGATGTGAAATTATGCGAACTGTCAATCAGAATCAAGTCAAGGTTTTTTTACAATTCTTCATGTTTTTTCACTAATTAGCATTTTTTTCTGTGACAGTTCCTGCATCTGACCTTCTTCACTGAAAACCATTATTTCTTTGACGTTTGTTTATACACGTATATGCACTTCAAAAGGCTTGTTCTCATTTTACCTTCGTATATATTCCGCGAGCTTTCGGGACGTTCACCCGTTGTCAAGCATGTAGAAGGAGAGCTCCTCTATCATTACATGCATATATATACTGTACAGTGTGCATATTTCCTGTACCGCTAAGTGTATGTGGAATTGAGAAAGAGAATAAATCTCGAAACCGGTCCTTCCACAATCCTCAAAAGATGTTTGTCTCTTCTCACAAGGTTGGATCGTAGCATTATTAAACATAGTCAATAAACACATTCCTCTTAAATGTATATGATATTTCAGAGATTAAAGGACCAGCCACATTAATTACAAGATGAGAGAAGTCCTTGTTTTTCGCTTTTCTTTATCTTTGTAATAAGTGCGAGGCCTTTCAGCCGCTGCAGGCGACCATCGTAAGGCAAAGTGAATGACTGGATGAGCTCAAGTCATCACATGGTCTTACATTCAACCCGGAACATAGCGTAACTGTCCATAATAAA
Organism: Prostheceraeus crozeri; assembly: GCA_907163375.1. Classification (NCBI taxonomy): domain Eukaryota; kingdom Metazoa; phylum Platyhelminthes; order Polycladida; family Euryleptidae; genus Prostheceraeus; species Prostheceraeus crozeri. The sequence goes on from CAJQUW010003251.1 coordinate 1,117,629, forward strand.
ACACAATGCGGTAAGAGAAAATACACAAAACAAATACTACTACTACTGCTACTAAAATCGACAGTAGACGTAATGAAATGTCAAAAGATACAAGGTAAAAGTAAGAAGTCAAAAATTCCAGCTGCTGCTTAAAGAAAACCTATCTCGATTCGCCGATGCGTACCTCTCAGTCTAAAATGTTTCCTTTATCACTCTTCTCTTCCATGCCGGTTACTTGTCCACTACCTCCATCCTCTCAAAGGCTACTCTGTTGTCACTTTCAAACACATGTCGAGCGACTTCCGAGTGTGTGACGTCAACATCTCTGACTGCTTTGATATGTTCCTTTTTTCTCTCAGGCAATGAACGACCTGATTCTCCAACATAAGACCAGCGTCATTGATGATCCGCACAGATGAGACGATTCACCAAGCTAAAGTCTTTCGCCACAGTCTTTCAGCACGGAAGAGTAGGACGCTTCTTCACAAGAAAGTTCCTCAAAGTGTTAATGGGTTTCATGCCAACGTTTACACCAACCTGCCTGAGAACGTCGCGGATTCGCTCTGAAACACCCCGGACTTAAGTTATTGAGCCTCTGAAATCTAGCTTCTTCTCACCATCAGCTGTCTGTCATTCACGTGATCTCCACCATCGGCTACACTCCTCCGTGCTGAAAGACTGTGGCGTGGTGAATCGTCTCATCTGTGCGGATCATCAATGTGGCTGGTCTTATGTTGGAGAATCAGGTCGTTCATTGCCTGAGAGAAAAAAGGAACATATCAAAGCAGTCAGAGATGTTGACGTCACACACTCGGAAGTCGCTCGACATGTGTTTGAAAGTGACAACAGAGTAGCCTTTGAGAGGATGGAGGTAGTGGACAAGTAACCGGCATGGAAGAGAAGAGTGATAAAGGAAGCATTTTAGACTGAGAGGTATACATCGGCGAATCGAGATAGGTTTTCTTTAAGCAGTAACTGGAATTTTTTACTTCTGGGCCAAACGACGGTAGCGCTCGCTACATTTGATAGCAAAACTGGATCGAAAACTAACATTTTCTATGATACGATATTCTTTTCAATATTCTGAAGATACAGTTTGATGTAACACGACATCTACCTATTACATACAAAATATCAATTTCATACTGTCTCTGCATTTGTGTACAGAGATCATTTAATATGATAACACTCGCGACAGATAAATATTTCATTATAGATTTTTAGAGGTTACATTGATATTTTATCTAAACTACAGAAGCTGTAATGAATAGACGATAATGAATAGTCGATGATTTCTTCATGCTTGAATATATTACTGAAAGCACCGATTGCGAGATTTCAATCAATCCTGACAGTAACGCGCGCGACATGCCGTAGTAACGCTCGCGACATTATCTGATAAAATTACGGATAACTTAAATTTTGCCATCAAATTTGTCATCACAGAAAATAATAATGAAAATTACAAGATTAAACGATTGGTTTAGAAACAGCACACCAAGCATTTTATTTATACCGGAATCATAGCACAGAAATTAAGCATAATGTAAGATGAACGTCAACATCGGAGAGTACTATATCTTGGGTAGCTAGCCATGAATCATGAACAAACTTTTGTCACTGGAGGAAGAAAATTCCCTTACCTCAACGAGTATTTCTCTGACTTAGGACAGGAAATGGAACTTGTACATATACCTACACCCCCGCTTTTGTCCTTGTACTTAGGCCTACAACACCAGGCCTCGCCTTGATGTAGGCACATGAATTAATTTTGTCTGCGTTGTAGGTTAAACAACTTCAATAAAGGATTGGGCGTATTAATGAATGCCAAATATAGTCCAGATTGGTATTGCTATCTAAATTTCAATAACAAATAGAACTAGATAATCGCAACTAGGCCAACAATCAGACTACTGCACAGCAATTTGCAGTTGTCTGTAATTAATTACACTTTCTGAGTAATTGGCACAATCTGACATGGGACTACTTATAACATCGAATTAGAGATCTCGAGATCTCGGTATTTGATAAATATTGATTCTCGAGATCGAGATTAAATTCACTAAGTGTATGTCATGGTAGCGCTCGCGACAGACATTAAATTTATTATCTACCAGGAAGTAGACTGAGAATAACTTCGTTGATTATCACACTGATTGGCATTCATGGAAAGTCGATAATCTTTGGTAGTATAAACTGGCTAATTATTGTCTCCGAGGTAAAAATCTTATTCTATATTTTAGGTAACGCTCGCGACATTCTAATATAGAAATTTACTATTTTCTAAGGAGTCATAATGAACTTTGACAGAAAGTTGTCTTTCAGATACATTGACTAACGTGAAATTTTCTAGCATCACAAACGATTTTTCAACTTAATATTGACATTTTCATGTACAAAATCCATTGAAGCACACAGCTCACAAAAAAAGGGTGATAGTTGAAACTTATGCAATAGCTTTTAGACTACCTTTTGTTATCTATGCAGACATATTTCAACTCTTTAGCTAGCATGCGTCTGAACTTCAGACTATATATTATATGGTTATCGGCATAATTCGTCAGAAACTGATTTGAAATTTTACGTCGGTGCAAGCAACTCGTGGTTTGACCCTTCTTACTTTTCCCTTGTATCTTTTGACATTTCATTACGTCTACTGTCGATTTTTATTTTTTTAACATTTGACATCAGTGGTAGACTACAGTGTCAAGGAGGTCTGGATATCTATAATTGTAGATATCTAGACCTCCTTGACAGTGTCATACATGGCAGATTTTTATTTCAAGAGAAATGCGCACATACCAAAAATACAAGAAAATAATCTGCAAACACAAACTACCTTAGCTCAGAAATTAAGTCCTTATCACCTACGAAAATTGATTGAACAAGATCTAACAAAAATCAAAAATTTCAAATAAGTCCCTGGCAGATGGTAAGGTAGCCAGAACAGAGGCAGCATTCCCCCTCTGAACAGCCATGCTGAGTCTCTGCATCAAAAAGGATGTGGATCTTGGATCCCCAGTGGCCGCTTCAACCCTCCTGCCGACCTCACGGACGAAAGATATAGCAGAAGGTCCCCAAGCCCCAAAAGTTTCGATACATATGGGAATGACTTCATATGTAGGCGACAAGTTCGAATATTTGGCAAGCTTACGATGTTCAGCTGCCGTCGCCGTCTTTCCTGAGCCCGAAGCTGAGGATTCCACATAAGTTGGGGACAAAGTGTCACGGCAGGTAAAATCCCATACAGCACATTTGCCAGCCCTCCACGGAATCATTGTTAAACCGTCGGGGCGCTTGCCGTCTGTTCGTGAAACGCCCGGAGGTTCAAGTATGGCAGGGACACCTCCTGAAATAAGAGCTCGTCGGATCAGGTCATTTGCTTCATAATGGCGAGCAGATCTACCAGCACTTCTTTTACACCTCAAACCATGTACACCAGAGGGGTCCACTTCTTCCCCACACACACAAATATGCGGATGACACACTTGAATGCCCAATCGTAACGCGCATGCAATTCGTAATTCGTCAGTCTTAGTCCAAGTGATGTTACAGGTAGAGCATTTAGCCAGACACTGGAATACTTGGATGACACAGCAAGAAAGCGAGCATTGCCAGCAACAGTCTTAAAGGAGTCAATCATTCGTTGGTGTATGTTCTGTAAAATTGGTTTGTCCCAAAGACGCTGTTTGTCAGGAATATCTGATGAGTCAAAGTTCACGAGAGCTTTCCACTTAGCATATGCCTCATTAAACACAGGACTTGAGTAGTCTTCATCATGATAGGGCAGAAGAGCAAAGCAGAGCGTTCTAGTACTACACGCTGAAGCCAAGAAGGCAGGTAATGATAGCTGTGCAGCACTTCGAACACCTAATCCACCCATTGCCACCGGTAAAGACGCTTGAGTCCAAGACGAATCATTTAATCGACAATTAAGAATATTTTCCAATGAATGACGGAGAGTAGAGTCATACCGATCCAATATGTCAGGATGATGGAAGCAGGGAGTCGTCCTCAAAAGATACAGCAACTTCGGAATCGCAAAACAATGTCTGAGCAAATATAGGGCATCATGAGCATCTAAATCCATTAGACGCGAATTCAGGCGATCTAATTCTTCTAATTTTTTCAGCATAGCTGGTTTGATTGAATCTACACCAATTGGTGCTCCTAAAAGAGTGCCATCTTTCGCCCCCAAAACCTTGATGTCAGGAGCTATTGAAAGAAATGAAGCAATTGAATCTTTGCATTTGACAATGTCACTGACTATGAGTTCACATTTATGAGGATTGACAACCAATCCAAGACTATTTCCTTTTTCAAGGATACGGACAAAATCTGATAGAACACCGGATACTTTTCCACCCATCGTGCCATCATCAAGATACCAAATATTCAAATCTGATACTCCAACTTTCACAAGGTCATGAATAGCCAAGCAAAATAGCAACGGACCAAGTGGATCTCCTTGCTTCTATTATTTCATCCATATATATAAGACTAGACGCAGACAAATAGCATTGATAAACAAAGTGAAAAATTTCTGGAATGGATTCCTTAACACATTTCATTACTACGTCTCGTCGGACAGAGTTGAAGGCATTTTTGAAGTCAATTTTCAAGACTACTTCTTCGCTTGTCAAACCAGAAATGTAGTCACGGGCGGCGTGTACGGCGGCTTCAGCACCCAACTGAGTCCCAAAACCAAGTTGACGAGGACGAAGGAAATCACCCATCCTATCAATTACAGAGAGATTGCATATTTTACCAATCATGCGACGCAAAGTGAAGCCAACGGCAATAGGACGAACACCACCGTCTGACTTGGCTAAAGCACACAGAGATGCACCAAAGAAAATTGCACATATATTTTGAGGAATATTTCCACTCACAACTAGTTGCGAAAATCGGGAGAGGGCGTCATGCAATCTGGATGAATGTTCACCAAGCCAACTGGAAGTAAGATCCTTCAGGTGTTGGGGTCGAAAACCGTCCGGACCTCCAGAAGAACCATTCGGAAATTTTTGTATTGCACTTTTCACAATCTCCACGGTCATCAACAGGGGCATGCATTCAGACGCATCATCAGACTCAGTTATTATATCATGCTCACGTTCAGCAGCTGGTAAATGTTTTGCTTTTAATTTTTCAGTTGTCGCATCATTGAACGGTGCCATAGTTTCATCTGAAGAGGCAATTCTAACAGCTCCTTTGATGTCTCCCTCAGAGATCTTTTCGGAAACCAAAGCAGCTAATTGTTTTGTGTATTTTCTCTTACCGCATTGTGTTTTATTATGGACAGTTACGCTATGTTCCGGGTTGAATGTAAGACCATGTGATGACTTGAGCTCATCCAGTCATTCACTTTGCCTTACGATGGTCGCCTGCAGCGGCTGAAAGGCCTCGCACTTGTTGCAAAGATAAAAAAGAGCGAAAAACAATGACTTCTCTCATCTTGCAAAAAATGTATATGATATATAGTATACTATATATAAGTCGACAAACTCGGGATGGGATCCGTAATTAGCAGACGAAAATGGGCTATTTTGATCAATGTGTTATATTTCTTATTGATATCAGTAGATTTCCTATTCTAATATGATTATTTTCTCGTGGTACTTTGTCTGATTTGTTTTTATTGGACTGAATCAAATGAATGCCTGCTTCCTATCCTCTGTAAGTCATATAGTTGTATGTAGTCTTCAGATTTGTGCATTCATTTGCTATTTTTTTCATTTATGATATAGGTATCTGAAAAGTATCCGAATGCCATTCGTAGGAATGCTAAGTCAAACAATGAGATAGGTTTTGATCATGATCATGAGTAAAAAGGTAAGATCACAGGCATGGCACAGTTAGTCGCTTCCGCTCGATTAATCGTGCGACGAAATATATCGCGCGATTTGATTTATCAAGATTAGTATGAATAGCGTGATTCTTTGATTAAGCTTACGTGATTAGGAAAAAGTAGGCTATCTTCTATTTCTATTGAAGGTCACATTTTCAGCGCTTGACAAAATCGCAGTGAAATGGCATCGTTCTAGCATTTCAACCGTTCAGCGTTGTGGGGAAAAGGGTTTTCGGTACTGCTGCTGATGCGTACAGTGAAACAAGTTGGGAATTAGCAGAAAGTTGCAGCAACAGTTTTTGCCACCCATCTAACCGCCTAAATCAAGCAGCTGTCCAAATAAAACATTATAATGTCGCAAAAGTCCAACTTAATATTCGAATAGTGCATCGATGTGTCAAACTACTGCACCCAAGTACTGTCAACCATCAAGGCATCAGACGTACCAGATATATAAATTTTGAGTATCATTTTTGGTGCACATTACTGAAAAATACTGATTTCAATAGGTTTATTAGTTCCTTTGTAGCAAGCTCGATGTGTCAATTACCATGAAAAAAAAATGAAAGTGATGAAAAATAACTTGCGACTATTTGAAATCTTCGTAACAGTTATGCGTAATACTCATCAGCAAGCATGCCGGCACGTAAAATGGGCAGCATGGGCAAGGATAAAAAAAGGCATTTTGCATATGCACACCTATATACAAGAAATTGGACTATTTTATACGCCTTTATTTATTTAAATTATATAGCCATAGACCACGAAGCACTTACTAGTTTCCCGGCCGCGCGAATCGGTTCTATATACACTTTTACGCACAGTGACTTAAACTTGATATTCTTAATGTGTACTTAACTGTAAGGTTATTATTATTCACGACACCGGTATCCAGCTTTGATACGGAAAATGTTCAAAAATAAAATATTTGATCAAATCATTATGATCTATTTATGTACAAAATATCAAACAATATAATCTAAACCTCTGTGATAACTCTAGTGATATAAACAAGAAAAACAAGAGCCAGATCAGAAATGTCCAAAGTATGAGAGTCTCTTTTCATTGAGTTTGATGAATTCATCAGCAACGGTGAGGATATTAACATCGTCCATCTAATCCTTATGCAATACTGCAAACATGATATTGTTAAGGTGGTTTGGGCACTACTGCAGTTTAGTGCACCCTCTTTTACCCCTACTGCAGTTTAGTGCACCCTAAAATGCATGTGAGAACAACATGATTTAATCAACAGAATGAATGCCGTTCGTTCTTCCCTATAGTTATAAATGAGTGTCTTTGTGTCTTCGTGTGTCTTCGTCTTCGCACATTACACCGAGCGCGCGCTTCGGTGTAATGTGCGTAGTCATCGTTTGCGGGAGAATGCGCCGTTGTTTTAGGGTGCACTAAACTGCAGTAGGCGCGTTTCCGTCTCTTTCATAGAGGGTGCACTAAACTGCAGTAGTGCCGGTGGTTTTGTCCAGTCTTGGCTCTGGTCCATGTTTTCAGGCGTCGCATTGCGCTGAAACTTCTTTCCGCTGTCGCTGAGCTCATGGGTACTGTCCAATAATATTTCAGCAAGTCGTGGGTAATTTTGCAAGCTTTTTTCGTAATTGGCATTGCGCTAAATATCTCACAAGTTGTTGATATCTTTGTAACCGTCTTTATTCTTGGTTTGATCTGTTCATTTCTCATTTTGAGGAGGACTGGCAAACCCTCTAGTTCTTCTTCAAATTCTGCTTTGCGAGATTGTTGAAGCTTCATTACTCTGGACACAATTGGAAATATTTTGTCAAATGATTCCTTCTCGAGCTTGCCATTTACAGAGTCTATCAGGGCTATTTCAATATCTTCTAATATTTTCAAATCATTTTGGGAGAATCTTCTCTGTATTGCTCCGTCGATCAAATTGATCAAATCAAAATATTTCTGGGAAAAAGATTGGAACGTTGTATCCGGTGTATCAATATCAGGCAGGTCTGTCATTTCGGACAATATTTCTGGCAGTTTTCTTTTTCTCTTTTCCTTTCTCTCCATGATGCTATCTGTCATTTCGTCCCCTAATTCTGCTTGTAGTTTTTCTGCATGACTCCATATCTTACTAGCTTCGTCATTGCAGCACATTTTTTTGAATCGTTGCTTCGCAAGGTTGATGACGAAATTCGCTTCTTGAGCACTAACATCAGATCTTTGAGTAGTCCTGGAAATATTCTCCATTATACAGATCACGTCGTATGAGCACTTAATGCTAGCGATCAAAAAAGTGTCCCTCAATTGATTCACTATTCCTTTCGACTTTTCGCGAGTCTCCCAACTGTATGACATGTCAGAAGCTATTGAATTCAACAAGATTTTCAACTCATGAATCTTATTGAGAACGACATATGCTGCCTTTGATCTGGTGGTCCATCGAGTTACTGATAATGATTTGAGACGAACAAATGTAGAATTTTCACAATTTGAACGTGTCTCTTCTTGCATGTCTTCAAATAGCTTGACACGTTTAGGAAATGCTTCTGCAAAGTTATATATCATTTGACAGAAATCCAATGCCTTCCTGATTACATCCGAGCATTCATACGACTCTTTAACAATTAGGTCATTTGAATGAGCCAGGCAGTGTATATGAAGAGCGTCCGAATTAATAATTTCCCTCAATTTGCCTGCTAAGGAGGTCATCGTTGAAGCATCATCAAAAGTCATAGCTACCATCCGTTCATAAGGTAAATTGAGTATGCGCATGGTATCGATGATTTTCTTTAATAATCCATCAGCAGTTAAGCCTTCATCGCACTCGCGTATGCCAACAAAATCTTCAGAAACTGTATAATCTTCATCGTAGGTGCGAATTGATATTGATAGTTGCTCCTTCTTAGCAATATCTGATGCCTCGTCTGCAATTATTGAAAAAAACATTTTCTCATTTATGTCGTCCATATGAGCACATCTGGCATTCAGAACTATCATGGTCTCTTGTTCCTCGATTATATCGTGTGATAGAAAACGGTTCTCTTTTATTATCTTATCCAGCCCCGGACAATATCGCGCTTTGTCTTTGCTGAACTGAATCAAATTTGAATTATTATCATTTTCGTTCCTAATCGGAATGCCTTGTCTCAGCAATGTCTTCAACGTTTCTAAATGCGCACAAAGACCTTCGCGACGAAGTTCTTCATTCACGCTTATCTGTCGGTCCTGTCGGGTTTTAATAGATTTTTCGGAAATAAGTCTTTTCTGTTGATTCTCAGCGTTCTGATGACATGCACTATGGTTGTGTTCACTTAGTTTTTCTCCTACATGTTTCTACGTGGAGAATCCTGAATCATGGTCTTCTCTGAAAACAAAAGGACTTATGCGGGCCCAGGATTGTAGTGATTTACATTTTGTACAAACTGTGCAGAAAATTTTATTCCTTCCTCTGTGATAAGCCGCCCATTCGTACTTATCTAACCAAACCCTCGAAAGCTTCCGTTTCATCATCTGCTGAGAAATCTTTTGCACAGTAAACCCAATAAGAATCAGCTGAATCAGCCGAAGGAACAGGGGTACATTGATTGTCGATTTCAGAAGATTGAACTGGAACCTCGCCCACTTTATTTGTTTTGATACCACCAGTACGAGACAGGGGCGGATCCAGAATTTTCGAAAGGGAGGGGTCCAAACATCGGGGGGGATGCGCACACATATATCCATAGAGGCGCATCGGCCAGTACCGCAAGGCAAGACTTTGCTATAATGAACACATCACTTAAACAAGGTGACAGATTTAAAAAGGTTTGTGGTAAATCACTTTTGCAGGGCCAAACTTAAAACAAATATCGCTTAAAATTAATGACAATTTCGTGTGTAATTGAAGTAAAGGGGAGTTGCCGTGTGTATTGATAGTTTCATTCGTGTGACCGTGTGCAGCAGGGCCAAACCATGTGACACACGAGTAAACTGTGTGAGTTGGCAACCCTGCGAAACAGTAACTAGGGCGCCCTAGAGAGGGTGGATGAAACAGTAACTAGGGCGCCCTTGAGAGTGAAACAGCAGCTTGATGAAACAGTAGCTGGGGCGCCCTAGAGAGAGTAGATGAAACAGTGGCTGGGGCGACCTGCAGAGAGTTGATGAAACAGAAACTGGGGCGCCCTAGAGAGGGTGGATGAAACAGTAACTAGGGCGCCCTAGAGAGGGTGGATGAAACAGTGGCTGGGGCGCCCTAGAGAGGGTGGATGAAACAGTGGCTGGGGCGCCCTAGAGAGAGTAGATGAAACAGTGGCTGGGGCGCCCTAGAGAGGGTGGATTAAACAGTAACTGGGGCGCTAGAAACGCCAGAATGTCCAAGTGGGGAATTTCAAGGCATCTTTCTTAGCCACAAACACATAATATAAAAAAACAAGGCGCCTATCCTATGAAAAGGGCGCCAGTACATACCAAACGGGGGGGGTCCGGACCCCCAGGACCCCCCCTCTGGATCCGCTACTGCGAGAAGATTCTCCTCCTTTATTTGAATGTTCATTAGTAACTTTGACGAAACAGGAAATCTTAGTTCTTATGATCGTAGAAATCGTAGCAATGATCTTAGAATCTTATGATCGTATTCGTATCCATTAAAGGAAAGAGTTAGAAAGATTTTATTTTCGACCCTTTTTGAAGGGGTGGATTAGATTACTCAAGCACATAACTCTTACATGACGACACCGGAAAATGTTTAACATCATTAGATTATTATGTTACCTTCCCCATAAGTACATGAAATATCAAATTAAAAAAACACATATTGCTCATCACATTTATTTATCAAGTACAAAAATATACTTTTCATGTTCTTAATTCAAAAATGGAATTGAAATGAGTCGTAGAAAGCAATATTGTAAAATGCCCACGAAAACATAATTTGACAAGGATTATGTAAACACGTTTCGCTTCAAAACATAAGCGATATAGCGAAGTTGCATGAGTCATAAATCGGACGTGCATGTATATTATAACGCTAGCGTATTCAGATCGACTATTCGAGTGTCACGTGTACGGCTGTCTTCTTTGTAGCTTACTGCAATAATCAGATACTTACAGTAATATCAAAACCATGTAGTTAAGAGCAGCATGAATTGATCCTTCTGTTCGCTATGATGAAAACTGATGAGAAAACTGCGACGAAAGAACAAAGAACACTGCACGAAAACCGCAGATCTCAAACGAGGTAGAAGTCGAACGATATACAGTAGCTCCAAATGTCCAGATGAGTGCGAAACACGATCGCCCTACGTTGAATAAATGAATCACCAGGTTGCGTTCACATCCTCTGTTAAGTCAATGACTACTGTTTGCTAATAATGCGCGATGAGACGAAGTCTTAACTACGCCGCCAACTGAGGTCAATCTTGGCTACAGCCTCCTTCCCAGCGAATATTTTGGTCTCACACAAATCACACAGTGCATACTGACATTAGCATCAGAGGAGTTACCGAGTTACCGCCCGGCATCAGTGAGGCGTGATAATAACATTTGTCTTCTTCCCTTTCATTCTAAATTTCATTCTGTGCTAAAGCGTCTATTGACAGTGCATCCGATTATGATCCGCAAATGATTATGTAATGATATCAAACGACAAGCATATCTTTTTGTTTACGATATTTCAGTTGAACTGGGCCCGAAGCTGCCCACTTAGCCCATCCCCCTTATAAATACGGCCCTGCCCTCATATTACATAATTTTTTTATGATAAAAATAACCATCTTTATTATCTGCCTTGTGAAATCTAGGAGCAAATTACGAAGTGAAGAGGGCTGTATTACATTACCTATTTTGTAAATGTGACCGCAGACTTGCCCATGCCTTGTGAAAAGTCAGCATTGTTTCTATTTGCCCATCCTCTATAAATTGCACAATGGCAAATTGCACCTGTCAAAATGCAAGACACAGTAGAATAGCTTGGCCGCCGCGCAAAAAGGCAACATAGAAACACGTGCCCACCTTGTACTCGTAAAAAAGGCAACATATGTACATTAATAGCTTATGCCGACCATGTAAAAAGGCAAAATAGATCAATTTGCTCACCCTATAAAACGGCAATCATGTTGATCAACTTGCCCACTCTGTCAAACAAAAGGCGACACATATTAACTTGTACATCCTGTCTAAAGGAAACATCCTAATTGAAGTCACTTACAGCGTACTTGAAAAAAGGGCAATATACGAGCGTAATATAATAGGTAATTAAACAAATTTGCCCCTCCCGTGAAAAGGCAATGAATTGCCCCTCCTGTAAAAAGGCAGCATTGCCCACCCTGCTCACCCTGTGAAAAGGGCAGCATGGGCTTTGCCCACCCTGCCCACCCCGTGCCGGCATGCTTGCTCATCAGATGTGCAATATATTTCTCACAGTAGATTTTCTAGTAGATTCTCAAAGCTTGTTATGCATGTTATTATGCATATAGCTGTATTTCAGCTGATTTTACAGGTAAGGCATTACTAGCATCAATCAATAGTATTCCAGCATAGTCCACTCAATTTTTCTGGATCTGAATCGATGGTAAGGAATTTCAAGAAAATGCAAACTACTAGTAGACAAGCTTTATCCCCGCATTTACGAAAATCCGAGAATATATTTGCAATCTCGTGATTTTTGATAAGTCGTGGATTTGAGTCACACAATTCGGAATTGTGAGAAGCTAATGTCATCTTTATTGAATGAAAATTCGTGAAGTTTTCTCTCCCTTTTTACTTTTCGCGTAAAGTTAAAAAGTTAAAGCTAAAAACATATGCACAACCCAACGCTTCGTGTATTCACGCGTCCTCAAGGGGTATCATCGATAAAAGTGACACAAATGAAGATTTGTTGTCTGACTGCGGATGATGTGAATAAGATTAAAAAATCGATTAGTTCATATTTGCGATTGATTTGCGGAGAAAGACGTTTAATGTAGTTCGCTTCCATCAAGCGAGCATCTGGAAGGTCAGAACTCAGAACACTCTTCAAGAATAGTCAAATCAAACAAATCTATTTTTGAATCTTATTCACATCATCCGCAATCAGACAGCAAATCTTCATTTGTGTCACTTTTACCGCTGATACCCTTGAGGATGGGTGAATACCCGAAACGTTTGATTGTGCATATGTTTTTAGCTTGAACTTTTTAACTAAGCGCTAAAAATAAAAAGGAGTGAAACACTAGAACGAATTTTAATTCAACGAAAGATGACTTGCAGCCTCCTGGTCACCGCGGTATTGCTTGCCGGCATATTGATAATTTTGTGTGAGTCATTTACCCTTTGACTGCGGCATCACTCACAGCCATGAAAATGTCCCCCTATTTTAGTGGGAGGGTGTGAGCCTCGCATTTAGATTCAGAGAGCATTGATCACGGCAATCACTTGTCAAGACCTTCGTTGGCGCTAAATCAGAACCGAGTACAAATATCTCATTCAATTCCGGTGTGTGCCTTTAATATAAAGAGGTATTTTATGTCGGATATATTGGCCGCGGTGAAATAATTAAACTGCACACGTTTATATCTGTACATCTTTCTTACATTTTACTTCAACATCTGTGTTCTTCATCTATATTTAAAGAGTTGACAATCATTATTTCATCACACGCGAAAGCACAGCTGCGATGTTAGTCGATGTTAAGAGTAATCCTAAGCACCTCATGTGCTCAATAAGCATCTTCAGGAGAGAATGACTTAATGTAAGCATGATTCAAAAGGATTGCAATTTTGTATTGTAGCTGCTTTCAAGCCCGGGCTCGGGACTGGAGCACTGGCAAGCCCTGGGTTGGAAAAATTTCATTTTAGATGTGTTTATCAATGATTTGACGTCAAATGATTTCGTTACTAAGACGTTTTGCTGACTTCATTGAAATGGAAAATTGTCTTTTGTAGATGCACCAATGAATTGTGTGAAGAAACCAGTGAAGCCTTCCTCTGAGGTACAGTCGTCAAAGTCAGGCAGTCAGAGAGCCATTGAAAGTAAACGTCTGGCACCACGTAGTCCTTCTGTTCGACAAATAGCTAAACATATTTATTGCGTCAACGCAAAGTCGACAGCTCACAAAGAAAATGTTGGTGGAAATGCACTCATGAGAGATTCCAATCAAATTTCTAGTTCACATGCAAACTTAATGAATCATTCAAGTCGTGTTGAAGGATCCAATCATAACAATCATGACATTGTGACGAATGCTCCAACGCCCAAGCTATCTCAAAATACAGGACAAATCGAAGTTTCACATCCTCATACACTTGCTTCTGAAAATATGATTTACGTCAAGATGACATATCCAGGTGCAGAAAAGTCGAGTAACAGTGAAAAAATTGAAATCAATTCAGCGCCCTCAAGCGCTAGAATAAATCAACTGAAAGTTTCATCTCCACGCCTAAAATATACGGTAGATGACGTCAGGGTAACCACGCACCCTTTATCTGGGTCTCTTAAGACTAGCGAGGCTATCACAACAACGGAAGTCCCACTTCCATTGCACTCAAGTGCAGTGTCTCAAAAGGGCAAGGAAGTCAAACTAACACCTCAGCAGTCGATGTCTATGCCCCAGAGGTCGAATGAAGTCAAGACAACTCCTCAGCGTCCAACTACAGCATCTCAGAGAACCAGTGAAGTCAAAATAGCACCTCGGCATCCAATATCTGTACCCCAGAGGTCGAATGAAGTCAAGACAACATCTCATCACCAAATTGCCGCGTCTCAGAAGACCAGTGAATTGAAAGCAACTCATCTTCCAAATGCATTGTCTCAGAAGGCCACTGAAGTCAAAACAACACCACAGCGCCTACCTACAGCGTCTCAGAGAACCAGTGAAGTCAAAATAGCACCTCGGCATCCAATATCTGTGCGCCAGAGGTCGAGTGAAGTCAAATCAACACCACCACGCCCACCTTCAGCTCAGGAGGCCACTGAAGTCAAAAGAACACCTCAGCGTACACCTGCAGCGTCGCATGGGACTAGTGAAGTCAAAACGAGAACCAGTGAATTGGACACAACCCCACAGCTCCCGATTCCAGCGTCTCAGAAGCCCAACGAATCCAGAAAAACACCTGCTGCGCCTCAGAGAATCAATGAAGCCAATAGATCGTCTCAGATCTATATACAATCGCCCGTGCAGATGGCGCGCTGTCCTCAGTCAAAGCAGTCAGCGAGTTCCGAATTCAAACAGTGCAAAACCATTTCTGATCACGCACAGGGAAGACAATGCAATCAAGTGAAAGCACATCAAAAGCCAGTTCAACCAAAACCCCATCAAAGGAAAACTAATCCACACGATGGACGACTGGCATCCACACGATCGATAAATCAAAGTACTTCACATATTGATACGTCCAAGCAAAATGACCACTATAAATCAACGACTCAAGAACAGAAAATAATGTCTTCATCTAACCACGCTGCTGTTATAGAAACATGCTCAGAATCTAAATTTGACAGAGGGTTTCAGCAATTGAAGCAACAAGTTCCTCATCATGACTCGTCCTCAATAACCAATCGCGGAAGGACAAGTAATCTGGGCAGTACAGCATCAAATCCAGTGCTAGCCAACGGACCTCACTCTAATAAAGAAAATGAATACGCTGCTAAACAGAAACATAATAAACAAGACTGCGAACCAAAAGCGAAATCTATAACATCCACATATCATTGTCTCGATTTATCTTTGAAGTCTCCTCAAGCGCAGTCGAATAGAGCCTCCAGCTCAACAACTGGAAGAAGTGGTGAAAGTCAAGCACAAAGTCCGGTTGTAGTTTCTCATTCCAACAAAACCAAATGCATTGAAGCATCAAAGCGCCACACTGAAAAGAGTTCAAACATTTCCTCTACAAAAGGACAGACTTCCGAAGACTCGGAGAAATCATTAAAGCGCCCCATGAGCAGCAATGCATCACAAGATGGATTCAATCTCCCTCATAAACGTCAGCGATGTGCAAAGGACCCACCAAGTGTCAAAGCAACAGTACCATGGGGAAGAGGATTTGATAAAGGTAACTTTCCCGGTATCACATTTGACATGTGACTGTTTTGACTATTCAACTTGTCAATACATACAATAACTTCCCTTTGACAGTGTGATCTTTTGAATTGATGTACAGTATAAGCCTAGTTGCTCTAAAATGTGGTGTAATTTTAGATATTATCTTCCCGTACGAAAATGTTAGATCGATTCATTACTGTTTCTTGTAAAGAATCCTGTAATGTTTCATTAATGACTAATGAAGTTGATGAACTTCGGAAGAAAACCTTACTGAAAGGAGTAATGAAACATCTAATGTTACAGTACTGTAACGTGCATTAATGAAAAATCCCATCATTTCATGTAATGAAACATCTAATGTTACAGTACTGTAATGTGCATTAATGAAAAATCCCATCATTTCATGTAATGAAACACCTAATGTTACAGTACTGTAATGTACATTAATGAAAAATCCCATCATTTCATGTAATGAAACACCTAATGTTACAGTACTGTAATGTGCATTAATGAAAAATCCCATCATTTCATGTAATGAAACATCAAATGTTACAGTACTGTAATGTGCATTAATGAAAAATCCCATCATTTCATGTAATGAAACACCCAATGTTACAGTACTGTAATGTACATTAATGAAAAATCCCATCATTTCATGTAATGAAACACCTAATGTTACAGTACTGTAATGTGCATTAATGAAAAATCCCATCATTTCATGTAATGAAACACCTAATGTTACAGTACTGTAATGTGCATTAATGAAAAATCCCATCATTTCATGTAATGAAACACCTAATGTTACAGTACTGTAATGTACATTAATGAAAAATCCCATCATTTCATGTAATGAAACACCTAATGTTACAGTACTGTAATGTACATTAATGAAAAATCCCATCATTTCATGTAATGAAACATCTAATGTTACAGTACTGTAATGTGCATTAATGAAAAATCCCATCATTTCATGTAATGAAACACCTAATGTTACAGTACTGTAATGTACATCAATGAAAAATCCCATCATTTCATGTAATGAAACACCTAATGATACAGTACTGTAATGTGCATTAATGAAAAATCCCATCATTTCATGTAATGAAACACCTAATGTTACAGTACTGTAATGTACATTAATGAAAAATCCCATCATTTCATGTAATGAAACACCTAATGTTACAGTACTGTAATGTACATTAATGAAAAATCCCATCATTTCATGTAATGAAACATCTAATGTTACAGTACTGTAATGTGCATTAATGAAAAATCCCATCATTTCATGTAATGAAACACCTAATGTTACAGTACTGTAATGTACATTAATGAAAAATCCCATCATTTCATGTAATGAAACACCTAATGTTACAGTACTGTAATCTACATCAATATAGTAACGTAATATTGTATTACATTGTAATACAACAGTCAATATTGTAACAGTACTGAAATCACTTTTTATTCAATGGATATATTTCATAATTATACCCTTCTAAATCTTAACTATTACACAAAAAATATCAATACGTATTTCGTAAACAATGTGTTTATTGATCGTCAAAAGTTTCGTTCGTATAGATTTGGTTGTAAGACGACTATACTACCAATACTGAATACTTTTTCGAAAAAAACACACTGACGTTGTATTCGAAGTGCGTCGATAATATCTACTGCATCAACGAATTCTACAACACGCAGATGTCCAGAAGCGTAAAATGAGTTTGTATCTAATGAAGTTGAAGGGACAAATGGAATGGGGCCTTTATCTTTGAGAATTACAACTTTTGCCTTTACTTCACTGTGGATCATGCATGGCATGGAACAATCGCAGTCACTTAAAATATAAAATCCTCGTATTATAGCGAATTCCATGGATTGGCCAGCAGAAATTCTCACTACATTGGATACCTTTTTATTCACAGCTGCAGTGGAAACGAACTATGTAGAATTATTGAATAATTTTTTGAATTTTCTGATATATTTAGCCGAAAATGAACTATCATCTGAATAATTCAAAGGTCCGAGAATACGTAAACCCGAGGAATGACAGAATCCACCAATTTCATCGAACGGTACTACATCATGAGTGGCTTTTATGAAATATTCATTCAATATTCTTTGGGAAATTTGGTGATGAGCTGACTGCGTACCAGTAACACATTTTTTTATTTGATGCAAATATGATTCAAAACTTCGCGTGGACCAAGCCCATATAGGTCCCCATCTCCTTACACTATCAGAAAGATGTCGAAGTTGGTGGCAATTCCAAGTCATGTTTCTTTTTCCATAGAGAATCTCATTATACTGGCAAAATGTATCAAGTTCGTATGATGCAGATAGAATATCAGATTCACTAACAATGTCTTGAAGCAGTCTGTACGTACCATTAGATAAAAGAAGAAAATGATTATAAAAATCATTAGGTAGCACACCTCGCAAGGCAACTGGGCCAATAAAAAGCAAAAACGTTCTGAACTCACCACCACGCCAATAATTTCGAGTTGCAATTTTGCGAAATGATCGTCGTATATCAGTAGGTACACGAACTGGTAAAATAATATCATCGATTTCGTTTACTCTCCGACCAATATACCATGGTTCAGAATGATTAGTACTATCAAACCACAAATAAAAAAGTCTTCTCATAACACCCAACAATATGCAGTGTAGATAATCCGGTACAAATGAATTTACCAAATCAAATTTTTCGAGATGCCTTAGTTCTGATTGCCTATGAACACCTTTTGGATTAAATGATGAAGGGACAGACCTCAAACCAACCGTGATTTCCCCAATTCGAAGGATGTTATCATGGTCCCTTGCAATTAATGCCTCACTGAATGGATATATCGTTGATCGTGCAAAACGCTCACCTTCTTGTTCGCATAAGTTGCAACCAAATCGACCATTAAACTGTGAAATTCCTTGAAGAGACGCACGCATAGGAGCATCGACTGAACACGCCAAAATAAAAATGTTTGAATGACAATAGGCCCCATTCGATTTGTTATACCAATCAATGCCATTAATTTCTAAATCCTTCCATTGATCAACAAATTCTTTCAAAAAAGATTGAGTGTCCACTTTCTTGCCAATCCATACAGCATGAACTACGACATTGTTAAATCGAGTGGACGGCTTTAATTCATTGATACAGAAAGTAATTGGTGTTACTCCTATATTTGACGTAGTGAAAAGTGGAAAGGTGTCGACATTGAGAAGAAGTGATAAATTGCTATAATTGTCTATGTTATGTAATTGATAGGAGCTACCATCACACAGGTCTGAAATATGTATTGACGATCCTCGTTGGACCAAATTGTTACTATTAGCCTCTAAAATTATACGAATTTCCTCCTTGATAGGATATGAAATAATATGAGGATTGCTGTCGTTATAAACAATATCACAGCGCTCACAGCGTTTAGTATATTCTTTAGATATACGCCGACAGTTTGAGCAGTACCGATGAAGTCTTGATAGTAGATTCTTCTTCATTCTCAAACACCGCAAGGCCTTGCCGAAAAGATATTTTGAAATAGGAATATTATTATTTTCAACTGAATGTCGACGTAGAAGATATAAGAGTCCATCTACCATTGACCACTTCATTTTGTGTTTGCTTATGAATTGAGATATTAATAAGACCGATTCCCCGACAGACAGATCAGATGAAGGAAAAATTGGGCGATCATAATCTACAGATTCGTTGTCGTCGAAGTTGGAGGAGTCCGTATCATTAAGATAGGATAGGTCATCATCTGTTTCACCTTCCCAGTTATATGTAGTGTATTGATCAAGTGCGTCGTCAGAATCAGAAATATCATCAGGTTGCCAAGTTGAAGACTCAATTTCAACATTGAATAGACTATCGATTGATTCAGACGCAGTCTGATTATCGGAATCATGAGATGTGTGCGGGCAGTCGTTCGTCTCACTAGACAATCTTGGTCTGCTGTCATTCCGTCCTATAATTTGAGAGAATGCCCGCTTTCTCCTTCGATAACGAGCTGTCCTATTCTCCATGATGATACTACAAACGAATTCGTAGAAGATTTCCAGGCTTGACTCAGCATTAAAGAATTACGTAAGAAATCAGAAACACGCAGTCATGTAGATGTCCGATGAAAGGATATTTGTAAGTCTGAAAGTCTGTAACTCGGTAGCACAATTAGTTGTCACAATGAACGTGTGCAATTGGGTGTCGCGTGTCTTCCCAAATCTTACGTTATAGCTGTTAGTGCTTCGTCGTGAATCTCCTTTTAGATCATATTTTCCCGTGCATATTCGACCATCATTGTGTCACCATCCCAGGCTGTCTTACTTGAATAGAGAAACTGACTCGGTGCGTGCAATACCGCTCGTCCAATGAAATACGAGATGACAGTCGTTTATCTCCACTGTATGCAGTTAGCATTAGTGTCCCGTGCATCCAAGCCTCTCGTATGAAGTGAAGATTTATCGATTATTACCAGATTGCGTTAGACTTTGCGTTTGCATTGGTTAAAAGAAACCTTTGGATCTAAACTAAACACAGACACATTGTTATTAATCATTTTCTCGTCAACTTCACGACAGCTCAACGTCTTCGAGGACCATGTATGCCGTAGTAGAATTCGACGCAGATCGCTCATTATCCGTTATACACAAGGAAGCAGTAACTGCTGGTACATTTACTCATAATTCCAAGGTCACGATCGCGTGGGGCAAAACAAAGAAATTATTCTCTGCTTTGATATTAACCCAACCAGTCGCCGAGAAGAAAACTGCGGACGACAGTCTGAAGAATTTGAAGTTACAAAGGAAAAAATGGATCAGTTTTTGGACATCAGAACAGAACCGCGAAGAAGACCAGCAGGTGCAACAGCAAGGCCCATCAGAAACTCAGGCTGAAACAAGACCCAAGTCAAGTGAAAGCAGTGAGTCAAAGACAGATGGACTGAAACGCAAGATACGTGATCTTCAAACGGAGAATGGTAAGTTGTTATTTTTTAATTTATGTTGTATTGCACTTATTTAGACTTGTGTAGTTGTGTCAATTACTAGAATAATGTAAATGATGATAATAACAATTAGGCCTACTATTATTATTATTATTATTATTATTATTAGGCCTACTCTGTTTTTCTTACATTATATTTCCATCACTTTGTAATTACTCTAAGATAATTTGTTGATTAGACCTCAGTTTGGCATTTATTTTTTTGATAAGAAACCAAATTCGCTTAATTAATATCGGCCTCTACGTCCAATTTTTTGTTATTTTAACGCAATTGTCAAAGAAAGACTTAGAAAGCATAATTGAATCAAATATATTAAACAATTACAAGTAAAGTCTTTCAACACACAAAATTATTATTAATTTTGTGCGTTGAAAGACTTAAGAACTTTGTAATTATTTAATTATTTGATTAAATTAGGCCTCTACGTATGTCATCATCGGAATATTGGAATAATGTCTGCTTGTGATGATGGCCTTATTTATAGGTCTAAATTAATAAAGCAAGTTTCTTAAAAAATACTACGAGTACTATATATACAGTATATATATGTCAGAACTAATTTGCGAAATCAACAATTATGCATAAATGTCAACAAATATTCATAATTGTTGTCATTTATGCATAATTGTTGATTTCGCAAATTTGTTCTAACATATATACTTTGTTTCCTATCAAAAGATAATTAACTTCACAAAATTGTCGAAACTTATAAATTCAGTTTTTGATAGTAACATTCGTCGTTTATTTGAATACAATAACCGAAAGTTGTTGGCCTTTTTGTGTTCTGTACCGTGGTATTTATCTTCGTTATATCTTTTACTGGTCCAGATATTTGTTGACGTCAACAAAATAATCCTATATACTATAGCCTATATCAAAATAATTGACTGAATTTATGCTAGATGTATATCTGTCTAGTGGAAAAGGAGATAATATTTTGTTATAATATAAAGGTCATTTGAGAGCTATAGGGTGTACTAGTAAACAGCGTTAAAGTAATTCATTTCTTCAGGTAAACATGTTATTTTTCTCTCGAGTATATAAAGCACAACTACATTTTAAGGCTAATCTATTTCAGATGATCTGTTGGCAGAGAATAAACGTTTGAAGTCAAAGTTAAGGCAAACGAGCAATTTGGACAGCGCAATCAACAGATTAGAAAAAGTGTCGGATAGTCTGGTCGAGCTATCAGGAAAGGCATTGTCGATGCCAGAAACAGCCAAAATGGAGGACAACTCAAGTCAAGTTGTTAGATTGTCCAATGAAATTGATTTTGAGGTGAAAAAGTCTGTATAAGACTCCGTTATCGGATTGAAGGCACAAGGAGCTCCATACTCAAAGGTGATACGTCACCTCATGAGTAGCATCTTCTCCATAGAGGAGTTGGCGAGTTCTAACTTGACGGGGACTAATAACAAAAATAAGTTGGACTCTACTAAAGTTTCGGCGATCAGCAAATTTTGCGTTGATCAATACCCGAGATGTACGGAGGGAGTCGTGCATGGGGTGATGCACCAGAAGTGCGTCGAGACCCGCCGACGGTAAGTACTTTTCTATTCTTTAACAAATTCTTCTGTATTTGTTATTCAGTAATATGATGTGTACAAATAACTACATGTATATGTACGTTGCATAAAAGAATTAAGGTCGTGAATGATCGATGCATAAAATTCAAAAATGACTTAACAGCACTTAAGATTTATTATTTTAGACCCCTTTATATGGTATACATGTACATGCATTAATAATCTGCGATATGGCTGTATATTAAAGTTACGTTTTATTTTACTTTCAGGACCAACAATCTCGGAGTCGTCGACACTCCCGCAGCTGCTGTGTAAAGTTTTGGTAGACATTTTGAAAAGACGTAACAGACATTTTGATAAGGCATTTTCTTAGATTTCTTTTATGACTCATAGTTTCATACATACTTTCGTGCAGTTTTAAGACTTGCTTGTATTTGTACTCAATAGATTTGTATGTGAATTTTATTGAAATTCTTCCTTCTACCAATTAATCTTTTGAAAATACTACTTAATCATTTCAGGAAATCAGTGATACAACTTAACTGGAGACCATCGATAAGATAATTAATAAAACATTACTGTTTCATAAAAAGGAAATACTAATGAAATTCCAAAATATTCTGTAGATCAAACAGTACTGTATCATCAGTGATATTATTACTGTCGAACATTGATGATACACTACTGTATACAACTAATGAAACATTAGTGTATCATATAATGATAATACTAATGAAATCAGGATTTTCTGTAGACAAAACAGTAGTGTATCATTAGTAATTTCATTACTGACGAACATTAATAAAAACCTTACTGTCAAACATTAATGAAGCATTACTTTTTTCTGTAGACAAAACAGTAGTGTATCATTAGTAATTTCATTATAATGTTTCATTATTTTTTTTATTAATGTTTTCCCAAAACATTTTCGTACGGGTTTCTTATTGTAAATATAATTAAGTGAACTTCTTTTATGAAGTTTAAACGTCATTACTCTCCCATACTGGGGGCTTGGACGCTGCTGAGCTGATATTATCAGACTTTTCTGGAGCGTTGTAGCACTTTTTGTTTGGATGCCCTTCCTTCTGACTTCCAATGACACTCTGGATCGAAAGATCTCGTGGCCAAGTATCTGACCAGTGTGCCACGGAGAGACCACAAAAATGAAGCTTTAACGTCACTACTTCCCATTCTTGGTCTTTTAGTCCTGATGCCCTTCCTGTCGACTTCCAATGACACTCCGGGGTTCGACCTCTGGACTAAAAGATCGCTAGGCGAGGCACTTAGCTACTGTGCCACGAAAACCATTGTAAATAGAGGCCTAATTAAGTGTTGAAGAATAACATTTGAAATTATGACATCTTTCAGTGCAACTCGGCTGATGCTGTATATTAATCAATTTATGATTACAGGAATATGTCAGCTGCCTGAATACTAGTCAATACCAGCGACTTTATCAGAAATCAAAAGGGTTCTATGCAGTCCTAAAATTTCTTTCTTTGTCTGGCGAGATCAGAACATTGACTGATATGAAAACATTGTGACAGTAACTCAGAAAAAGGACAACCAGCATTAATTATCAGAACAAAGATGATTTTTACGACATTTATGTCTGCATTTTTATAGGATAGTAAAATGCATCACATTTTAAATTCAATTAATCTTGTTCTACGAATGATTCGGATATAGCACAACATCACCATCAAGTTGTGCAACAGCTAAACTTAAATGTGCTTCCAAATACAAACTTGAGGATGCTACAATTAAATGACATCGGAATGATAAGTTGCTTGAACAAATCTCGGACTTTTCGAGAATGAAAGTTGATGAACAAAACTTTTACAGTGACGGTTCAGAACATCATCTTTCATCTGTTCCTTCGACTTTGACAAAATCTGAAACTCCATGTTATTCCCTCGAACCATAGCTAAGAGTATGATAAACCTCTGATTTAATTAAGTTAACAGTGACAATCGACGAATGGGAAGCACGAGTAGATATCTACTTCTTCTTTCAGAAATCAGTACTTAAACAAATTCTATTTCGATGTATTATCAGTGGTGCTCTCACGTTTGACTTTTGCCTTTCTCCATTTACTATGTACTTGTTACCTCATTCTCCTTGTTAATATCCGTTGAATATATCTTTGTCAAATTACCATGATCGCAGTGATTGGCTTGAGGAAATCTGCATAGTCAGCGGAATTCCGAACTCATGGTTATTGCTATTCCTTGCTATCATTGTGATTCCTTGCACCGGTAGATTGTAGTAAAAGTACCGGTCGATAGAGTATGTTACGATTTGGCTATATTTTGTCTGAATTAGCTTTCTTGAGTATGAGATGCGTTATAAGTGATGCTATTGTAATCTGCAATTGCTCTATGTTTCTTGGTATATCAGCTTGTGCTCTTTTCTCGACAAATAGCAAAGTATTGGACTGAAAATAGTCCTTCTGATGAAGCCGGTGACATTTATTAATATTATTAATTTATTCGGAAAACCTTTCCGTAAGTCCCACTCACCGTGGCTTCTGTACATATAATGATTGGAGTACACGCAGCACATGCCGAGACAACTATAGCTCACATTAGTGCAAGATTCCACCAACTCATACTTTAGGGGAAGGCAGCAGTCTGTCAGATTGAAGGCATAAAACGGATTTATAAAGGCCGTATGACATCACCTACCGGCATGTACTGCAAGCAGAAGGACAATCGTAGATGAATATTGTAGAAACTTAGCCGTTGTCTGAGCGGACATCAATCCTTTCTGTTTAATCATGGATGGCTTTATATGGAACTGGTAGCTGTGGAATTAGCTTTCTATGATGATGGAATCCTGTTAGCTAAAATCTGTCATTTTCTGAACTTTGCGATAAAATTTCTCGGAATTGTAGGATTTCAGGGATTTTGGGACCCAAAATTATCCCATTATGCGCCCTAACAAGCGACCTGATTTTGCCTTTCGCTTTAGTGAACACATTGATCTAGATCAGTTTCACTTGCGTGAAATAGTTGTTGTCCAGATGTAGCAAAAGCACAAACTAACAGGAAGCTATTAAAGTGACTTATTTTAAAAAGAAAGCTTTAAAAAATCAAGAAATAGCCTTATTTACAACGCTACTGGGACCATTATTCACAATGCAAGCTACAAGCGCAAAGCAAAACTTAAAAGCGTTGAAATAACACTATGATGGCATGATATTCAAACGCACTAAATTCACACATTTACGACTAACACGTAATGACATACTGTAACTGTCGGTAAAAGTTCTAAGCTTCTGAGTTCAATGCATTGATTGCAGGACATGATTGATTTATGGATGAATGCAGGATTGATTGATGGACACACGTGCGATTGAGGAATACATCAAATATGGTAAGATTCAGATTTAGACATTTCCCAGGTCATTTTCAACCAATAATGACCAAAACAAAACCAGCAATCAAAAAACAAAAACAATGCCCAAGATCATTCTCATATGGAAATGAGATTGATGCTCGTTCTTGCTAGATCGCGCTTTGTTCAATTCAGATTCTGATAGTCCTTTATCTTTCCGACATAAATTTGGAGCACTTATGCATAGGACTCAATCCGAGAAAACCACAAGCTCACGAGGAACACTAACGAAATCTTGGGGTAGAGTTGTTTTTATGGTTGATGACTTTAAGTCTCCTTGCACAGTGTTGTTAAGTGTTTGACCTATCTAACCACGGACTTCTAAATAACTATGATAGTAAATTATAGATATCTAGACGTTCATGTATCTAACTTTTGGTCATGTAATTGAGCCCAGAGTTGCGAGTGGGTCTGGATTTCGAGGCCCTTTCAGTAACAGTCAATCTCGACCCTCTTATTTAAGTCCACTTGGCCTGCATTTAGTATATTAGCGATAACTTACTGCGTGTAAAATCTACTGCACATACAGACCGTCTCATGAATAATTGCAGAAAAACCAACACATTTTCAATGTAAGTTTCATGTTGAAGCATTGGCACAGCTTTAGCAAACGATAAGCCATGTGAAGCTTTATGTTTCAAAGATTAGTTTGGCCCATGCTTTGCCTTCTTAAGTGGTCAATAGACATCTCAAAAAAATTAAATGTTTTCTTTGATGCAGGATTTCAACATAAAGACAACATATTTTTTTGTATGAAAATTGACTGACAACATGAAATGCCAATCAACTTTTTCATGATGTAAGGATTTTAAAATTTGCTGGATGTACACTAATAAGTTTCACCAAAAAATTGTTGTTGAAAACATCGAACGCGATTTCTTGACTGATGAGGATGCTCGATTTCAATAAACTTGTCACCAAGTAAAATGTGACGTTTATCAGGGTCTGGTCAGTAGTGGTCAGCAGACTTACAGACATGTAATTTTGGCTAATTTATTCCCTGATGACTACAAACGAAACTACGCAACATGAAAATTTCGGATTATCACCATTTAATCAGGCTCGTCTTAAGCTTATAGACAGTGGCGTCGCGTGCACCCAGACTATAGGCCTTCACTCGGCATTGGAATACTATTGCTATAACAGACATTTTTTATGTTACAACATTAATTTTCATAAAAGTTGAATTTTTGATTACAATTTTCCGAACATTTTTTAAGGCCAAGTGAATGTGCACATGAGAAGTGATTGCTCAGTAATACTCCAGACCACATTTTCTCGAGAAAAAAGGAGGCAAGGTCAACAGTTTCTTGCGTTTCTCATGGCTGGTCAGCCGCTCACATGTTTGAAATTCTGAGGCATTAAAATGTCTTGTGTATTTCTTTTTTTCTCCGTGAGTACTTTCAAGTTTTATATCAGGTGTTGGCCTACCTTGCTTGACGACTGTCATCTTTTCAGTATATTCCCTTCGGACGAAAGGCGTCATTATGATTTCATCTGCAGTACTAAACATTGCGTCACATCAATCACGTAAAAACAAATTATGGAATTCTACCGAATCTGGGTGTTCGAGTCAGATGCATTACTCTGCATTCATTGGAGAACGCTCATCATCTGATCGCAGTCTTGTCTGAACGTCAGCCACCTGCTACTGTTGACGTAGTGGCCTCCATGACATAAAGCGAATCCAGGAACAATTGGATTGTGCTTCCCTAACTATATTTAGATACCGCGCCTCGATCAGGAATCGCGTAGAATTTCATTGCAAAAATTGGAGAAGACAAAGCATCATGTCAATCGGAAAAGCCAATATTTGCGTGGACGCGTGCGCTTACTGCCTCACACGCACACAACTCTCTTTCGCTCTGTCTGAACGTCAGTGCTCCGTCTGAACACACGACCAGCTTGTGTGTCTAATTGTTCGAAGAAGACAGCTGTGATTCGAGCACTGTTCAATGAGGTTGAGCGTCTGACTTTGAGACGGAAAGCTGTGCACAGCTGTCAGAGAAGCTATCGAATTTAAATGAATGTTGACACTTTTCATTTTTATAATTGTTGGAAAATAATTTTTGAGGATGCGCCGAAGGCCTCGCAGGTACGGAGAAGACGCCACTGCTTATAGTTAATACAATTTTCTCGAATCTCTCAGCATTTTGAACAATCTCATTCAATTTACAGTTTTGTTTATTAGATAAGCGTATTCTAAACAATGCTCAGCTGCAGACAACTCAACAATTTTTTGTTGGATTAACACTGGAGATTTCGAGCTTGGGTTTAAATGAATGCTGGTATTATCAGCTCCAGGAATATGTAGATTTTCCAAAATCCGCCCACCCGTTCACTAGGAAGCCTCAAATTCGTAATACACTGTATTCCCATACTCAGCCATTGTAGGAGTCATCTTTTTCCGTGTTTGAAGTTTCGAATGTCAGAACGGCTGGTGAAGGATTGGTTGTACCTTTCCATGTGAATATTTCTGACCAAGCGAAGTGAATAAATTCGATAAATAATTAATTACGTTGAAAATTGATGAGAATTTAGAAAAGATCAAATAATATTTTGGATTGTGCAACGATTTAGGAATAGACTTTATATTCATGGCTTCTTAATATCTTGTAGTCATTGCTTTGCTATCGACGTGCATGTTTGATAATAAAGTAGACAAATAACCCAGTGTGAATTGAACTCACGTTATTTCCGAACTTTCAGTGGAAATGATAAATAGACTATCGATGGACGCTTTCACCAATGAAGATGAATCGTCAACTTTTATATTTATCTTGTCGCTCATTTTGTTGAAAATCCAAAGTAACGAAATCTGAAGCTATCTACAGTAAGCATTCTTCTGGGTTCGTTCTCAATAGGGATGCACCGATATATCGACCGATAATCGGCTAATTTTCTGACATATCGGTTATCGACCGCTATTTTCTAGAAATATCGATGTCTTTGCCGATGTAAATGATTTTTGACATGTATACTCATGAATTTTTTTTTAAAATATGCAAATTTTGAGAATTATAACAGCTAATTCATTTTTATTACATGCATGTGTTGTTTCTGAAAAATATAAATGAGTGTTAAGTCAAATAAATGCAATAATTTTTGTACAATTATATTTGTGCATTGTATATTATAATCCAAAGTAAGTATCACTACTGAACGCTGTTCTGTGACTGATTTCATCAAGGACAGTAAGCCGGAAACCTATCGAAACCTTTAGCCATTTGATTGTTCAAAAATATTCGAACACTCCCTTTGTTATGCCGAAATGTAAATATATTCAAGTAAAATAGAAAATGGAGAATGAGCAGGCACCCAACGTTTCGGTCGTCTTGACCTTTGTCAAGGGTTACACCATATGCGAAAATACAAACTATTTTTCACGCTTTTAAATATCAGAACAGAATACGGTATTAAGTTGAATGACCGCTCACTGGCTCAATGTTGTTCGTGTTTACGGTTTAGAGTTGGTTTCAGAAAATCAATGAAATTGGCTTCAGAAATTCTAGTTCTAACAGGGTTATTTTGATGGTCTATTATCTCCACATAGAAATCTTTAATCGTCATAGCAACGTTATTGTGCTTAGATCGAATATGTTGAGATAATGCACTTTTCATATCTCCATAACGTATACTGCGTTCATGTTCCGCATAGCGCGCAGAGAAAATTCTATTAGTAGAACCAACATAGCTATCATTACAGATTTTGCATTTGAAGCTATAGACAAAGGCAAATCTATAATGTAGGCAATATCTATAATATAGGCAAAATCTGTAATGATAGCTATGTTGGTTCTACTAATAGAATTTTCTCTGCGCGCTATGCGGAACATGAACGCAGTATACGTTATGGAGATATGAAAAGTGCATTATCTCAACATATTCGATCTAAGCACAATAACGTTGCTATGACGATTAAAGATTTCTATGTGGAGATAATAGACCATCAAAATAACCCTGTTAGAACTAGAATTTCTGAA
The DNA here is from genome assembly GCA_907163375.1 of Prostheceraeus crozeri. Classification (NCBI taxonomy): domain Eukaryota; kingdom Metazoa; phylum Platyhelminthes; order Polycladida; family Euryleptidae; genus Prostheceraeus; species Prostheceraeus crozeri. The sequence continues at coordinate 1,147,334 of CAJQUW010003251.1, forward strand.
GCCAATTTCATTGATTTTCTGAAACCAACTCTAAACCGTAAACACGAACAACATTGAGCCAGTGAGCGGTCATTCAACTTAATACCGTATTCTGTTCTGATATTTAAAAGCGTGAAAAATAGTTTGTATTTTCGCATATGGTGTAACCCTTGACAAAGGTCAAGACGACCGAAACGTTGGGTGCCTGCTCATTTTCCATTTTCTATTTTACTTGAATATATTTACATTTCAGCATAACAAAGGGAGTGTTCGAATATTTTTGAACAATCAAATGGCTATAGTAAATTACCTCCCGTGTGCAGCCGTTAACTTTATCGAAACCTTGACAAAATGGTGTGACGCTATTTGTATAATGTAGGATAATTAATTCTTTGTTTCATATTATGAGGATTTAATTTGCAAGTCCTAGTTGGATAGCAAGTTCAAATGGAGATTATGGAACCTGCAGCTGTTCAGCGAAAAAACATCAGTTTCAGTGCGTGAGAACAGAAAGGCGCCCCATGAAGGAAAGCAACTGATTTACCTACACCACACCTACACCACAAATTATTGAGAATAGAATTTGACTATCAGTGGGGAATTTTGTATTATTGTTGTTATATTTGACTTCGCTAAATGATAGGCCTGCGGAAAAGGTTCTTCGGAAAAGGTTGGTGCCTGAGCTAAACGTTCGAGTGATTCAGAATCTGTATAATGACAGCAAAATTGCAGTGAGATGAAAATACGACGCTCTTTAACGTCTGAGTGGGTCCTTACCTCTTCATCCTTCTATCGGATGAAATATCTAAATCATCAAGAAAGACTGGGGAGAGCGACACACTAGAACTTCTCTTTGCTGACGACCTGGTAATATCAGGACAAACGAAGGAGAAACTTCAAAATCGCCTAGAGAAGTGGCATGAAGTCCTTGAAACCCAAGATCTTCGGATCAGGAGAACAAAAACCGTGTATCTCAGCACGAAGGAGGATGAGAGTTTACACCCACAACGCGTCGAAATCTGACTGTAGATGAAGTCGAAATCCGACTGTACAGTGATGGATGAAGAAGCCACATCAGACCGATACATGAGGGTAAAAATTCAAGCGGGATGGGAAAATTGGAGACCCATGTCTTGAGTCGTCTGTCAAGAAGATGCCGCTATGACTGAAAGGCAAGGTTTTCCTCACAGTGGTTAGATCGGATATGTTACACCATGCTGAGCTCTGGCCCCCAAAGAAACCTGACCTAACTGCGTTGGACGTATCCGAAACGAGGATACTGAGGTGGTCAATTGGTAAGCAAGGAATTATGGGATCAAACACAAGGAGATTCCGCCTCAAGCGGTATATGGCGGAATCTTGTTAATTCGACGGTAAATGCGGAATATCAGTATTGCGGCTTTATTTTGCGTTTTTACTGTTTGATGGAAGAAACAATTGGCAAAAAACCGAAAATGTAGCGAAATTTTGTGTGGTGACGTACATCTTCAATTCCTCGAGAATACTCATAATTTCCCAGTTCCCAAGATGTAACTTTTTTCGACGTTCAGAGATGGCTTTATCCATTGACAATTAGGAACTGAGTAAATCGGCAGGGTAAGTCGATGGTCGACGCAACAATCAATGAGAGATGAGGCGAACGTGAGTTCAAGGTCAATGACTTTTTGTGATGTTAAGTGCGTGTATTGTTGTTTCCATGAATCCCATCATAGTCATTATGCAAGAAGCAATACCCAGTAGATGCATGTACGTGCACCCGTATGTTGCACTGTGTATGCATCAATAATTTTCCTTTTCAATGTTACGTGATTCAGCATCTTCTTTTTGTTTTATATGATTGAGATAATTCCAAATATTACGGATACACTAATCTTATTATGTAATGTAACTTAACATTAAAATACATGTACATTCAACTTTTTTTTCGGTTCTACTATTATGAATTCGTCTGTAATTAGTGTAATAGAGACCAAATTAAATGAATTCTACGTAGAATAAGTCACACGTAGTCTACGTAGACTACTTACAATAACCTGAAGCTCTAATAAACGTCCTATTAAGTTATTCATTTCCTTAAGGAATAATAATTTTGTTAAACATAAAAGGTAATTGTTATAATTGAATTGAGATGCATGCACAGACTCATTTGGTTGATAGACTATCAAAGAATGGGTGTTGTGATTGCCGGTATCCATAAAGAAATTATGAATTTTCTATGATGACATCATTTTGAAGCGGTATAGAGCAGATTTTAAAAATATCAGCAGCGGAGTTAGCTTTTAATAGCGGCGGAATCTCCATATGTTTGGATAGGATACGTAACAGCCATATCCGCCACATGCTGAAAGTACCCCCGAGAAGCAAAGAAGTAGAGACCCGTCGATGGACATAGTTTGGATATCTGCTCAGAAGACCAGAGGATAATATCTGCAAAGCAGTTAGAAAGAGAGAACCTGTGCCCCGTAGGAAGGAAAGACCAAGAACAGGCTGGAGATCTGTGGTGAAGAGAGGGACGAAGACTAAGTATCTTATCGAAGACGTGGCCGCAGATAGGAGCGAGTGGAAGCAACGAACTGAGGGGTCACCCCATTCTACCCAATCATTCTGGAGGCTGCGACTGGACCGGGCCCGTCCAAGGTCCGTCCGTGCATCGGCAAGATAATAGGCCAACACTGTTCTCAAGAGAGCTAAATTTTCATATCCATATCCAACAATATTTTGTCTTCTACTTATTCAAAACGTACATTTCTACAGGAACACTTATACTACAAGTCCACAATAAAGCATCACACGGACATGATCAATAAATAATTCCAGTATGCGAACATTTACACAAATTTCTATCTTTTGGTTTAGAATATTCCAATTGGAACTATTTTTTGCAGTCAACACGTGAAAACAAAATATCAAGATATATATGATAATGAAATATTTGCACGGCTAGTTGTGCATTATGAAAGATAGTTTAAAGTTTAACGTCACGGGGCTTGGACGGTGATGACATAGTCAAAACTTTCATTCTGGAGCGTTGTGATGATTTAGTTCGGATGCCTCCCTGACGACTTCCAATGACACTTTCGGGGCTCGACCTCTGGACCGAAAGATCGCTACTGTGCCACGGAGATCACTTAGTTGTGCATTATGAGATGTAGAAACTCAGAAGGTCGGATAGGCTATGTACACGAAAATGTGCATCGGTGTACATGTGCACGGAATGTTATATGACCCATTATAACGACAGTACCGATACATCGGTCAATATCTGATCTTTTTGCCGATAAATTATCGGCATCGGTTATCGGCAAAATTTTTCATATCGGCACATCCTAGTTTGCTTAAATGTGAAGCTTTGTAGGTTCATGCACACGTGTGCTCAAAGCTAGTAAGGCAATGAACTTCGTGATCAATGGTTAACATTCTGGTTAATGAAATGCATAATTTTTTGGCTACACTTTGCACAGCTGTTTTTTGGAACATCCAAAGTCGAATCCGTGTTGCATTTTCTCGTCAGTGCTCCCACAGTTGCAGGATTGTCTTGTTTTGAAAAAGCAGGCATAGTAAAAGGACATGCGCTCCATTCTGCTCGGAAAACATGCACATTAGTTCATCATAGCAACGCTCTGAAAAGTCTAATATTCTCGATTTAATGTGATAAATGATGATGAATGAATCATGAAGCAGTGCAAGAGTTAATTCTCTAATCCCCCCTTACTTATTGCAAAAGTCGCCCCTAATATTTAAAGGCACCCCTGTGTGGAAACATCCCGTAGTTCTACTTACTGTGGACTCTTACTTACCTAATATGAGCTATTCAACTATTATTTAAACATGTAATTGCACTTTCTCTACTTAATCAAATTAATTGATCAGGTGTAATTCACTACATTTTGTTCACCAATTCATTTTCACGGGTACTCACCGCGCACGGCGATGAACAGTCAAACCAGCGTAACCTAGAGTAGCTTAACCGATTTAAAAACTTGTTTTTGTTATTCCTGATGAATGATATTACAGCAGTTATGAAATTAACCCGACGCATTATATCAGAGTTTTCTGTTTAAGACATTACTTACTCTTTGATTGAGCGCTGCGATTTCCATTTCATGATAAAGCATCAATTACAGTGTTCAAAAGTAACTCTGCACCTGTTGGTTTGGAAATTGTCACGGATATGCACATGCAAATTGACATCTGTGGTAACACTTCTGACATTCTTATTCAATGTTGTTTTGCTGCTAGTTGTTTGCGTACAGTCCTTCATCAGAAAGATATTGATTCTTCAATTTTCTTGATTATTGATTAATAAATCAAGTTCTAATTAATATCTGTATAATTAATCAAGTTCTTCCAACTGGTACCAGGAACCGCATTGGTATGTGGTTGTCGAGATTCTTTGGAGCTGAAGGATGTTTCGCATCAGATATCCGTCAATCGGAACCGGAACCGGTGATGCTTAGGATGTGCAATTCGACAAGCATTTCATGGGAGTTACTCTGTTGTGTGGAGATTCAATGGTATCTCCCGTCACGTCATCAAAATATCAGTTAATCGGAACCATCATATGAAATGTATGTTCTGTGATGCTCAAGATGTGCTACGATTCATCAACTTGCTATGAGCTAACTCAGGACACTTCGCGATCATGAAGCGTCTCGTTCAAGCTTACTTCATTCTAGCACATTTGCAAACGTGATGGCGAGTGATTACTTCAGGATTACGTGATATTGTGGCGAATGCATGTGTAGCGTATCCCACACGATTGAAGTGAAAAACAGAGATCAAGGAAAAGGCCGATGAAGATACAAGACGTAACGCTTACAAATAAAATCTGAAAGCCGAGCGAGTGAAAGGTTGGAAGCTGGTCAAAATTAGTTGTAGATGGGAAAATATCGAAAAGAAAGTAATGCAGACTTCAAAGATGAAAGACGAATCATGCCAATTAATGGAAAAATATATGAAGCAAATGAAATCTATCGCTGATGACAAGAATATTAAATTCTGACCAGGAAAACAGCTGGAAACAGAAAAAGAGTCGATGAGAGAGTCCCATCCGATATGTCTGGAAAATGAATGAAACCGAAAGAGAAAGTTTGAAGCATTTTGTTGATAAAAACATAAACGTGTCCGGTGCATGAATATTTGTACATGTACATGTACTCAAGGCCCGACAATCCTAGCATGCTATCATGTGAGTTTAGAACACGCACGTTCTGAGTCGCTCGAAAAGCTTTTCTGCTCGCATGGAACAGCTTTGGAATCTGCTTCCCCAGACCACTTTCCCTGACCAATACAATCTTGATACTTTCATGAGGCGTGCGAACAGGTTTCTGATGGGGACAGTTTAATCAGATTAAAAGATAGGTTAGTTTGCTTTTATTTATTTAAAATAATGCAATTTGTTACTTTTTCATTGAGTAGCTGTGCTAGGGGTGAAAATTCTGTAAAAAAAATGCTGAGAGGAACTGATTCTTTCACGCCTTTAAGCCCTCAGCAAGTTGTCGCTGCCGATATTCGGCCTACGAAGTCTCGGAATCTGAGTGCGTTAGACTTTATTCATGGGGAGTATCAAAGGAATGCGTTAAGTTTTCGAAAGGTGCAACCTGGAAGGATGGAGAGATGAAGTTGCACATTCCTGAACGCATTAGGATCACTATACAACAGAAGCTAGTTCCTCATTGAAGCATAAGAAAACGGATTGGTTTGTGCGTTCTACAGAGCGGAGGACATTTCTAACAGCTTTGGTAGACTTACTCTAAAGACTAGCTAGAAACTCTAAAGACGCTCTGGCAGACTTTACTAAAGAATATTCGCAAGTAATCTTCATTACGTTATACTTGTCGTTAGTGCTTGTCCAATACCTCTTTCTCTGATTTTAAATTGTAGTAATCAAGTGCACAGTTACTTTTTGAACACTCTGCATACGCGTATGCTGTATTACACTTGCTAGACTATTTTGCCGAATTCATAATACAGTAACCACTTATTACATCGACTGATAGTACATGTACTTTCGTTATTGTGTGTTGCAACAACTGATTTAAGTCGCTGAATCTGTTTGAACCATATTAATTAGTGAGGGATGAGGAATAATTGAAGAGCTTCTCAGTAAGTAAGCAAATAGTTGACTGGTGTAAGGAAGTCCCAGCAACGTGAATTTAGGGATGTTTTCATATTATCAGCAGTCTTCATGAAGGTACGAGCGTAATTTCATCTTGTCTCCACAGTAAAGATTTGCAGCCAGAAATTTTACAGAGTTTGCTGCTAAAGGTATTTATAATGTATTTACAATGCACAATGTTTCCGAGCTGGCTCGCACACCTGCCGATCCTTAAGAATGCGTGTCGGCTCTGGAAAGCTCGGATGTATATTGTTAATACTTTCGGCAATAAACTGTAAATACTTCTTGCAGCACTATGCATATCTTTTATTGGGGAGACGAGATAAAATTTCCTTCAAATTATCAAAATGAAATGTAACAAGCTCCCGTCATCTGTCATCAATAGAGATCGGGAAAACATTTAATCACATAAATTTTTTTTCACATATAATGGGAGAAATTACGGGGAAATATGAAATCCATGTTTAAGCAAATTATCACATATTTTGCGAAAATGGTCTGATATTTTTTTATTTCTGTAGCGACTCGAGCTGCTGCAAATGTTTTTGAGTAGTTAGCCGGTAGTTGTCAATGATAGCTTGAGTTTTCACATCGTTTTCCCTTAGGTAGGTTTTCCTTTCATATGTACGTAATATGAATAGCTGAGTAAGCATATTCCTTGTGAAGGCGTGATTTGGTGGTGATGTGATAGTGACGTCACTGTAAGGAATTCATAGTAGTAGCTTGGTAGCCAACAATTTACATCTTACTATTGGTCCATTTGATGTGAGCTCTGAACCAGTGATGAAAGGAGACTAAAGCGAAGTATACTTTAATGATTGGAATTCCGGGAATAGTCTAATTCTTGGAATTATGGCTGCCAGCGCTACCGCCCGTGCTAAATGGCTAAAAGAGTTCAACGTGAGTAGTGTAACGTTCAAGTTCATGCCTGATGGAAAAGTGCATTTTGTTTATCTTGTGAGAAGGCCATCGAAGCAACCGAGAAATCTCAGTTAAGCGAACATCAGAAAGCAGGTACTCATATTCAGAACACTAAATTAAAAGAGAAAAGGAGATATTCTCAAGCGCAGATAGAAGACGTTTGTTCATCGCAGGATAAGAAGAAATCGAAGACTGATATCCTTAGCAAGGAACTATGTGAAGCCATGTTATCCGCTAACATTCCCTGGATTAACAGGGATGTGATTCTTAAGCCGGATTTCCGACTTCGCCCCCCTTTGCCGAAGTAGTACTGAAAAGGTGTTGTGTAGAACAAAAAATCGTTTTTGTTATAATCCATGAAAATGCATCGGCATAGTATTAGTTTTACTGGGCGTCCCCATAGCTTTCACCGGCCCCCCTAGAACTTCGACGGTGCTCTCCTAGCTTTTATCAGCACCCATTGGTTTCTTCTGTAGACCCCCTTTCATCGGCGCTCTATTTGGCTTCTACTATCGCCCCTTCGCTTTATCGGCGCTCCCTTGCCTTCTACTTGCACCCCATTCTCTGTCAACGGCACCCCCTTTGCTTTCACAGGTGCCCTGTTGGCTTCTACTGGCTCCCCCTTAACTTTCACCAGTCCCCCTTTATCTTTCATTGGCGCCCATTTGGCTTCTACTGGCGCCCCCTTTGCTGTATCCGGCGCCTCTCGTTGTCAACGGCGACCCTTGACTTCTACTGTTACACCCTTCGTTGTCACTGTCGCCCCTTAGCTATCATTAGCTCCCCTTCAGCTTTCATCGGTGCCCATTTGGCTTCTACAGGTGCCCCTTGGTTTCTGCAGGCGCCTCCTGGCATCCACTGGCGCCCTCTTTGGCTTCTGCTGGAGCCCCCTTCGCTGTCACTGTCACCACTTAGCTTTCACCGGCTCTCCTTTGACTTCTACTAGCGCCCCTTAGCTTTCACCGGCGCCCTCTTGTCTTCTGTTGGCGCTCCTTGACTTCTACTGGTGCACACCTTCGCTGTCACTGGCCCTTAGCTTTTACCGGCTCCCCTTTAGCCTTCACCTTCGCCCCTTTAGCTTTCACCGGCTCCCCCTTAGCTTTCACTTGGCTCCGCTTTAGTTTCCATGCCCCTTTAGCCGTCATCTGCTGCCCATAAGCTTTCATGGCGCTCTTGACTTCTATTGTAGCCTCCCCCTTCGCATCTGCCTTCGCCCTTGGCTTCAACTGGCATCAAGTTATGTCAAGCACTCAATTAAAATAAACGTTAGTTAGATTCTGTTTTCTATGAAAGAAATGGAACTCATTGCTAAAAACGGTTTCCAAAATGCTCCGTCCGGCTTCTCATGGCATCATTGTAATGTTTCTTTCGTTTCTTGAAAGTTTGTAGAAGTTTGTGAATCAGGTAACATTTGGTGTGCCAGAAACTAGCGATGATACCGCTCACACTGACATTATCATCAAGAGAATCATGCGACATTATAGTCCCATAATGCACTTATATTTGTCCACAAAGTATCTAAAAGAAGGCTTGCTTTTTTTGCAATCGGTTGAAATGGGAATTTTAGAGTAATTTAAGTTGTAGTGCCAAAAAACTTTGTTGTTTCATCTAGTAAAGAGTAATGTAAAAATGATTCATATTCATATTTATCAAATTATACGAGTCGTACGAAAATCTCCTGAGGAGATTTATATTTTGCAAAAGCGAAATGTTTTTTTTTGATAAGAATGCTATGACGATGAAACCGGATATTCTAATTTGGCCAGACGATTCCAATCGACTGTGATTCTGTGGGGATTGCAGGTTACAAGAGTCTTAGACAGGATCGTTTATGAAGTAAACGTAAAGGAGGTGGAATAATTTTGTACATGTATGTCCGAGAAAGGCTTGTGATTAAGAGATCTGAGATTACCGATTTCTTCTCTAATGAAATTGATGTTATTGCCGTGCAACTTCAGAAGTAATATTTCATTCTTACATTCCTCCAAATATTTCTCATTCTGTGTTTAAGACAATAAGGGAGACTCTCTATTACTGTGGGCGAATTTTTGAATGACAATTCAAGTTACAACATTATTATGAGTGATCTCAAACGATTCACATGCGAAGAATTATGCATGGATTTAGTGATGTGTGATATGCGGCGGCCGGCGAGGCTTACTCGAGGAGAAAGTGTCTTACTAATGTGATCATATCCTTGTCTCTGAGTCTACTTGCGGTATTTAAAAAAATGTATTATTTCATGCTGCCATTGGAAATTCTGATCATGTCACCATCATGACATGTCCCCTCGAATTGCATGCTGATAGGGTACACAATTTCGTAAGCAAACGATACATGATTTTCGTAAATCAAGCATCCAGCTCCTCAATGAAATCCTTTCTTCAACTGATTAGGAAGTGGTCTTTGGTCTGATGGAAGATTTTATTTGGTCAGTGCTCATCCTTCAATTATTTTTTGTTAGATCTTCTAAATTATTGCATTTCCAAACGTGAAGTTCAAATGACCAATAAGGAGTGGCTTGCACCTTTAGCGAAGTGTCTTACTGATCCAAAGTGGGAAGCATAAATACAAAAGTCTACCGACGGCTATACATTCTACGAAAATCAAAAAAGCTCGTATCTTCGTGAGCTCCATTAAATCTGTCAGGCAACAATTTTATCAAGAATTGAATACGCGTGTCCGTTATTTATCGGACTCTCAAAGGCCTTGTCTTCGAAACTTGAGCGAATTCAAAGACGCTCATATAAGGTCATTGGCAGTGACTTGAACCATGATAAGCCAACTATTGAAGACAGAAGAATGCACAAAAGTAAAAAGTTCTCAAGAAGGTTTTGCGCAACAATGGCCATGTTGGCCAACAATGCATAAATATCTACCAAAGCGCCTGAATTACTCTGGGATTTTTCTCAACGATTCTCATTATTTTCAGAAAAGAATATATTCCTTCTGTCTACATGCGCGAGATTGTTGAGCTTAAATAACTCTAGAAAACTATTTTACTCTTGAATTGTGATAAGGCAACTGTAATTTTCAATGTAGCCTACATTATGATTTTCTATTTGCTTCAAATAGACACTATTATTATTAATGCCTACTTATAATAATTACTATTATTATAAATTAAAGAGATTATTTGAGACAATATACGATTTTTTTGCTTCTGGCACAACTAGGGCGAAAATTGAATTTTAAAATTTTCATAATGGGACCTCTGGTAGAGGCTTCTTAGCCCTCATCGGATCAGCAAAAATCAGCCATCATATTTGTTCCACCTCTCTACATATGTATTCATACTTTGTTTCGCTGTATTTTTTACCTACACCAAAAGAATTACACGCTTTATTGCTCATTTATGATTAGTTTAATCAAATTATTTGATGAATCCATATTCGAGACATTCCAATACCAAAAATATACTTCAAATTGAGCACGCAAAAATTGCAAAAAATCCAGTTTTGGAAATTTTGTTAAGTTGAAAACAAAATTATTTATTCTTTGGTTATAAATCGCACTAGTACCCGTAATTACTCAAAGTAACTTTGAAAAGGCATGGTTATACATCACTTGATATATTACAACAAATTGATAAGTTCTGTAAAATTGATGTATACAAAAGATCTAGCAAGTTTGAAAGCCGTACTGCTTATCATGTAGTACTACTGATTACATTATTTACAAAATGCGAGTATACAAATCAAGTATGCATGTTTTTACATGCCAACTGTTTAAGCTCATGTAACAAAGCTTGACGTTAGTTTCTTGCTTACGGTACATACTATATGTACATTGCTGGTAAATGAGGTTACATGTATGTATCGTAGATCTATAGGGAAACAGTTGACTTACAAAAGTCGAAGCTTACATGCAATCATGACACAATGTTGTTTGGATGTGATGGTCCGAGCAAACAAATCGCCTGCAAGTTGTACAGGATCTTCGTGTTGATTTGTTGCATCTTGTCATTTGACATTTTCTTGGGTTGCGACTGGTTGCGGGGCCAGTGAGTGCTTTTGCGGGAAATCCCATGCTGTCGAACGCTGTCTTACTTTGAATGTAGATTTTCGAGTTGTTGTATCTAGAGCGCATTTGCTCTTCTGCGAGTTGGTAAGCGACTTGCTTTATGAAGGTTGACCTGGACTTTGAATAGCCGTTCAATTCCATAAGAAGAAAAGAATTGACAAGTGCGACGTCTATCATGTCGAAGAAGTGTAACAATGGATATCGTCGAGTTTTTCGCCTGCACGTGAAGTCTTCCACGCGCGAGTCCATAGTGTCTGCCCCACCTTTGCCGCTGTTGTAGTCAAGGATGACTTGTGGTTTTTGATCTTCTCGAGATGAGGCTGGATTCGCAACATGAAGGCTGCTCATTACCAACACTTTCTTATTCTTCTTTGGAGAGTAGGAAGACAGTAAGACCCGATGCTCATGGTTCCACACATAGCGTGTGTCATAGACAGGCAAACCTTTCGTTGTTTTCATTGAGCATGGGACGTCGCGTCGCGAAGCTGTGATTGTTCCAGTGACGGTCAAGCCTTTCTCCAAAAGTTCCACACACAAGGTAAAAGAAGTAAAATATCGATCGACGAAGACGTTGCGATGAGATTGATAATATGGCTCTGTCAAATTCATGACAATTGTCTTTGCCAAACCAGTAGCCCTGCTGCCGTCAGTAGCAGCTCCGTCATAAGGGAAAGCGTTCAGGGCATATCCATTCCTCACATCGCACAACCAGAAGACCTTGACACCATGTTTGGCAGGTTTCTGTAGCATATATGCCCTACCAGGTGAATATCCCCGGTAGGCATAGAGTTGTTCATCTACAGCTAGTGACGGAGAGGGCACATAATATCGTCGCAGATTCAAGTTCAGAAGATCCCAGAATTCTGTAATTGCAGCTAATTTATTACTTTCCTGACGTTGTCTTCTCGTAACTTTGTTGTCAAACGTGATGTGAGAAAGTAGAAGTCTCAATCGATTTCTTGAAATTGCACAACGGTAAAATGGTCGACTGTCCGATGGATGATATAGAGACGATGTAGATGACATGTTATCTCTATCCGCACCAGCTCGAATAATAACGGCTAGACCAGCCTTCATCTCTGCAAATGTGAGCGTTTTCTTTCCTAGAGCGGTAAGTCGGCGGTTTGTGTAACGAAGACACGTACGAAGCATGGATTCAGTCATGAACCACATGAAAGAATCCACCTCTAAGGTCGGGGCAATGGTTGGGCCCTCCTCAAAATCGATAATGTTTCTCGATAGTCGTCTGGGGGCTGGAGGATCGAACTTTCATGTCGTGTTGTTTGGAGAAATCAATTGAGTATCGCTTTGGACCGGATCGTCGAGCTCTGATTCACTGGAGTCGTCACTGTCTGATTCATTGTCGTCGCTGTTGTACAAGCATACATCCAATTCACCATCACTGTCCTGTTCATAAACATCCGGATCGTCACCAGCTTCGGAGACTTCAGGTCCCTCCTCTTCAGAATCATTCACGTCGTCGTCCTCATCTTCTGTGTCATGTTGTGTAGAGCCATGTAGCCGTTGAATTATCTCTTCGAGCGTCGGTCGCATATTTCCCGATGATTTGGATAAACTGACGCGTGCCATCAAAGTGTATTATTCTCATCACTCGTGCCACCAATTATTTACTTGTATAAAATCCCAGGTCCAATTCGATCACCAACTTAGGTGAAGTGACGCAATGCCCAACTCTCGCATTGATGCTAATATCCTATACACGTTGTTCGGTGCAAGGAAGGGGAAACTGCCGCAGACTTTTCACAGAATAGGTAAGAAACAGTTACCACGAGACTATGACGTAATAAGCCAACTCTCCTTCTCTGTGATGATTCAGGACTTGTCTAATAGCCTTGAATTGTCGTGAAGTAGCTAGAAGTATGATAGTGAGAGATGGTGTAGCAAAATTTGAAGATAGTAAATGAATACCTTAGTTACGATGCTATTTAACATTAAAAATATATGTGACTACATATGTAGAGAGGTGAGTGGAATAAGAATATTTGTCATGTTTGACAAGAAATAATTGGCTTATGACTTTTATCTTCTACAGGTGTCATGACTGATCAAAAACTTACATGGAACTCAAATTTCAGAGAAAAATGTTCATTTGAATAGAAGTTACAACACCTTGAAATTAGCGATACTACATATGTAGAGAGGTGGGTCGATGAGGGTTAAAACATAATACATACATTGAAAACCAGAAACAGACGCATGTAGTATTTTCGAAATGGATAATAGTTTATGTTACAATATGCATGTCAATCACTGTATAATGTTGGTATTGCTAAAACATCGTTATTTTAAATGTGTGTACGATTTGAAAATGGAGTTTTCCCAAAAATTGCTATTGTTGTCAATGGCGCTCCCTTCCAAATATTTCCGGCCGCGCCCCCTGCTAGCAATCACATACCTGATTAAACTGCAGAATGTGAAATTTCGCGAATTCTTTGAGAAAAACATCGGCATTGCGCTACCAGATGAAGCGACGATTCGACGAGTTCATTTCAATGATTGCTACGTAGATGCTAAGACTGAAATCCATTGAAAACTTAATTGAAAGAATGTCCTATTTGGATTGGTCTCGATGAGACTACGGATACTTGTGGTCGGCATGTCGCTAGTGTTCTCATTGGAAAGTTGGATAGTGAAAAGTACAACCCTCTGTTTCTTGTGAATTGTGCGTTTCTCGAGAAAACAAACTCGTCTACGATATCTCGTTTGATCAACGATGTTGTGCGTCTATTTTGGCCTGATTTCAACACAAGAATGTGTTTGATGATCGCCGACATTCTATTACGAAAGCAAAGCTCAACAAAATCATGGTGACAAATATGTTTTATCAGAGATACTGAATGACCATGAATTGTGTGCTTTACCTACGTGTAAGTGACTAAATAATGGATTGTGGCCTGTATAATTGATCTTATGATGAACAATAATAATAATGATCATTGATCCTTATTTATTAATAAGCTGCAATTTTGAATATTTTGATCACATATTTTTAGTTTTTCATCACATATTTTGGGATAAACGTCACATAAAAAAAAATAAAGTTGCAAAATTATTCACATATTTTCCCGACCTCCAGTCATCAACTACGCTCACTTAAAGAGAGCGACTGTTCTACTAAATGGTTCTGTGGTACTATTTTTTAAAGTACTTCATTCAAGTACTAATTTCAAGGTAAAAACATAATATGAGTAGATAAATACGTCTTGTATCAATTATCCGAAATTTAAGAAATGAATAAAGATGGAAAAGAGCAAGAATAATTTTTATGTGGTCACCCTTTGCTCTGAAATACTTTCACGTTGTCTTCAGACCTATTGATTCCTCGAGAATCCTGGTTATTTCTATTGTTAATTTCACTCTGAGCTCTGTGAACTCGAATTTTTGTTAGGTGATGCCTCCGTAACGTTTTGGCATTCCTAAAGGGTTCAAGCGGAAATCTCTACTTAATCTTACAATTGAAATTTCTTAATTCCCATGATACTATGGAGACTGGTTTTGCGGTGTGACATGACTCCTTTTGTTGCGTAAAGACATCATTGCCGTCGGGAAACCAGTCGAAGTGCGGTCTTTTACCGATATAGCGTGTCATCTTCCACACTATCTCGCACTTCTCGAGCTGAGAGGTCTGTCATTTTCCACTTTTCGTTTCAATTTTCTAATCATTGATTTAGTTGCACCTAGAATAATGCAATTTATGTGTTGTGTCCCAATCGTAGTAAGTAATGATAATCACTTTCCTTTAACTATCAAGCTACCTAGTACCGGAGGCTTGGGCATCAGGTACAAAGGCACAAATTCTTCAAGAGATATTGATCGTTGAACATATCTCCAATCGTCAAGCTTTAGGAACAAGTTCTACTAGTTATTGACCAGATTTCATCACTCACTAAGGTTCGTGCACAAAATGTGTAGTGAATCGTCAACAAACTGCTGATTGGTCTTTTCGAAAGAATCGAGAGTTACAGCTTATGGACTCTGGAACCGCATGCAGACGATCAAAAGTACTGAAATGTTGATTTTGTCAGTCGTCATCATAGCAGAGGATAGCATTCATCAAAGATTTAGTATTGAAATCTTCAAAATTTCATCGTATTCAATGAATTTTCATTTCTTGAAACTTTTAAGCTTGCACGTTTTTTCATGTCACAAGGCTTGTTTCGGATTAAGTTTATTCAAATATTCAAGAAGTTGAAAAAATGAAATTGCATAAGTTCTATATTTAGTGCCTTGAACTGATGAAAAAGGATCGATCAATCTCGTTACCTTAACATTCAGAAATTTAGGATTGAATTTTATGGTCTACATGGGGTGGACAATTTTCCGGATCTTTTTCATAGGCCAATAGTCCACCCTGGGACGACTACTAAAAGATGTTAGAGAAGATTGTGCTGCATAACCGTCGCATAGTGAAAAAGAACTTGGCGGAAAAACTAAATGTCTCGTATGGAAGCGCTGTGAACCTCCTGTCAAAGTTGGGCATCAGGAAACTCTGTTCCACATTTGCTCCGTGCTTTCTGACCACCGAGATGTGTGAACGTCGTCTACAATGCTGCAACCAGCTTCTGGAACTTTACCAAAGTTTTGGTTTTTCTTTACTACCGCTATCCTTCCACTTGCCAGAAGATAGGAGATCGTCCGAATAGTTCAAATTTCCTATGGAGTCAGCGAGTCGCAAACTGCGTTGTGGAACAAATCATCGGAGATGCTTGATGCTCACCATCTTCTGGAACAGTCGCGGTGTTGTTCACATGTTTTATGGTGACTGATCGCAACGTCTAAATGCTGATTACTATTGCGAGCAACTTCAAGCTCCACGCCGATGTTTTCGCAAGCGAAGAAATCAGAAGCTCTACCTCTTCCACGACAACGCGCCTATCCACACTGCCACTGTCACTGATACTGAAGACCTCCAGTGACTTCTACCTGTTTCGCCATCTGAAGCAGGTACCTGAGAAGCACCACCTTAGAGGACAACGCTTTACAAACAGTAAGGATGTCGAAGCAGCATTGATCGAATTCTTCGATTGAAGAACACCGGAAATCTTCAACGAGGCATTCCAGGAGCTGCCTTCAAAGTGGAGCAAATGCGTGGAGAAGGAGGTTACATTTAAAAAAAGTGATCTGCTTTCTTTTCACGACGCAAATAAAAATTTTCTGGACACGAGTCTTTCATTATTTAGTATAATTTGACGCAAATTTAGAAAATGGCATAATTGAAAACTATGAATAAAATAGATAAAAGTGCATAATACATTATATATATATATATATATATATAACCACCACGAGACATGTTTCGGCCTGTTGGGCCTCATCAGTCGTGGGTAGGTTTGAACCAGCGACGTTGGAGCTAGAGGACATGCAAGCATACCCTCTAACCACAAGGCCACCGGACCATCTGTTGAGAGCGCGAATTAACCAGGAAGGCACTGCTTTAACGCAGTTTTAACCTCTAGCTCCAACGTCGCTGGTTCAAACCTACCCACGACTGATGAGGCCTAACAGGCCGAAACATGTCTCGTGGTGGTTACATCTGTTGAGATTTGATAAATTTATCAATTGCCAGGTTACTTGTCTAAATATATATATATATATATATATATTTATATTTATATATTATTATAGTATATCTTATGCATTTACTCCAGCCGCACCCAAGCCACGAAACCTGGAAATTTAAAAGTGAGACAACCCCAACCTGCTAAGTTTAGTAACCCATATTGAGAACGCTGTCGTCTTCCCCAGGCGAACAAACTCAAGCCATGGACATTCTTCACCTCAGTGCAGAATTCTGTAGCCCTGGACTATCCTACGCTCTTTAAATATATAAACATCATAAGAGTCAATAAATAAGTTTCCCTTTCAAAATTTCTGCATTGATTGAAAAGATATATTAACAAGATTTACATAGGGATAAGGTCTGCACATTTACGATTCAAAATAACCACCATGAGTTTCAAAACACTTCTCCCAGAGTTGTGGGAACCTCGTTATTTCACGTTCAATGGCATCCATGTCCAGATTCTTGATCGACGCACTTCAGGCAGCATTTATCTCTTCCTCGATTCGGAATCGCCTTCCACGAAGTTCCTCTCTTATTGCAGAGAAGAGGAAAACGTCACAGGGACTTAAGTCAGGGGAGTAAGGTGGGTGAGTGAGCACTTCCCACTCCCACTTCGCCAGCATCTCCACAACACAAGTCTTTAGGTGAGGCCTGGCGTTGTCGTGAAGGAGAATCACGCCTTCAGCAAGATCTCGTCGTCGTCTTCTCAAGACTGAACGGAGTTTCTCGCGGAGGATCCACTGGTAGTGGTCACCGGTCACAGTGGCACCATGGGGAACAGGCCAATCGAGAATGACTCCACAGCGATCGAAGAACGAAACGATGAGTACCTTCAATCCACCTTGGCTGCACTTCGCCTTCATTGGACGTCCTTCTTCAGGAAGTCGCCACTCAGCTGACTGGCGCTTGAGTAGCGGCTCCCAAGAATTAGCCCATGACTCGTCTGCTGCAACGATCCGATTCAGGAAGGAAGGATCTCGTTTGAATCGTTGGAGATGCTGTGAGGACACCAGCATTCTCTTCACCTTTTGATCTTCGGTCAGAACATTGGGAACCCATCTCGAGCAAAGTTTCTTCATCCCCAAGTTCTCGTTGACAATATGCCAAGCTTTTCCATGGCTGATGTCAAGTTCCGTAGCCATTTGATCCAGCGTGATCCACCGTGATCCTACTGAATAAGAGCTCGAACCTCGTTAATCTTCTCTTCAGTGGAAACTAAAGCAGGGCGGCCAGCTCTTTGCAAATCAAAGCAGTCTGTTCTGCCGTGTTGGAACTCGCGCACCCATTTCCTCACTGTTTGGATTGAAGGACATTCCTCCCCCATAACATTGAACAATTGGGCGTGAATGTCAACTGGAGGAGTTCGCAATGCAGTCAGAAACTTAATGATGACACGAACGTCGTATCGCGAGTAGTCAGAGGTGAACATGACGGAAGGAGTGACTGAAAATAACTTGCGTCAAATCGAACATTAAAGCCGGACATAACTGAGAAGTATTCATAGATCGATCGGTTGTCAAATTGATGATAAGAATCACTTGAAAACTTGCGTGCAGTGAAATGATAAGAATTCACCTAGGAATCATTTCATCGTAAACTGGTGCCTATAAAGTAATTATGTTGTGCGTGATAAGACAGGGAAACTTATTTATTGATTGACCCTCGTGGAAAGTTCAAGATAATTGTTAAAGCTCGAACAGTTACCTCAGACGATTTGCAAAGACTTCAGGAAATTTCTCCATTTTTCAATTATCCATCATGTCATGCTGCTTCTTTGATAATTTTGTTATCCACTTTGTTGCACTTTGTCCACTTTGTTTGCACATTTGAGCGGCTGGTTTCAATTTCTATATTCCGCTAAACAATGCTTCATTGTAATGTATTTCTTCTGCGCTTTATGTGTCATATATATTTATCGCTCTTAACAAAAATCAACTTTAATATCTTGTTATTTTCAGAAGCTGGTGATACTATTGAAAGTGGAGATGCAATGAAGGAGTTTGAATTTCACGTATGCCTCATATGTCAGCGAGTTGTTGGATCAAATCATAGTGCGCTTAATTCTCATGAGATTGAATCTTTTCTTTGGTGTCCACCATGTGAAGCTGTGGTAACGTTTACTTCAGACATTGAATCTTCCATCTTCTATAGGCAGCATCAAAATCACGCTTCCAATCATGAACTGTCTGTATGGCGAAAGACCTTCATTGAAGGAAACTTCGATGCAGTGAATAATTTCCTGAAATGTTGATCATGTTTCAGCTGATGTTTACCAAAGTTGCAGCCGGTTCAGAATTTTCCGAACTGGTGACCGTTGTGTACTTGAAGCTAAATGATGCCAGTCACTACAAGTGATCTCATTTTTTAATTACTGATAGGAATTGCACATTTTTGACTTGGTCTTGTATCAACTTTTTATTGTTCAAGTGAATGAGCGGTCGTCACAGATGAATCTATTCGATGAAGAAGGAAAATGACCTTGTTCTCCTTACATGATTGTGTCACAATACCACAACGACTGACAGGAAATGTATTGCCTAAGAGAAATGCTTCTACTGTTATCGCAAAAGTTGTTTTATGGTCGCAAATAGACGTCCAATCGACATCATCCTTGAATTACAAGTGAATCAGATACTAGTGATATTCAATGTTGTATGAAGCAAAGACCCTTGCAAAATTAGTTCCTCATGAAAGTAGGAAAATGCGTGTGAAAAATCTGTGGATGTAATAATCTAAAATAGGAAGTGTCATTGGTTTATTCACTAGCGTTTTTCATTTTACAGATGAAATCATCATCCGTATGATCTTAATCTCTTATACTTGAAAGATGAAATCGATCGGACGTGTAGTAGAGAAACGGCAGAAATTTCTCTTTAATGATATCCGTTTCCTGTCAGTCGTTGCCGCATCTTCATATCTTCATTCAAAGTCATGGTTGGAATCAGTCACTCATGGCATGCCTGTTCAATATACAAATTACAGAGAGTTGAGTGTTAGTTTAGGTAAGAAATAACTAACTACTAATTACCTTGCAGTCAGATTATAAAATGTTCAGATCACCGAGTAACTGTAACAGATCATGGCGGAATGCAAAGTTGTTTGTTGGTTTTCTATTTTCTAAAAAAAAGTTTTAAAAGATTGTGTTGGGAGGAATGATGTTTAAAGATTGTTATCTGGAAGCTCATTGATCAGCTTAGATAGGCCCTAATAAGTTAATTTCTGTGTTCTTGGTAGTTTTTGTTCAGGAACTCGGACTAGCTAAAGTTAAACGGTCACATGGCTGGCTTAACAGCAGTAAAGGCACGTGGACACCGATTGTGTGCTAATTTATAGTCGAATCAGCCAAGAGCTACATTTCTGCGAAGTCTAGTCTTGTCAATATTGTGTTAGTTGTATTCTGTCGATAGGTTCCCACGGAGGCGCGCAAAAAATTGTTCGCATCGCCTCGAGAATGTGACTGGCGTATTTCCTAGAGAATCATGTATCCATTCCGTGGGAGTGATTCAAAGAAAGTTTAAAGATGGCAAAGCAACAAATTTGTTTTCTTGAAGAATAGAACACTTAAAAGTGTATAGCAAATCACCGCTTTCTCGAGTACAATCATCGCCTGCGACCGCGTGCATTTCCTCTGAAATGCAGAAATGATTAGGTAAGGATAATTTCATAAAATATCCTAGCAAAAGTGCAACAGTGGTTTAAAAATCTAACTGAGTGTCTTGCGATATGATTTTATACATGTATAGGCAAAACTTTCTTAGCATGGTCTGGCGCGTTGAGCTGCTTTGTACTATAATTCACTGTCTGACGATATGAAACATCTACATGCCTTCATCCCTGAGATATTCCTCAAGACCCTACATGTGGAATAATCTAAAGATGTTCATGTAACTGCTGGTGCTTCAACTCGTCAATTTTTTTTGATTTCTGATGCTGTGGCCAACATGTCACTTCAAAGCTAGCCCAAAAATCGAAACATTATTGACTGTTAAAAGTACTTTTTAGTCAGTTGATAAATATTTTCTTCTCATTTGTAGTACTGATGAAAAAGAAGTTATCGCTTCAAGCTACGCACCAGTCATAGGATAAGTACGAATGTGCTTGAGGGTCAGCAAGCAACTCTTACTTAGCTATAATTCTCGCACAGGTGCCAAATACTTCGCATTTGTTTGGAATGAAATGAAGGAAGATTTAGTGTAGTTGACAACTGGTTTTCCAAAGTTACAAAAACTCGAAAGAGCAAAAATATTTTTTAATGAATTAAGAAATTATTTCCGTAGTAAATACGAGAGTTATTAATAAAAGAATTTGATTCCTTTCATTGATGTGGACGAAAAGATTTTGGAAGGTCTATTTTTCAGACTACAGGTGAGTGTCAGCGTGATTCATTTTTTATATTAGCCTTCTTAAAATCCTTTATTTGAAGAGTCGTTTTTTAGACCTGTCTTTCGAACCCCTGCTAATTTTTGTTCGACTGGCGAATTTAGTACCATTCTTATTTCCAGCAATGTATCAGCGACCGATTGCGTCTCTCTTATGTGCACTTTTCATGCAATTTCAAATGCTAAGTTCTTTAGCTGTATGTCCGCTCTTTCCAAACGAAATGAAATGAACTGCTAACAGCTAAATATCTTGACTATGTGTGAGGACTTACTTCTGTGCATGTCATTTTCTTCAAAATCTATGTAAAGAGGGTAATTATCCACAGTAAACGTTTGATAATTTTTGAAACTGTGGATTTGATGAAACAAATCTTTGCGAGTTTAATGTAGTTATAATTTTTATTATGATGTTTGCGTATTTTTTTAAAAAATGCATGTATGCTCTTTATATAAATTACGATAATACGGTATTCATATTCACTTATCCGAACACTGAGATTCCTTTTCTGATTAGCTTAAATAGTTATGCAGCATTTTGTTCTATGAATGCAAGACTGCATTCGTTTCTTTATCTTCTTTGCTTTGCATAAAGTGATATTGGATAACTTACGAAAAAGAAAGAGCAAATCATATGTAGTGTTTAGCGCAGTTTTCGTCCTGTACTGTAAATTCACCAGCCTCATGAAGGAAGAACAGACTGTGGTTCGGATATGAAAGACCTTCCTCTGTTGGTGGCATCCGCTATTGGATTACTTCCCTGTTTCTCAACTGCTGCTTCATTCATGCGGTCTCTTTGCTGCAGCTTCCTTCATGCTGCACAAAATTTGAAGACATCGGGATTGATCCTCTAGCTCCTGCTTATGCATCAGCAATAAAAGGTACAGACATCACTTTACTGTGAAGGACTGCAATCATGTCATCTTTTCTATGGCCATTCATTAGTGGCGGTAAAAGCCACTAATTCCTTATGATTCAGATGCTCTTGCTACGGTACAATCAGATCAGGGACTATCTATTCGGAACAAGATGAAGCATGAGTTAGGACAGTCCAGTGAAAGAAAAAGACATCTGGACAAGGATTTTCGAACTTGTTCAGATGAGTGAATTAGTACTGTATTATATTGTATAAAACTAAAAGTGCATACCCTGCATTGAAAGTCCTTTCAGCTGAAATACAATTGGAGAATATGGCAAAGAAGTATGAATGTTATATTTGGTAAAATGATTGATTTATGGCCGATTGACATAATGATTATTAGGTCTGCATAATCACATCTCTATAGAAATATTTCTTTGCCCTGCTCCTATTATTTTTGTGTAGTGCAGATGCAGGTGTATATGTTCTATTTCGATTGTTTTTCTTCAAAACGTTTTGATCATGATCAAAGCAATATTTTCTTCTGATCTTGTCAAAATGATGCAAAATTATAACACTGTTTTTAACTGGCAAATTGTTTTCCTTTAGCCCTAGCCCTTAAGTCCTCGGGGTGGCGAAAATCGCCACCTCT
The DNA here is from genome assembly GCA_907163375.1 of Prostheceraeus crozeri. Classification (NCBI taxonomy): domain Eukaryota; kingdom Metazoa; phylum Platyhelminthes; order Polycladida; family Euryleptidae; genus Prostheceraeus; species Prostheceraeus crozeri. The sequence goes on from CAJQUW010003251.1 coordinate 1,169,846, forward strand.
TCACATATTTTTTTTTATCATTTTGTCAATTTGCACCGTTTTGATACGAAATTCACTGACTTTGTTCCTTTTGGTATTTGACACGATACAGGCGTCATCGGTGTGATGAATTTTCAGTGTAGTCGGTCTGCGCAAATCTTAGTGGCAGTCAACCTCGATTAGTCAGCAGGCGCTATTGACAATTATTATCAAGGAAAGGTTGAGAATGTAATTCATTCATCGATGCATGTCAGCAATGAATCGTCCGCGACGTCTCGCGCTTGCTCAGGCTGTTGCAGCTATCGCTGAAATGTCATCTGAAAATGAGGATAGTGAATCCGACCAAGATCAACAAGAGAGTGAGGCAGAAAGTATTGACGATGTACACGAACAGCAACGAGAGACAGTCACAGATAACATGTACGGCACGGTCGTGGTAGAGGACATTCTCATATTAGTACAATCGAAACAGGCAGAGGTCGTGGTCGAGGACAATCTCATGGACATGCAGCAAGGCAGGACAATGAATGGTTAGATAAGAATGGCATGGAATGGAGCCCTGTCCCACCTCGTCAAGGTCGAAGAAGACAAGAGAATGTTATTCATGAGCAGTGTGGTCTCCGACCTGAGGTACGAAAGGACTCTTTGATCGAAATCTGGGGAAAATTCTTACCTGACTCAGAGCTGGAGAAAATTGTTGAGTATTCTCGCATGAAGGCAGTTGAGCTAGGAATCGACACTGCAGAACTCACCCTCTCCAGTCTGAAAGCAGCAATTGGAGTTATGTATTTTCGTGGAGCAAGTCATAATCAAAGCCTGCCAGCTCGTGACCTATTTACTGAAACTTCGTCGACGTTCTATCGCACAGTGATGGGTCGAAATACTTTCGATCTATGGACACGTGTAATGAGGTCTGACGATAGCTCAACAAGAGAGGAAAGAAAACAATTGGATCGTTTTGCCCCTATACGCGAGTTCTGGGATACTTGGAACAGCAAACTAAGTAGAGATTTTCAATGACGCAAGTCGGACAATTTGACGCAGAAGACCATTTTTACCAACTGAATTCGTCACTTCAGATACGTGACGTGACGCAAGTCGGTCTTTATGACGCAAATGGTATATTAGACGCAAGAAGTATATATATTTGACTCAAGCTGAAGTAAATGAAAATTGAAGTCAGACGTTTTGACGCAGTTCGTATATTTGACTCAAAATCATGAAATAAATTCTGAAAACTTCCTGAAGCGTCCGAACAATTTGACGCATTTGGTATATTTGACTCAAAAACGATCGATAATGCAATGCGGTATATTCATATCTAAATATACGGACAGAAGTTCTCTCAACAATTTTATGTATCGAATAAAGCGCTTATCTCAAAAGAATAAGCTGACATGGAATCAAATAGGCCTATATCAAATGGTGCCCAAGATTTACAATCTAAGTTCAGACAGCGGTTCATGGTAAATTTTGCATCACAGAAATAAGGCGATCATGCTTTCTTCCAATGCAATGTTATCCACTGCCAGAATTATTTGTCAAGGTAATAAAATGAGCTAATCGCAGGGGCAATTTTCTGTCATCTGGAACATTCATCGTAATCGAAATATAATTTGCAGAATGTTCGAATCGATCAATTACAAAATTGCCATCTCATGTCAAGTAATGAGACCGAAAAGTTGACACTGTTTGTCAGGAGGGCAACGACATGGCCTGAATAGCTACCTAGGCCTTGCCTACATTCTTTGGTTTATTCACGGGATCGTCAAGTAGGCAAGTAATTCCTTGAAAATGCATGAAACTGAAGGAAGGACTTGTGGAATTGAAACTGAGAAATTGTTTAGGTCTAATTTTTGGAATGTGAATTTAGCAAGGAAGTGGAGGGGAGCACAACGCTTCAGTATTCTTTACCGGACAGTAATTTTAAGAATGAAATTTATTATATAGATGGCTTTTAGTAGATGACGCCACGTCGAGAGGAGATTGAACACTCTTCACAACATTTGTGCTATTGTAAAAGGTTTTTTATTCAAGTCTAATCAATCCTTTTCTGTTAGAAATCATACGATATAGTTAGATGCAGTACTTAATGGAAATATTGAATAGCTCTCTCCTATTTATTTGTTATAAAGTAGTTATAACTACTTTATAACAAATAAAAATAATAACTGTAGCTGAGCAAGACTGTAGTAGCTAAACATTAAAATAGTTGTCCGTCATATCCTATAGAAATGAATCGCTGTTTTTGGGTATAGTTAGTTAGTTCTTAGTAGCATTTTGAAATTTTCTGCCTGCTAGAGGTTGGATTTTTCAGATGGAGGATTGCCTTTGAAGAGCTAATTGATCCTTTTCTGCAAAAGCCTCCGAGTTTCTCCGATGCAGCACTGATGGCAGTGTCAATTTATTTATGCTAATGCAAGAAAGGATGGCCAACTGCAGTCATGCTCATAGCTATTTCTTTCATTTTAAAGTGATTATGTTGGTTGTTAGAAAAGTAGGTCATCAGATATTTCTAATAAGGACTGTATATACACATAAATAATTTATTCTAGAATCTCTGTGTTTGATGTCTAAATAAAATTCAGCGTGTTCATTTTGACAAGTCTCACATCATGTAATTCTGTATCAGATTTTAATACTTGTGTGACTATGCGATTGTTTCAGTCCCCTTTTTATGATGAGAACATACACATTTGAACTTCAGAATTGTATTTTATCTCACAAACAGCACACCTATCCGCTACGTAAGTTTAACCAATTAAATCAGGAAGGGAGTTTTGAATTGCAGTCAGCTTGATTATCCCATGAAGTGCGACACAGGTGCGTCAATCTTGCGATTTTCTTTTCTGCAGTACCGCATTAGTTCCGTTCCCGATTATCCATCTTGGCCACAGCAACAATGCCGTAACACTAGTTATGGCGATACATATAATAGCTACGCTATTGATGTACACATCCCCCGCCATATTTTGAGCCAGAGATACGGGGATGTATCGCCATAACTAGTGTCACGGCATTGTTGCTGTGGCCCAGATAGATAATCGGGAATGGAAAAAATGCGGTATTGCAGAAAAGCAAATCGCAAGATTGACGCACCCGCGTCGGCACTTCATGGGTAGCACCTCATTTCGGCGTCGGCTCGGTGTGGAGCCGCTGCGTGCACGGTAAATGCATGCGCGCTGACAACGGGTATTTTGTGGCAACATTGGGCTATTTTTTGCTGGGCCAACGTCGTTTACACGCCGGTGCATGTGGGCTTACGTGGGATTAACTAGACTAAAACGGCCATTTCCTGATGGTGGCCGGCACCTGCTACCATTCGGGTAGCCCACGGGGCCATTGGGCAAAACGGTATCTTCCCATGTTGGGGCCGACGGGGCTGTGCTACTTGGGAATAGATATGGTGCTGATTCGATAGGGCATGAAGGTTCCGATAGAAAACCTGAAAATTACGATTCCATGTCTCCCTTTAACGAGCAGGGGCTTTAAATGCTTCCGAATTTATTCAGAGTTTAGTTAAAGTTAGGCCATAAGTGACACGACTGCTTAACAACATGTCCATAACAGCGTGTAAACAACGCATGCATTTTCTGATTGCTATAGCGAAGCTTTATCATTTAATTGTTCATGACATGTCAACGTTTCCACAATATCACAATCAACTTAAGCTTTGATGAAAAAAGAACACAGCTTATCATTCAAATGAGGTATAATTTTGATAATTCCAAAAGTATGAAAATACAAATTTGATTAATACCAAAACTAAATAACAGAGCATCCAAGTGATATCCACTACCATCACGCCAGAAGTTGCACAATTTTATTGTAGATGTATAAAATTGCAAAATGTGAATACGCCTATTACGCAACATATACATGTAACCGTCATTTCAAATTCATAACAAAACTTCAGCAGATGAAATCTATCTGAAGCAATGATAACAGACATTATATTCGAAATACAACAACCAGGTACCAAAGAAAAATTCAAAAGGACACTGCTTGGTAGTGACCTATTGGATTTTCTTTTACAAGCATTCAAAATGCGAGTATACAATGTTTCAATCAGCATTGACGAATATTCCGTCGCTTCTTAGACACATGAAGTTACAACTGAGACTATATTTTACAAACCCCGATACATGTAGTAAGACATTGTAGAACGCAGAAAGAAATTGAAAACGCTTAGACAAAGAAAATTCTGATCCATTTTTTCTATAGAGTTGATCGAGCAAAAATACTCATTTAGAATATGCAACTCGCGTGTATTGAATCAAAATTTACTACAGAAAAAATAGAGAACTCAGATTTTTCACGCATCACAATTATCAGGATCAGACGAAAATATGATTATTTCACATAAAATCCGACCGTATTGTATCTGACTGTTGAGCACTATCCAACAAGTTTACTGTCTCAGTTTAGACAATAGGCCTACAAGGATGAGTTCTCATCCATGTCATTTTATGCGTTATTTTTCTTTATACAAAGAATTTTGTCTTGCAAGATCAGTTGGTCCCGACGCTTTCATTAGATGCAGTCATTGCAGTATAGATGTACATAGTCATTGCATAGGAGTCTACGAATCATTCTGTAAGCTAAATATTTTAGATTCAGAGTGACAATATACATAGTTTCTTAAAATTAATTCAAATATTTATTTCGACAACACTTTCGAAGAATACAAGCCCCTTAACTATTGCATTCGTAGTTGTTCTAAAAGCAATTGAATTAATTGAAAAGCAATCATGCTTCGCAGAGATTATTTGTCCTAGCGAATTTGAGACGATTTGGCTGTCCATCACATTTGATTCGTAGAACGTACTTTGCCTTTGTGAGATCTATTTTACTTTACTGTTGTCCAGTTTTTATTAACGCCCCAAAATACCTCACTGACAAAATCGTTCGAATTGAAAAGAGAGCCGCAAAGATGATTGGTGAGCAGATTCATCCGGACGTTTTGAGTACCATGAACCGTTCCTGTGAGTCACTTTTTCAGAAAATTGTGATTGACGACAACCATCCTCTGCAGGAATGCTTCAATTCTCGTACCCGATGCAGTCGTAGTATTTGTCCTCTACGCAAGCCCTTTGCTCGGACTTTACGCTACAAATCTTCATTTATCAAATTTTGTAAATAGTATTTGCGTTGTAATGTGTACCTTGATGTATATTTTTATCATTTTATAGATTTTATCTCTTTGAATTGTGATGCGTCTACCGAATCTAATCGTATGTGGACCAATAAAGTTATCTTATTATTATTATTATTATTAGCCAATGGACTCGATGTGCGCCGGTTGTGTCCTCGCGTCTGTCTGATCTGTGATATTTCGTGATAGCTTTTGGTCTACTTCGGTCTTTCTGAGAATTTTTGGCATCACATCGCTCGTCGTTACCTCGTCTACGTCGTTGTGCTACTATCATCGGTAAAATTCATCAGCATCTCGCGTTTTTGGAGGATTTGTAAAATTCCATCTCTCGTCAGTGATCTTCGTTCATTTTACATCATCAAGACATTTGGTTGCACCAGCGAAGTGAGTGTCCAACCATCCAGGAGAGTGTGACATCACAACCGTCCTTAACTGCACTGGTTTTCTACAATTGCCGGTTTCAGACGGAGTTACTCTACACAGAGTTGTCGTGTTGGTATAGTCCAGTGGCAGCGAGCATAACTCTTGGGTCGAACTTCCTTGGTTCGAGCCCCTGTTGCTTTTTGGTACTATTTGACATTCTGGTTTGACTTTTTGATACCGCTTTATCCAGAAATTCGGACTTCCCGTGATACTTACTGCTCATCATGGAGTGCTTCGCAGAGTCTTGCCTAATTTCTGAAAAATCAAAAGATCGTGAAAAACGGCATATTTCTTGCAGCAGTCCGGGTTGCTCCAAAGTTTTTCATGCCATCTGTGTAGGTCACACTAAGACAACCGATAAAGAGCTCAAGAAGTTGTTTTTTGTGTGCCTTAACTGTGAGGAATACTTGAATTACAGTGCAGACATCGCCAAGAGATCGATAGTATCGGAATTCGATTGCAAGTTGCAAGACCTTCGGACCTCTATAGAAAATTCTCTCCATGAAAAAATTCGGTTAGAGAGTGCGAGAATAATGCGACAAACTGAAGAATTGTGTGAATCAATCTCGAAGCAATGCGAAGAGAAAATTTTGGAGGTTGAAGCAATGGCTGCTACTGCTAATCAGTCCTTGGAATTATTAAAGTCAAGACTTAGCAAGGTTGATATGCTCGATTCTGCATTCAAAGCACTGGAGGCACGAGCTTCAAGGGACACCAACGAATTGAACTCAAAGTGTGGATCTATGCAAAACCATATTCGTGCTTTGGAATTCGAAAAGCGGAAGGCATCCTTCATTGTTCGCAACTTTCCTGAAGAAGCAGTTTTGGTTAAAGGCGAGACCATATCTAGCTGCAATGAGGCTGTTGAATGTATTGGAAGGCAGCTAGGCATCGATATTCCTCTCAAAGAAATCAAATCTGTCTACAGAATCGGCAAACTCGATCGATCTCGGAAGTCAGGAAACAAGCCGAGGCTGATCATGGTGAGAGCTAATGAGAAGGTGGCGAGACAGTTCCTTTCCAAGTCGAGGTCTTTGAAGACAGCGGACTCACCATTGAATAAAGTGTTCATTCATGAAGACCTACCTCCCGAGATCAGCAAGAAGCTTGCTGAAATGCGGAAGATGGCCTACGAATATCGATTGAATCATCCGGGTGAAACTGCATATGTCAAAGGCAAGAAGCTGTACATCAACGACGTTGTCATTGAAGAAATTCCACAGGATTTTTGATTGATGTTTTTAAGCGACCTAAATTGAGGAGGAGAGTGCCTGCTATTCTACTAACTAACATTCGTTCAATCAATAATAAACTCGACGAACTTCGCTGTCTCGTAATGGAAAAAGGACCAGATGTTGTTATTTGCACTGAAACCTGGCTCAATTCTTCGAGTCCTATCAATGCCGTTGGCATCGGAGGCTACAGCTGTCATCGAACTGATCGACTCAATGATTCTTGTCGTGGAGGCGTTGCAATCTGGGTGAAATCTCAACTCAAATCTGTGAAACTTCTATTTCCGATTTTCGATGGTATTGAAGTGTGTACAGTTCACCTGCAGGCTATGAACATTATTCTCCTCGGGATCTATATACCTCCTGGTCTCTCTTATTCTGTCCTTACCCGATTTCGTGAAGCTTTCTCGTCAGCATTGGATGAAACTCTATCGGCATTCCCTCAAGGTAGACTGATTATCACCGGCGATTTTAACCAGTATGATCGATCTTTTCTAACAACGACTTTCTCTCTTGTTAATGTTGTACATGAGCCTACACGTTGCAATTCCACACTCGATCTGATTTTTATCGATGAGAATGTTCATCATAGCTGTCCCAATCCCAATGTAGAAATCGGACCACCTATCGCTGGGTCGGATCACAATGTGGTATTCGCTAGGTTTGACGAACTCGCTGGCAACAAGGATGTTAAGATTAAGCGAGTTTTCTATGATATGCGTGATGCCAACATTATTGAGTTTGAGAAGCGATTCATGTCAAATGATTTAAGCAATTTCTATTCCGAAGTTGATATTGACAAGAAGTGCAATATTTTGTATGAATATTTGCATGACGCCATACAAGCCATTCCTTCACATATCATGTACTTCACGGACTCTGATGCGCCATGGATTACACCGCTGGTCAAGCATCTTATAAATATGCGATGGGAAGCTTTTCGGTCTAAGAAGTGGTCAGTTTACAACGCTCTCAAAGATAAGGTTAAAGGCGAGATTTTTAAGGCTAAAACTGCGTATTTTAAAAGGCAAAGTCGCACGGTCAAAGGCCTGTGGTCTTACATTCGCTTGGAAAAGGGAAGAGACTCATCCTCAATTGGCATCGATTGCCACGGTGATCCGTCGAATATCAAAGCTAGTCTCAACAAATTGAACGAGCAATACTGCGGTGTGATGAACACTCCAACATTTTCATTTGCAATTGATGAAGTTCCTGACGACTCGTGGATGCCAGCTTTCGATGAAGTTGATGTTTGGAGGTATCTGTCACACATACGATCAAAATCAGCTGGGAGTGATGACATGCCCACACTTTTGTACAAGAAAAGCGCTATTATATTGGCTGCTCCTGTTTGTCACTTGATAAGTGAGAGCATTCGCAAACGGCAGTTTCCCACTAGTTGGAAGGTCGCGGATGTAGTCCCTATACCCAAATCTTCGAGTACATCTAAATGTGAAACACGTCCCATCAGCTTGCTATCTGTGCCCGCCAAAATTGCCGAGCGAATTATTCTTAACGATATGAAGCCTTGCCTAACACGCTACCTTGGGAGAAATCAGTTTGGCATCAGGAAGAGATCCTCCACAACTCACGCGGTCATAGCAGCTCATGATGCCATTACAAGAATCGCCGATGATCCATCCTATGGAGCTGCCGTGTTTGTTGGCTTCGACTTCACAAAGGCCTTCGATAAGATTGATCACTCCATTTTATTAGCCAGACTTGCTGACTTGAATGTTCCTGGTGGATTTGTCAGACTCATGCACGATTATTTGTCTGACAGACATCAATGCGTTAGAGTCAATTGCATAAAGAGTGACTCAAGGCGAATTACTAGTGGTGTGCCGCAGGGATCACTACTTGGGCCTTTCCTTTTTGGTATTTATATGCAGTCATTACAATCATGTTATCCGACTACTTGCCTCATTAAGTATGTCGATGATGTTTCAATGGTTTGTGGAATCTCAAAGGCTAGGTGCAACGAAGACATCGAAAGAGTCAAAAATGAGATTGAATCTATCCGAGCGTGGTCGTCGTCAGCCGGGATGGAACTGAATTCGAGCAAGACAATTGGGATGATACGATATCGCGGTGGTTTTAGGGAGTTGTGCCAAATCGAAGATGCAATCGAAGGAGTTAAATTTGACAGCTACGTCCGCTTCCTTGGTGTGCTCCTTGATTCCGATCTTTCTTGGAAATCACATATGGAATATATAACTCGGAAATGCGCACAGCGTATGTACATCCTGCGTCGTATGAAATCTATTACCAACAATGATCAGTTCCGCACAATCTATAGTGTACTGATTAGGAGTCTTATCGAATACGCTTCTCCTTCTTTCATTGGACTGTCCCCCGAAAACTCTCGGTGTTTAGAGAGAATTCAAAGCCGCTGTCTCAAGATTAAAGGTATTGAGCTTCCTGATTTGTCCACAAGGAGATTCCGAGCAGCTGAAAGACTTTTCTATGGCATTCCAACTTGCGATACTTTTTAGACTGTCTTTTCCCCAATCGTCTCCCAAGTGGGCGTTTGTCCATACCATTTTGTCATACATCCTTGCGTCGCAACTCGTTTTTACCAAAAATGTGCATACATATTAACTCTGCATACTGTGACTGATTTATCAAATTTATTTTAATACGATTAAGCTTGCATGAAAATTTCGAACATTCATAACTTCAGTTTTGTGATTGCATTGTACTAACTTGTATTACCTTTCGATTCTTATTTGATGAAAAATAAACACCTTTCTCTCTCTAGCTATTTTGTTGATGCATTAGACTTGAGACATTTTGCTTACTAGTTTGATTGCCCTATTGACATTTCATCAAGTTCAATTGGACTTCACTGACCAACATCACCTTAACTGACCATCCTAAATTTGATTTATCGATATTTCTTGAAATATGATTTACGTTTCAATAACTGTCATTAGCTTGTGATGAAATCTTTATTCAACTTCATGTTACACACAAATTTATCATTATATTGTACTCGAGTATTATACATGCATGAAAAAATCAAGGTCACATGCATGTAAATTGATCAAAAATGTCAACCTACAACTTCTCATGTCCGCCACAAACAACTGACTGCAGTTAGCATTAGCGAACATTCATCCATTATATGTTGTTTCAAGTCTTCCTAAGTTGTGGATGCATGCTTTTTGGCGCAACCAAGCCTTCATCCTACCCCAAAATCAGCCATCTAACAAATTCATATCAGGGAACTTTGATAGCCAATCGATCCCACGTAGGCCTACCTTATAAATCACTCGATTTGCAGAGAAAGTCTGACAGAGATAATTTCCTAAGACGTTTGCAAAACATGGCTGAACACTGTACGCGAGGGTTTCGGACGTTGGAATGCGTATGCATCGCAATAACTACATAAGGTTGATTTTGATTCTTCTTCGTTGGGAGAACTTGTTCGTACATAATAACTCTTCAAAGCATCTTCACTGTGAGTCTGACACTTGTCCCTCTGGCTTAGGCTTGTCGCGAAAGGTGAATTCCCCTTCGAATTAATTGAACAATTTCGTCTCTGATTGTGGTGTACAAGAGCCGTAAACGATGCCATGGGTCGTCTTAAGCTATAATTGCACAATCAGCATCACTCGCGCAAAAGGCCTAATGTTGCACTGTAGAAGGTTAAATCCAAGGTGTTTAGTTAAATCCATTTCTTAATCGACAGAGCGCACCAATAGATTATTGCCTTCCGCACATGGAGATGAGTGCGATTCAATTTCATCATTCTACCAGTATTTCAAGCTTCTATTCATGTCATGTGACATTCTTCGTGATTTTTATTGCTTACACAGATAAAGCTTTGAGTCAGATGAAATATGATCTGGCTATCAACTGATAATAGAATGCATTAATTCTCATGATTGATTAATCAAATTTAGGGTGGTCAGTTACAGTGATGGTGGCCAGGCAAACAGTGTGATTAACTTTTTTGGAATTGAACAAAACTAGATAACCTTACCAAATATTCCGATTGCATTTTGAAGACACTAAACAATAGCAGAAAGTGTGAGAGACCAATCATATCGTTCGTTACTTTTTGGACAACTTGGGACTCAAAAATGTATCCTAGAATATTTCAATTATCTGAGAATTAACGAGACTTCAGAATATTATTCATTGCATCAAAGCTTTTACCCACAAAGGTTTTTCGCCAGATAGCCAGTTCTTGATTGGAAACGTGATTCTGATGCTTCTTATAGAAGGCAGAGGATTCGATATCTAAAGTAAAAGTTGCCACAGTATCACACGGTGGACACCAAAGAAATGATTCGGTGTCATGTGATTCACCAGAGATGTGATTAGCATTAACTACCCGACAGCATGTGTGACAAACGTGAAATTCAAACTGCTTTCTTGCATCTTCTCTCTCAACATTGTAACCAGCTTCTGGAAATAATAGGAGATTCTGTTATGCACCTCTACTGAACTAATTTTGATGAATTCAGATAACATTAGCGAAATAAATAAGCAGCATCTAAACAGATGGATCAAGACAAAAAGTAAACTGGGAAATTTTGAATAGGAAAAACTTCTTTTAGAATTTTTAGAGAAGCAGTTGAAATCAATTGAGATTACATTCACAATGCTCTAAACTCAATTTTCCCGCCGAGTCTGAAGTTCATAGAAAACAATCCGCCAAAAGCTCTTTGTTTGAGTGATAGACCTCTTCCTAAGCATTAAGTTCTTGTCTATTATTCCATGTGATAAGAGTAGATTCTGCAGTTTTCGCTTCGATAGGCCTACATGTAAATTCCTTCATTGAGTTGTATTAACAAGAATGTTTTTGGTGTAGTTCAGTGTTTCTGAACGTTTAATGTGTTCGAGCAAAGGTTTTTACGCAAGATCCGTTTCAAAATTTGAATTTTCAATGAAATATATTCTTTATAAGCCAAATAATCACGAAATGGAGCATAGTCAGTATCATCAAATTTGAACAAGAAAATTGTATTCGTAACATCATTAGTAAGGCTGTGCGCTGGCCATACCTGTTCACACTGGGTATGATAATACTGAAGTACTTATTTAAGAATTTGCTTCGCGTCCTGGATTGTCACATGATAGTTAATCAAAACTTAGGAATCTTGAAGGTAGCGTCTCTATCTTTCATACTATATGTTTATATTTTCTAGAATTCAATGTAAATTTTATATAGCATTATGAAAATTATAAAAATCTAAAGAATTTGAAACAGACTTACATGGACCTCCTTTAATTTAATTTTGTCAATAGGCCTACTTGCAATTGACTCTTATTATAATTAACCCGCACGCCTCTATGATAGCTCTGAGGGAATTCTATAAAGCTAGATGAAAACAGAAATTAAACATATTATGCAGAAAAATGATTGAAAGCTACAATGATTGAATAACTAAGTCATTGGCGGATCGAAACATCGGTATTTAAATTGATTTTTTAGTAATAGTAACAAAGGAAGAGATTTTCGTTGTTCGAAGAGTTCATTTTTTGTTCTTTTTCATAATACCTGAGCACATCAGAAAATGTAGAAAGATTCGATAAGTGTTACCTTTATCTACAAATTACTATGCAAGAAGGTCAACATCTAGACATAACTCTGCTTTCTCTGTGATGCGATTATGTTACCGAATGCCGAAAAAGTCTTTCGGACGAATCACTGGGAGCTGGAATTATAAGAAAGCTTTATTTTTATCAATAAGAGAAACGACAGGTTACGCAGTAGGGCCTATTTATTATGAGATACTGAAATTCTGAGGTCGCGGGAGCAGAGACTTCGTGGCCTAAAATAATACAACATGAACTTTAATTATCTTATTTTCGTCACTTTTCATATTCCTTTCTTAATTTCAGGAAATTTTTCGGCTATCATGCGATACCACAACTTTCAAAAGGCTTCATCTTTATGGCGTAGAAATTTGACACAACAAAAAATGAAAGAATGAATGAAGTGAATTTGAATATACAGAATTGATTGATGTTCTCCGAGGTGGATTAATTATGCTGTTTGCTAAAAATATTATTTTCTCCAATTTGCTGTGACTTAAGGTAACAGATAAAATGATTTAACTATAATTGAAACTATGCAGCAAAACATAAATTTGATCGAAATTCGCACATTTCGGTGCCACGGCCCGAGAACCGGTGCACCGCGCACAGCCCTAATTGTCAGCAATATACTTTATTATACCGTTACCTTTTAAGTTATTTAAACTCAAAGTTCATTAAACCTAAATGCTCCGAAATTTCCAGTGATGCAACCGCGATTAGATTTTAATTGAGGTCGAGATCGAGGTCGACCCTGAGATAAGTTATGCATGTATAATTACACTAGTTGACTTTAGCACCGGGACTTGAATGAAAGGAAAACAAAAATATTTGTGCCTATCATGTTATTAATCACATACTGTTATTAATCACACCGAAAATCTGAATATGATCTAAGATAGTTTTAATTTTGTTAATTACTAGGCCTAAATCATAATATTCTTTATGCTATGTGAAACAAAATATAAATATGCTTTATATACTAATAATTGCAGAGAAAACAAGATAATTGTTTACGGACACGCTCAAATCATTACTTAATACATGACATAAAATCGCTATAAAACAACTTTGCAAATAGTCACAAAATTCATTGAATCATCTGTTGACATGAGGCCTCCCGTCAAATCTCAATAGCTGTTTACTTTGGACAGAAGAATCTTGAAAACTTAATTTAGATATATACTTGCAATAAAATTTGAATGATTGCGATAAATACTATGGAAGCATACAAAAATACTAGTCCCTCCAGGACGAGCTTCTGCATGGAACGAGACCGAAGATGGAACTTTCACAGAATGTGCTGCACCCTATTCCGAAAATAGTAGCAGTAGTAGCTGTGAAGTGCACATATTTCATGAAAAATTAAAAGCAGTCAATACAAATGCTAATACAAATAACGGAGAGTAAAGTGTGACATTTACATACAAATAAAGTCGGAGTTACTCATGAGTTCAATCTCAGCGTATGGAAGGGCATGTAGTCAAGACAAGCTGTTATAAAAAATGCGTTGCTTCCTCTAGCGGTACGAAAAAAATGTGCGCCTTCCGAGTTCTGAACGAGTCTCTTTGATCTACAGACAAGATCAAAGAAAAAGACATGTCAACTGAAGGACAACTTTCGACCAATATGCCTGATTGATGTGTTTGCTCCGACTATGCGAGATCTATTAACTCTAGCTACAAAATTTTGGCGATGACATGTCTTCACATCGTCTTTTATCACGTTCTATCATGTGCTAGAAACAACTTTTATGTGCGATATTTGCAGGAATGTGATTAGATACTTAAGGTTTGAGCTAAAATTTGATCAAAATTTTATGTTTACCTTACTAAGATGCTTGCTGAATCCAAATGTGTTTAGTTTTTGTAGGTAAAGGTACATGGTCATATGACTTCATGTCGTGAAGATATATCATGCCACAAATTATGGCACTTGAGTTAACCGATCTCGCTTAATCGAAGTAAACACACCACAATGACATTTTGGTCGAAAAACTTCAATTTTCCTTCAATTAACATATCCTTTTCTTTGATTTTCTGTATATCAAAGGAACTCGTTCGAATTCGGAAAGCGCGTATTGTCGTAGTAGTCATAGGGTGTAGAACATTCTGTGAAAGTCTCATCTTCGGCCCCGCTCATGCAAAAACTCGTAATGGCGGTGGGACTAAATGTATATTTAAGAACTATGTTTCCATAGTATTTGCGATAGTCATTCAAAAGTAATGTGCTTATTCTTATGTCCAAAATGTCTGACAAGTAGGCGTAAAGGAGCAAATCAGTATGCAAAACAAAGGAACAAACAAAAAATTATGAATGATAAAAAATTTCTTCAATTATCTGACTACTGTTCAGTCCGACCTCGACCTCGATTAAAATCTGCTTAATCGAGGTCAAAGTCAGACCATCGAGGTCTGCGAGGTCGCGGTTGCACATCTGGAAATTTCTGAGCTTTATGATTTTTTACATACTAGTCCGGCCACCAGAGCGAGTTTCTGCAAGGAAGTCGGGCGAAAATGAGACTTTCACAGAATGAAGCACACACCAAGCTGCTACAAACGGTGTGCGGTACAGAGTTTTACTGCTGACGTTGTGACACATGAAAAGGTTCTGTCATTACATATTTCTGCAAATCTGTGCCGTTCCACAGAAGCATTTATTAAGTGATGTATAAATCTAGCTATCTCTACAAGTATTTTGAAACATATTTCGAGACTCTGCTTAATTCAATAGATAGATGAATGTGCATTGAAATTGAATGATTATTTTAAAACATCCAGCATTAATGATTAAATCAAATTCATTCAATTAAAATACACAATCCATTAATGAAATTCATTGAATGGTTCAGCAAGAATTAAGGCTTCAGTTATTGAATTAAATTGGAAAATCAATTGTCTCTGTTGTTAAGGACAACCTTACGATGGTTAATCCAATCCATGATTTGTGAAAATGCTCAATGAATTTAAGCTTGCAACTCATTATTTTGACACGACAGTGAAAATATGAATAAATTGACCGATTTCATGTATTCAATTCAAAAAGACATCGCAAGAACCAGTTAATCTATGAGATATTCTTCGGAGCCAAACAGATGTAACTATTCCCACCAACTAACGGTTTGCATTAATCATCAAGTAATTGCAATGATAGAAGGAATCAAATGAAAATACACTCAATTACTGAACTCACACTTCTTGAGGATCGAACTGTTGGCGTTAATTATTCTTAATTCTAATATCTGTGTTGCTGCTGAATCAATGGAAACTCGATGACACACGCTGCTCATTATTTATGTTTGTAACTGTAAAGCAGGCACTGAAGGCTATCAGCCCCTTCAACGGGATAGCGATCACACAAAAGCAAAATAAAACAGCGGCAGAAAGCATGAGGTTTGCGTAGTTTGTGTCACAGACGTGGTAGGGCATTTGTATTCCTTAAATACACTGAAATCCTTTAAAACAAGTATTCCTGATTTCTTGCTAACTTACATATTTTACTTTAAATTATCGTTACATTAAAGTAATTGATAGGGCACAAAGTTTATCCATTATGATATAGGCAAATAACAAACAAAGAAACAAGATAAACCTGTCTTGTGCAAAAACTAGGCCACAAAAAAGTACAATTAAGAAATTCGGAATTCTAAGTAACTTTTGCCTGTTGTTTGGTGGGTCATTTATCTCTCACTTCTTCTAAATGATTCTATCCACGAAATCGTGTGTCAATCTGGTAACAAAACTGAAATGCTTTTGATTTTGTGTAACATGTTATTGAATGTTTCAGACAAAAACCTGAAAACTTTAGTTTCTTAAGATTTTTGTCTTTATTTTTTATTCTAAAATTTTGGGCGCGTTTGTCCAGGACTAAGTTTGCACCGACCAAACGTGTTTTTGAAGTCGTTGAACTTGGTATCTAGCCAAAGTTTATAAAAGTCTTACCTTCAAAGCTTACCATCATAGCCCTTTGATCAAACTGTGATTAATCTGCAAACAATGTGTTTTCTTAGATGAATGATTATAAAGATGAAAAGATTGTGCAAATGTCATTTAGTAGTGTAAATTGTACATATAATTCAATTGAATGGCTCCATTCCTATTCGATCGGATTTAGTAACGGGCTATAATAGTAAGAACTTAGACACAAAGTGAACGTTCTCCCGAGTCACAGAAAAGCACTCATTTTGACATTTCTCGTAGGGTGCATCCGAGCATTAACGCAGACGATGTAAATGATATAATTAGGATCAACACCACATCCATCCGGGTCTTGCAAAAGTTTTGTTTGCAGTGGTTGAATTCAGTCGATGACAACTCGATAATTTGTCTTTGAAAAAGAACAGGAAACATGCATCACTCTGTTTGACCCATTCGTTGCGCCAATTATCTTCTGTTAACGTTAAAGTACACCGGTGGCGCTGCAAATAGGAATAAATTGCTTTCATCTTGATCCCAAGTATCATTGAAACGTCTTTGACTGCTTTTCCCTGATTACGCACCAACTCTCTCAATATCAGAACGCGCTAGATCTTTCCTTCTCAGCATGATTTTTATCCATAACAGGACAGCTAAAATTAATGAAAAATTGTTCCTTATTTTATTGCTACGATTAATTATTCAAATGACAAGATTCTGCGATCAAAAGAGATATCTCCTTTTTCAAAAACAGGATATCTTCAATCTAATGCTACAAAGCTTTATTCGAATGACTCAATTCTTCAATCAAATGACACTTTTTTCAATTGAATGAACAATCCGGATTGCAGCGCCAATATTCGACTGATTGGAAACTCATACAATAGTAGAAATCTCAATTTTTTGCAATTTTCTACTTTTTTGCATTTTACATTTTTTTTGCCGAATGAGACCCTTGAATTTCATCATCATCATCGATTACTTCTGCAAGGTAGGTCATCTGACAATATCAGACTGATGTATGATAGAGCGCTCATTTCTCTTGTGTGGTTTTTTATACATATACGTGATCATTGATTGATCTTTCAGCACACTGTAGAATTTCGTGTGCAAATACCGCTGAAAATGTGATAAATGGAACTTACCTTTGTTAAATCCTCTTCCCCATGTTGCATTTGTTTTACTGACACTTGATTGATTCTCAGCATATCGCTGACGTTTCTGCGAAAACTTCGATCCATCTTGGGACGATTTGCTGCTGATAGGACGCTTCAACACTGTCTGCCCCTTTGTAGAGGAAACGTTTGAACCTTCCCCATTGTGGCTTCCTGATGTCTCAGTGCATTTCGATTTGTTGGGATAAGTCGTAACCTGTTTTTGCGCATAAAAAGTATCGTTTGTTTCATCTGTTGAGCTGGAGGGTCCGCCTGAATGCGCTTGAGGTGTTTTCAAAGACAAATCGAGACCTTGTTGAGAAATTTGGTGTTTATTCTGATTAGTGAGGCTTGACTGTTGCGGTACTCGCTCGATGTCAGATTTTGTGAATGTTTCTTTTGCTGCAACATGATTTGATGCACCAATTTTCCTGTTTTCCGGAGTTGTGGATTTAAACTGATCATTTTGACTAGACTTATCAATATGCTGAAGAATTGGATTTTTTAACTGTGAGGCTTCTGTACTGTACTGATTCACTGATGATACTTGCCTAGGCACACCGTGCTGCTGAAGTGCTTCCGAGTACTGTTGTAATGCGTCTAAGTATGTGCGGCCAGAACTGTCCGTGCCTTGTCTGTCCGCTGAAATCGTGGTCTGCATTTGGTGCAGATAGTAGTTGATCAACAGCGCTACCTGCATAGAATCAGCATTCCCTTGAGAGGTAGGCTGCGACACAAGGCCTTTTTGATGAATGTCGTCTGATAACTTCTTAGTCTGCTTATGTGTCGGGGGAGACAGCCTCAGTGAGGCATTCATTTCAACTTTCCCATCACATGTCATTGCAAGAGGTTCTTGATCATTACTTTCAGATGCAAATACTGGACACTGGGATGTTATATTACCATGATCTGCACTTTCACACACAGTTGGACATTGGAGAGTTGTGTTCACATCACTAGTGTTTTGATAACTTGACGTAAGATCCATTGGCATTGCTTTGATTTCGTCAGTACTTTGAGGAGCGACTTTTTGAAATTGATGTGATTGCTTTTCTTGAGTCGTATGAGATGAACATGGAGGTGCTGTCTTTTCTTCATTGGTGTCTTGAGATGCAGATAATAGGCGTTGTGCTGCTGCTTTAACTTCATTGGTCTTAAGGGTTAAAATAGTTGGGCTTTGTGGTGTTTTCTTCGGATTAGAGGTCCTTTGAGACGCATCCATTCGGCGTTGAGCTGGTGATTGACCACGATTGGTCTTTGGAGCTGTGGGTATTTTTCTGACTATATTGGTCTTGTGAGATGGGCATTTCGAAGTTGGTTTGGATTCTTTTTTCTTTTGAGACACAGGAGCAGAATACTGTGCATTTTGTTCCTCATTCTGTGAGAGATCAGTTGTGTTCTGATTAGATTCTAGTAATTGATTTGATTGATTCCGTATGCTTTGATTTTTTGGCTTTGAATTGTTATGGCATTTGAATGTTTGTTTACTGTCTGGTCGGCCAGGTTTACGGGGTGCCGGACATTGATTGATTTTGGGTTTCCGACCTCTCTTAGCTGGTGATTGTATTCCTGAAGATGCCTTGACTACTTTCTTGATAGCTTTTTTTGGTCCAACTGAAAGAGATATTCTCCAATGTCAACAAATAGTGACGAGATTCTATAACCACAGTATTTTAGCATCATACACGCTCAGAAATTATCCATTCAATCAGACTGTCCTTTATCAAGACTTTACATAAAAAACATCATTTGCTGTCTTCAAAATACGGTTTGCATTACAGATCTGTAATATCGCAAGAATTTCCTATCTACGGTAATTAGTTTGAAGAAAAATTATTTGATGTCTTTAAAAAATCGCTTTGCGTTACATGCTGAACTCTCTTGCAAACGTCAATTACAAATGATGTAATATCGCGTAATTATCTTATATACTTTGTGTTTTGACGACGGAAACTGGGAATGACGTGAATAAATTAGAATCCATCACGAGATTTATCTTAGAGATGCAATTTAAACATACATCAGAGGGCAAAAGTGCTTTTATTCTGTATTTCTGATCTGTAATATCGGGGAAAAAATTCTATCTAACTAATTTGAAGAAAAATTATTTGCTGTCTTCAAAATACAGTTTGTAAAAAGCTGTAAAGGACTAGGTCCCCTACAGGATTATCACTGGTCGTCACAGCTGCGAACGAGTAGCCATGAGGCAGTGATGCAAATTTGCCGGTAATTTTTCGAAAATTGGAAATTTTTGAGAGTTTCTGATTTTGTTTTGATTGTTTTACTGATTTTCCAATTTTTGATAGACCTTATTTAAAGCAGAAATAATGCAAATGGAACTCGCTTTTGCTACATCACAGGAATTTTGTGATGATTTTGCATTTGATCAAGGTCAACGATTCGTGCTATCAGCATATAAAATCCATACCTACCCGGTACCGCGCTAACGATGCAGTGGCGAAAAGCGAAAGGGAGGGACAATTCGAAAGCACTTCAGCAATACGTAACTTATCACTAAGACTTCAACTATTTCAGTCCGGCTCGACCAATCTTATTTCATTCAGATGTTGTATATAAAAGATTGGCTGAGTCTGATTAACATGTTTACATTATTTTCAGCAGATGTTTTTAAAAGATTGATGCTTAATTAAAGGCCAACTTCGATTTTCACAAAATCGCTTAATTCGTCGTTTAGCCTGCCAGCATTCGAAGAGAGTTCTGCTTGTGAATAGTCATTTTGATTGCGAAAGAATACATGTACAATGTACATGCATGTTCAATTCACTCATGTTAATTAAGGTCTATTTTCGGCTAATATAAATTTAATGCATGTAGGCCCATACATTTTCGATGGGACATTGTCAGAGGATATTGGTTAGATTTGAACTGATCTGTAATGAATTGTGCGAGACGTGCTCAAATTAATATCATCTCTCCCTGAACGGATTTTGCTGCTAGTGAAAGGCATTACAGTCTGCGACAACAGCAAAAATAATGAATGGCACCAATGCTGGCTCAATGTAAAACGCCTTCAATTTCAAGCAAGTTAATTAATGCATTATGATATTGAACTTAATAATTTAATGATACAAAATCAATTCTAGACACACATGACACAATTGATGGTTGTGCCGAGCTGATATCTTATACCTAGTGTGATCGCTGTTACAAGCTTGCATATGCGATTAAAGATTGCATACTTGAGTGAACTTGCTCAATATATATTATTTTTTGAATGATTGACACGTGGGCCATATATCAATGTGACGTTTTTCTACATTAATTTGCTTTAGCTTCATCAAAATCATTTTAGGGCGGTTCATGGGAATATTTTGAAACGAATCTTTATCTCTGTAGAATGGGTCAAATATACGTGATAGAAGCAACCTACATCACAAAAATGCAGCTAGAATGGATTGTCTTCTTATTCCAACCTTCGAATATCATATCCAACAGCATAGCAATACTGTATATACATGTATATACATTAATAATGCATATTGAAAAACAAGAACCTTAAAAAATTGCCAAAACGGGACAATTGGCGGAAAAATAAATCCCTGCTTCCTAGCAATTGAAATAATCAGAATTAATCTTGTGAAACTCAGGCAAATTCGAATGGCTACCATAAAATCAAAATATATTTTTATCTACACTGGCATAATAAAATGTGGATTGACATGCATGTTATTGCGCAACGCGTGTTTTACTTTGGAGAGTGAGGCCCCTGTATATCATTTAGTTTATGACAGCCACGAAGGAAACTCAAGATTACGGGAGGTCATGATAATAAAAAAGCTGAAACCAAAATTAATAGCAAGACTCAGATTGAATGCAAAATATTGTAAAACAAATATCAGAGTTTCATCCAGGACGACTGCAGCTTTCGCCAGAGTGAGTGGTGTTAGCATGCCTCCAAAAATTCGTTTGTTAACACGTGAAATTTTAGCCCCCCTACCGAAAAATCGTTCCAACGTGCCTGATAACATCGTCAGATACAGAAGGGCGACCAGCTCTTGGTGCATCCAAAACCGAACCTGTAGTTTTAAACTTCTCGATCACTCTAGCTACTGTAGAAATAGAAAATGTATCTCCTCTGATGTTCATAAAACAATTGGACTATCTTAATAAGGGCTTCAATATTCTGCTGCATCTTTACTTGAACGATAAAACATCAATCTCTGCAATACTGTCTACAGTCGAACGGCAGAATCAATAGTTGCAGCAAGTTCTACGTAGAAAATCAAACAGCATGGAACATTGGTTAATGATGACTTCTTTGTTCATCCTTGTTTGCATCTGCGAGAAGTCAACAGCAGTAGCGAGCAGAATCGAATAACAATTTACCCCAAGCATTTCGATCAAAATTCTGCACATGAGACTAATTTTAAGACTATTTGGAGCATACGAAGCCCGATGAATATGCATGCAAATACACGTTCCCATAAATATTTCTGATGACTTTTCAAATTCAAATTGTTGCATGTGATGAATTGCAGATTATAAAACCCCATGAATTTCTACATCTTCGGTGTGTTGTAATCCCTCATATGATACACAGTTACAAAGTATGAGAAGTCTATAAAGTTGCGTGACTTTATAACCAACCTGTATTTGAGTTTCAAAGTTTGTATTAGACCGATCATGGCCATCTTACATAACACTAGTTCATTAACATCAACAAAGAGCACATTTCTATATATCCGAAAAATGAAGAGTATAGTTGATTTCAAGGATAGGTAATGTGGATGAGAAAACGTTTTCAGAGGAAGATACAGCATGTAATAGAAAATATTTGTGACATTTAAGACATTAATTTGAGGAGGCAGTTTTATGCGGAAATATTATCCGCAAATTCTTTTGGGCAAAGTTTCTCGTAGTCTGCTGACATATTTATGTATATTTCACGAGATAGCATCGGTTGATACTTACCGGCATTGGTAGAATCTGTACCGATGACGTCATCAAATAAAGCATTAAAGCGGGCATCTTGGTCAATCTCCTTTCCGCCATCATCCTATGAGAAAGAACGAGATCACAAGCATGTTGAGATATGCAGTTAAGGGTAGAGTTTTGAGAATGTCATTCTTCTTCTTGTCCGAGCAATCATCAAAACAGCTTTTATTTTATGAAAAAGTGCATGGTCCAACCTACTTCACACAAAATGCGAAGATTTCTTGAAAAATAATGATCAGCAAGGAGTGATGATCAAAATAAGACGAGTTAGCAGTACAGCATTACCCTTTTTTGACAGACTCATTTACAACATAACATTGCTTAAGGTGCCGATAACATTCCTCATTGCTACTATGGAAAAACACCGAATAAGACAACGACAACGCATCAAATCAACATCTCCACAACTACACATTTGTGTCATTCATAACTTACAGTGCTGGTGCCATTAAGCGCCACGGGCGCTTGATTCAATTTCAATGTACCAAAAATTCACTGCGCGGCTACTCCGGTTAATCATTAACAACAACTTTTGAATATTAATTAAATAGATTAAAAATTATACAAAACTTATTAAAGAAATTTGTTCCAAAATGCTAGTAAAGAGAAACTAGGATAAATGAGATGCATGTATGTGTATGTTTAGTTGCAACAGAAACATCTTTAAATGAATATCTTCGTCATCAATCATCATCAGTCTTCGACGAAAGAGCGACAGGCTTGAATTATTTGATGATCAGCTATATATCAACACTCTTTTCGGACTAAGTCACAATCATAATCAGCAACTCCCCTTTTGTCATCAACTAATGATCAACTTCCCCTTTTGACTTCTCTAACAGGCTTAAAATTTACATTTTCCGACGTTTAGAGATCCAATTATTTCCACAACAAATTTGAAACATAAGCGATGTAGCAACTCTTATCTCTGCAAGGCGAACATCCTTTGCATTTTTATTCAGTTCATTATTGTAAGTAACATAGCTAACAATTAATATGTACAAATAAAAATCGCTCACCGTCTTCAGGTGTGAAGTCGAATTCTTGGCGGAGCTATAAGAGAAGAAATCGATTTTCATGAGCATAGTGATATTCAAGATCAATACTCACGTCGTCTCATCCAACACCTTTAATTTATTTACAGCACCAAAAGTTGCTTGAATGTCTTCAGATTTAATTCGACGTCTAAAATGAGTGAAAATCTGTCATCACGTTAAATCAGACATTTTAATCTGTAAAATGCTAAGATGTCGATGGAAAACATAAAAATGCATCAAGTGGGATACACACACGTTTAGGATTATCATTACGTGTGAAAACACTGAGAATTTAACAATTCAGATAAAGACGTATAATAAGTGAACCGCCTGTGATAGAAAGAACAAAAAAGCTTTTTCCACCCTCGATCACATTGACAACAGGAGTAGTAAGCTCATCCCAGGCGCAAGTCCAAAATGCGCAACCCCCCTCTGTCCGGAAGGTGAGGGAGTTCGCCAAGGATGTGTTGGGAGGAATGGGTCCGAGAGGAGGAAACAGTTCCCCCCCCCCTGGAAGGAAGGCAGGAGTTTTCGGGTAAGGGTTGGGAAGGAAGGTGACAGGAATGTGTGAAGGATAGAGTTGGAAAGGGGTAGGTGTTGATGGTGTTTGGGATGAGAAACGTTGGAAATCGTCATGAAGGAGGGTTCGGATTGGAAATTGGAGTTCAGATGTGGAATCTTCGTGAAATTTTGGGTGGGGAAGGATGGAAGGAGGAGCAGCAAGGGGTAGAATCTCTGAAAACGGCAGAGTTGGAAAAAGGCGGGGTTGGGTGGTTTTGGGATGAGAAAAGTTGAATTTCGTCATGAAGGAGGTCTCGGATGGGAAAATGGAGTGCAGATTCGGACTCTACGTGAAATTTTGGGTTAGGAAGGATGTTTCCAGCAAAATCGGAGAGAAAAAATTTTGAGGACGTCCCCCCCCCCTCCTACCAAACTTCCAACTTTGGTTCCAGAGATGGTAGAAAGTCGTGCAATAGCTCATTTGAAAGCTAAAAGTGAGAAAAATGCAGTGGAAAGCTCAGTTTAGGCTAATTTTCCTGGGTTGAGGGAGGAAAATGGCAGGAAAACGTCAGAGTTGGAAAAGGCAGGTTTTGGAGGTTTTAGGATGAGAAAGTCCATTTTTCGGTATGAAGGAGGTCTTGGATGGGAAAACGGAGTGCAAATTCGGACGTTTTGGTCACTTTTGGGTCTAGGAACGTCTTCCCAACTCAATCGGTGGGAAGAAGTGCTGACCCCCCCTCGGCAACGATCTTCCAACTTTGTAGACATCGTAGAAAGTCGTGCAATGGCTCGTTTGAAAGCTGGGAGTGAGACTAATTCAATGGAAAACATGGCTTGTTCGTATCTGAGACGTTATTGAAATTTTGGACATTGACGAAAAAACGAGAGTTAGAATTTTTATGAAAATCGCTCTAGCGGGTGAAGCAAGCCTCGGACGGGAAATCAGAGACCAGATTTGGAATCAGCGTCAAATTTGTAACAAATAATGTTTTGACCCCCCCCTGCATGGATTGCCGATTGCATATTCACAGAGTATATAAGAACGGGATCGGGAGAGGAATTTCACTAAGTTGAGAAACTGACTGCAGGTAAGTCGTTTCTCTTGAGTTCCGATATCAGACTTCTGACTTTCCATTGCTGATATCAGCTAAGGTGTCAGACTTATAGGTTAGTCAGTATAGCATGACTGACCATTTGATGATAGTAGGCCGAAATCTTCAAACGGCTATAACTTTGCTTATACAAGTCCTTTAGACTTGATTCAAAAAACATTCGACAGCTCTTGCTGTGCTGTAGGTGACAGACTACTTATAAACGTTTTATGAGTAGTACTAAAATACTGAAAAATTAAAATTCATATTTAATGATAATGAAAGTTTTTGAATAAAAAGCAGTCGTTTATGAGTCTCTGTGACTTGGGTCGTTTCCTCTTGTAAATAACTCCACCGGTTTTCATGTCAAAACTGGGGCCCGGATACCAACACAGTGATATGACGCACGCTCTGTCCGCTCGAGGTTGGATTTGTGGGTCGAGGCCTTGGAGCTGGGATAAGATCCCCTCTGAGTAATGCCTGTAACGGATTCAAGAGCTTAACACCCAAACGGTTGCTGGCTTGCTATCAGGCCTTCTTTGTCTACCCTCAGTAACTCAGGCTTGGCAACGTCTATCGTTTGTCATTGTAACTTGGTAAAAATGAGACGGTTACTGCAGGCATTGACGTCAAACCTTTTCGCGTCATAGGGTAACCCGTCTTTGTGTTGGGAGTTGGTAACGGAAAGCACGGTGACTGCCGATGCCCATACATGGTAAAACTGCTGTTGTCAAGTCAAAAGCATGACCAAATAAGGAAGGTCTGAATCATGGCTTTGTGCTCCCTGGGTATATAAACCGCTGACTCTCATTTAATTTCATTTCAATCATGGAAACGCTGAACACTCTGGTCAGGGAGGGGAAGGAAGTGGGTAAGCCGATGGCAGCGTCATCGCCACGGCGGGAAGAGGGGTATGATACGGAGGCATTTGTAAGGATGAAGGATCGCATGATGGGGTTGGAAAGTGTTAATAGAAAGGTTTTGAAGGAGAATGAAGAGCTGACGGTGAAGGTTGAGGGGTATAGGGCAACGAGGGAAGAGTTGGAGAGCATGAGAAAGAAGGAGAAGGAATGGATGGCGGAAAGGAGCGAGTTGATGAGTAAGGCAGGTTTGGTGGAGAGTTTGCAGGCGAGTTTGTCGAGGAAGGATGAAGAGATAGAGCGGGTGCGAAGCGTGGTGAAGGAGACGGAGGAGGTGAAGGGCATAAATAAGAGGTTGGCGGGTGAAGTTGAGCGACTGCATGAGTGTTTGAAGAGTAGAAAAAGAAGAGTGTATGAAATCCATCTTCCCCTCTTCCAAAATAATGTATGTGACGTCTCCACAATCACCGACGACCCCAATGTGACTCAACAATGCTATGAGGGCGACGAAGTCCGGTGTCTACATATGAATATGAACATCACTGGAGAGCTCGAGGACTTCGTCGTCCGAAAAGTTCGGAAGAAGTTGCCCAGTAAGTTTCCTCAACATGATCATTTCCTTGCCGCCTCTAATCTCCTAATCTTTTTCTTTCAGAGTTTTTGCAGAAGTGAGAGTGTCGGTGGACGGAGAACGACCCATGGGCTCTTTTAAGGGCAAACCTTCTAATGCAGCTAAAGCGGTCCCAAGCCCGCCACATATCTTCGGATATGGAATGCAGAGGGGAAGAAAAATGATGAATGGAATGAAATGGGAGGCCACCCTTGCGCCACACGCAACACACCACAGATTTCTCTCTTCGCTAGTGAGCAAGCTCTTGTCAGTGTCGTACAAAAGTTTTACTGCAGCACAGGTTGATGTATAGTTAGAAAATTAGATCATGGCGTTTTATGAAACACACATGTCATAAAATGTAAGCGCTAGTGTAGTCAAGTAATTTTACTACGACACGTTTGTAAAAGTAAAGTTTGATCATGACGTTTATTCGTGAGTGTCGTCGTCAGAAAGTGTATCATGGTTTGCAAAGTTAGTGTAGTCAAATAATATTACCGCGACACCCGCTCGAGAAAGTAAAGTTTGATCATGACGTTTATTCGTGAGTGACGTCAGAAAGTGTATCATGGTTCGTAAAAGTTTTACTGCAACACAGGTTGATGTATAGTTAAAAAAGTTTGATCATGACGTTTATTCGTGAGTGTCGTCAGAAAGTGTATCATGGTTTGTAGAAGCAAAGCTAGTGTAGTCAAATAATATTACCTCGACACCCGCTCGAGAAAGTAAAGTTTGATCATGACGTTTATTCGTGAGTGACGTCAGAAAGTGTATCATGGTTCGTAGAAGTTTTACTGCAACACAGGTTGATGTATAGTTAGAAAAGTTTGATCATGACGTTTATTCGTGAGTGTCGTCAGAAAGTGTATCATGGTTTGTAGAAGCAAAGTTAGTGTAGTCAAATAATATTACCGCGACACCCGTTTGAGAAAGTAAAGTTTGATCATGACGTTTATTCGTGAGTGACGTCAGAAAGTGTATCATGGTTTGTAAAAGTTTTACTGCAACACAGGTTGATGTATAGTTAGAAAAGTTTGATCATGACGTTTATTCGTGAGTGTCGTCAGAAAGTGTATCATGGTTTGTAGAAGCAAAGCTAGTGTAGTCAAATAATATTACCGCGACACCCGTTTGAGAAAGTAAAGTTTGATCATGACGTTTATTCGTGAGTGTCGTCGTCAGAAAGTGTATCATGGTTTGCAAAGTTAGTGTAGTCAAATAATATTACCGCGACACCCGTTTGAGAAAGTAAAGTTTGATCATGACGTTTATTCGTGAGTGACGTCAGAAAGTGTATCATGGTTTGTAAAAGTTTTACTGCAACACAGGTTGATGTATAGTTAGAAAAGTTTGATCATGACGTTTATTCGTGAGTGACGTCAGAAAGTGTATCATGGTTTGTAAAAGTTTTACTGCAACACAGGTTGATGTATAGTTAGAAAAGTTTGATCATGACGTTTATTCGTGAGTGTCGTCAGAAAGTGTATCATGGTTTGTAGAAGCAAAGTTAGTGTAGTCAAATGATATTACCGCGACACCCGTTTGAGAAAGTAAAGTTTGATCATGACGTTTATTCGTGAGTGACGTCAGAAAGTGTATCATGGTTTGTAAAAGTTTTACTGCAACACAGGTTGATGTATAGTTAGAAAAGTTTGATCATGACGTTTATTCGTGAGTGTCGTCAGAAAGTGTATCATGGTTTGTAGAAGCAAAGTTAGTGTAGTCAAATGATATTACCGCGACACCCGTTTGAGAAAGTAAAGTTTGATCATGACGTTTATTCGTGAGTGACGTCAGAAAGTGTATCATGGTTTGTAAAAGTTTTACTGCAACACAGGTTGATGTATAGTTAGAAAAGTTTGATCATGACGTTTATTCGTGAGTGTCGTCAGAAAGTGTATCATGGTTTGTAGAAGCAAAGCTAGTGTAGTCAAATAATATTACCGCGACACCCGTTTGAGAAAGTAAAGTTTGATCATGACGTTTATTCGTGAGTGTCGTCAGAAAGTGTATCATGGTTTGTAAAAGTTTTACTGCAACACAGGTTGATGTATAGTTAGAAAAGTTTGATCATGACGTTTATTCGTGAGTGTCGTCAGAAAGTGTATCATGGTTTGTAGAAGCAAAGCTAGTGTAGTCAAATAATATTACCTCGACACCCGCTCGAGAAAGTAAAGTTTGATCATGACGTTTATTCGTGAGTGACGTCAGAAAGTGTATCATGGTTTGTAAAAGTTTTACTGCAACACAGGTTGATGTATAGTTAGAAAAGTTTGATCATGACGTTTATTCGTGAGTGTCGTCAGAAAGTGTATCATGGTTTGTAGAAGCAAAGCTAGTGTAGTCAAATGATATTACCGCGACACCCGTTTGAGAAAGTAAAGTTTGATCATGACGTTTATTCGTGAGTGACGTCAGAAAGTGTATCATGGTTTGTAAAAGTTTTACTGCAACACAGGTTGATGTATAGTTAGAAAAGTTTGATCATGACGTTTATTCGTGAGTGTCGTCAGAAAGTGTATCATGGTTTGTAAAAGTCTTACTGGAACACAGGTTGATGTATAGTTAGATAAGTTTGATCATGACGTTTTATGAAACACACATGTCATGAAATGCAGGCGTTAGTGTAGTCAACTAGTTTTTTACCGCGACGCACGTTTGTGAAATTAAAGTTTAACCATCAAAGTTGTATGACTGACCGAACTCATCACAGCACTAGAAAGTTTTATCGAAAAGGTTTTACTGCACAGTGTAGATTGTCTTGCAACTTACTTTCAGTGTTAGAAAGTTTTCTGGGCAGTATTCAGACTGGCGAATACTATCATTAAGTTGAATCTGCTATCAGTCAACTTGAACATTGCGTCGTGTTAGGGGGGTATATAAACCACTACCTCTCATTTAATTCTCATTCAGTTTTAAGTCATGATGGAAGCAACCTCTCCTACTGAAACCATTCCCCACTTCATCATCCTCGACGAGTGGGATGAAGAGGATGAGAAAGAGTGTGAGGAGAAGGGGAAGATCAAGAGGATCGTTTGGACGGATGAGGTGTGGACTCCAAATACCACCACGACTTAGGCGGCACAGGGTATATGACAACCTAACGGTCATACCTATTGACTATTCAAGCCAATAGTCAACTTAAATGTCACCGAGAACGAACCACCGGCCCTAATAAGGGCCACCATGGGGCAAGACATGATAGAACCTCCTCGCGGTTTGCCCTGGGCAGTCTTCAGACTGGCGAATACTATCATTAAGTTGAATCTGCTATCAGTCAACTTGAACGTTACAAATGAAGTTCGGTGTAATCCTTTCGACAAGCAGAACTCATGGCTCATTCTCAGATAACGCTGCTTCACCTAAATCATGTTTTATATCATGAACGATTTCTAGTAACTGTGTTAAGTGTCTAGATGATAGGATATCTTATTCTAACAATAGCTCCCAATCGATACTATGCTTACTCGATGATCCTTTCGAAGCCATGCAGTTTATATGAAGGAAAAACAACACTGTCATGATACACATTTATTGAAAAGAAATAAAAGTAATACGTTTTGTAATAAGACGGTACATGACGTCTACTAAGTCAAACTATTCTTGATTGCGGGGCTGACTAGGAGAGAAGAGGTCTAGCCAGCTCATGAGAGTCTCAATACACCGCTCCATCATGACGTCCTTAGGAGACAC